>CM077644.1:149852961-150486961 GCA_039707465.1 Rhabdophis nuchalis | reverse complement strand
CATTTAACTTCTATGGTAAGGCATTTAGGCATGTAGTAAAGCATTAAAAAAACCAGAATCATAGCTACAGACAGGAATAGCATTAGCAGTAGCAGTAGCACTTAGACTTATATACCGCTTCAGAGTGCTTTTACAGCCCTAAGTGGGTTTACAGAGTCAGCCTATTGCCCCCAAAATCTGGGGCCTCATTTTACCCACCACGGAAGGATGGAAGGCTGAGTCAACCTTGAGCCTGGTGGGATTCAAACTGCTGAACTGCAGCTAGCAGTCAGCTGAAGTAGCCTGCAGTACTGCACTCTAACCACTGCGCCACCTCGGCTTTTATCAAATGAATTCATGGTGGATAAAAGAATATAGTAATGAAATAGGAAGTTTACAATTATCATGAAATGTGAAGTCTATCATTTTGTTAATTAACTGATAGCAGGTTGATGAACTAGTTTCATTGCAGCAGTTGTGTTGAAGTAGCAGTTCACCAGCCACACAGCAATGTGATCAAAGCCATTGAAATTTCCCATTGCTGAGCTGAACACAACTGATAACAAATTAGGCCACCCCAAGCATCAAGCAGTTATCTCTATTTGAACGCCAACCTAATGCAATATTAAGGATAGCAACAGAAACACTTGCACAATCACAGTAAAGAAGTAAATGCAACATATTCCTTAAAGGACGTGACCCTTAAAGGACACCCACAGGGTTCAACCTGATTCAGCAAAACAGCAGCTCCATGTTTAGAGCAGAGGCGGACAATTGCCTCGACATGTTCAATTTCACGTCATCCGTCTTAATTGCTGCTTGAATGCAGAAACCCAGGAATGGCACAGGCAATAGTGCAATTATTTCCACTCTATCTCTACACTAAGAGAGAGTAATTTCTACTGCATGCCAAGTTTATATAACTGAATCCCACTTTCTCTGTACAAATAAAGACAAGGCAACGCCAGATTAGCTTTTGAGAATTGCAGTGGAAGTGAATTGGTTAGCATCCTCTGCTGGGTGTCTCCTCCTCCTCCTCCTCCTCCTCCTCCTCCTCCTCCTCCTCCTCCTCCTCCTCCTCCTCCTCCTCCTCCTCCTCCTCCTCCTCCTCCTCCTCCTCCTCCTCCTCCTCCTCCTCCTCCTCCTCCTCCTCCTCCTCCTCCTCCTCCTCCTCTTCTTCTTCTTCTTCTTCTTCTTCTTCTTCTTCTTCTTCTTCTTCTTCTTCTTCTTCTTCTTCTTCTTCTTCTTCTTCTTCTTCTTCTTCTTCTTCTTCTTCTTCTTCTTCTTCTTCTTCTTCTTCTTCTTCTTCTTCTTCTTCTTCTTCTTCTTCTTCTTCTTCTTCTTCTTCCCAGTTTCCTCAAGACTACCAATAAACCTCTCAGGTCCGTCGCCCCCTCCATTCAGGGCTACCCTTCCTTTGTTGCCACGATAAACTAAGGTTAAGTAGGTGCTGCCACCTGCTGGCCCTATGTATAATGTGTAGAAAAAAGAGAGCCAGTTTGGAATAGTGGTGAAGGCATCAGGCTAGAAACCGGGAGAAAGTGAGTTCTGGTCCTACCTGAGGCACAAAATCAGCTGGGTGACCTTGGGCCTATCATTCCTTCTCAGCCCTAGAAAGGAGGCAATGGAAAATCTGCCTAATGACCCAGTGGTGGAATTCAAATTTCTTTACTACCGGTTCTGTGGGTGTGGTGTGGCGGGCGTGACTTGGTGGGGATGGCAGGAGAACGATACAGCAAAATCCCCTTCCCATTCCTGGGGGAAGGATACTGCAAAATCCCCATTTCCACCCCACTCCAGGGGAAAGTTACTGTAAAATCCCCCTTCCCTCCCCACCCCACTAATCTGCTTTCCAGCTCTGTTCTCTTGTGCAGGACAACAAAAGAAGATTCAGCCAATCAACTGGGACTCCGATCAGCTGGGACCCGGGAGGCAGAGAATAGATTGGGGGGGGCAGTCAGAGGTGGTATTTGCCGGTTCTCTGAACTACTCAAAATTTCCACTACCGGTTCACCAGAACCGGTTGGAACCAGCTGAATACTACCTCTGTAATGACCATAGATATCTAAATCCATAAGGGATGCTGAAATGCTGAAATGTGATTGTGCAGTACTACTTCTCTCCACATTTGCAGGGTGACATCCTATGCAAGAACATAATGGCCGGAATTTGCATTGCTTGGTTGTGTACCCTCTGTGGACAATATACAAAACGAGAGAGCACGCTTGCGATTACTAATGGATGAATAACATCACATCTGTTTTAGTCTTATGTTTCCTCAAGCAAAAAAACAAGATAATCTGTGCTGACATTAGCATGAGTGGCAGAGAACTTTAGCCTCTTTGTTTCCTTCCTCTTCTGTGCCCCCTCATCACTCCACCGAAGCCTCCAGTTTAATATGGACTGAGACCAGCTGGCACATGTCTCCTTAACAGCTTTCTGGGCTGATGGAATTTCCCTCATGTATTCCCTCAGTTTTACAATGCCTCTTGCAGGAAAAGAAAATTTGAATTTATCATCCACACTAGAGATTCCTGTAACCTAATAGAGAGTGTGTATTTTCTAACAAGGGATGGACATCTGGAATCGTTTGCCTGCTGAGTTCCCAGAAAAATTGCAAGAGAATATTCTGACGTATCTGCATTGAGATGTGTGAGCTGATTTGAAGAGAAAGGATAAAAGAAAACCAGCTAAATGCTACCCTGAGAATTATTACACGAAATCATTCAAACCTTTTTCGCGAAGAAAAAGAAAGGCAAGACTTGAATCCTGATGCTAAAGTTCTAAGTTAAGGTCCCTTGAACATAAGAGAAAAAAATAATAATCAAACCACCCAGGTTGTGAATATTAATCTACTACGCCAAACCACAATTTACTACTCCGAACCAAACCACATCTGTGGGTGGCCAGCTATTCTCTAGTGAAGCCAAATTGGCATCAGAACTCGGAAATGGTTGTGATCATCTTCTGTGTTGTGATGGTTTCTTGCCTAGACTGTTCCTGTTCACACTGCCAAACCAGCCATGCCTTCTACCGGCATATTCAATTCTCTCCAGAGGTGGTATTCAGCCAGTTCTGACAGGTTCTGGAGAACTGGTAGTGGAAATTTTGAGTAGTTCGGAGAGCTGGCAAATAGGCTGGCCCTTCCCTCTGCTGCCTCCCAGCTGATCTTCTTTTGTTGCACTGAACAGGAGAACGGAGCTGGAAAGCAGGTTATGGAGGGAGATGGGGATTTTGCAGTAACCTTCCCCTGCCATGCCCACAGAACTGGTAGTGAAACATTTTGAATCTCACCACTAATTCACTCCCAAATTGAAATGGACCACAGCCGTAGATAAACAGTCAAAACCAATTCATAGGATAATGGTTTCTGCAGGCAGCCATTTACTAAATGCCAACTCGTTTAAAAGGCTCAGATCTCTAGGGTAGTTGGCATTTCTGTGCCAAAACTTGCTCCCATGTTTTGGAATGCCTTTTATTTCATTTCTTGATTGTGGGCTCATCCTCACTTGCCTCTAGCCATGACCAGGGGTGGGCTTCAAAAATTCCAGCAACGGGTTCTCTGCCTGGTTGGTGGGGGGGCATGGCTATGGTGGGCATGGCTTAGTCAGCCTCTTGCACCATGGTGGTAGTGTGTGTGTGTTTACACCTTCCCCAGGCTCCAGAGGTTTTCCTCGAGAGTTTGGGAGCTAAAACTTCCTCCCCCAGGCTCCAGAGGCCCCCTGGAGGCCAAAAATGGGCCTGTTTCTGGCCTTCTGGAATTTACAGGATTACCTCCCTCCCCGAGCCTGCCCACCAGCCATACACTAACCTCACATCCAAAACGGGCTGCATGGAGACTCCTGGGAGGGGTGTGGTGGGATGGGTGGGGCCAGCCAGGGATTTGGAGGTTCTCTGAACTGGCCATAACGTTAGCTACAGGTTCTCCCGAACCCAGGCGAACCGGTAGAAACCCACCCCTGGCCATGACGCACATGCACCCAGGGAACCATATTTTTCTGTCGTGCCCCTTAACATTGCCTCCCCCTTATTTCCAGGCTGGGCCTCTTGAAGTTTAAAGTAACTCTTCGTTATTCCTGTTTTAACACAGTCCTTTCTTCCTCCTGAAACAATTTTAATCATCCTGAGTCCCTAGCTGGAGATTGGCAGCTATTGAAATTGAACGAATGAACGAACAAACAAACAAATGAATAAATAAATAATGCATAAATATTTCTTTTTGTTGTGGCTATGATCTGTTCTGCTTTTTGCTCTGATGACTGCCTCCCATACTTATTTGGGTTCGGGATAGAAAGGAGCCTGCTTTTCACAGAGCAATCTGTCCACGAATGCCTGACCATAGTGCCTGTAAGCTGCTTATAAATACAGAGGCTTAGTGATCTTTTGAAAAAGCTTTAAACCCGGTTCTAAAACATAAGTATAAGACTCTCTTGATTGAGTGCCGTCCTGTGATACAAAGAAGATCCATTTAATTGGAGGAAAGGGAACACAGAAGGTTTTGGTGGTTGTCTGTTGTTCACTACTGACACCATTAGGTGCATCTGCCAACAAGGTTTTTCTCATGCCCAATTTTTATTTTATTTATAAAAAAACAATACTTCTCTTACTCATATGCATGAATACTACAACTAACTCCATGACTGGCAATATTTGAAGGGTTCCCCCCAAACACTAAACAACAACAACAACAACCCCTAATACTAATATCAATCTAGGATGGTGTAGGATTTCCTGCTTAAGCAGGGGGTTGGATTAGAAGACCCCCAAGGTCCCTTCCAACTCTGTTATTCTATTCCATTCAATCTTATTCTCTGAATACAATACAATACAATAGCAGAGTATTCAACCATTTCAGACAAATGGCTATCCAACATCTTCTTAAAAACTTCCAGTGTTGGGATATTCACAACTTCTGGAGGCAAGCTGTTCCACTGATTAATTGTTCTTACTGTCAGGGAATTTCTCCTCAGTTCTAGGTTGCTTCTCTCCTTGAAACCCATTGCTTCTTGTTCTGCTCTCAGGTGCTTTGGAGAATAGCTTGATGAGGGTCAAGCTATTCTCCAAAGCACCTGTGGCAACCCCTTCTTTGTGGCAACCCCTGAGATATTGGAACATTGCTATCACGTCTCCCCTAGTCCCTCTTTTCATTAAACTAGACATACCCAGTTCCTGCAACCGTTCTTCATATGTTTTAGCCTTCAGTCCCCTGATCATCTTTGTTGCTCTTCTCTGCACTCTTTCTAGAGTCTCCACATCTTTTCTACATCGTGGCGACCAAAACTGAATGCAGTATTCCAAGTGTGGCCTTACCAAGGCAAGGAATGTGAATGGGAGTGTGTCGTTTTTTAAAAAAATTACACAAAGGGGATTGTGGGGGGTTCTGGGTATTCTCTGATCTTGCTTGTTTTCTTGCAGACTTTTCAGCTCTTTGAGTGTCTCTTTTGAACAGCATGTATATGTTGATTATTTCTATATTGATGCCGTTGTGTCTGATTGGCACGCTTCCAGGAATTCTGTAGCATTTTTGGATTGGGGATGGCCTAGAATGCTCAGAGTTTTCCCAGTTGAAACTATCTGTCCATGTATTGTGAAATTTTCAGTGTGTCTTCTGATGGCTAGTTGGCGTTCATGGATGTGCTTTGCTAATGATTGTGCCTCTTTGTTGTACACAATGGCTGTTGCAGTCCTTGTGTTGTAAATCAGGGGTCCCCAACCTTTTTTGTTTTTAAAAAAAAGATTTTATTGGTTTTCAAAATTTATACAAGGAAAAAGGTATAGGATGAGAATAACATTTTGGTAGCTTCCCTGCCGTTGGTGGTGGCCCTCCCAAAACTTCATAGATTTACAATTTTAAAAGGATAAACATATAAAAAGATTACATTGTACAGTCCATATATTCAATCATCTTTTTCTTTGCCATTTTATCTTGTATCAACAATTACAATAGGATTTCAAATAAAATCATTTTTGCGATCTGAGCCTTTTCGCAATTGACTCCTCTTCCCTGTCCCTGGGCGGGGCCGTCGCTCCCTCTGTTCCCCCATCTTCGCCTCCCAGCTGGGGAGAATGTTTTTTAATAAATGCCTCCGCCTCACTTAGTGTTTTAATTTTTACTCTGCCCCTCTCCCAGAAGATCAGCATTCCCTCTGGTAATAACCACTTGAACCAAATTCCTTTTTTGTATAATTTCTTAGACAAGAAAGAATACTTCCTTCTTATTGCTCTAATTTTTTTCGGAATTTGTTTCAAAATGATTATTTCTTTATCCTGATACTTTAAGATTCCATCCCATTGGGCCCTCAATATCTCATCCCTTGTGGATCTCCTAAGAAATTTAACATGAACCCCAACCTTTTGGCACCAGGGACCAGTTTCATGTAAAAAAAAATTCCGCGGACTGGTGGGAGCCTCCAGCGGGTGAGTCGAGTCACGTGGGTCGTGTGCGTGTTTGGCGGTCACATGCAACCAGGTGGGAAAGCTGCCAGGGGTCCCTGGCTAAGGATCCTCGGCTGGGGCAGGGAAGGACGGGCTATGTCCCGGGCAGGAGGGCCTGGCAGCACCTTCTCCCCGCGCAGGGCCGGGTGGTGTCCTGAACCCCCCCAATGCAGGTCGTTGCCCCCGTCCTGCCCCTGGGGAGCGCCCCGGCCAGCCGCCAGGATAGCGGAGTGTTTGCTACACTTTCCTAAGAGTTGTGCTACTCTCTCCACTGCTCACTCTGGCCTGGTTACTATCAAGCACCGGTCCGCGGTCCGGGGGTTGGGGACCCCTGTTGTAAATGACTCATGTTTTTTCTTCTGAGGCTGCTCAGTCATTTGGTTTACTTAGGAAGTTTTGGAGGGCAAATATTGTCTTCGGTGAGTAATAAGCGAGATACTATATTTTATAGAACAGCATCCCACCATAGTCAGATAAAGACCAAACAGGTTCAGTGTTAGGACATGTGGGATATGAGACAGGGAGGGAGGCACACCAAAACACAGGAGGAAGGTAAGTTGAAAGGTATATGATAAATTGGGTTAAAAATTTTGGTTATAATGTATGGCTGGATCAATGAGAGAGAATATGGCTTGAAATGTACATTATGTTACATCTTTTATAAAATGATGTAACTTTGATATAGGACACCAAAGAGATTATCTAAGACCGTGATGGTGAACCTATGGCATGCATGCCACAGGTGGCACATGGAGCCCTTTCTGGGGGCACGTGATCCGTCGCCCCAATTCAGCTCCATCGTGCATGCACACGTGCCTTCCACTGGCCTGCCGATTTTTGGGTCTCTTCCATGCATGTGTGGGGGGAGTGGGACAAATGTGGGAGATGCACATGCATGAGTGGGGGGAGGGTTGGCAGGGTCTCGTGGGCCCTGCTTTTGGTCCCAGGAGGCTGCATGGAGGCCTGCTAGGCCCAAAACGGGGCATGAGGGCGGGGGTTGTCAGGTGTGCATTCGTAGAGGGAGTGCAGGGGTTTGCATGCACAGGGGATGGGGCACATGGGGAGGTGTCACACGCATATTGCATTGTGGGTGTGGGCATGCACATGCGCGCTTTCGTCAAACAACGACAAAAAGGTTAGCCATCACTGATCGAAGATGTTCTAATCAATGCTGGACAGGTGAAGAACAGGAAGGGACATTTTTTATGCATGATGGACTTGCAAAAAAGGAATATATGGGTTTCGTATATGGTACCTGCAACACGACTATTATATGCACAAAGGTAGAAAAACATTGAAATACCTAATGGATTGTGAAGATGTTGGAATTTGCAGAAATGGCTCAATTGGCTTATCTGATCAGGGATAAAACTATAAGTACAGTAATCCCTCGTTTTTCGCAGTTAATGGGGACCGGAACCTTCCGCGAAAACTGAAAAACCGCAAAGTAGGATTCGCAATACACTATACCGGAAACTTGAGTTGGTGGACATCGTTTAAAGCAAGCACTAGGGGGCGCTTGCCTCCTACCAATGCATTTTTTTTCTGTATTTTTTAAAAAGTCGCGAAGCAGTGAATCCACGAAACATGAAGCCGTGAAAAACGAGGGATTACTGTACCTCTTATGTTTGTTTGGGGTTTTTTTGCTGACAAAGCAGGAAAAATCAATTGGCGTTTTAATGGATTTGCTTATTAAAGTGGCTGAGTAAGCAAAGAAGGAACCGTGTAATGTAATCTTAAAAATATAATCTAAAGCAGGGGTCCCCAACCCCCGGTCCGTGGACCGGTGCCGGTCCGCGGCTTCACAAGAACCGGGCCGCAGGGCCGGAGAGGAGGAGGAGGGAGCAGCCCCCTGGGCAGAGGATGGCTGGGAGCGCCTCTCTCTCTCTATTTCTGCCTCTCTAAGTCTGCCGCTCTGTGTGTCTGTCATTCTCGCCCCCCTCGCCCCCCCCCAAGCAGCAGAGGGGAGGTTATCCCGCAACGGGCGAGCGGGCGGGCGGAGGACCCGAGCTGCGGCTACCTTAAGCACCATCCGGGCGCGCACGCCCACCTTTCTTCCAGCCGCGTGTGGCGCCCGGATGGCCTCGGTGACACTTAAGGTAGCAGCAGCTCGGGTCCTCCGTCCACTCGCTTGCTCGCCCGTTGCGGGATAACCTTCCCTCTGCTGCTTGGGGGGGGCGAGGGGGGAGAGAATGACAGACACACAGAGCGACAGACTTAGAGAGGCAGAAATAGAGAGAGGGAGGGAGAGAGGTAATCACACACACACACACACACAGAGTGACAGAGGTGGGTGGAGGGAGGAGAGCGACAGATACACACAGAGAGAGACAGAAACAGAGAAAGAGAAAGAAAGAAAAATAGAAAAAGATGAATGGTGGGAGGGAGGGAGTGAAGGAAAGAAGGGGGAGGAGGAAGGGAGGGGTGAAAGAAGGAAGAAGGAAGGAAGGAAGGAAGGAAGGAAGGAAGGAAGGAAGGAAGGAAGGAGAGGGAAGGAAGGAAGGAAGGAAAGGGATGGAGGGTAGGAGGGAAGGAAGGAAGGAAAGAAGGAAGGAAAGGGATGGAGGGTAGGAGGAAGGGAAGGAAGGAAGGAAGGAAGGAAGGAAGGAAGAAAGAAAGAAAGAAAGAAAGAAAGAAAGAAAGAAAGAACTTATGACCACAATTGAGCCCAAAATTTTGGTTGCTAAGCATTAATGTTTCACCACATTTTCCAAGTTGCCCATGCCCACCGGGTCACATGACAACTGAGCCACTCCCATAAAACAGGCCACACCTTTTGGGTCTCAAAAGAAATTTCAGTAGTGGTACTGTTGGTATTTGGCTCTATTGACTAATACGTTTGCCCACCACTGCCTTAGAGGGCTAAGTGAGCCGACTCCCCCCCCCCCCCGCATGCGCTTGCGCCGCCTGTTCCCCCTCCCCCCCCTCCTCTAGGCCAGTCGGTCCACAGAATTTTCTTTAAAATGAAACCGGTCCCTGGTGCAAAAAAGGTTGGGGACCCCTGATCTAAAGGGATAGTAAGTTTGTTTGTAACTACTGCAAAAAAGACTGGAAATCGTTTATATATCCTTTTTCTTTTCTTTTTTTTAATCATCATTGTTTCCTGCATTTTTTCTTTTATCTTTTTTTATTTCTTAGTGTTTTTTTTTATGCCTTATTTTGGTATTTACTTTGCAGCAATGTTAAAAAGAGGGTAAATTGCTTAGAATAACTTGACAAAGGTCAGGGCTAGGAACACTCCATCCTGTAACACTTGACATTATCTCTCATTATCTCGAGTGTAAAACTTGCAGAATGTATGGTGTTGTGGCAAGGTGGGTAGCAATTAGGATGACTTGGCCACGGTACTGCAGTTTCAATTCAAGAGGTGATTTTGTCCTTGAAGTTGCCATGCTCCCCTTCAAGTATTTGCACCGTGTCCTTGGATACGAGTAGATTTTTGACGCCATTGTCTGTACATGATGTGCCTTATGTTCTAAGGAAAAATACAGCTGGACTTTAGCAATGCCCAAGAGCTTGCAGTATTCTGCCATCTTCTGGCCATTAAAGTAAGTACAATAGTGGAGAGGTTTTATTTTATGTGAGAATTGGGGTACAGTATGTTGTTCAAAGTATTTTCTCCGAGCAAAGATTTTCTTTCCTCCAAATGCCTTTCAATCATTTTAAAGCAAGCATTTCTAGCATGGAATTGAACATTTCTGCAATATTGTAGTGATAAAACGGTCCTATTTTGCTTTACCATACCTTAAGATAGCTGACGAATTACATTCATAATAATAATAATAATAATCTTTATTGTCATTGTACTAAAATTACAATGAAATTGGTTTTAACTTCACTGGTGCAAAAATTATAACAGAAACAAAAAAAGAGAGAAAAGAAAAAAGGAAAAACTAGCATGTGCATGGAGTGATTACGGTTGAATTTAAAAGTCTCACAGCCCAAGGATAGAAGCTATCTTTAAACCTGTTTGTTCGGCTGGCTATACTTTGATATCTCCTGCCTGATGGTAGAAGTGCAAAGAGATACCAGCCTGGGTGTGAATCATCTATGAGAATCTTCTTTACTCTGCTAAAGCAGCGAGATCTGGCGATGTTATCCAGTGATGTCAGAGTGCAACCGATGGTTTCTTGTGCCGAATAGATCACTCTCTGTAGTGCCTTCCTCTACGCAACTGTTAAACCAGCATACCACACTGTGATACAATATGTGAGGACACTTTCTATGGTGGACCGATAGAAAGAGGTCATCTGCCGTTGTTCCACCTGATTTTTGCGCAGGACTCTAAGGAAATGAAGACTGTTGGGCTTTTCCAATCACCAGAGATGTGTTGTTTTTCCAGGTGAGATCTTGGCTAATAAGCACTCCTAAGAATTTAAAAGAGGAAACCCTCTCCACACAGACCCCCTCAATATACAGTGGGGCAGGTTCCTCTCTGTGCCTCCGGAAATCTAGCACCATCTCCTTTGTCTTGCTAGTATTTAGATGTAAGTTGTTTCTTGAGCACCATGCGGATACCTTCTGGACTTCTTTCCTGTATGCTGATTCATCCCCTCCAGTTATGAGACCCACCACTGTTGTGTCATCTGCAAACTTTATTATGATGGATGGATCAGTGGACATGCAGTCATATGTATACAGTGAGTAGAGGTAGGGGCTGACCACACAGCTCTGAGGGGAGCCTGTGCTGAGCCTCAGTGTGGAAGATGTAAAGGACCCAACCCTTACTGTTTGTGGACAATCGGTCAGGAAGTCTTTGATCCATTCGCAAGTGAGGGGAGGGAAATTCAGGTCAGTCTCATTTTCAATGAGAATGCCTGGTCCTATTCCTCCAGGAATTGAAGGTAATGTACATTATGCTCCTCCTCCTCCTCCTCCTCCTCCTCCTCCTCCCCCCCCCTCTTCTTCGTCTTTTGCCCATAACAATAATCTTTAGGATAAATTTGGCTGAGATATAAGGACTGTCCCCAAAGCTCTCAATGAATGTTCATAGAAGCTGGACTTAAAGCTGTGGTTCCCTTATCCTGGTTTAACCATCTTAATAAGGACAAACCCTACAATGAAGATAGCTGTGACAGAAACAACAAAGCACATCTGGCAGAGCCTGACTCTCTTTCCTGCTTCAAAATAGCAGGAGTCAATGATGAAATTCAATTTTTTTTACTACCAGTTCTGTGGGCGTGGCTTGGTGGGCATAGCTTGGTGGGCGTGGCAGGGGAAGGATACTGCAAAATCTCCATTCCTTCCCCACTTTGGGGCCAGCCAGAGGTGGCATTTTCTGGTTCTCCGTTAAAATTTCTGCTACCGGTTCTCCAGAACCTGTCAGAACCCGCTGGATTTCACCCCTGCCTCAAGTGGCCCAAAGATAGTAGGCAGATCCCAGACCCAGACAGTGTCATCATCACTCACATTATTAGTGGTGCAGCACAGACTGTTTATATGGGAAAGATAATTGCAGGCGAAATAAGAAAGTGTTATGTTAGGTGGCCTCAGCAATAGGCAGAGGAATGCAAGAAAGACAATGTCATGAAGATATCTCCTGATATAAAGATAACTCCTATGTTATCATTTCATGCCCACTAAACATTCCACTAACAAGCAGTTTGAACTTTGCAGTTGAAATTTCTCAAAATATAGTGATAGTTCTCTGTCTCTCCCTCATGTATGTATGTATGTATGTATGTATGTATGTATGTATGTATGTATGTATGTATGTATGTATGTAGGACTTTGTGGGGAATGTTTTCTATTGTGTACAGAGGATTGGTTTTTTGTTTGGTGGGGAAAAATGCTATTAATACACATGGCATGTATAGCCTTCATACTTTCTAGATCCCTTTTGACATTAGTTAAATCAAGTGGCTTACAAACTGATCCTTGGGATTTTGGGCCTCTTTGTAAACTGATGCCAGCAATCGAAGGAGCTTCAATCAAAACTGTTTTCCTGGGGATCTAATCAGGGATGAAATCCAGCAGGTTCTGACAGTTTCTGGAGAACCGGTAGCAGAAATTTTAAGTAGTTCAGAGAACTGGCAAATGCCACTTCGGGCTGGCCCCAGAGTGTGGTGGGAATGGAGATTTTGCAGTATCCTTTCCCTGCAACGCCCACCAAGCCACACTCACAGGACCGGTAGTAAAAAACAAATCTGAATTTCTCCACTGGATCTAATGTATACCACTCCTGGGTGGATCAAGGCTTGTTATCAGAGCTTCCTCAGGCCACAGATGGAGCAGTCAGAGGTAGTCAGTCTCTTAGCAAGCGGCAGGTGTGCTAAGCTGAACTTCAGAGCCTGGTCTTAAGAAGAGATCTATGATTAAAAGAGGAAAATACATAAGACCATGGAAAGCTGCTTTATACTAAGTCAGAATATTTAGATCAACCTTGAGGATATTATCTGTCAACTGTTCCAAATCTGATGAAACTGTGCTTGGAGATGCAGGAAATTCCGCAAAGGTGCTGAATCACTAAGGCCCAACTAAGCCTTCTCTGAAATGTCCCACTGCAGATCATATATATCTGGGGGGAGAGACCAAGCAGATGACTGAAAAGTTCATGAATTCATTTCAAGCTGAAGGTATGAGAAAGAGAAACAAAAGGTATGGAGATTTGAATGCAGTATTAGTGGATATGTTCTGAGAAAATGCAGAATGCTAGTTGTTGTTAATTGCGAAGTCGTGTCTGACCCATCAGGACCCCATGGAGAATGTTCTTCCAGGCCTTCCTGTCCTCTACCATCCTCTGGAGTCCATTTAACCTCATGCCTATCGCTTCAGTGACTCCATCCAGCCACCTCATTCTCTGTCATCCCATTCTTCTTTTGCCCTCAATCTTTCCCAGCATGAGGCTCTTCTCCAGTGAGTCCTTCCTTCTCATTTGGTGGTCAAAGTATTTGAATTTCATTTTCAGGATCTGACCTTCTAAAGAGCAGTCAGGGTTGATCTCCTCTAGGACTGACTGGCTCGATCACCTTATTTTATTTATTTATTTATTTATTTATTTATTTATTTATTTATTTATTTATTTATTTATTTATTTATTTATTTATTTATTTATTTATTTAAATTTATACCCCGCCCTTCTCCTACAAAAGGACCCAGGGCGGCGCACAGGTAAATTAAAACACAACGTACATAAATAGATCAATTATTAAAATCCAATTAAATTAAATTACCCTGTGCTAAAACATTTTAAAATTCTCTAATTAAAATTTATAACTAAAAAGTCCAGATCGGGTGTTTATCCTAGGCCGGCTTGTTGGAATAAATGCGTTTTCAGACGCCGGCGGAAAAGGCGGAGGTCTGTGGTGGTACGGAGTTCAGGGGTCAGGTCGTTCCAGAGGGTTGGGCCCACCACAGAGAAGGCCCTTCCCCTGGGTGTCGCCAACCGGCATTGCCCGGCCGACGGCACCCGGAGAAGGCCCTCTCTATGGGAGCGGAGCGGTCGGAGGGATGTATGGGGCAGGATGCGGTCTCGCATGTAACTAGGCCCCGAGCCATGGAGTGCTTTAAAGATGGTCATTAACACCTTGAAGCACACCCGAAAGGCCACAGGTAGCCAGTGCAGCTCGCGCAGGAGAGGTGTTACGTGGGACTGCCTTGTGGCTCCCATGACCACCCGCGCGGCTGCGTTCTGGACTAGCTGTAACCTCCAAGTGCACCTCAAGGGGAGCCCCATGTAGAGAGCGTTACAATAGTCCAGCCTAGATGTCACAAGTGCTTGAATGACTGTGCGGAGGGCAGCCCGATCCAGTAAGGGGCGCAATTGGCGAACCAAGTGTACCTGGTAAAACACCCCCCTGGCCACGGCTGCCACATGGTTCTCCATGGTCCTCCTTGCAGGAGTCTTCTCCAGCACCTCTTCATGGACTACTGTCTTGTTGGGGTGAAGGGGCTTGCGTAGCTCAATGAAGCTATGAATTATGCAGTGCAGGGCCACTCAAGACAGACCCATCATAGCAGAGAGCTCTGACAAAATGTGATCCCCTGGAGAAGGAAATGGCAACCCACTTCAGTATCTTTGCCATGAAAACCCCATGGACAGTACCAAAAGGCAGAATGGTAAAATAATGCTAAATAGTTAAGTAGCAGCAAGTCCCATTTTGAAAGGAAAAGTGCTCATCATATAGCGGCCTTAGATTAGGGATACCAACCTCACGTCATCATGGCAGCATTATATGACATTTTGGGACTTTTCCTTCTTTGCTAAACTAGGCATGCACATGATGCATCTGGCCCATAGGCCGGGAGTTTGACTGCTCTGTCTTAAATACAAGATCAAAAAAACCTCTTTCTGTTTAATCTCAATCTCTCTCTCTCCGCTCTCTCTCTCTCTCTCTCCGCTCTCTCTCTCTCTCTCCGCTCTCTCTCCGCTCTCTCTCTCTCTCTCTCTCTCTCTCTCTCTCTCTCTCTCTCTCTCTCTCTCTCTCTCCGTGCGCGTGTGCATGCATGAGAGCAAGAGGGAAGAGAGGGAGGGAGGGAGGGAGGGAGGGAGGGAGGGAGGGAGGGAGGGAGAGAAATAGACGTGGGGTGGGTGGGATTAGCCAGGGTTGGGATTTGGAGATTCTCCAAACCGGCCATAAGGTTAGCTACGGGTTCTCTCCTGAACCTGGGCGAACCTGTAGCACCGCACCCCTAATTTCAAGTCTCCACAAAAAGAAATATAAAAATACAATGTGAAACATGAAAGTAAAAACTATCCACTGTTGCAATACATTCATTAGGCCAATTCAACTGTTGCAAACTTTCAAAGTTATTCAACATTCTTCCTTGAAAGGGCAGCAGAGGTAAGGAGAATGGGTGCTTTGTTTCTGCACCAGTTATATTCTTGATACTGAACCAGATTACACTCAAATTGCATTCTGAGGCTCTTCCATACTTCATTCAAGGGTGAAACTGTAACTGGTAGGGAAATGGCCCATCCATCAGCTGAAGTGCCCACTTGCAACTCCCCCCCCCCCCCCCAGAGCCCAGTGGTAAAATTGTTTACTTATGATTTCTCTGTGTAACTCTTCTTGGATGGATTTTGCTGGAGAGGAAACAAGTTTTGTTTATATTCAGGACGTGTTTCTTCCTTGGGTTTTTTCTCCTGTGAATGGATTTTGCCAAGAGGTGAATGAATTATGAATTATTTCAGTGGATATGGCTTCTTGTTTATATTCACATAACCATTCAACTATAGTCCACAATCAAAACAACTAGACACAAGGACAGATTCCCCCTCCCCTCGTGCCATAAGTCTGCTGAACACCTAATCCTCACAATATTGTTTTATGCCTAAGTATATTTACCCACGTTGTATTGCTGTGGTATTATTCCATTCCATTCCATTCCCCCCACCCCACCTATTCTATTCTATTCTATTCTATTCTATTCTATTCTATTCCATTCCATTCCATTCCACTCCACTCCACTCCACTCCACTCCACCTATTCTATTCTATTCTATTCTATTCTATTCTATTCCGCTCCGCTCCGCTCCGCTCCACTCCACTCCACTCCACTCCACTCCACCTATTCTATTCTATTCTATTCTATTCTATTCTATTCTATTCTATTCTATTCCACTCCACTCCACTCCACTCCACTCCACCTATTCTATTCTATTCTATTCTATTCTATTCTATTCTATTCTATTCTATTCTATTCTATTCCATTCCATTCCACTCCACTCCACTCCACTCCACTCCACTCCACCTATTCTATTCTATTCTATTCTATTCTATTCTATTCTATTCTATTCTATTCTATTCTATTCTATTCTATTCTATTCTATTCCAATCCGTTCCATTCCATTCCACTTCTGCTCTGCTCTGCTCTGTCCCGTCCCACTCCGTTCTGTTCTGTTCTGTTCTATTCTATTAGCACACATCCACAGCATGTCAGCAACCAGGCCACGTAAACAAGGAAAGTCCCATCTGTGGAATGCAGGCAGCACGCAAAACCAATCCCCTGTGGTCTGCAGAAAACTCTTTCTCCACGGAACCAGTTCCTGGTGCCCAAAAAGTTGGGGACCACAGGTTAAAGAGTTTATTATATATTCAACACCTATAGAATTGGTGTATTTATCTTATCCATATGAATGTACTAAACAGACTTAACACATGGTTCCCTCCAACTCAGTATCTTAGCCAGGCCAGAAATAAAGCCATATGGCTGATAGTGATTTCTGCTCACTGCATCATTTTGGCTTCCCTGGGTCCATTCTGGGCTAGAGAGGACTGAGTGAGTGAGTGACGTTCCTTTAGAAATGGAGGGTTAAATAATTAATTCAAGCGACAAGGCCTACAGTCCAATACTCTGCTGTAAATCCCAACCAGATAAATGAAGGAAACAAAAAGGAAATAGAAAATATTTAAAGGAGAGTCCAAGGTCCATCTGAGGTTATCCCTAAATAGAATTCACATGCTTACTCAGGAATAAGTTATGTTGAAATTTTGAACATTTATTTCTGACATAAGCCCACCATCCTAGGCCCAATGTTTGGGAAGCCAGGCTCTGCCTGTCACAAGCCAGGACAAAGGGTGAGTGATGGAGGAGTAACACCTCCTTAAAAAACCTTGGTCCAGCTGGCCCGGCTGGTAGCACAGCAGATAAAGCAGCAGAACCATCTTCTAGGACAGTGATGGCGAACAGGTGGCACGCGGAACCATTTCTTAGGGCACGCGAGGCATTGGCCTGTCAGTTCCAGCGCGCATGTGTGCACTGGCCAGCTGATTTAGGCCTTCTTTTGAGGCCGTTTTTCGCTCTCTGGAGGCTTCAGGAGCTTCTTTCTAGGAGCCTGGGGAGGGTGAAAACAGCCTCCCCCCCCATTTCCAGAGGCTTCAGGAGCTTCCCTCTGGAGCCTGGGGAGAGCAAAAAAAGCATGCCAAAAGCAGGGGGTCGCGCACATAGCATTATGGGTGTGGCACGCCCACGTATGACCCCCCCCCCTGTGCTCCCCCCGCTTTTGGCACGCGAGCCAAAAAAGGTTATCCATCACTGTTCTAGGAGAAGGGAAATTGATTTACAAACCTCCACTACCTTGTGGCTATATCCACTACTGGAAAAGGCTTCAGTAGTCAACCTTGAGGCCAAAATCCTGAGCTGGAGTCCCGGAAGCAGATCGTGACTGTGTACAACCACGTTCCGGTAACTTCTGTGACCCAGCTGGAACCAATTGTATTGGCCCTGCTGTACCATTGGACTATTTCAGCGATGTGGAGAGGGAGGACCTGCTGCTTGGATAACAGTCTATCCTCCATATTGATCTACCCAGGCCTCATGCTGGAGAGGACACTCCAGCTTTGACCTCTCTCCAGAGCATGATACCATAGTCTTTTGAGAATGAAGGATGCCAATGAATGAATTTCTGACTATCTGGTCAAAACACTGAAGAAAACAAAATATTTCTGCAAACTCTTATGTGGTCAAGATGATTCTCCTTAATGTTGTGATGATTCATTTTCCAACCGTTAATTTACTGTTCGTCAGGCATATGGATGGTAAAAGTAGCATCTGAACTATAGTCCTTCTAGTGAGTCATTGACCTATTCTGGGGAGAAAAAGTGCTTGACAAGGTGCAATATCACATATTATACCCAGATAGATAAGGAAGTCATTCAGACTAAGCTTTTAGGTTACAGGTGTGTTCCACAGAGTTATGCAATTTAATGTCTGCCCAAACAACAGCCCCCAAAATATCCAGTCACTGAAAGAAACAAGAAGGAAGCTGACAGTGCTATTAGCTCATTTTAAATGGGGAGAAGTGTTGTGCCCCCCCACTATACCCGTGAGTCCCTTGGACTGCAAGGCAATCAAACCAGTCAGTCCTAGGCTGGCATAAAAATGATTTTTAAATTACAAATTTTTATTAATTTTAATCAGGGTTGGTTGGGTTTTTTCACGTTTAGGCCAAATTGTTTAATGTCTTTTAAAAACTTGGGAAGTGAAACATCTTCAAAGAAAAAATCAGAATGTCCAGCTGCCTCTTGGAAAAGCACCTTTGGGATATGTTGTGAATGCCACATAGAACAGCTGTTCCCAGCCTTTACAGCTCCGCAGCTCTGGGTGGGGGAGGGAAGGGAACTGGCCTGCCACTAGCGCAAGTTGAGTTGCGCATGTGCACATCGGCCCACCACTTGCATAAGTCAAGCTGTGCATGTGTGTGCACATGCACTGGCCAGCCGTTTATGTGGCTCGTTTCCAAACAGGTCACAGGCCAGTAATAAGCCTCAGCCTGGGTGATTGGGGACCCCTGACATAGATGTTTAGATTTATATAATTAAGATAATATTCACCGGAGTCTGTAGTGTGTTGAAGTCAATATAGGCAAAATAATAGTTGTAACATTGTATTGCATCAAGAACCCTGGTGGTGCAGTGATTAGAATGCTGTATTGCAGGCTAATTCTGCCCACTGCCAGGAGTTCGATCCTCACCGGCTCAAGATTAACACACCCTTCCATCCTTCCGAGGTCAGTAAAATGAGGGTCCAGATTGTTGGGGGACAATATGCTGACATTGTAAGCTGCTCAGAGGGTGCCTTTTGGGGTGAATAAGTGCTATTGCTGTTGTAATTTGACTCTCACATCTGTTGATGCACATTCAAAAGGGCTTGAGCTCCTCCAATGCTGCAATCAGCATCTGATCCATTTTGACCCTCCTGGCTCCATGGTTGATTTTAATGATAAGGCTTAGGATGCTGGGAAAAGAATGTAGAATGTAGAACACTTCAAAACTCAAAGATCCCGGTTACAAGCAGGTGTTTTGTTGTCTTTTGCTTGCTCTTTTCAACAGCGATTGGCACTGTTTCCATATGAAAAAAAAACCCCAATGAATGAGAATAGTATCCAAAAAAGCGGAGAACTTCTGACTACCTGTTTCTCTTAGACCAGGGGTCTCCAACCTTTGCAACTTTAAGTCTGAAGGATTTCAGCTCCCAGAATTCCTTCAGACTTAAAGTTGCAAAGGTTGGAGACCCCTGCCTTAGACAATTTCAAGAGTAGACAAGGGAGGAGGGTGGGCCATTCCATTTTTAATTTGACTTTATCGAATTAGGTGTTCCTGCAAATATTGGATCATAACAAGGTTGAGAGGCAAGTACAGGGAACCAGATGAAGAATATAGGGCATTTTGTAGGAAAATGCTATGAATAACTTATATATAACACACACACCCTCTGAGCACTGTAGAGTAAGGTGGGCCACATCAATATTTAATAAATGATAAATAAATATGTTTATTTAGCTTATTTCTGTGATAACACAATAAAAAATCTGTTGGCTTCTTATACAGAAAGGAGAAATAGGGACACCTAAGTATGTGTCAGCCCATTCCAGTGGTTTACACCAGACCTAACAGAAGTCACACCACAAAAGAAAGTTAAATACAAAAAGAGGGGGCGGGGAAGAGCAAAGAGTTCTTCAGTAATACTTAAACCAGTTAATCTCTTATGAGTAGAACTACTTCAAACTTGACCTATCACTTCTAACTAAGGCTGTGCACTGATCTGAATAACAGGTAGTTTCACAAACTGGGTGAGTAATCCCTTAGCAGTCAGAGAACATTTAAACACATCAGGGAGAAACTACCTTTAATCTGGCTATTGGAGGAAAGCCAGCAACACTAAGCAGGTGAACCTTTGGCCCTCTAGAACAAGGGTCTCCAACCTTTGCAACTTTAAGTCTGAAGGACTTCAGCTCCCAGAATTCTCCAGCCAGCCAGACTTAAAGTTGCAAAGGTTGGAGATCCCTGCTCTAGAAAATTGTTCTTGTCTCTTGTAGTTTCCCAACTTCATTGCTCCTTCCAAAATGAAATAGATTCTGGAGGTCAAGATGTCCGAATATGGTCAGCAGGTTACATATTGCCATAACTCCCATCTTCTTCCATTCAGCTGACAACTCTTGGGAGGAACAGCAAGAGAGAGAAAAGGAGAAAATAATAAGTAAACAAAGTGCAGAATTGATCTCACCTCTTTCTTAAGGGTCTAACACAGAGGTCCCCAACTTGGCAACTTTTAAGACGTGTGGACTTCAACTCCCAGAATTCTCCAGCCAGCTGGTTGGAGAATTCTGGGAGTTGAAGTCCACAAGTCTTAAAGCTGCCAGGTTTGGGGACCTCTGGTCTAACATAATCTTCAGTATTATTGTTGGACAGTCTGCATTCCAGATAGAATTTGCCCATCATGTGCAACCTTCCTAGAAGAGATGCTTAGAGCTCCCCCCTCCTCATGAGAAGAGGAATGGGAGCCCAGGGGCTGATTTCCTCAGTGTGAGACTCAACACTGTGGAACAGTTTCCCACCTAAGCGCGACTGACCTTCACCCTTCTGGTCCTTTTGGAAGCTGCTACAAAAGGGCCATGTTTAAAGCAATGTTATCTTTACGTTTACTTTACTTTTTATTTGATTTCTATACCGCCCTTCTCCCTTTCGGGACTGAGATACTGAGATACTTAGATACTGGGGTGGGGATGAGGTGTTTGGTTGAAGCATTATGCCTTTCAGGACTTTTGTTTTGGGTTTGGAGTTTTATGGTTGTTCTATTTTATGGGTTCTTATGGTGTGGATTTTAACTGGAGGGTTGTTGTATGAGTAGGGAAAAAATGGTCTTTTCCTTTAAGGATTTTCAGTGGATGTTTTTGTTTTTAATTACCCTGTGTTCATTTCGTATTATTGCATCTGGAATGAATATAGAAACCTATTCTACAAATAAATGTATTATTATTGTTGTTGGTTGCACAGTCAGCCAGATGTTTAGACTGGATCTGACATTTTTATCTACCTATTGAATGGTTCCCAAGGATCTAGGGTAGATAGATGTTGCTGTTTGATGGTGTTCCAATTCCAGTTGTGGTTGTAAGTTGAGCACTATCTGTAAATAGTACACACAGTCAGACACAGCATAAAGTTAACCCACCCATTCTCCAACACAGGGTTTCTATTCTGAACCAAGTCCCCTTATTTCTTGAAAAGAAGAGCAGCTAGACTAGATTCTGCATGGGTTTCAACACCATGGTTATAATTTATAAGGCATGAGCCAAGTCACATTATTTCTTATATTACCATAAATTCTTTGCAGTCTGTCAGCTTCACCCAACATAGAATCCTTATGTCTATGCAAAGTCAACGAATGCAGAGGACCATAGATTTGGATGACCTTGAAAAAGTAAGTCTTCTTTATTCCCTCCAGCAGGACACTTTGGTGATCCTAAGCAATCCATGAATGTTAGAGATAAGGTCACCATCTGAGGAGTTTCCTTGAGAAAACATGGGCTATAAAAATAGCAAATGCCTAAATCACTCATATGAATCAAAACAATGCTGCATTGTAGTTTTTTCTTCTTTGTGAAGGGACAAGATCAGAACAACACATTTGATGACTTTGCTCCTGAAGCATGAAAGCCATAGTGCCCCACTAGATACTCTAAATGCTTTTAAACATCTCTAGGAAGCTGATGGAGATATTTTGGAGAGCCTAAGTCTTGATACAGTGTGCTGACAAAACTCAGATAAAGTTATCTTCAACCTCTGAATCAGGAGAGGCTGTGTGTATTCTGAAAACAGGCGTGATGTTGATGAGGTGTTCATAAAGTGAAGCTGAATCATGACAAGATGAAGCTTTGTGATGGGTGGTTCTTGACTATGGAAGCTGCAGAGTTTCTCTGATCTCCAAACAAGCACAGATTTTGTGGGTACTGCAAGAATGATTATTGTTATTTGTTAGGTGTAAAACATCCCCGTTGGAAAAAAAACCAGGTGGAATAGTGCAATACACCGGACAGCAAGAGATATGTTGCTTAAACCACACAAAAACTCTCAAACACTGATAGTAGAAAAATAAATAGTCTTTACTCTTGATGTAACTAAAATACTTCTTCCAAACAGTGATACTAACTCCTCCAACAATAAACAGTCCTTCACCAAAATACAGTTATCTTACAGTCAGTCAAAACAATGATTCTTCTTCCATCTTCAGTTTCAGCTCCTTCCTCAGTGGCAGTCAAGAAGCAAGGAAAGCAAAAAGGGATGAACTGTGTTTCCTGCTGCTTTTTATGATTAAACCGGGAAGCACAGCCAATCAGATTCCACATTAAAGATACATATACCCTTTAATAATCCTGGCTTATATATATATTGTCAACCCAACATCAGGATAATTATCCTAACATTATTGGAGGCCCAAGTGAATTGCATGAATAGAAGTGCCTAGTGCCAAATTTGTTTGATTTAGCAGCTTAGTCCTTTAGGATGTGATTGTTCATGTAAGGGTTATCCCATATTATGATATGCTCTTTGTGAGCGCATGGCCTTTGTGCTTGGATCTAGAAGCTGCAGTTCTCACCTAGACTGGGACCAGAGGTGGGCTGCACTTACAGTCACAAGTGCTTCACTAGTTGTGAACACGCATGAGCGTACTAGTTTCACTCGCACACGCCCCTTTGGGAGTGAAACAGTGCTTCAAAGGAGTAGTTAATTGACTCAGGCAGCTCCAGTGAGTAAAGCAGGGGTGGCACAAAACTCAGCTGGGTAGTGAGGGTAGAGAGAACAAGACAGAAATTTAGTTATAAGTGGATAGCTTAGTGCAAGGACGGATGAGTGGGCCTAGTGGGCAATCAAAGCTAAGGGTTCATCCGAATCCATGTGACTACGCAGCAGCCCACCAGTGAATGGGACATATTGTTGCAAAAGCATTTGCTTTGGTAGCCAGTAAATGTCAAGCCAGGTTCCAAATCTTTTTTTTTTAATCATAAGACTAAATAACTTTCAATCAGGGCTGTTTGTATTGTTAGAATCCCAGTCACTCATAAACAATATCAGAAGGGATCTTATTGCATTGGTCAATAGGAATACACAGTATCACTAGCAGATGGTCACTTCTTGTAGCAATAGAATAGCACTTATATATCACTTCACAGTGTTTTACAGCTCTCTCTAGCTGATTCACAGTCAGCATATTGCCCCCAACAATTTGGGTTCTCATCTTACCAACCTTAGAAGGTTGGGAGGCTGAATCAGTCTTGAGCCTGTGAAAATCGAACTTCTGGCAGCCAACAGTCAGGAGAAGTAACCTGCAATGTTGCATTCTAACCACTGCACCACCACAACTCTGGTAGGTACGTGTTGACCAACTCATCCCCCAGTCTTTTTCTTTAAGGATGTTTTTGTTTTCAATTACTATCTTTTCATTTTTTATTATTGCATCTTGAGATTCATTCATATGGGAAGTAATATAGAAACCTATTTGTTGTAGGAAAGCCAGGACACAGACAAGCTCTTCAAAGTAGTAAAGGTTTTATCATGTGCACAGGTTCAGCAAAAAGCTGCAAGCTCGTACAAAATGTCTGAACATCGTCATTCTGACCAAAATCAGTTCTTATACCCTCGGTTACGTATACATTCCTGTACCCTACATTTGCCCAAATATGGAGTTTAGGGGAGCCGGAATGATCTATTTGAGACAGTTTGCTTAGGTCAACAAAATATATGTCTTTTGGGCTATTTGTAGCTAACAAAGTGATAGATTAGGGATGTTGCTGGGAAAGATCGTGAGAGCAAGGGAACAACAGAAAGCATCTGTCTGGGTCACAAAGACCCTTTTGCAAGTTGAAGCAAATAATATAGAGCATAGCTTGCAATCTTCACTTCACCAAGGTTTCTTGACCAAAGTTTGCTTGACCAAAGTATGAGGCCTAAGCCAGCCTTAGACCTCTGTAGCTCTTACCGCTGCCTCAATTCTAGAAGTAATAAAAGTAAAGATTTCCCCTGTCCAGTCATGTAAACTCTAAGAGGCAGTGCTGATCTCCGTTTCTTGCTTGAGGTCAATTTCCATGGTCATTTGTCAGCATGGCTATATGCCAGTGGTGGGTTCCGGATTCTGTTCCAACCAGTACGGTTGGAACAGCTGTGGCGTCACCCACATGGAGGTGCACAGTGCATGTGCACACGTGCGCAGCACGCGCATGCATCGTATTTACCTGCGAAGCTTCCGCAAGCCTCCATGACGCTCCAACTGCTTGCTGGAGCATTGCGCAGGTGCTGTACATGCTGCGCATGTGCGCAGAAGCACTGAAGACTTAGCTTAGGAGCGAGGGTGGGTGAATGGGCCCTCCAGAGCACCGTACAGGCGGTACACCCGTGCCAGGGCGTACCGCCTGAAAGCCACCCTTGCTATATGCCAAAGGTGCACAGAGCACTATTAACTTCCCATTGAAGTGGTACCTATTTAGCTATTTGCATTTGCATGCTTTTGAACTGCTAAGTTGTCAGTAGCTGGGGCAGCAAGCTGAGCATCTTAACTGCTAGGTCATCGCATCCCCACTATTGGTAATAATATTCCATTAAATATTTCCTACCCACTATTTAGAAGAAATCCCCTATATTTTTCCCTTAATGGATTATCTCCTTTAAAAAAAATTACCTGTATCCTGAGGAAGAAAGGTGGGGGCGGGGGGGGGAGGGAAAAGAAAAGGGAAAAAAAAGAGAAACCCTCAACTTTCTATAAATCTGAGTTGCTCCTGATCAATTAAAGTTTACGGCTCTTTGGCTTTGTCTTAAGCAACATTTTCTCGACCTTCGTGGTTTGAGGTAAATCTATTAAAGTTGACAGAACGGAATGCAAAAACCACAGCATTCTATTGTGCATTGATTCAGCACTTCAGCATTTGGGCAATTAGTGTTTGAGAGGTAACATGTAAACCAAAAACGAGTAACATTTAAAATAGTTGTGGTTGGCTATATGTATTCATGAGATGATAATACTATACAAACCTAACATAGTTGTTGCTGTCTACAGAAGAGGGGCATAGATATTATCCAATTCCTGTGTTGAGTGTGTAAGACAATTTAAATTCAGATAAAATCCTAGATATGCAGTACATATGAGAATCTATGGATAGGCTGAGTAGAATTGTCCCCCTCTCTACTGTATTAGGCTGGCCTGGCCTAATTTACTCCACCTAGCCTATAGTCTGAAGTTAAATTGTTTTAATTGGTTTTTAAGGGAAATAATGATTTTATAATTTTTAGCCCAGGGATAATAATTTAATTTGGTTTTAAATTTTGTATATTGTTATGTTTCATGTGCTTTTAATTTCCTGTGCACCGCCCCGAGTCCCTTCTGGGAAAGGGAGCGGTCTATAAATCCAATAAAGTAAAGTAAAGTAAGTAAAGTATTTTGTTCCCCCCTCCAAGTCCATCATCTAGGATCATCATTTCAAGGTGTGCATTTCTGTTCATCCAAATTAAGCATCTACTTGTTTTCCTTCATATCTGTACCAAAGCTCTGAGCCAAAGAAAGGTGCCATCTTGATCCCAGCTCTACTCTGAAAAATAAAATATTGCTGTTCAATGTCAACATTATGGCTCTCTGCCTTGCTAGACATGGTTGCCTAACCAACTAAAAATGATAGTTCCCTTATTAGGCCCTTTATAAAATTAAATATGCAACCAGACACAAAAACCCACAGTCACTGCTGTCCTCTCTAAAATGCCCTTCTGTATCTCTAATACCCACCTGCTATGTTGTTCCAGAATGCCTATTCCCCCCCCTCCCCCATCCAACAGGCATTCAGCAATTCCATTAATTTGGAAATGATGAATAGACCCCAGTTTACACTTTGGAGGTTTATCTGCTTTTAAATTAAATAAGCCCTTTTTAGCACTTTCCTCCCTTTACTATAGGGAGAAAAATATCAGGTGGCCTATTAACTGCCCATAAAGAGATGCTCTATCTGTTTTGATTCCTGCGAGTGTATATTTAAGTCTTTCCTTTCACTATTTTTAGACAGTTAAATAGCTAATTGTGATGCCAAAGAACAATGAGAGGAAACAATAATTACATTCTCCACTAAAACTGAAATATATATTCAAGCGATTCAGGAAAAGCTAGTTAACGGGACATTAATACGCTTCATCAATAATTCCAAGCTTGGGTCAACAAGAAATAATGAAATGGACTGAACCTTGAAACAATTAACTTTTTTTTTTTTTGGCTGAAGGTGACTCAGCTTAAAGGACTATATAAAAGGATCTTAATGATGAAACATTGCTCTAGATGTATTCAAATGGAACCTCTTTCTCATATCAACTAATTATTCCAGCTGATTATGGAAGAAAAGTACTCAGTGACAGATGGAAGTAATATTTAGGTATTTCTGCGAGTGAAGGATAGTGAAGAGAATGCTGGGTTTTGGCTGGGAAGACTCAGATGCAGATTTCTGCTCATTAATGAAGACAGCAAGTGACTTTTCTCTCTCAACCTAACCAAATCACATGCTTGTTTGGATGATAAAATTGACCAGAAACTTCAGTGGCAGCTAGGGGGAAAATGTGTACATTGCAGCTCTTAGACTACAGGAAGTGACTTTGAGCCCCTAAAAATAGTGAACAATTCCAGTACTTCTCCTTAACCTTCTGGTCATCTCTGTACACAGAAGCTCATAAATACCTCAAGCATTTGTTTTGTTTGTGGGCAACGTTGGCTGACGTCAGTGGTGGGATTCAAATTTTTTTACTATGGGTTCTGTGGGCGTGGCTTGGAGGGCGTGGCATGGCTTGCACATGGCATGGCTTGGTGGGCGTGGCAGGGGAAGGGTACTGTAGAATCTCCATTCCCTCCCCACTCCAGGGAAAGGTTACTGCAAAATCCCCATTTCCTCCCGATCAGCTGAGACTCAGGAGGCAGAGAATAGATGGGGGTGGGGCCAGTCAGCGATGGTATTTACCGGTTATCCAAAGTACTCAAAATTTCCGCTACTGGTTCTCCAGAACTGGTCAGAACCTGCTGAATATCACCTCTGGCTGAAGCCATCAAAATAATGATACAGTATGGGGAATCTTTTCCAACACAACATGTATCCTCTATGTTGGCTTCTCCAAGAGAAAGAGAAAACTGACAGGACCCTGGATATCAACTGGATATCAACTAATCCAACTTTTGTTCAGTTTCAGAATTTACTACCACAGCAGGGGTCCCCAACCTTTTTGGTACCAGGGACCTGGTTTCATTTGAAAGAAAATTCCACGGACTGGTGAGCATGGCTCGGCCGGCATAGAGGGGGAGCGAGGGGAAAGAGGAACAGGCGGCGCATGCGCGCATGAGAGGGGTGAGTCAGTTCCCTCGCCCCTCTCCACCCCCAACAGCGCGAGCAGCCACGCCTGCGCTCTCCTGCCCCCGGTGCCCACTCTGCCCAGGGGGCTGCCCCTTCTCTCTCCTCCTCTCCGGCCCTGCGGCCCAGCTCCTATCAAGCTACGGACCGGCACCGGTCTACGGCCCGGGGGTTGGGGACCCCTGTACTACAGCAACTACATACATATCAAGTCCAGGGGAACTCTGCTGTTGAAATTAAACTGAGATGCTGGATTAGGACTCAATAGATTAAACTCCCCACATGAGTACAGTGCTTAAAAAATCAGCATGGGCATATTAATGTCAGATCATCTCAGTTTCCCTCACAATGAGATTGTGGCACAAAATAAGGAGAAAACCCTGTGAAAGTAAGCTAGGGTTGTCTGAGGAGATACCTGTCATCTGGCAAGAAAAACAATTGAGAAGCAGAGCTCACCATATGAGAAAATTGTGCAAAAAAACAACAACAACCAATGTCAAAAGGCTTGGTCAAGTGTGGATCTCATTGAGGATTCTGGAATTATATGGCAGATTCTTCTTAGGAGATGGCGAGGGAACAGGGCAATTTATTACCAGACAAATGCATAACAATCAAGAAATAAGCCCAATATTCTGAAGAAAAAAGCCAATACAAACCCATGTCCTGCTATAGAGCATTTTCATGATAAGTCAAACTGCTTGCTCACCTTCACATTTTGTGACTTACCATATTTTTCAAAGTATAAGACACATCTTTCCCCCCAAAAGAGGGTAAAACCTTATACTCCATCTTATACTCTGAATGTAGCCCCTCCGCCCCCCTACCCCCCCTTCAGCCTCCACACGTTGCATTTTTGGGTGCCTCTAGGTGGCAGGCATCCTCACTCCCACTTGGATTTTGCTAACGAGTTTTTTATCAATTTAAAACAAACTCTATCACCCTACGCATATTTAACTGGAGGGGTTGGGGTGGGGTTGGGGATGGTTTTCATGGGGACAGAAGAGGGACTTGGTACCAAAGGCTCCACCCCCGAGATGCCCCCGTCTTGCTACTTACATCCATAGGCATTGAAAGACTACTTTCTTGCAGCAAGGCCCGATAGAGATGCAGCATTTCCGTCCTCCTGGATGTAGTCATCTCGTAAACACACTGTCTTGTGTTTCCCCCCAACCCAATCCTGATCAAGCAGTCTTTGCAGGCCAGCTGCCAGGGGAGCGATCCAGGACTTCATAATGGGAAGTGTGTGTGTGTGTGTGTGTGTGTGTGTGTGTGTGTGTGTGTAAACCCATCCGGCTGCAAAACCTGCACTTGGCGAAAATAATTTTCACTGACAATAAGTTGTGCGTTTCATACAGATTGTTATCTGCATTAACTAAAAAAGGTAATACTAGTTTAGTATTTAGTAATACTAGTTTAGTATTAACTAAAAAGACTTTTCTTAGCATCAACCTGCTACATTTTTTTTAAAGAGATCTGTGCCATTTTTGAGACTCCCTAATAATAAGGAAGAAGGTTGCTGAAGACAGGCTAAAATAAGGAAACATGAAGTATCTTTGATGGTAAAACAGAAGGACAAAAAGTTGTGGCTTTTTTATTTTAAGTAATTTTTGGATTGCTTTGTTGGAGATGGCTGAAACTTTCCGATTTTTAGGAATTTTCATTGACCATGAGGCATTAACTGATATATTATAAATCTACTCCTTGGCCACGCGAGGGAGCTAAGGAAATAGAGACGTGCATTTCGACTTTTTGAAAAAGAGCTGCTTGAGAAACATTGAAATAAAACTATTCACTTTATAGATCAATTAGGTTCTAAAGACATTATGAAAACTACTCAAATAATTGGAAGAAAGATGAATATTTCAGAGATACAATTATTTGTAGAAAGAAACCATTGAGACAATTTCACAAGTATGTGACAATGCAAAGGAATTAACCACAATTTTGGAATATACTGTCACTAATCTTTATTATGATGAGTGTTTAAATACAAGCCTCTCAATGTAAAGAAGAGTTCCAAGTAAATCGGCAATTTTTAATTAGAAAATTTTGGGACTTTTTCTTCATGGATACCTATAATGTTGTGAATTATTTGAAACAAAGGGAATCTTATATTTATTTGATAGATATTCCAGAAGAGAATAGAAGATTTTATTCCATGAGGACAAATGGGAGGGAGTGCCTTCAATGTAATAATTGTTTTTAAGTATAAGTTTTTAGCACAGACCCATTGTATTTAATGTATTTTTTTTATATTATTACTGTGTTTACTACTTTTTATCCTTTCTGTGCACCGCCCTGAGTCCCTTTATAAGCACTTTAATGCAGTTTTGTGTTTATAAAGTTGGCTTTATAATAATAATAATAATAATAATAATAATAATAATAATAATAATAATAATAATAATAATAATAATAATAATAATAATAATAATAAAAAAAATCTAATTGGAATTATTTTGATTTTTATTGGTCTGACATATGTAATTGAAAGAAAGCTTTAATGCAGTTTTATGTTTATAAAGTTGGTTTTATTTTTTTTGCATTTATGAAATGCTTGAGTAATTTTTAAAGTTTGTAAAATATTATTGAAAGTGAATTTTAAAGTATGTATGTTAAGAGGAAGTGAAAAAGAGATGTACTAGAACTTATTGATTTTAGAAATATTTTTAAAATAAAGTTTAATGTTTTAAAATGGATATTAAAAAACTGCTTCTCCCCTTTGATGTTAAAGAATCTGAAAGAATTTTGTTAATATAAATGATGATAGTCTATAAAGAATAAGAAGTGCAAACGGAAATATGTATTATTTCTCACAACATTGATTGCTTTATCCAAAGGAGAGAATATATCTAATTATGTTTCTATTTGGAAATCACTTCATTTTTAATTACAATTTATAAACCTTAGCAATAATATGTTCGTCCCTACCACACAATAGGATTTCCAATTCATTTTTCATAAAAATCAAATCCATGGCTCTTTTTATCTAATTACATCTTCCTTTCAACTATGAATAGGAATCCCAATGGCAAACATCCTTCTGATTCCAGCTCCTCTTTAGAGAATGCGGTCACCGTATTTGAGGATGTTGAGCTTGTTTATTGAAAAGGTCAGCAGTTTGGCAGTTTGAATCCCTAGCGCCGTGTGAGCTCCCATAACTTGTCCCAGCTCCTGTCAACCTAGCAATTTGAAAGAATGTGGTGGGAAGGTAACAGTTCTCCGTGCACCTTTAGTTTTCAGTCATGCTGGCCACATGACTACGGAGATGCCCCCCCCCCCCTCCCGGTGCATGTGTGCATGACCCCTCACCAGGCTCCAGAGGCTTTCTTGCAGCCTGGTGAGGGTGAAAACGGCCTTCCCTGGCCCTCCAGAAGGGTGGAAAATCAGGTGACCAGCATGTGCATGTGCGTCCAGAGGTGATGGCTGGCATGCCACCAAATATGGTGTGCCACCTGGGGCAAGCGTGCCATAGGTCATAGGTCATCACAGTTCTATACGGTGGTCTTACGCTCTCAAAAGGAATCTCTGAAGATGCCATTCATTGATTCTTTTTCTCTATGAGCAGGACAATACTAAATCTTTCCATTGTGTCAGAATCAGTCCAAGAGTGCATACTACAAAAATCACACAAACCCAAAACAGGGCAACATCCAAGACATTATTGGCTTCTTTCATGTGGGCTACAGACAGTGCAAATGACTTTGTTGTTACAAGAGCATTGGGTGAAAATAGAATTCATAAAACAGAAGTAGAACAGAATGTATAATTTTGGAATAAAAGCAAACACATAAAATCTCTGTTGTCTTTTGACCACATTTATATGGTGTAGTCTGCATTGATTGGTGAGTTTTATTGATCTGACCATCTGGGAGAAGAGTGTCCCATGTAACTTAATATGAAACATATTTTTGTTTACAACTGAGAACTGCATCATTTCCACAGAAGCTTTACCTTTTATTTCCAGACCTTTTAGAGTTTGGAATTCCAAGCAAGTCTACCTTCCTCTGAGAATTTAAAGGGATTGCAGAATCACAATTTTAATGTCTATATAAGACAAAGAAGTAGCTATAATTTCTAAATAGTGTTTTTATTTATTTTTAACCCCATTGTTTATGACATCAATTTAACTTTGAAAATGCTGATTCTGATCCATCGTCTGACTTTTGCATTCCTGTTTTTCTTTTCAAAAGCGGAATGATTGAGTACTTCTATGGCATTTTACTCACCAGCATATATTCATGGCAATAAGAGGCCCAAGAAACTTTAATTTTCTGTTATGTTCTTAATCTTCATTTTATCTCTAACCAAAACATGAGGGAATGTACAGATGAGAGCTGCATCAGCATTCAAGCAGATTTTTCACATCAAGCACACAAAAACCTATGGCAGCTTTGGCACAAGGGCTATCAGTGGTATTTGTAGGATCCAATTATTTCTTTATGCTGTATCCTCGAAGCTCAGATCGGCTAGCATTGGTAACTGTCGGAAGCGCTCTGATTGGCTGCAACACGCCTGCCAGCTGGCGGGACAAGAACAACCTTCCGATTGGTTCTCCGTCTGGCAAGCAACTGTATAAATAGCTGTCAGACGGAGATTGTTTCTAAGTCGCGTTCTGTGTTAATAAACTAGTGTTGGAACAAATCGGTCTCCAGACTATTCCCCCAGGGCAAACATAAAACTTTAAAATCACAAAAACAGCGCCACATTCTGAGTTCTACTTTTTTTTTACGTGTTTGTACCTGTTCTAAAGGACCAGAGTTTGCCTATGCAATGCTTCCATTAGTTACTTCCTCTGGGTCACCTCTGCAGACATCTGTGGGTGCAATCTCCCTACTGCATTGAACCTTTATTTATTTATTTATTCGATTTTTATCAGATCTGATCTCTTCCTCAGAGGTCTGGGTCCGTGTGAATAACAGCTGAATGCTGGTGGCTGTAACTACAAAGCAGGACACCTCTTTCCCTGCTTTGTGACACAATGTGCCGTTGACTGTCAGCTGTTGTTTGAGCTGCTTTTCGACATTTTGCATTTGCTCTGAGGCACAAAAAACCCTCAGACCATCTCTCTAAATAGCTCTATACCAGAGCTACAGATATTTGCCACTATTGCAAATATCCTTTTGTCCCACAAAAAGTCAAGTTTTCTTCTATGAAATCAAACCTTAAAGAAACACAATTTTAAAACATGCACATGGGCACACAAGGGAGGGAGGGAGGGAGGGAGAGAGGAGAGAGAGAATAAATGAAACCATTTTGCACATGTAATTCCCTCAAACTGCAAGTTGTTCCTGCATATTTTGTTTTATTTGTTAGATCAGTTTAATCTATTTATTTGTTGAAGCCTGGGCTGCCTGTTTAGCTTTATGCTTTTTCTGGTTTTATGGGAAGCGTTCTACCTGAATTATATCATTCAGAGTCCACTAGAGTTGAATATAAATCCTACTAAATAAATACATTTAAGACCCACTGTTGAAAACAGAAATGCACATTTTTCCTCCAATCCAATCAATTATTGACATGAATCTCGATCAACCATGCTCCATGTTCAAAGGTACAGGATTTGATAGGGTCTTTGATAAGGATATTTTCAAAAGCACTGAATCAAATGCCAAAGTAATTCCTATTGGCTAAAAGCTCACACCACTTCCCCCACCCCCGTTCCCCTGCTAAATAATTCTCTTTTCCCTTCATAGAAATCTTGTATAGATGTGATTGAAATTCCTGGAAGCTTTGTTGCATGCTGATTGCTCCATTTTGACTAATGTATGTTAATGATGAGGCTGAAAAATTGAAAATAAGTTTCAGCATTTGATAACTGGCCTTTCTTTTGGAAGAAGAACATCTTCAACTCCCTTTTATTTTTATTTCCTTTGCTAGCTTAAACTTTAAAATGATAAAGTAAAAAGTGTTCTCAGCTCCACCGGGCAGTTTTTGGGAAACGTCTTTCATTCATAAACATTCACACCCACAAATGTACCAAAAGAAGAAAAAAATGCAAGAAATATAATGCTGCTCAAATTTATTCAAAGGAAAGTGTTGCAAAGCTTTAAAAGTCAATCTAAATCAGGGTCATTCATTGGACTTTGCAGAGGCAAAAGGTTATCTTCTTGATATCTTGTAAAGATCATCTTGGCATGATCTACAACAACAACAAAAAAGATTGTTATGTATTATTTCAGAACTCCTCCCTTTATGAATAGACTAAGACTAAGTCCTCATAAGTTGTCACATCTCCAGAATAACGTATCATCTTTGGTTGTAAACTAGTCCTTCACCTTTAGACTGGGGATCTTGGAATTACCAGGGTTTTTATTTTTCAGTTGGTTTCTGCAATTTTAAGTCCTCCCATCTACCGAAGAGCCAAGCTGGCATCTGTAAACAGGTCTTTGATGCTTTTTGGGCAAGATGGGCTTCATCCAAAGCTTTCATTCTTTTGGTAAGGAACAGAACTGATGTAATCATTTATCTTTCACAGAGTGATCCTAGATGGCCGACAGCAACCAGTAAAAACAAACACCCAGAGTGGTATTCAGCTGGTTTGGACCAGTTCAGATGAACCGGTAGCAGCAATTTTAACTGGTTCACTAAACTGGCAAATACCACCTCTGGGTGGCCCCACCCTTGCCTGCCTGCTTGAAGCTCAATGCTCGCTTTGCCCACCCTGCCCTAAAGATGTTGCCTTTACCACGTGGCCCAGCTAATCGCCTCACCAGTCATTTCGCCCAAAGATTCCAGCTGGTGAAGAGGCGGCTGGGAGGCTTCTTGCACCGAAAAAGAGAGGCAGCAGCTGCAGGCATCTCGCAACAAGGGGGGCAAGATCTGGGCTTATGGGGAGCCTAGCAACAGTGGCTCAGTGGTGACAGCTTAGCCCTGGCTTGCCTTCCCTGGCAGTCAGCCATGGGAGGAAGGTAAAGTCACAGCATGGGACAAAGAAAGAGGTTGCAATAGATGTAAGTTTAATTTTTGTTGCTATCAGGTTCTGTGGGCATGGCTTTGTGGGTGGCTAATGTGACTGTGGGCATGGCCAAGTTGATGTCACTCACAGCAAGATGTCACCCTCTCAAGCCATGCACACCAAGCCATGCCCACCAAGTGTTACCTACAGAACTGGTAGGAACAAAAATTGAATACCATCACTGCAAAAACCAGCACCCCACATATGCACCAAAGTACCAGAATTACTTATAATGCTAATTCCTTGATTCCATCCCATCCTAGCCAACTACCTGAGGAAATAACCAGGTTTTCTTCTAGAAAATTAAATAGATCAGTCATCATGAAATGATAGCAAGAGTAGCCCACAATGGAAGCTCTAAAATATAAACTGTAAACCCTATATACCCTTTTCCCTTTTTATAATTTGTAAAACCAATAAAAATTGCTTTGGAAAAAAAAAGAGTAGCCCACAATGTGTCTTCTGAGGTGAAATATCTCATCAGTACATACCATTTCTAAGCTTGCTTTGGAGTTGGCGCTGGAGATGCTGGAGGTGCTGGAGGTGCTGGAGGTGCTGGAGGTGCTGGAGGTGGTGCTTTGAGAGCGACTATAGCCTTTATTAAAGCCTCAATTATATCCTTGTTTAAAATATTTGAATATGATGGAGAAAAAGATGGGGATCTCCGTCTTTCATTGCTTCCACTTCCACTACTGCTACTGGCCTGAGAGAGGAAGAGAAGAATGAGGAAGACATCAGGTTAAAATGGGCAAATGCAAACTAAAACTATCAAATTATTTTAAAATATTTCAATTTTTGGTGATAATTGCTTTTGGCCAACTCAGTCTATCCGATGTGCTATTTACGGAACTGACTTTCCAAGTCAAATCAAACCTGTCATCAGCAGAGATTGCAGCCCATCACAAGAGCACCAAGAATTTTGATGGCCTTCAGTTAAGTATCCAGAAGCCCATACAAAAATCTGGATCCCAGTTTTCAGTTGGTTTGGAAGGTGATGGGATTGTGGAAACTGATCTTCCCAGTAGGCTGTTAAGGATATCATCCTTAGATCCACCTTTGGAAATTTTATCAACAAGAAATACTACCTTTGAAATCTCCACAGTAGACCAGTGTTTCTCAGCATTGGTTGAAGATGTGTGGACTTCAACTCCCAGAACTTCTTAGCCAGTCATTGCCACACATCTTACAGTTGCCAAGTTGAGAAACGCTGCTCCATGCTAATGAGAAGGAGAATCTAGTTCAACTCTCTGCAAGCGATGAACTTGCTATATGAACTCAACATTCCTTCTCTCTCCCTTTCTCTCTCTCTCCAATTGCTTCATCCCAGCCTCCTTTTGCAGTGTGGAATAATAATGCGGACTTCCCTAACTGAACCTTCAGGCAAAAATCTTGAAAAAATGAATGCTCTACCCAACCCATTCCATAAGTACCACATGATTTCCCCCCCCTCAAATTTTTGCAGTTTTCAAGCATTAAATAAATCCTAGATATTTTTGTCATGCAATCACAATCCTTAAAGTGTACCTCAAGAGGAAGAACGATGGCCAAAAGACAGGCAAGAAGAATCACAAACTTCATTTTGTTGGATAAATCTGTAAGAACAATTAGTTTTTAGTTATTAACGATTAGTTAACTGAACATCAAGTTAATTCATGGTGCTCAAGAAAATTGTGTTGGTCTCCAAATGACTATTATAACTCTGTCCTACCATGAGGTGAACATCTGGAATTTTGCTTCCCAAATATCATGGCACTAATGATAACTGCACAAACTCTATGCAATTGTGTTCAAGAAAGGGATATAAGCATGTGTTGATTTCTAATGAATATCAATGATTTTTTAAAAAGCTTTCAGCGTTTTTAAATGTATTAATTGTTTTAAAAGCAAATTGGCCCTTCCCATTGGCTATAAAGTGCCTAAACTATAAAGAGCCTAAAGTGAATATTCTGATTTATATTTAAGAGAAATAGACACTACAGACATTAATGATCTTGAACAATGCAGATCCATTATCATTTTGATACTACACCCTTTCACCCTTTGGGGAGAATCCTCTGAGTGGCTGCATTCAGGCTATTAACCCCCTTGCTTCATAAAAAAAAAAAACTGAATCTCCAACAGATAGAGAAGACCATGGGAGCTCAGTGACTAATTCTCTGACTCCTTTATCCCCAAGCTTTACCTGAATGCGAGCATTGAAAATAAACTATTAATAGAAAACCGTATTGGCATTTCTGAGGGCAATGGGTTTGCCCTGAATTTGGAATTTAGATGTGAAGGAATGTATCTTTCTAATCCATGAAACCTTTGCTTCAGGAGGACATGAATTTGATTTCACTTGCTCTGACAAAGCAGGGGAGGGAAAGAGGGAAAGGAACTAGGGGAGGACAAAGGCCCTGACACAGGCATGTCAAGCCTGTGTTGCTACTTCTACATTCCCCACTGACTCAAATTATCTCAAAACTATCAAAATCCACAAGCAAATATTTATGCAGTCCTTCATATCTGTTTGCCAAATAATAGCTGAGGAGGCAATAAAACAAATATATTCTGACTTACCTTTTTCTTTGCGATGCAGTTCCTGTTCTGCTCTCTCTGAGGGATGCTCTGAGGTGCTGTGGCAATGCTTATATACTCTCTGAAACTTCCTGGCATTAAGAAGAACATCTAACATCTAACATCTTCTGTGGCTGGAAGAATTTTGCCCTCATCACTCCCAAGTACACATGTAATCATCTTTTTTAAAACCCATTTTGAAATCTGTTGTGGCTTCTAGAAGATGGTTTTGTGGCATAGTTGAGCAAGTTACAGAATGCTGCACAGTGGCACTTATGCAATGACCCATGCGGCCTCCTGCCACATTTGGTGACACCAGTGCAATGCACAGAAGAAATCAGGCAGCAGTGCAACAGGTGTTGGGGAATGGGATGCCTGGCAACAGTGGTCCTAAGTTAAGCAGGTAAGACATCCCCCAATAACAAGACCTTATGCTTACTTTGGGGCCCAAAAGGAAATAAGATCAGGTTTATCTTCGTGGAAACATGGTAAAGTTATCTTCAAGTCAAGCTGGGTTCATAATGACTCCATGGATCCACACTTTTTTTTTCTAGTATTGGCATGAAAATGCTTTGTCCTTTCTTTGTTCTGAATTTTTTTCCCAATTGGGGAAAATTTCCCAATTTTGTCCAGACCTCTAGACTCTCCTGGCGATTATCTACCATAGTTTTATTTTCTTATTAAATTTCTACACCACACATCTCACCTAAGTAACCCACAATTTCAATTTGATATGTAGGAAGTTAATACCCACCCCTCTGCTAGAAAACTGAAATATCCTGGGAAATATTGAAAAGGCAGAATATTATATTTCCCTTGATGTTAAAAGGGAGAAACATGTTTTTTTTTAATTTTAATTTATATCCCGCCCTTCTCCACAGAGGACCCAGGGCAGCTTTTTAAAGACAAAGTAGCTCCCTGCAGCTTCCTGTCCATTCCCCATTGTAAATGAGCCATTAAATCATGAGCTAGGCTGCTTTACATAATAAAGGTAGGATTAGCTTTTTACAGAAACTCACCACATGGCATCTGGGAACTCAACCAAACATGTGCTCAAAACACAGCCTAGAGGGTTTCCTCTGCATGGCCCCATGGGAGTCAGAACCAATCAGAATACATTTCTTACAAATAGAGAGGTGGGGCAAACAGAGTATAAAAAACCCAGCAAACGCCTTCTTGGTCTCTTGGTCCCAACATCTGTGAAGCATGTGATCTACCTTTTCTGTCCAGAACCTCAAACCCTGTGGTCCTGCCCACCATTAAACTGTCTTTCCAAGCAGATTCCATGTTTCCAGTATCTTTTTCCCCACTTGGAGCTGAACTCTGAAGAAAAAGTTTCTTCTAACAGCTATAAGTGAAAAGATATAAAAAATTTGACTGTAGAAATACTTCCCTTTTCATTTGTGGATGGTGCTTATTTCTTAGAAGTTTCTGACACCAGTTTCTGACCTGTGTCCTTCACTAAGAATCTGGTTAATTAGAAATGTTCTGCGATTCAATCTGTCATGTTGTTATCCTGGCTTCATAGAACTTCAGGGAACGTTTGTTTTTAATCACATTTTTAGATTTGTTACTGAAATTGTTTTCATGATCTTATTTTGTTGGTATCCTCAGATCTGTTTATTTCTCATAAGCTCAACTTTCCAACTTCTCTTTAGAAGAAAAATAGCAATAAGATCGACGAATGGATGATAGATAGATAGATAGATAGATAGATAGATAGATAGATAGATGGATGGATGGATGGATGGATGGATGGATGGATGGATGGATGGACGGATGGATGGACGGATAGACAGACAGACAAGACAGACAGACAGACCTTGTACAATGTAAGATACAACAAGCAGAAATAGAAAGTCAACTTGACTGGGGGCAAAAACATACCTAGCTAATTATGGATTATTCCAGTCTTCATTATCTGTCTCATGTTCTTTATTGTTAATTTATCCACAGTTGTTCTATATTTTGATAAGATCAGGTAAATCTGCAAATCTGCAAATCTGATTCACACACAAAGGCCTATTCAGTTAAGGTTCCGTCGGTGTGATCCATCAGGTAAGCCACAAATCTTGAGGATGCAGGAATTAAAAGTTTGATTTCTTATTAAGTTAAGTAGTTGTTTGGCTTATGTCAAAAAAGGAGTGATTGCTTCATATTGGACTTATGCTTGGTTTGGCTTATTTCTTTAGGGAATCATGTTGTTTTTCTAGTTTGATTAGCATTCTTGCGTTAATTTAAAAAAAACCTTATTCACTGGACTTGTCCTAAAAAAAATATCTGGGTTCTGAGTCAGATACTACATCATCATCCTCATCATCCTCATCCTCATCCTCATCATCTAAGTTTCAGCATCTTCAATGGAAGGTACAATTGACCAAGATTTTTGACGTTGCATAATTTCCTCCAGGTTTTCATAAGGTGAGATCTGCTTCAGAATTCATTTTTTGTTGCATGCGTGATCTTCAGCAGGCTTCTTTGCCAGCCTCCCAGCTGGCAAAACAGAATTTTTTATGGTTCTTTGGTTACCATGTGGCTATCTGGGGTCATGTGACTGAGCGGGCATGGGTGTGAGTGATGTCAAGTTGGCCGTGTCCACTCAGTCACATGCCCCCCCCCTAGTCATGCCTACAGAACCAATAGTAAAAAAAATTGAAACCCCCCCCCACCCCCAACATCTACCCATGGCAGGAAGAGGCCTGTGGTGGGATTCAAATAATTTAATAACTGGTTCTCTGCCCTAATGACCAGCTGGGTAGGTGGGGCTCAGTGGTCATGTGACTGGGTGGGCGTGGCCAACTCAACATCACTCAGTTCGATGAGCACATCACCTTAGCTGTTACAATGTAATAAAGGTTAAGCAGAGAGGCAATTTTTGTAAGCAGGACAATATTGATTAGGCTAGAAACAACACCAGAATGTTTCCTTCCTGCCTTCCTTTCAGGATTAGCCCTGTAAAGGGGGGGGGGGGAACAAAAGGAGATTTCTTCCAACAACCAGTTGTCTGAACTGCTTAGAAAGTTAACAACCAGTTCTCCCAAATAGGTGCAAACTGGCTGAATCCCACCAGTGGAAGAGGCCCAAGAAACTTTTAATTTTCTTAATCTTCATTTTATCTCCAACCAATACATGAGAGAATATAAATGAGTCCTTAGCTGTATCATCATTCAAGCAAATTTTTCACATCAAGAAGACAAAAGGTGACAGCACTTTTGCCATGAGTGCAGTCAGCGGTATTTGCAGGATCCAAGTATTTCTTTAAAAATCACAAAAACTACTAGTCCCTTTCCTTAATGTCCACATAAGGACATCCCACTCGGCTGGCATTGTGCCTAAGCAAGGTAAGGATTCCCAGTGCAAAGGGCACATTTTCCACCAGTATAGTTTTCTGCTACTTTGAGAATTATCACTTGATTATGAGGAGGAGATTTGAGAGACATTGAATTATTCCTTGATTATCTTACAAAGAAAAGTATACATCTTTTTCGCACCTTCGCTTTCTGCAACGTTATGAAACAGCCCATCACTTGTAAAACCTTCCTGGTTCAATCTGCTTCATTTTGCAGGGATTCTTTTTTGTCCCACTAAGATGCAAATCTGAAACAGCCCACAATCCCTTAATATTCAGGGTTCAGCAAAATCTAGTCCTAAACCCTAAAAACACAAATGTAGACATTCTTTTGTTTCCCACAGTTTGATCATCTTAATTCAACAAGGCTCCATTCTCTTATCAAATAGGAAAAGGAATTCCAAGATCCTTCTATCAAGTATAGAATAAGTCTGATGTCACTTTTCCACCCAAAAGCAATATCTAAGAAAGGTGATGCAACATTTGCAATACAATACAATACAATAGCAGAGTTGTAGGTCTTCTAGTCCAACCCCCTGCGTAGGCAGGAACCTTATACCATTTCAGACAAATGGTTATCCAACATCTTCTTACAGACTTCCAGGGTTGGGGCATTCACAACTTCTGGAGGCAAGCTGTTCCACTGGTTAATTGTTCTAACTGTCAAGAAATTTCTCCTTAGTTCTAAGTTGCTTCTCTCCTTGATTAGTTTCCACCCATTGCTTCTTGTCCTGCCTCCTGGTGCCTTGGAGAATAGTTTGACTCCCTCTTCTTTGTGGCACCCTCTGAGATATCGGAACACTGCTATCATGTCTCCCCTGGTCCTTCTCTTCATCAAACTAGACTTACCCAGTTCCTGCAACTGTTCTTCATATGTTTTAGCCTCCAGTCCCCTAATCATCTTTGTTGCTCCTCTCTGCACTCTTTCCAGAGTCTCCACGTCTTTTCTACATCGTGGCGACCAAAACTGAATGCAGTATTCCAAGTGTGGCCTTACCAAGGCATTATATAGTGGTTTAATTGCACTGATGCTCATGCAGTTCCCCCCCTCTAAACTAGAGTCATTTAGACATAATAACAAAACACAACATGAATATGTAGGGGGAAAATTGAGGTTCAATCATAGAATTATACTTTGGAAGGGTTTCTGAAGGTCAACAAATGCAAACTTTTTGTCCGTTTCAGAATTCACTACTGCAGCCACCATAGGCATTAGTGATGTGATTAAACTGAAGATTGAGGTGCTAGACTAGGACTCAAAAAATTCAATTCCCCATTTGTCTTCAGAGTTTACAAAGTGAATATGAGCCAATTACTGTCAGATCAGTTTCCCTCACAGTGTTGTGGGGAAAAATGAGGAGAAATCTCCATGTAGGTAAGCTAGAGTTAGTTGTGGAAAAGCAGGTGAAACATGCAACAAAAGTTTAATTCTGTAGCATTGCTCTCAAAAATCCATCACAGCAGATGGTGTCCAAAATATCTGTCTGCCTTATGCAGAGTTTATTTGGCTTTTATACAGTTTTAACAAGCAAAGCAAGACATAGGTAGCAAGAGCATCTTATTGGTTTATTCTCTAAGAACATCCCAGCCAGGGTAGAATCTTCACGTAACACAATAGTTCCTAGTACTGCCTGGTTCTACTAATTAGGTGAGATTATAGGTTAAGAGGTAATCAGCTACTGAGATCATAGCAGTTTGCTGTGCATGTCTTTACGTAACTTTTCCTCTGTATTCCTACATCTCTCTCTCTTTTATTTTGTTAGACACGGTATAGTAAGAGGGGTTAATAAAAGAATCATAATAAAAAAGGAACATCCTTACAATTATCTACACAGGGCATATACTTGACCCTGAGGCAATGTAGGAAGGGTTTTAGGGCAAAAAGCTGTGATGCATATATTTTGCAAAGGGGGGGAAGATACTGAACAAAACAGCGCCCACCAATCAGAATAGCACAAATGATGACTAAATAACATTTAGTCATAAACATTTCCCAATAAACCTGTGGGCAACCAAACCCAAAAGCTTTCCTACCAAGATCCTAAAGTTTTCATTTTCAAATCAGAGGCCAAATTGTATAAAATATTAAACTCGTGCTGGATTGTTCATGATCCATGTGAAAGATTGTAATAACACATTGATTACTAAAATAGCTAAAAAAGTAGCATTAATTGTTTTTGCCAAATTACACGCAACAGCATTAATATTAAGATGAGAGCGAGCAGCCAGCCCTGGCACACCCATTATAAATATAGCCAATGCTACATATTCTACTTTATTAAGCAAAGCTGTCTCAGAGTCACAAGTGCTGTGTAGTGTGACTCCACGTCAAGAACAGCTGGAATGAAGCTGTTGTTTGGAAAGCAAAGCAGGAATTAAACGGCTGAGGCAACATAGTGCTTCACTAATATTAGCAAGAATACAATTAAAAGTTTCTTGACCACATGTAAAAAAAACCATCCTTGCAAGAGGTAAACATAAGCAAAGTGAAAGGAAGTCTCCTCTAAAGCTGTACAGTTTAAAGCAAGTGAACTAATACAAAGACAGTGAGGTTTTTATTTGAAGATGTACAATGAATTATTTTTGCGCATGTTACTGTATATTCTCAAATACGGCTACTATCGGAGTATACAAAACAATTGTGTCAGGGGGTGGATCATAGGCAGTCAACCCCCAACTAGAAATAGTTTTATAGTTAAAGTTTTCATTCAATAGCAATCTACTCAAACCAGTGAAGTTTTGAATCACTGCAGGCAGGATACAAACAGGGACCAAACATATAGAAAGCAAATTTTCCATATCATATGATTCAGATAAGCAAAAGATATCCATGTGTATAATATTAGCTAGCTGCACCCATAGGTTTTGCTTCAGTCCCTGCTCAAGTGAGTGTTTGGGATCTGTTCCAGACAGAGATAAATATGTTGGTAGTTGCTCCCCCGTAGGGTTTCCTTGTCCCAGGTTTCGGCACCAGATGTTGGTCTCAGAAATCCATCACAGCAGGTGGTGTCCAAAATACCTGTCTGCCTTACACAGAGTTTATTTGGGTTTTATACAGTTTTAACAAGCAAAGCAAGAGCATAGGTAAAATCATATTGGCTTATTCTCCTTGTCAATCTCTAAGAACAGCCCAGCCAGGGTAGAATCTACACATAACACAATAGTTCCTGGTACTGCCTGGTTCTACTAAGTAGGGGAGATCATAGGTTAAGATGGGGCCCAGGGAGGCAGTTGGGCGTGTTAGTTGTATACCTGGCTCCTCGCTATGCAACAACAGCCCTGCCCGAGCTCCTAGAGGTGATAGCCGAGGCGGCAGTTGAGACCCCCAGACTAGTAGTCATGGGGGACTTTAACTTGCCGTCGGCAGGCGAAGCCTCTGGAGCAGCTCGGGAGTTCATGGCTTCCATGACGGCCATGGACCTGACCCAGGTAGTTTTAGGCCCTACTCACGAGGGGGGAAATACGCTGGATCTGATCTTTGTCTCGGGACAGTGGAGTTGTGATCTGGGAATAGGGGATCTAGCCATCACTCCCTTGTCATGGACAGATCACGCTCTCCTTCAGCTGGACTTTCCAATCGCTTCACCTCACCGCGGGGAGGCGGAACCGGACACTCCTAGATGGTTCCGCCCCAGGCTCCTAATGGACCCGGAAAGGTTCCAGAGGGAGCTTGGGCCAATGCCTATGACCCTGCCTCGCGACTCGACTGAGGACCTAGTGGCTGCATGGTTAAGTGCGGCCGCAGGGGCCTTGGACCGAGTCGCGCCCTTGCGGCCAATCTTGCGGCGACGAATCACCCAGGCTCCCTGGTTTACTGAGGAGCTTCAGGAGATGAAGTGCCACAACAGACGCCTAGAGAGCAGATGGAGATCCTCTCGCTCCGAAGCCGACCGAACACTAGTGAGAACCCATATTAGGGCTTACTTAGTTGCGATTAGGGTGGCCAAACGTGAGTATTGTGCCACCTTTATTGCATCCGCAGACAACTGCCCTGCCGCCCTGTTTGGGGTGACCCGCTCCCTCCTTCATCAGAAGCCACGGGAAGCCCCTTTGCAAGGGCGAGCAGAGGAATTTGGGATTTATCTGCAGGAGAAAATCACTCGGATTCGGAATGAGCTACCCTCCATCGACAGTGGTCCTGTGGGACTGTCCGAGACTAGTCTTGAGGTTCCTTCTTGGGAGGAGTTTGACTTTGTTACCACCGAGGATATGGACAGGTTGTCAAGGAAACTTAGGGCGACCACATGTTTATTGGATCCGTGTCCCTCCTGGCTTGTACTGGCATCCTGGGAGATGACATGAGGATGGCTCCAGGGCATTGTCAACGCATCTTTGAGTGAGGGGTCCTTACCTGCCGTCTTGAAAGAGACGGTAGTGAGGCCCCTCCTCAAGAAGCTGTCCCTGGACCCAGCATTATTAGAGAACTATCGTCCGGTCCCCAACCTTCACTTTTTGGTGAAGGTTGTTGAGAGTGTGGTAGCCCAACAGTTCCCGCGACACCTGGAGGAAGTTGATTATCTAGACCCGCGCCAGTCCGGCTTCCAACCCGGTCACAGCACCGAGACAGCATTGGTCGCGTTGGTCGATGATCTCTGGAGGGCGCGGGATAGAGGTTATTCCTCTATCCTAGTCCTATTAGACCTCTCGGCGGCTTTTGATACCATCGACCATGGTATCCTATTGCACCAACTGGGGTGGTTGGGGCTGGGAGGCACCGTTCTGCGGTGGTTCTCGTCCTACCTCTCTGGTTGGTTGTAATATGTGTTGACGGGAGGGCAATATGTGTTGACGGGAAGGCCTCTCTTATGTGGGGTTCCTCAGGGGTCGGTCCTCTCGCCCCTCCTGTTTAACACATATATGAAGCCGCTGGGTGAGATCATCCGTGGTTTTGGGGTGGAGTACAACCTGTACGCTGATGACACTCAGCTGTACATATCCACCCCAAACCACCCCAACGATGCCGCCGAAGTGCTGTCCCGGTGTTTGGAAGCTGTACGGATCTGGATGGGTGGTAACAAACTCAAGCTCAACCCTGCCAAGACTGAGTGGCTGTGGTTTCCGGCACCCCGGTTCAGCCAGATTACTCCAACTCTGGCCATTGGGGGCGAAACACTGGCCCCCGTGGAGAGGGCGCGCAATTTGGGTGTCCTCCTGGATTCCCGGCTGTCCTTGGAGGACCATGTGGCGGCCGTGGCCAGGGGGGTGTTTCATCAGGTACGCCTGATGCGCCAATTGCGCCCCTTACTGGACCGGGCTGCCCTTCGCACAGTCACTCAAGCTCTCGTGACGTCCCGACTCAACTACTGTAATGCTCTCTACATGGGGCTTCCCTTGAGGTGCACCCGAAAGCTACAGTTAGTCCAAAACGCAGCCGCGCGGGTGATTATGGGAGCCACTAGATGCTCCCACATAACACCGATCCTGCGCGAGCTGCATTGGCTTCCTGTGGTCTTTCGGGTGCGCTTCATGGTTTTGACGACCATCTTTAAAGCGCTCCATGGCTCAGGGCCTAGTTATATGCGAGACCGCCTCCTGCCCCATACATCCCTTAGACCGATAAGCTCCCACAGAGAGGGCCTTCTCAGGGTGCCATCGGCCGGACAATGCCGACTGGTGACACCCAGGGGAAGAGCCTTCTCTGTGGCGGGCCCAGCCCTCTGGAATGACCTACCCCCTGAATTACGCACCATCACCGACCTCCGCCTCTTCCGCCAATGTCTAAAGACATATTTGTTCCAACAAGCCGGCCTAGCCTAACCTCCCATGGGGACTTTTAGGAAGTTTTAAATTGGGTATTTTAAATTTGGTTTTAGTACAGGATAGGATTGTTTAATATTTATTTTGAATTATATATTTATCTTTGTATTTGTATGTTTTTAAATTTCCTGTACGCCGCCCTGGGTCCTCTGTGGAGAAGGGCGGGATATAAATTTAAATTAAAAAAAAAAGAGGTAACCAGCTACTGAGATCATGGCAGTTTGCGGCGCATGTCTTTACGTAATCTTTCCTCTCTATTCCTACACTGAAGCAGAGCTCATGTAACGAGGACATTGGAGACATCATGCATTTTCAAAAGTCTTGACCAACTGTGGTTTCCACTGAAGAAATGGATGAAGTCAGAAGTCAGATTGTTCCTCAGAGAAGTGAAAAAGGGGAAATTATAATCATAAGAATACTAAATAATCCAGAAAAACAGCCAGAAGAAAATCTGAAGAAAAAAAGCCACGATAAGCACAAGCTCTAATATATGACATTAACTCATTTTCAAGATAAGCCAAACCACTTGCTGAGCTTAATGAGGAATTAAAGCTTTAGTTCCTTGATCCTTCATATTTGTGACTTACCTGGCGGATCACAGCTCCAGGACCTCAACTAAATAAGCCTCTTTGTGTGAACCAGTCTTGCAGACTTAGGCTTATGAAAATGAGGCACAACTGGGGAACAAAGTGCCACTATAGGCATATCAAAGCCATGAGCTTGATAGTGATGAGATTAAACTGAAGATTGAGATGCTAGTCTTGAGAGACTTAATTCCCCACTTGACTCCAGAGTTTGCAGAATGAATATGAGCTAATTATTCTCAGATCAGTTTCCCTCACAGTGTTGTGGGGACAAATGAGGAAAAAAACCCATGTAGGTGAACTAGAGTTGTTTGAGGAAAAGCAGGTCATATGTGCAACAAAAGTTGAATTCTGAAGCAGAGCTCATGCAGTTAGGATATTGAGGACAAAACTCTGTGGTTTCCAATGAAGAAACAGATGATACTCTGAGTCAGAGCTGGATTCTTCCTCAGACAAGGCAAGTGAAAAGGGGGAATTTATAATCACCTGAATACTAACCAATCCAGAAAAACAGCCAGACACTCTGAAGAAAAAAAGCCAAGGCAAGCACAAGCTCTAACATATGGCATTAACTCATTTTTCAAGGCAAGCCAAACCACTTGCTCAGCTGAATGAGGAATTAAAGCTTTAGTTCCTGGAGCCTAAGATTTGTGATTTACCTGGTGGATCACAGCACCAGGATTTTAACTGAATAGACCTCTGTGGGAACCAGGCCCACAGATTTAGGTTTATCAAAATGAGGCACAACTTTGGTCAAAGTGATAATGAAGAACAGACTGGAACGAGGTGGTGAAACCACAATTGTTATTCAGAGTTTCTAGGACTATCGCACAAAGAGCGATTATCTATAAATAGATATCTACTCTCCCCCCCCCCCCCCAGTGAAACTGATTTTCTGTCTCTGCTTGTTATATATAACATTGTACAAGATTTGTATATGTTTTATTCTTTTTCATGTAAAGGGAAATTGGAATCTTAGACTTTTGGGGAATAAATAGATTGATTGATTTATAAACTTTATATTCCACATGTTCATTGCTCTGTAAAAACAACAACAAAGTATTTCCATATTGTGGATGATGATGATGATGTTATCCATTGATTCGTGCCCAACTGTTGGTGTTTCTATGGGCCAGATCTCTCCACATCTCCCAATCTTGTGCTACTTCTTTGAATTTTTCTATATTGTGGCTGGTGTCAGCTTTGATGATGTCCAGCCATTGTGTTCTTTGGCAGCCTCATTTTCTTTTACTGCTAACTTTCCCCAACATAAATGCTTTCTTCAGTGAATTATCCTACATGACATGGACAGAGTAAGTGAGACACAGTTTTGTGATTTTTCCCTCCAGTGACAATATCTGGTGTTATGTGCTCCAGTAGTTGCTTGTCGTCTTTGCTGTCCAAGAAATACACGGGAGCCTTCTCCAGCATCACAGCTCAAACAAGTCAATTTTCTTCCTGTCTTGCTTTTTTAAGGTCCAACTTTCACAACCAGACTTAGCTTTGGGGAACACAAGATAACAGACTAATCTACATTTGATTGCCAGGCTGATATCCTTGCTTTTTCATATTTGGCTCATGTTGTTGTTGTTGTTGTTGTTGTTGTTGTTGTTAGATAGATAGATAGATAGATAGATAGATAGAATTTTATTTCTATAACCGCGTTCTCTCCCCGAGGGGACTCGGAGCGGTGCACAGGGAGAAATTAAAACCACATAAAATATATACATACATAAATACAATAAAAACAAATTAAATCTAACTATCCCTGCACTAAAATTCCCATTTTAAAATTAACATTTCCTAACCCCTAAGGTAGAGACTAACCTAGGCCGGCCAAGCAGAAAAAGTGAGTTTTTAATTTCTGACGGAAGGAGCGGAGGTCTGTAGTTGTTCTAATGTCGGGGGGAAGGTCGTTCCAGAGGGCTGGGCCCGCCACAGAGAAGGCCCTTCCCCTGGGCGTCGCCCGCTGACACAGTCTAGTGGACGGCACCCGGAGAAGTCCCTCTCTGTGGGAGCGAATCGGCCGGGAGGATGTTGTTGTTGTTGTTGTTGTTGATGTTGTTGTTGTTGTTGTTGTTGTTATTATTATTATTATTATTATTATTATTATTATTATTATTATTATTATTATTATTATTATTATTATTATTAGAATTTATACCCCACCCTTCTCCTTGTTAGGACTCATGTTCATCATTGCTGTGCATTTTTTCATTCTTCACTGTAAATTTCTATTTTGAAGTTTACATTCCTTGCAGTGGTCATGAGCTTGATCTTTTTGGTGTTAAAAAAGAGACTAAAATGCTCACTTTCTTCTTTGATTTTCTTGATCAGATGTTCCAAGCCTCCTTTACTTTCTGAGAGGAGAAATGTATTGTCAACATATCAAAGACTGTTGTTGATTCTTTGTCTAATCTTTATCCCAATTTTTGATTTTTCAAGATCTAGCTTTCTCATGATCATTTCAGCATACAGGTTGAATAAGAAAGGGAAGAGGATGAAACCAAGTCTCACTCCTTTCTCTATCTTAAACCAATCCATGTTTCTACATGGTGTTAGCACAGTGGCTTCCTGATTTGAGTACAATGATTTCACCAACTTGACCAAATGTACTGGTAGGGCTCTCCATAGCTTCTCATGATCCACACAATTGAAGGCTTTCCTCTAATTGAGGGAGCATATTTAACTTTTGATATTCACAAGATTTTTTTTTCCCAGTGCAGATTTGCAATATGGTCACGGGTGCCATGATCTCTTCAGAAGCCAGCTTGGACAACTAGTCATTCCCTTTTGGTGGTTGGTGCTAGATATTGTTATATCATTTTAAGCTACATCATTTAAGTTTTATCATTTTGCTGATGTGAGAAATGAGAGTAACTGTACAATAATTGGAGCAATTTTTGTTTTAGAATCACCCCTTTTTAGCAATGGAATGAACACAGAATGTTTCCAATCCTGTGGCCACGTGTTGGTTTCCCAAATTTTCTGGTACAGGTCTCCAATGACTGTGGGTGTTACAGGTCTCAGTAATTTGGCAGGAATGCTGTCAACACCTGGAGTCTTCTGTTTGGCAGTTGATTCATTGCCCAGGTGATCTCTTCCTCAAGGACAGCTGTTTTTCTCTCTCTACTTCTCTTTCCTCATCATCCTGAGCCTGGGCCCATTTGCTACCCAGGCGCAATTATTTTGTATGTTCTCATCTGTTCTTGATACCTTGTTGGTCAGGCAATTTTTTCCCTTGCTTGTTTTTGATGGTGCCTTTATCTACAATCAGTTGTGTTCTGATCGTTTTGACTTGCATTCCCGTCATATAGTTCTCTTCAAATAGTTTACATCGCTCATCTCACTACTTCCTTGTGGTCTTCATTCAATCTTCTTGCTTCTTCTCATGTGCCTACATTTCTTTGCTTGTCTATTTTGATGGCTTCGTCTGAGAGCCATTTGGACTTTTCCTCTGGCTTGTTGTATGGTGTTATTTCTTCCTTAATTCCAATAATGGTTGATTGAATCTCCTGCCACAGTTCATCAGGTATCTTCTCAGCAGTGTCCAGCACTTCAAAGCAATTTTGCACCTCAGTTGTTTATGTAGTAATGATTTTGGTGAAATCGATTTTTTTGGGGAGGCACTACCTTTTTGATGTGCAGAGTTTGACTTTAATCTTTGCTAACAATGATTTATGATCTGAGCCACAATCTGCACTTGGATGTGTCTTAAAAGGCAAGGACTGAACTGGTCCTTTGATGGTTGCATAGGACATAGACAGTCTGATTATAGTGAAATCTGTTTAGTGAGCTCCATTTGTATAAGCGGCAATACTTGTGATCATATACTCATGATCTAAGTTGGGGGTTTTGGAAAAATTGGACCAAACAATCCCTTCATTGTTCCTATCACCTAGTCCAAAATGACTAATGAAACCTGGTCTCCATTTGCTTGCCAACATCTGCATTGAACTTGCCCAAAATGTAAACAATGTCTTTTGGGCCACTTGTTTCAGAGTTTCTAGGAATAAAAGCTCTGTTACAGCAGTCACTGGGACATAGACTTGGACAATTGTGATGTTAAGAGGCTTGGCAGGAATTCTGATGGTCATAATTTGATCATTGATAGTCGGTATTCACTGATCTAGCAAGTTTCTTGCTTACAGTAAATACCACACCCTTTGTTTTCCTTGTATCCACTCCTAAGGAGAAATTTCCAAAGTGCCTTGCCCAACTTTGCCACAAGACTATCTTCTGGAAGCCACAAAAGATTTCAAAACAGAGAAAATTTGAAGATTATTACATATGTATTTGGAAGGGATCAGAGTGAAAGTCTTTGAACCACAGAAAATGTGTGGTTAGATGATCTACCTAATCCCAGGAAATTTCAGAGAGTATATAAGCATTGCCATTCACTTCAGAACATCACTCAGAGAGAGCGGAACAAAAACTTCATCAGAAAGAAAAAGGTAAGTCAGAATATATTTGTTTTAATGTTTCCTCAGCTATTACTTGGCAAGCAGAATTATTGATATGAAGACTTGCATAAATATCATCTTGTGAACTTTGATCACTTTGAGATACTTTGAAATAAGTGGGGGTTATAGAAATAGCTACACCTGCTTAACCTTTTCACTGAGATCAATTTATTTATAGCTACTTTGCACCCTGGTTTTTTAATATTCTGCTGCTTCTTGTAATATTTTGGTCAACTCGTATATGAAACATAATATTGATTTTAAAGTGGTCAAATAGTCAGCCATGTTGTAGAAGAGCTGGCTCTTTGTCCTTTCTTATTTTATTTCCCTCTTTTCTTCCCCTGCTTTGTCAGAGCAAGTCAAAATCAGATTCATCTTCTAGATAGCAAATGTTTCACGTATGGGAAGGTCACATTCCTTCACATTTACATTCCAAATTCAGAAGGTCAGATATATTGTCCTAGGGCCATAGGAGAGTAGCGAAGAGAGAGGGGGCCATAGGAGAGAAGTGTTTATTTAATTTTCTGTTTATATTTTAACTGTTCTTTTTAACATGATTAACAAAGAAGAACATTAATGTATTCACATAAAATAGTAATATTTTTTTCTATTGCACTTCCAATGCTCGTAGTCAGGTAAAGCTTGGATATTAAAGAATCAGTCACTGAGCCCCCCATGTTCTTCTCTCTGTGTTAGAAATTCCCTTGTTTTCTCATGAAGCAAGAAGGTCCATACCCTGAATGAAGCCGCTCAGAGGATTCTGCCCAAAAGCTTTGGAAGGGTACAATCTCAAAAGTGTAATGAACCCACATTGTTCGAGATCATTAATGTATCTAGTGTCTCTTTCTCTTAAGTATAAATCAGGATATTCAGTTCGGACTCCGATACAGCCATTGGGAAGAGCCAATGTTTACATTTGCTTTGAAATTATTAGCATGTTTTCCAGAGAACTCAAAAGACTTTTTTTAAATAATTCACATTCATTAGAAATCAACACATGATTATATCACTTTATTTAACACAATTAGGTAGAGTCATGAAATCTGGGAAGCAAAATTCCAGATGTTCATCTCATGGTAGAATCCTAACAGTCATTTGGAGACCAACAATTTTTTGTTGAGCAGCATGAATTAACTTGGCATTCAGTTAACTGTTAATAGCTAATACCTAATTCTTCTTACAGGTTTATTTAACAACATGAAGATTGTGATATTTCTTGCCTGCCTTTTAGGCATCATTGTTCCTTTTGAGGTACTGTACCCATATTGTGATTGCATGTTGGATTCATTTAATGCTTGAGAAAAAAAATAACTGGAAAGTTTGGAGACTTAGAGGGCTATGTGGTGTTTATGGAATTGGATGAGCAGAATATTCATTTTCTCAAGACCCTTGTCTGCAAGTTCAGTGAGGGAAGTCCTCATTATTATTTCACACTGCAAATAGGGGCTGGGATGGAGGAATCAGAGAGACAGAGTGAGGGATAGAGAAGGAATGTTCAATTCATATAGGAATTCATCATCTGCAGAGACTTGAAACAGATCTTCCTCCTCGTTGGCATGGAGCAGGGTTTCTCCATCTTGGCAACATTAATACATATGGCTTGGCTGGCTGGGGAATTCTGGGAATTGAAGTCCACACCACATATGCTTGCCAAGGCTGAGAAACAGTGACCTACAGTAGATGTTTCAAAGTATTTCCCGTTAAAAGATTTCCAAAGATGGATTTGGGTCAATGTCACTTAAGTCTTGGAAGGCAAAAGCCTGCTGGAGGAGGTCAGCTTCTACAATGCAATGAACTATGAAACCAACTTAAAACTGGGGACCCGATTATTCATATGGACTTCCAGATACGTGGCCAAAGGCAATCAAAATGCTTGCTTAGAGCCCGTGTGATGGGCTGCAATCTTAGCAGATGGCTGGCTTGATTTGACTTGGGGAATCAGTTCTGTAATAGTACCGGAATGATTTCATAAAGAAGAGTTATCGCCTCAAGTGAAATATTGTACAATCATTATATCTACAACTTCTAATCTCCTTTTTAAAATCATTTTAATCTTATTTTTTCCTCATTTTTCTCCTTCTCTTCCAGGCCCGTCCTATAGAAATTGAAAGCAGTGAACGATGGCCATTCCCATTCCATCCATCAGATCCAAGCTACCCAATTCTGACTGATCCACCTCAAAACCAACCTTTAAATTACAATCCAAAGGACCCTCTTATAAAGGCTTTAATAGAACTAGTAAATAATATTCCTGCTGGCCCCCCCGGACCCCCAGGGCCTCCTGGACCCCCAGGGCCTCCTGGACCCCCAGGGTTTCCAGGGCCTCCAGGGCCTCCAGGGCCCATAAGTCCTGAAAACCTCCCATGGCCCCATGGTCCCATAAGTCCTGAAGACTTCCCATGGCTCATTAGTCCCGAGAGCACCTCACAACCCATAAGTCCTGAGAGCACCCCCCAACCCATGAGTCATGAGAGCACCCCCCAACCCATGAGTCATGAGAGCACTCCCCAACCCATGAGTTCCGAGAACCCCATGGAGCTCATGGATGCTAGGTACTACCCCCTAGACATGAGTCCTCTTGTGGTGCCTGTATAGAGTGGAGGCAAAATCCTGTTTTGTTGATTTGTAAGTCCTGTTAAGACATTTCACATCAAAAGGGAATATGCCTGTGGGCTATTCATACTACCATTCCATGATAACTGATATTTTTAGCCTTCCTGAAGGACAGGCCAGCTGTTTCCTCAAGCATTGGGCTAGGATGGGGTAGAGTCATGGAATTAACAGTAGGAGTGGTTCTGGGACCTTGGGGTGTGTGTGTGTTGGAGGGGTGAGGTGGCAGTAGTGTTTTTTCCTCTCTCTTGCTGTAAGCCATCAAGCATCACTTTGTGAGTGATGAATGGTATTTAACTACTGCTCTTTACCAAGAGATGAAAAGCTGTGTTGCCAAGAACCATCAAACAACTTTTGCCCAGTTTGGTTCTTCTGCAGTAAAGGTACTGAAACATTTTCAAGTTGTAGCACCTGATTTAAAAAAAAAAAAAGATAATTACCAGAACCCCATTCACATGATGAAGGCCTAGAGATGAAAAAGTGAACACATTCAATTAAGTTTGTGGTGTCCTTGATAGTATAGTTTTACTTCATAACAAGAAGGCCTAACTCCTGGGTGATGTATTATATACTGGATAATATTGTATAGTAATGGGTACTATATTGTTTACTGTGTAATGTATTATAGAAAATAAATACATTCACATTCACATACAAGGCACAACACAGCTGTTCCATCCATTCCTTTGGTAACATTGTCTCTGGCAACATTCCCACTTCTCTTGGCCCATGGCAAAGGAAGTTTACCCACAGATTGATATATGATCTTGAAGATGGACAACCAAGCTGATTTTGAGAAAAAGAGACATTGTGTTGAGTTATGGGAGACAGTTTTCACTCTTATGCCCTGTCATAGCTCAGTCAAAGCAAAGGATTTTCAAAAGGCCTGTGGAAATAACTGCAATGTTGAACCACTTCTTATGGTACATTTTGGGCTCATTTCACTCCTCATCCAAAGGATAAGGTAGCTGGAAGAGGTTTCTGTGAATGAGCTTCACAAAATGAAAATGTCAAGCAGGCCCATCAGTTGGACAATGGCAGAATCAGAGTCTGGCATTGGGGCAAACCTGATCGTCTCTTGCTGGTGGTTAGAGAAGATGCTACAGGGCCACTGATCGTTGTTCCTGTGGCCGGGAGCAGATTGGATTCTTTTTTTTTTATATTGAAAAAGTTTTATTGGTTTTACATTTTTTCTAAGGGATACAAAGAAATTTTGAGAGCATTCACGTCAGAGTCGTCGGCCCTTCCGAGACCTCAAAATACAAAGTATATAATAACAAAAAAAAAACATTTTTCATAACACTACAAGGTAAAAGCAAGTACATATACCTAAATTCTCAATTCCATGCTGTCAGACATTTACAAAAATCCAGATAAAATATTATGAAAATTGTTCAGAAAAATCAAGGCAAAGTTATTTTTTCGATCTAAGTCTCTTGGCTATTGTATCTTCTTTTTCTCCTCCCTGGCCCCCAGCGGGCGGGGCCGCGGCCCCCTCCGTCCTCCCTGGATCTTCCCCCAGGGCAGAGGAATGTTTTTTAAGAAAGGCTTCCGCCTCAACAACTGTTTTAATCCTCACTCTTCCTCCTTCCCAGAACACCAGCATCCCTTCGGGTGTCACCCACTTGAACCAAATCCCGTGATCAAATAAAATTTTTGACAAGAAGGAAAATTCCCTCCTTGCTTCTCAAATCTTTCTAGGGATCTGCTTCAAGATAGCAACCTCTTTTTGTTGGTAAATTAATGGACTACCTCTCTGCACTTTCAGGATTTCCTCTCTGGTTGACCTTCTAACAAATTTCACATGTATCTCTCTAGGCACTTCATTTATCCTGGCATATGCTGAGTTAATTCTGTAGGCTAGGTCAATGTCCCCCCTGATCTCATCTTTAGGTTTTTGTAAATAGTCTGCTAAAATTGTGCTCATAAGATCAGGGAGGCATTCACCAGATTCCTCAAGAACGTTCTGAAATCTCAAAAAATGTGTCATTCTTTCCATATCTATCCTAGACACATGCCCATTTGTTTCCCCAACCTCTTTAATAACATTTTTAATCTCTCCCTTAACCCCCACCAACCCCCCTTCCAATTCTTCAGTCTTCTGTGTGTTTTCCAGCACTTGCTTCCGAGTATCCAATAGCTCCTTCTTGAAATTGATGTTTTCTGCCCTCTGGGCCTGAATTTCTTTTACCAAAGTTTGTATAACAGTTTCAAGAGAAGCCATCCGTTGTTCTAAACTTGCCAGTGCTATTTCTTGAGCCATGATTAACTGTTAAAGTCAATGCCACCAAAATGGCGTTTTCAGGGTGGGGTTGGTGAGACTAACCGGGAGCCAAAAGTTCTGATCAAGGTTGAAACGTTGTAAAATTCAGGAACCAAGAGAGAGACAATTTTCCAACTCAATAGTTATAATAACGAAGGTACTCCAGAAAGGAAATCACAAATCCAGCAAGAAAAAAAATCTTCATCAATATCCAGAGAGAGTCCCAATTGTAAAGAGACGCCGGGAATTTTCCATAGTTGAAATAATCAGGCAGGGACAAAGAAAAGCCACCTTCCACCGCCCATCTCAGAGCCCAGAGGAGAGAGTAGAAAAATAAATTTTTTTTTTATCCAGCCAGACCTAGAAACAATGTTGCAAGTAGCCGCATACCACTTTCCCTTGTTAGAGACAGTCCGGATTTAAGATTTCCGCTTTCTCTTCCAGAGAAGCCATTTTAAAGTGCCGCTTAAGTCCGAGGGGGGTTTTTTGGAAACAAACACCCCCCTCCCAGTCCGTTCAGCCTGGCTGGCAGCAAGGAAAAAAAGTCTTTTTTAAACTGACTCTCCCTCGCAGCTGAAGCCTCGGCAGACCTTCCGATCTCTCCGCTCAGCCCTCTACATTGACGTGAATGGCGCCGACAGCCGTTGGCGAAGGGAGAACCCCCCGCAGCATGTTCCTCCTCACCTAGGTCACGGAGGGGAGCGCTCTCCCCACCGCCGTGAGGAAGAACATCCTCTCCGAGCTGACCCTACGGGAGACCTCCGGTAACCGGAGCGTCTCGCCCCCGTGGGGGGGCAGAAAAGGCAACAAAGCGGCGAGCGAGCGCTAGGCTCGCCCGTCACCGCTGGAGCCGGAACCGGAAGCAGATTCTTAATCCCTTGATGTTCTGAATCAAAGAGGAAAAATGAAGAGAAAGGAGGAGTTACCCTTTGAGTGAGGGCCTAAATCTGCTTTCTCTAATAGAACGTCTTCCAGGCACATTGAACCCATGGGGAATGGGGAGTAAGTGTAAGTTGAGAAAGGTTGCTAAGAACTAATGAACTTAATTGATACCCTGTCACATAATCAATGCTCTGTCACTCAAGGAATAATTTCTAACTTAAGGGAACTCAGTCTAGTCATAAAAGTCTGAAATAATAATTACTGATAATCTTTTTTTTCTCCTGTAGATTTTGTTGAGATGCTGTTTGCAAGATAACTAGAAGACACTTTTTTGCTTCTAGCACAGCTGAATGATTGATCCTGATTTTGACTGACTTTTTAAAGCTTTGCAATGGTTCCCTTAAATAAATTTGAGCAGCATTATATTCCTTCTATATTTTTATTTATATTTGTGCATGTGTACATAAGGCTGTGTTTGTTTACAAATGAGATGTGAAACAATTGCCAAAGACTGGCCTTTGGAGCTAGGTGGAATGGACAATTGGCTGCAGTCATCTAGCCCTGCCTACTTCCCCTCAGTTCTCCCCACCCCAGTCCTCCTGCCTCTCCATGGGAGTTCATCCCTAGCTGCCCCTCCTCCATCACCCCTCCCCCATTGTTCCTCCGCTTCCATTTTGCCCTTGGAAATTGGCTACTAGACAAATCACCATGGCCAATTTGTCAGACTTTGTTGTAGAAATCACATCAAGAAAACACACACAGATAACTTATTCAGAAGGATTCATTAACTTCTTTATATACATAATAACACATGAGTAAATGTATAGCACCAATAGTGGATTCTCCAATGTGGTAGTAGTTACAGACAAAACACAGGCAGAGGAGATATTAGTTTCAGCTCAGAGTTCACAGCTTAACACAGACAAAAAGAACCTCCTCTATACAGGGCAGTTAAGCTAAGCCTAAGCCATGTCAGGCTCCTTGCTGTATCAGCTCTCAAACAGCCGTCATTGACTGACTTAGTTGCTATGCATATACATTGCCTGATCTTTGTTACCATGTCCTATTCCAGCCAGTCCCCAATGGCTGACCTGTTGCTATGCCCTATTCCAGTTCATGAATATTCTGACACAATTCACCATGCAGGACAATTAGCTGTGCAACCCGGTGGCCAATCCAGGTGCTAAGTATTGGGCCTCTGCCTTCTCATTGGATACAGCACACAGAGATGGATGAGATGGGTAGCAGCCTCAGGCACCAGCCTTTTTGAAAGGCTGTATGCTGGGAGATGAGGGACACAAGGGTTGCAAGGTGCACCTTCATGGTGGTGGCAGTGTTACCTGTCACTCCCAAAACACCATATTCACTGACTGCCCAGTGCAACACCATCACCTGGAGGGAAGAGTCTGCCCTGCAGAGTCCCTTTGATCAGCCATTGCCTCGCCTGGGACCAGTGGCAGTGCTGGAGTCCACTGCCATGCTGGGCAGAATGGCAAGCAGATATGTAGAGAGAAGCACTTCCCCTGTTCCCCTGCCTGACATGGAGAGGAAGGAGCAGAGTCACTGCACAGCCCAGGGTCCACCTCTTCCCCAACCATATCTCTTTGGATGGCCAGTGGTGGCCAGCCTCCACAGACCCTCCATGATAGGCTGTGTTCAGAAGGCTCCCTTCTCCCACCTCTCCAGCCAGGCTGAGGTCTGCCAAAGCTGGCGAGACCAGCCAGGCTGAGGTCTGCCAAAGGGCTGCTGAGAATGGGCAGCTAGGCTGCAATGTCCCTGGCAGGGAAACCCCTTGGGTGCCCCGGAGGCAGCAGGCAGGTGGCAGGTGGGGTGTCTTCATCCTTCAAGGGGGCTTCAGGCCTTTCCTGTGAAAGCCCGCTCAGATATCAACCCCCTCTCCAAAAGGCAGAATGCTCCAAAAGGCATCAATGAATCTTCTGCATTAGCCTCCGTACTTGCTAACAGCAGAAGGGCGGACTGCTCATAACTCTCCCTTGCCCGAAAAAGTGACTTTCCAAATATTGTAACTCAATATGAGGAGAAAAGCCTACTAAGCAACTCTCTTCCATGGGCAGGGGCATCTTCCTCTCTGGGCAGGCTCAGAGCTCAAGAAAATAAACTTAGATGTGGCATCTTTGATTTGAAGCAATTTCAAGCAAACCCACTTTGCTCCTCATCCCCCAACTCAGAAACAATGAAAGGATGGGGTGGGGGGAATGATACTGCAGAGCAGGGATCCAACCTGGGATGAAAGTGTACCAGATTCCAAGCAGGGGTGGGTTCCTATGGGATCGCCCAGGATCGCGCGAGCCTGATCGTAAAATTTAGAGATCCTGGCCGATCCCGTTGGACGATGGACCCGGAAGTTACTTCCGGAACACGTGGCTTGCTCCGTCAAAAGTAAAGACCGTCAAAACTAAAGGGCGGGGGCTGGGCCTTGAAGCTCTTTCGTTGTTAGCATGGCTAGGGGGGGCAGCGGAAGGCATGTTAGGTGCGCGAAGGCCCCCCCGCCCTCCCCAGCCGCGCCAACAGGGAAAGAGTTTCAAGGCCCGGCCTGGGCCCTTTAGTTTTGAAGCTGCCAGGGCCGGGCTGCGCTTTTCGCGCTTGGCGCGAATGCAGAGGCTTGGGGGGGGGCTTTGCGCAGCTATTCGCGGGGTGCGCGAAGCCATCCCGACCCCCTGCAGCCACGCCGGCAGCTTTAAGGGCCGGGCTGGGCCTTTCGCGCTTGTCGCGAATGCAGAGGCTTGGGGGGGGGGCTTCGCGCCGAGCCGAGCCAAGCGCGCCCGGCTGGAGCGCACGAGCCACCCGCGAGCACCATGGCGAGCCGGAGCGGGGCGCGGGGCGCGCTGCTGCTGTTACTGCTCCTGCTGCTGCTGTGCGTGCCGGGGGCGCGGGGGTCCCGGGGTGCCGACAAGCAGAACAGCCTCCGCAGGGCAGCCAGCGGTGTCTACCAGGGCGCCAGCGGCCTCCTGGGCGAGGAGAACGTGCGCGCCCTGCAGAAGGTGAGCGGCGCCCGGAGGGTCCCGGGCAAAGGGGAGGGGGGGAAGGGAAAGAGGAGGGGTCTGGGGAGGGAGGGGGGTCTGGCCTTGTGGGGGGGAAGGGGTGCAGAAGGGGGTCCCCGACTTTGGCGTGGGCGGCCAGGAGGGAGATTGGGGAGGTCCTGGCTGAGCCACTTGGGTGCCCGCTGGAGAGGGTGACCTGGTAGGAATGATGGAGATGGCCAAAGATGTTGGGGGAGGGGGGGTCTTAGTCCTGGATGAGCCAGTGGGGAGACCCCACAAGGTGACCTGAGGGCACAATGCTGGGGATGATGATGATGGATGATGATGATGATGATGATGGGGGCTTCTGAGAAGTGAACCTGGTCATGGTGGTGAGGATGACCACAGAGGTTGAGGGTCCTGGTTGACTCATGATTTTGGGGGTGGAGGGGAGGAGGGTTTCCACAAGGTGATCTGAAGATGGGCAGGGGATGAGAATGATGCCTCACTGGAAAAGTAAACATGGTACATGTTTCCCCAGTCCAGTAGACCAGAGGTGTTGGGTGTCCCGCCCCAAAGGTGCTTTATTTTCCACAAGGCATCTGGACTTTGTTTTTTTTCTTTGAAGACGTTTCACTTCTCACCCAAGAAGCTTCTTCAGATGCGACTTGGATGGTGGGGAATGAAAGGATTTATATTTTGGTCATTTGTACCCTTTTAGAGGGAGCAGCCACGCCCGAAGCTTTAAGGGCCGGGCCTTTTACATTTGAAGCTGCCGGGCACCGGGGCCTTTCTCAACATGGCTAGCCGCTAACTTGTTGAAAAAGGGGCCAGCAAATTCACAGCATTGGCCCTTTAAATATCGCGCTGCTGGGGGGGGGCATGCCAGTGCGTGAAATTTAAAGTGCCCTCTATGAAGCTGCCGGCCCGTTTTTCAACACGTTAGCGGCTAGTCATGTTGAGGAAGGCCCCGGTGCCTGGCAGCTTCAAATGTAAAAGGCCTGTGCCTTTTAACACGCGTTTGGGGTTAGGCTAGCTTTCGCACAATGGCCAAAAGCCCCCCAGCTCCCCTCTGTCTCAGCCTCATCTGGCTGGCTGCCTCCCTTCTCCCTCTAGTCAGATAGGTTTACCTGCATCTTGTTGCCTCTTTGCATCCATAGGAGAGCTGCTGATTCTGCCTTCTGGTAAGTGACCTGGCTTTTTTTCCTCTTTTATTTTTTTTTAATGATTTTTTAAAGATTATTTTATTTATTGTGCATATAATTTTTTAAAATTGTTTTACCTAACTATTGAATAGAGAATTTTTAAAAATGGTTTACTTCAATTGATTGTGTGTGGGTTCTTTTTTTAAATTGTCTTAGACCAGGGATGTCCAAGCTTGGGAACTTTAAGACTTGTGGAATTCTGGGAGTTGAAGTCCACAAGTCTTAAAGTTCCCAAGTTTGGACATCCCTGTCTTAGACTATTTAAAAAAAGATTCTATGAAAAACAAATTAATATAAACCATTTTTAAAAATTCTATACTCAGTACTTTATAATGTATTGAGTAGAGAATTTTTTTAAATGGTTCACTTCAATATACAGTGTTAACTGGTTTCATTTTCAGTCTTTTGTAGGAGGGATTCTAGTTTTTGGTGTTTTCCTGGCACTGTCATAGTTTGCGTGGGTGTATTATGTCCTGCAGCAGTTGTACACATTAATAATGATCAAATACTACTAATGTTTCCTTATACATTTTAGTGACCTTTCCTTACATAATTGGTGTTGTCTTTCATACTTTTGGATTTCTATTTTCTGTTTCTGTTACTTAGCAATTGCTAAAACAAATCCCACGTGAAAAAATATTCAAAGCCTTCTTGATTTTAATTGTCACTTTATTTATTCCTGCACATTATAGTATTTATTCATTTTCATACCTGTTTTTCCACTGTTGTGCAAACATAATTCCAGCAGCTGCTAACATTCCCACCTGGTCACATGGCCAGAAAGCCACTCCCACCCGGTCACATGGCCAGAAAGCCACTCCCACCCGGTCACATGGCCAGAAAGCCACTCCCACCCGGTCACATGGCCAGAAAGCCACTCCCACCCGGTCACATGGCCAGAAAGCCACTCCCACCCGGTCACATGGCCGGCAAGCCACTCCCACAAAGCAGGCCACACCCACAGAACCTGTTCCAAAAATTTTGAAACCCACCCCTGATTCCAAGCCTCTTGGAACCTCAGGGAGCCACACCATCTGCTGCATCCTACCAAAACATGGAGCCCTCCACACATGCTGGATTAAATTCCCCATGGTCCAGGGGGCCTAAGCTGCTCTATCTTTTTAGAAGCCTCAGGCAAATTTTCCCCATCTATGAATTAAGAAATACTTCTTTGTCAAGCAATAAAAATGGGATCTTTCAACCAGCTGTTGAGCATCATTTCTCAAGGAAGCTTTAGGAGTACTACTTCCTTTTTTTAAATAATATTTTTATTAAACAGGGTTTTTTTTAAAAGAAAAAACTTTTTTTTGCAATTTCATTCTGTACAACATTTCCACCACATTGTACACCCATTGTAAATGTACGTCTCCCCCCCTTATTTCAGTTTCTCTTTGTCTATACATATGATGCTCTTATATACATTCCTTAATTTTCAATCCTTCATTCCGTTTATACATGTTTACTCATCTCTACCTATACATCGCTAATTTCTAACTCTGTGTCATCTTCTTTTTGTCTTTCCTTAAGCTTTACACCTATCCTCTAGCCATTTGTATCATGCATTCCATGCCATATAATATTCTGTTTCCTACTTTTCTTTTATTTCTTTTGTAAATTTGTCCATCTCTGCACACTCTAACACTTTCATTATAACATCCCCCTCTGTTGGTATATTTTTACTCTTACAATTTTGTGCATATGTTATTCTCACTGCCATTATGATATGTATAATTAAATATTGTGGGGTTTTTGTGATATTTCCTTGTAGGTATTCCCATTAAAAACAGTTACAGTTTCATATCTATTTGCTGTTTAGTAATTTCTTCAAGCCATTTTCTTATTTTATTCCAATATTGTTTAGCCTTTGGGCATAACCACCACATGTGGTAATACGTTCCTTGATTTTGCCTACATTTCCAACAGTCCAGTAATAGTTTCGGGTACATTTTAGCGAGTCTCATTGGTGGGAGATGCCATCTATAGAACATTTTACACATATTTTCCTTGTAGGCTACTGCCATTGTCAATTTATAATTTTCATTCCAATTTTTTTCCCATTTCTCCAAATCAATACTGTAGCCAAAATTTTTGGACCAAGTTATCATAGTTTATTTAACTACCTCCTCCTCCATTCTGTAATTCAATAAGTAGTTGGGGATTCCGTTTCTGGTCTTCCGGAGGCGACGGATGGGTCTCTGACACGTCCGCCGCTTGGTTGCTCCGGCAGCGCCTTCGGGGGCACAGGGGCTCTTGCTAAAGAGCCCCCACTGCACGGATGGCTCGTGGGGAGTCCCCCACCCCGACGGTAGTCGGGGGGGTGGCTCCTGCCTCGTCCCAGGCGCCGGAGAATGAGTCGCGGGGGGGGAGAGTTTCCCTTTCGTCCCCTTCGCCGATGGAGAGCTGGGACAGCTGCAATTAAAGTCGGGCTGAAAGCTGGAGCTGAAGGCAACACCGAGGCTCCGTTATGGCTGCAGAGTGGACTGTGAGTGATTTAATAATTAATGCCTTCAACTTTCATTTTTAAAGAAGAAGGAGGGGGGAGTTTGTAAAAAAAAACCTCGGAAGGAAAAAAAAGCAGCGTTTTGAAATGCTCCCCAGGCTTGGGGAGGAGGAGAACTTAACATCCGATTTTTAAACAGCAAATGAAAGTCTTTCACTTTAAGACTGTTAATGATACTTTGTATCTCTGTCTTGCAACAACTGATATGGACTTTCACTAGTTCTCCACGGCTGCCAGAGGGGCGGGGAAGATGGCGTTCCTTTGTTCTCAGCAAGAAATAATTCTCTTTGAAAAGTGCTGACACTCCTTCGTTTTTATGGGACTGAACTTTTTACTATTGGATTAATGCAATGGACTCTTAGGATTTCTCCCAGATGTGCCTTCTTCTTTTTCCCATTTGATTGCTGTTAAAAAATTGTTCTCTCTCTGGATTTTAAGCAAAGTGCATTTTAAACTTGGACTCTGACTCTTACTCTCTCCTCGCCTCACGGACTACCTCTTCAACAGACGCCATATTAGTGACAAGAATTTAACACTTCATTATGGCTTCAAAAAAGCACCCACACCAACCTAAGATTACTTCAATGTTTTCCAAAGAAACGGAGGGGGAAGCTACACAGTTATCAGCAATAGAGGAAACTCTACAAAACATCATGAAAGAAATAAAAGAAATCAGGAAAGACAATGTTAGTTCAAAATTGGAACTTTTGGAGACACAGAAAGCACTCATGGAAAATAAACAAAGAATTGATGGACTGGAGGGGGGGGCGGCTGAGATAAGGGGAGAGATAAGTAATTCTCAAAAAGAAATAGTGGATTTAGCTGGTCATATGTCTAGGATGGATTTTGAAAGGATGTCTTACTTTTTAAGGTTTCAAAATGTTCCTGAAGCTGACTCTGAGGATTTAAAAGATTTAATGTGTACGATGTTAGCAGATTATACTAAAAAGAGCAAAGAAGATATTTGGGGGGACATTGATTTGATTTATAGAATTAATTCAGCATATGCCAGAATAAATGATGTACCCAGAGAGATACATATTAAATTTGTAAGAAGTTCTACAAGGGATGAGATCCTGAGAGCACAGAGAGATGGTGCTTTGATATATATGCAGAATGAAATTGCCATTTTGAAACAAATCCCAAAAAAGATTCGAGAGATTAGGAAGAAGTATTCCTTCTTATCCAAAAAGTTATATAAAAAAGGGGTGTGTTTCAAATGGTTAATGCCCGAAGGAATGTTGGTGTTCTGGGAGGGAGGTAGAGTTAGAATTAAAACAATAGAAGAGGCAGAAGGAGTGTTTCTTAAAAAACACTGGAGGACGAAAACAGGGGAATGGGAGGGGCCATGGCTCCACCCATCCGCGAAAAGGAAGAAGATACAATAGTTAAAAGACTCAGAAATGGCCAAAAATGATTTTCTTTTACATAGTATAATCCTTAAACAGATGTTAATAGAAACAAATGATTGAATGCATGAAATTTATGGTATGAGATATATGTATTACATTCCACCTTATACCGAAAAAAACCTTTACTCTTTGTATGGAACCTCGGAGGCGACCACCACCTCTGACATGGAAGCCCTAAAATATTTCTTTTATATCCTATATACCATTTCCTTTGTTATAAAATTTGTAAAAACCAATAAAAATTGTTATACAAAAAAAAAAGAAACCCTCAAAGAAGCAGTGCAAGATAGTCAGAAGTGGAGAGGCCTGGCCCACAAAACCCGTAAGAGTCAGATCTGACCAAAGGGATGACCTCATCATCACCATCGCCCTCGAACATTACTGTGGGATTACTTTGGTTTGTTGGTTTGTTGGTGTTTTTTTTTTACAGAGCAATGAAAATGTGGAATACAAAGTTTATAAACCATTCTGTTTATTCTTCAAAAGTCCAAAAGTCCAATTTCCCTTTATAAGAAAAACAGCAAAACACACACAGATCTTGTACAATGTTATATAAAACAATCAGAGATAGAAAACCAGTTTCACTGGTAAAAAAGTATATATCTAGTTATGGAGACATCCCTCTTTGCATAACACTTTTAGAAAATCTGAATAACAGCTTGAGTTTCACTGCCTCATTGTAGTCTTCATTGCCTGTCTGTTCTTTATTATCACTTTGTTCCCCTATTGTGCCGCATTTTGGTAAGCCTAAATCTGCAACACTGGTTCACACAAAGAGGATTGTTTGGTTAAGGCCCAGGAGTTATGAGCCACCAAGTAAGTCATAAATATGGAGGATTAAGGAACTAAAGCTTTAATTCCTCATTAAGCTCAGCAAATAGTTTGGTTTATCTTGAAAATGACTTAATGCCGTATGTTAGAGTTTGGGCTTATCTTGGATTTTTTCTTCAGAATATCTGGCTGTTTTTCTGGATTGTTTAAGATTCTTACGATTATAAATTCCGTCTTTTCATTGTCTGAGGAACAATCTGGCTTCTGACTTCATCCATTTCCTTATTTTATTTTATTTATTTTATTTTATTAATTTTATTAAATTTATTTCCTTCAGTGGAAACCAGAGTTGATCAAGATTTTTGACAATGCATAATGTCCCCAATGTCCTCATTATGTGAGCTCTGCTTCAGAATTCGACTTTTGTTACATGTATGACATGATTTTCCTCAACTAATTCTACCTCACTGACATGGAGTTTTCTCCTCATTTTTTACCACAACAACACTGTGAGGGAAACTGATCTGATAGTAATTGGCTCATATTCACTCTGTAAACTCTGAAGACAAATGGGGAATTGAGTTTTTTGAGTCCTAGTCTAGCATCTCAATCTTCAGTTTAATCACATCACTAAAATGCTCCTTGCCATTGAAATGTCTATGGTGGCTGAAGCAGTAAATTCTGAAATGGACAAAAACTTGAATTTGTTGACCTTAGGAAACTCTTCCAAAGTTTAATTCTATGATTGAATCTCAATTTGCCCCCCTCCATATTCATGTTGTATTTTGCTATTATGATTAATATGACTCTAGTTTAGAGGGGGGAAAGTGTATGAGCGTCATGGCAATGAAATGTTGCATCATCTTTCTTAGATATTGCTTTTGGGTGGAGAAGTGACATCAGACTTATTCTGTACCTGATACAAGGGTCTCAGAAGTTTTGTTTGTACATCATCTGTGGAGAATTAGGAAGGTAATACTGCTTAATCCAGTAGTTGGTCTTCCTTTTCCTATTTGGTAAGAGAATGGAGCCTTGTTGAATTAAGATGATCAAACTGTGGGAAACAAAAGACTTTCTACACTTGTGTTTTTAGGGATTAGGACTGGATTTAGATAAACCCTGAATATTAAGGGATGGTGGCCTGTTTTAGATTTGCCTCTCAGTGTGACAAAGAAGAATCCCTGCAAAATGAAGCAGATTCAACCAGGAAGGTTTTACAAGTGATGGGCTGTTTCACAACATCGCAGGAAACGAAGTGCGAAAAAGATGTATACTTTTCTTCATAAGACAATCAAGGAATAATTCAATGTCTCTCAAAACTCCTCCTCATGATCAAGTTAAATTCACAAACTAGTAGAAAACTATACTGGTGGAAAATGTTCCCTTTGCACTGGGAATCCTTACCTTACTTAGGCTCAATGCCAGCCAAGGGGGATGTCCTTATGTGGACATTAAGGAAAGGGACTAGTAGTTTTTGTGATTTTTAAAGAAATACTTGGATCCTGCAAATGCCTCTGACGGCACTCATGGCAAAAGTGCTGTCACCTTTTGTCTTCTTGATATGAAAAATTTGCTTGAATTATGATACAGCTAAGGACTTATTTATATTCTCTCATGTATTGATTGTGGATAAAATTAAGATTAAGAACATAACAGAAAATTACAGTTGATTGGGTCTCTTCTTGCTATGGGTAGATGTTGGTGGGCAAAAGGACTTAGCAGTACCCTCAGCTTTCCCTTTTGAAAAGAAAAACAAGAATGCGAAAGTCAGAGAATAATGGAATGGATCAGAATGAGCATTTTCAAAGTAAAATGGATGTCATAAACCATGGAGAGGGTTAAAGATAAATGAGAGCAATATTTAGAAATTATAACTATTTCAATATTACACATTAGAACTGTGATTCTGCAATCCCTTTCAATTCTCAGAGGAAGGTAGACTTGCTTGGACTTCCAAAGTCAGAGAGAACTAGAAGGACTTGATAAAGTAAGAGGTCAAGCTTCTGTGGAAATGATGCACTGTCCTAAACAAAAATCTGTATTTCACCCAGTTACATGAAACACTGTCATCCCAGATGGTCAGATCAATAAAACTCTTCAGTCAATTTTGATTACACCATACAGAATAGAATAGGACATTTCTTCTTAGTTCTAAGTTGCTTCTCTCCTTGATTACTTTTCATTCATTGCTTCTTTAGGTCCTTAAGAGAATAGCTTGACTCCCTCTTCTTTGTGGCAACCCCTGAGATATCATGGCTATCATGTCCCTCTAGCCCTTCTTTTCATCAAACTAGACATAGCCAATTCCAACAACCATTTCTTATATGTTTTAGTCTCCAGTCCTCTAATCCTCTGTTGCTATTCTCTGTACTTTTTCTAGAGTCTCAACATCTTTTTTACATCATGGCGACTAAAACTGGATGCAGTATTCCAAATGTGGCCTTACCAAGGCATTATAAAGTGGTATTAACACTTCACGTGATATTGATTCTATCCCTCTGTTTATGCAGCCTAGAAGTGTGTTGGCTTTTTTTGGCAGCTGTATATAGATTTGGTGGAAAGACAACATAGATTTTATTTCTCTTTCTACAACATTCCCAAGCACCACCTTCCTGGTTCAATCTGCTTCATTTTTCATGGATTTTTCATTGCCACAATGAGCTGCAAATGTGAAACAGCCCCCAATCACTTAAAATTCAGGATTTAGCAAAATCCAGCCCTAAGCCCTAAAAACTCAAGTGTAAAAACTATCTGGCTTCCCACAATTTTATCATCTTAATTCAAGAATGCTCCATTCTCTTAGCAAATAGAAAAAGGAGGCGGGTCAATCAGAGCAAATATTAGATTAAGGAGTATAATCTTCCTAATTCTCACATGTGATGGACTAACAAAACTTCTGAGGCAATTTTAGAGACAAGTGCAACAAAGATGATTAGGGGACTGGAGACTAAAACATATGAAGAACGGTTGCAGGAACTGGGTATGTCTAGTTTAATAGAAAGAAGGACTAGGAGAGACATGATAGTAGTGTTCCAATATCTCAGAGGGTGCCACAAAGAAGAGGGAGTCAAACTATTCTCCAAGGCACCTGAGGGTAGAACAAGAAGCAATGGATGGAAACTAATGAAGGAGAGAAGCAATTTAGAACTGAGGAGAAATTTCCTCACAGTTAGAACAGTTAATCAGTGGAACAGCTTGCCTCCAGAATGCCCCACCAATGGAAGTCTTTAAGAAGTTGTTGGATAGCCATTTATCTGAAGTGGTATAGGGCTTCCTGCCTGGGTAGGGGGTTGGACTAGATGACCTCCAAGGTTCCTTCCAACTCTGCTATTGTATTATTGTATTAAGCAGTTTACAGAGTCAGCAATTGTATCAAGGTCAGAGTACATACAATGTCACTTCTTCACCTAAAACAGGAGTGGGCAAACTTTGCAACTTTAAGTCTGAAGTACTTCAGCTCCCAGACTTCTCCAGCCAGCTTTCTGGGAGCTGAAGTCCTTCAGACTTAAAGTTGCAAAGTTTGGCCACCCCTGACCTAATAGGAATATCTAAGAAAGGCAATGATTTTCTCTGCAATATATCATTGTACTGTTGCACATTTAATAGCAAAGAACAGCATGGATATGGAAGGAAATTTTTGACATTCAGTCATAGATTTACAGATTGGATTGGATTCTGGAGATCACCTAAGTCAGCCTTTCAGCCGATTTACGCTAACAGAATTCATAACCTAGGTCAGATCTGCATACTTTATGGCCTCCAAACCCTTGACTGTCCCTGTCCCACATCTATGACATCATTTAGAAATTAGAAATCAAATTTAAATAAGCTCCTTGCAGGAGGCAGGAGAAGAAGCAGAGTTGGGTCTGATTCTGTGTGGTTGGTTGGTGGGAGAAAAAGTGAAAGGTGAAGAAATATTGATCTGTGTCTGATTGTTCCCCGCTCACTTGGAGCAGAATTGAGGAGTTGAGGAAATGGAGTTTGAGGACATCAAAATAGGTTACATTGATCTGCCCCTCCACAACAGGCCCAGTGTGACTCTTTGGGAAAGGCTGCTCCAGGGAAGGGTTGAATGCTTACTTAATTAGCCACCCCTGTGCTACATCAAGGCCATGAGTATTCTGGTAACAAGATTTAAATGAAGTTTGATACACTGGCATAGAATTCAAGAGACTAAAATCTTCCCTTGACCTCAGAGCTTGAAGCTTGAAATTTGGGCAATTCTTCTCAGCACAATTTCAAAATGAGAGAAAAAACCCATGTAAGCAAGCTAAAGAGTTCTAAAGAAAAATAGATCACATGTGTAACAAAAATTCTGAAGCAAACCTCACCTTATGAAAACCTGGGGGAAATTATGCAATGCCAAAAATCTTGGTCAATTTTACATTCTATTGAAGATGCTGAAACTTTGATGATGATGATGATGATGATGATGATGATGATGATGATGATGATGATGACGATGACACATCTGACTCAGAAGCCAAATTTTTTTCTAGGAAGAGGCTGATGAATAGGGTTTTTTTCCCAATTAACACAAGAATGCTAAACAAACTAGAAAAACAACGATTCCCTAAAGAAATCAACCAAACCAAGCATCAGTCCAATATGAAGCAGTCACTCCTTTTTTGGCATTAGCCAAACAACTGCTTAGCTTAATGAGGAATCAAAAATTTAATTCCTACATCCACAAGATTTGTGGCTTACCTGGTGGATCACACTGCCACAATCTTAACTGAATAGGCCTTTGTGTGTGAATCAGATTTGCAGATTTAGGCATCAAAATATTTAACAACTGTGGATAAACTGACAATAAAGAACATGGGACAGAAGACTGGAATAATCCATAACTTTGGATTATTTGTATATATCTACCCCAAACCACCCCAACGATGCCGTAGCGGTGATGTGCCAGTGCCTGGAAGCCGTACGGATCTGGATGGGAAGTAACGGACTCAGGCTCAACCTGACCAAGACCGAGTGGCTGTGGTTTCCGGCTGCCCGATTCAACCAGCTGACTCCATCGCTGGCCATAGGGGGCGAACATCTTGCCCCTGTGGATGGGGCGCGCAATTTGGGTGTCCTCCTGGATGCCCGGCTGTCCATGGAAGATCAAGTGACAGCCGTAGCCAGGAGGGCGTTTTACCAGGTTCGCTTGGTTCGCCAATTGCGCCCCCTATTGGATCGGGACGCCCTTCGCACAGTCACTCATGCGCTCGTGACATCCCGACTGGACTATTGTAACTCTCTCTACATGGGGCTTCCCTTGAGGTGCACCCGGAGACTTCAGCTAGTTCAGAATGCAGCCGCGCGAGCAATTATGGGGACCGCAAGGTCTACCCACGTAACACCGCTTTTGCGCGAGCTGCACTGGCTGCCTGTCGTCTTCCGGGTGCGCTTCAAGGTGTTAATCATCATCTTTAAAGCGCTCCATGGCTCGGGACCTAGCTATCTGCGGGATCGGATCCTGCCTCATACATCCTCACGGCCGATTCGCTCCCACAGAGAGGGACTTCTCCGGGTGCCGTCCACTAGACTTTGTCAGCGGGCGACGCCCAGGGGAAGGGCTCTCTCTGTGGCGGGCCCGGCCCTCTGGAACGACCTTCCCCCCGATATTAGAACGACTATGGACCTCCGCTCCTTCCGTCTTAAATTAAAAACTCACTTTTTCTGTCTGGCCAGCCTGGGATAGTCTCCCTGTCTTGGGGTTTTATTGGGTAGCTTTTAGCTTTTAGTTTTATGGGAATTTTAGCACAGGTTAAATTTAATTTGGTTTTAGAACTGTTTGTATATTTTTTACTGTTTTTATTCTGTCTGTGCACCGCCCTGAGTCCCCATGGGGAGAGGGAGCGGTTTATAAGTATTAAAATTATTATTATTAACTAGCTAGGTATGTCCCCCCCCCCGTCAAACTGATTTTCTATTTCTGCTTGTTGTATCTAATATTGTACAAGGTATGTCTGTTTGTCTCGGTCTGTCTGTCTGTCTGTCTGTCTCTCTTTCTCTCTCTTCTTGCTCTTTTTCTTCTACAGGGAAATTAGAAAGTTGATCTTATGAAAAATAAACAGATTGATTGATTTATACCAAAAACAAAGACTGTGAAAACAATTTCAGTAGCAAATCTAAAACTATGATTAAAAGTGAAAGTTCTATGAAGTTCTATGAAGCCAGGATAACAACATGACTTAGATTGAATCACAGAACATTTCTAATTAACCAGAATCTTAGTGAAGGACACAGGTCAGAAACTGGTGTCAGAAACTTCTAAGAGATAAGCACCATCCATAACTGGACTGGGAAGTATTTCTATAATCAAATTGCTTATACCTTTTCATTTACAGCAAACTAAAATTGTGGGTTACTTAGGCAAGATATGTAGTGTAGAAATTTATTAATAAAACAGAGAGTCTAAAGAAATTCTAGGGTTGTAGACTATATTGGGAAATTGAGGAAAAAAACCCAGACCAAAGAAAGGGAAAAGTGTTGAGGTCTCGACGTACGATTGGCCGCAAGTCTTTTCCATTCTTTTTCCTTGGGGAGCTTGGCCACAGCCGGTCGCTCTTGATTGGTTCCGGCATGGCTGGCTGGGGTTGAGTTACCAGGTTGCCTGATTGGCTCTCTGTTTGGCGGTGTTGTATAAGGGGTTGTCAAGTAGGGAGGTTTCTGTCCGCCTTTTAAACTAGCTTTGGTTACAGTTGTTTTTAACTGCTCTGCCAATAAATGGCTTATTAAAGAACCAACCTGGATTGGACTCTCTTTCTCTCCTTGCAAACCACAACTCAAAGCATTTTCATATCAATACTAGAAAAAAATATGGATAAATGGAGTCATTATGAATCCAGCTTGACTTCAAGGTAATTTTACCCCCCGCCCCCCAAAAAATAAGACCGGTCTGATTTGTTTTGTGCCCCAAAATAAGCACAAGGTCTTGTTTTGGAGGATGTTTTAGGACTACCGCAGCCAGGCCTCCCATGCCCGAGCACCTGTTGAACTGCTACCTGATTTCTTCTGTGCATTGCACTGGTGACGCCGCTTGTGGCAGGAGGCCATATGGCTCATTTCATAATTGCCACTATGAAGCATTTTGTCACGAGCAGTGGCACCAGCAGGATGCACCACATGGCGCCTGGCTGCAAACGGCCACAGAAAAATTCAGGCAGCAGCAGGTTAGGTGTTGGGGCATGGGAGCCGGGCTGCAGCGGTCCTAGGGTAAGCGGGTGCAGGGTGCTTAGGGAAGCTCCATCCCCCACCCCAGCTTGATTTTTACTTATGTACCTTGCCCCACCACATACAACCAGACAGTGGGATGGAGTTACCGTGGTTTAAACTAGGGCTTATTTTTGGGGGGTTTATATTAGGTGCACATGTAAAAGCACACACTGGACCTTATTTTTGGGGTAGGTCATTTTTCGAATGGGAAACATAGTACTTGTATTGAAAGAAACTCTTTAGGTCTGTTGCTAAACCACCATCATCAAATCTCGAGGAGAAATTTCTAAAGTAACTTGTTCAACTTTGCCACAAAACCATCTTCTGGAAGCCACAAAAGATTTCAAAATGGGTTTAAAAAAAGATGATTACATGTGTACTTGGGAGTGATGAGGGCAAAATTCTTCCAGCCACAGAAGATGGTATGGTTAGATGTTCTTCCTAATCCCAGGAAGTTTCAGAGAGTATATAAGCATTGCCACGACACCTCAGAGCATCCCTCAGAGAGAGCAGAACAGGAACTGCATTGCAAAGAAAAAGGTAAGTCAGAATATATTTATTTTATTGCCTCCTCAGCCATTATTTGGCACACAGATATGAAGGACTGCATAAATATTTGCTTGTGGATTTTGATAGTTTTGAAATAATTTGAGTCAGTGGAGAATAGAGAAGTAGCAACCCAGGCTTGATCTTTTCACTGAAATCAATTTATCTATGACTACATTCCTTATATTGTACTGTTTCTTATAATATTTTGGTCTGCTCTTATAAGACATTATTCATTTTAAAATGATCAAAGGGTCAACAATGCTTTTGGCCGAGTAGGGCCTTTGTCCTCCCCTATTTCCTTTCCCTCTTTCCCTCCCCTGCTTTGTCAGACCAAGTGAGATCAAATTCATGTCCTCCTGAAGCAAAGGTTTCATGGATTAGAAAGTTACATTCCTTCACATCTAAATTCCAAATTCAGGGCAAACCCATTGCCCTCAGAAATTCCAATACGGTTTTCTATTAATAGTTTATTTTCAATGCTCGCATTCAGGTAAAGCTTGGGGATAAAGGAGTCAGATAATTAGTCACTGAGCTCCCATGGTCTTCTCTATCTGTTGGAGATTCAGTTGTTTTTTTTTATGAAGCTAGGGGGTTAATAGCCTGAATGCAGCCACTCAGAGGATTCTCCCCAAAGGGTGAAAGGGTGTAGTATCAAAATGATAATGGATCTGCATTGTTCAAGATCATTAATGTCTGTAGTGTCTATTTCTCTTAAATATAAATCAGAATATTCACTTTAGGCTTTTTATAGTTTAGGCACTTTATAGCCAATGGGAAGGGCCAATTTGCTTTTAAAACAATTAATACATTTAAAAACGCTGAAAGCTTTTTAAAAAATCATTGATATTCATTAGAAATCAACACATGCTTATATCCCTTTCTTGAACACAATTGCATAGCGTTTGTGCAGGTATCATTAGTGCCATGATATTTGGGAAGCAAAATTCCAGATGTTCACCTCATGGTAGGACAGAGTTATAATAGTCATTTGGAGACCAACACAATTTTCTTGAGCACCATGAATTAACTTGACGTTCAGTTAACTAATCGTTAATAATGAAAAACTAATTGTTCTTACAGATTTAGCCAACAAAATGAAGTTTGTGATTGTTCTTGCCTGTCTTTTGGCCATCGTTCTTCCTCTTGAGGTACACGTTAAGGATTGTGATTGCATGATAAAAATATCTAGGATTTATTTAACCCTTGAAAACTGCAAAATTTGATCATGTGGTACTTATGGAATGGGTTGGGTAGAGCATTCATTTTTTCAAGATTTTTGCCTGAAGGTTTAGTGAGGGAAGTCATTATTATTCCACACTGCAAACGAGGCTGGGATTAAGCAACTGGAGAGAGAGAGAAAGGGAGAGAGAAGGAATGTTGAGTTCATATAGCAAGTTCATTGCTTGCAGAATTCAACTAGATTCTCCTTCGCATTAGCATGGAGCAGCATTTCTCAACTTGGCATCTGTAAGATGTGTGGCAATGACTGGCTAGGAACTTCTGGGAGTTGAAGTCCACGCATCTTCAACCAATGCTGAGAAACACTGGTCTACTGTGGAGATTTCAAAGTTAGTATTTCTTGTTGATAAAATTTCCAAAGGTGGATCTGAGGATGATGTCCTTAGCAGCCTACTGGGAAGATCAGTTTCCACAATCCTGTCACCTTCCAAACCAACCGAAAACTGTGATCCAGATTTTTGTATATGGTCTTCTGAATACTTGCTTGAAGGCAATTAAAATGCTTGGTGCTCTTGTGATGGGCTGCAATCTTTGCTGATGTCTGGCTTGATTTGACTTGGCGAGTCAATTCCGTATATAGCACATCTGATAGACTGATTTGGTCAAAAGCAATTATCACAATAAATGAAATATTTTTAAATAATTCTAACATTAATTGCATTTGCCCATTTTAACCTGACATCTTCCTCATTCTTCTCTTCCTCTCTCAGGCCAGTAGTAGTAGTGGAAGTGGGAGCCATGAAAGACGGAGATACCCATCTTCTTCTCAAGATAGTTTATCCAATGCTATAATTGTGGCTTTACTAAACGCTCTAGCCGCTCTCCCACCACCTCCTCCCCCAGCACCTGCAGTACCTGTTCCATCTAAGTGAAACTGATTGAATGGTATGAACTGTTGAGATATTTCTCCTCGGAAGACAATACATTGTGGGCTATTCCTGATACCATTTCATGATGACTGATCTATTTAATTTTCTAGAAGAAAATCTGGTTATTTCGTCAGGTAGTTGGCTAGGATGGGATGGAATCAAGGAATTAGCATTATGAGCAATTCTGGGACCCTGGTGCCTGTGTGTGGGGTGCTGGTGGCAATTATGTTTTGTGCAGTGCTGGTATTCAAAATTTTACCTACCACTTCTATGGGCTACCTTGGTGGGGCAGCACTTTGTTGTGAGTGACATTGAGTTGGTCATGCCCACAAAGTCATATGACCCACCCAGAAAGCCACACCCACAGAATACGTTAGGAAAAAATTCGAACTTACAGCTATAGCTGCCTCTTTCCTCATCCCGGACCATGGCCTGACCTTCCTCCCATGGCTGGCTGCTAGGGAAGGCAAGCCAAGGATGAGCCATCACTGCCGGTGGGCACCCCACCAGCCCGCATCTCATCCCCTTGTCAGAAGATGCCTGCAACTGCTGCCTGTTTTCCAGCTTGAACCAAGCCTTTGGGCAAGGTGACTGGTGAAGTGATTAGCTGGGGCCATGTGGCGAAGTCAATAAATATAGTGCAGTGGTGGGTGGGGTGAGCACCGAGTGTCAAGCAGGTGGGTGAGGGGGAGGCCACCCAGAGCTGGTATTTACCAGTTTTTTTTAATTGCTGCTAGCAGTTCACCCAAACCAGTCCAAAATGGCTGAATACCACTCTGGATTTTTGTTTTAACTGGTTGCTGTCGGCCACCTAGGATCCCTCTGTGAAAGATAAATGATTACATCAGTTCTGCTCCTTACCAAAAGAAGGAAAGCTTTGGAATGGATGAAGCCATCTTGCCCAAGAAGCATCAAAGACCTGTTTACAGAAGGCAGCTTGGCTCTTCTGTAGATGGGGGGGGGGGGGGGGGGGGAGGGGGAGACTTTAAATTGCAGAAACCAAGAGAAAAATAAAAACCCTGGTAATTCCAAGAACCCCACTCTAAAGGTGAAGGACTAGTTTACAACCAAAGATGATAAGTTATTCTGGAGCGGTGACAACCTATGAGGACTTAGTCTTAGTCTATTCATAAAGGGAGGAGTTCTGAAATAATACATAACAATCCTTGTTTGTTGTTGTTGTAGATCTTGCCGAGATGATCTTTACAAGATACTTAGAAGATAACCTTTTGCTCCTGGCACAGTCCAATGAATGAACCTGATTTAGTTTGACTTTTAAAGCTTTGCAACACTTTCCTTTGAATAAATTTGAGCAGCATTATATTTCTTCTATTTTTTCTTCTTTTGCTACATTTGTGGGTGTGAATGCTTATGAATGAGATGAGAGACATTTCCCAAAAACTGCCCTGTGGAGCTGGGAACACTTTTTACTTCATCATTTTAAGGTTTAATATAGCAAAGAAAATAAAAATAAAAGGGAATCGAAGATGTTCTTCTTCTAAAAGAAAGGCCAGTTATCAAATGCTGAAACTTTGTTTCAATTTTTCAACATACATTCGTCGAAATGAAGCAATCATCATGCAACAAAGCTTCCAAAAATTTCTATCACATCAAAATATATCTATATTATATTTAGTATACTTTAAATTTATTATTTTCAATTCTAGTGGACTCTGGATAATATACATTCTCCGCTAGAAAACCTCCCATAAAACCAGGTATACCATAAAGCCAATCAGGCAGCCCAGGGTTAAACAAATAAACACATTAAACAGATTTAACAAATAAAACAAAACATCTCTCTCTCCCTCTCCCTCCCTCCTCTCCCTCCTGTGTCCATGTGCATGTTTCAAAATTGTGGTTCTTTAAGTTTTGATTTCATAGAAGAAAAGCCTCTAACTTGACTTTTTGGGGACAAAAGGATATTTGCGAAAGATATAAAAATAAATCTGATTCTAGAGAGATTTGCAATAGTGCTGAATATCTGTAGCTCTGGTGTAGAGATATTTAGAGACATCATTGGAGGGTTTTTTGTGCAGCAGAGCAAATGGAAGTAAGCTATCATGCCAAAAATGTCTGTCAAATAAAGACATTTATTCTAAATAAAGGTGTTTTAAATAAGATATTCAGAGAGCTTAAAAAAGAGAGACATCGCTGTTTCCGATTTTGCAGATGCTCCCTAGAATATTCCAGTGGTGCATTATTGCTACCTGGAATAAGGCCCATATAGTTGTTCAAGCACCTTCCTTTTTAATACAGAACATTGGAAAAAGTAGCAGAACAAGCCACGAGAGGTATTTTAAAATTAAAACTAATTAAAAAACAGTGAAATGCATTAATGATAAATAAGAAAAAGATAGAGATATATTTGATATAGTGCTGAGTAAATTTATATATTTGCTCCTTTCAGATTTTCTAAACTTTTACATATTTTACAAATTAACATTATCAGAGATTTCTGATATATAAAATAAATTTAAGTTTACTAAGAACCTCCAAGTATGGGATTTGTTTCATTTACGTCATAAACCAAGTGATCAAACATGTGCTGTCCCAATATGTAATCATACTGCTGTCATCAGTTAAAGGAGTAAAGGTAAAGCTTCCTCCACACATGCATGCTAGCTGTTCCCAACTCTAGTGGGCGATGCTCATAACTGTTTCTAAGCCAAAGAGGCAGCACTGTCCGTGGTCATGTGGCTGGCATGACTAAACGGTGAAGGCGCATGGCGTGCTGTTACTTCCCACTAAAGTGCCACGTTTTCTACTTGCATTTTTTTATGCGCTTTCGAACTGGTAGGTTGGTAGAAGCTGGGACAAGTACAAGAGCTTCTTTCAGCATCTTAACCACTGAAACGCTGTTTCCCCCCCACCCAATTAAAGGAGTACCTGTGGCCAATTTTGTGAGAACTGACTAAAACCAGATAAATCCTAGATAAATCTCACAAACTTTGGCTCCTTTCTCCACAATAAAAGTCTCATCTCAGAGATTCTACAGGCTAGTCCAGTGATGGTGAACCTTTTTAGGCTCGCGTGCCATAAGGGGTGGAGCGCAGGGTGGGGTCGTGTGCAGGCGTGCCGCACCCATAATGCAATGCGCAACTCCCCAGTATGCATGCACACTACAGACTCCCCTCCATTTTTTACATGCTCTTTTCTCCCTCCCCAGGTTCCAGAGGCTTTATAGGAGCGTGGGGAAGGCAAAAAGAGCCTCCCTCTCCCCCCCCCCAGGCCCTCCGGAGGCTTCATGAACTTCCCTGAAGCTTCGGGAGCCCTCAAAATGACGCTGCAAGCAATCGGAGGTTTCGGCGGTGTATCATTTTGAGGGCTCCGGAGGCTTCCCAGGCCTCAGCAACCTTCAGGATGCTTCCCTGAAGCCTCCGGAGCACTCAAAATGACGCGCCACCGAAACCGGAAGTGACCTCCGATTGCTTGCAGCGCCATTTTGAGCGCTCTGTAGACTTCAGGGAAGTTCATGAAGCCTCTGGAGGGCCTTTGGGAGGCTGGGGGGGTTCTTTTCACCCTCCCCAGGCTCCAAAGGCTTCATAGGGTGAAAAAAGCATGAAAAAATTCAGCTGGCCAGCGCACGCATGTGCGCTTGCAAGCTGACAAGGCATCGCCTTGTGTGCCCTGACAAATGGCTCCGCGTGCCACCTGGGGCACGCGTGCCATAGGTTCGCCATCACTGGGCTAGTCATACCCAATTCAAAAAGAATCTCTGAAAACTCCATTCATTTATGCTTATCAGTCTTCAGATGGAGAAGATTAGGGAAAATCCTTCCAAGATTGCAGACCAGAGGTGGTATTCAGATGGTGCTAACCAGTTCTGGAGAATCAGTAGCTGAAATTTCGAGTAGTTCGGAGAACCGGTAAATACTACTACTAAATGGACCCGCCTTCATCTATTCTTTGCCTCCTGAATCCCAGTTGATTGGGAGGGAATGGGGATTTTGCTGTAACTTTCCTCTGGAGTGGGGAGGGAATGGAGATTTTGCAGTATCCTTCCCCTGCCACATCAAGTCATGCCAAGCCCACCAAGCCACACCTACCAAGCCTCACCCACCAAGCCACACCATGTCCACCAAGCCATGCCCACAGAACTGGTAGTAAATTTTTTTGGAATCCCACCATTGTTGCAGGCCACAGAAATCCCACAAACACAAAACATCCAGGATACTGCTGGCTTCTTTCATGTGAGCTAAAGTCAATGTGAATGACTTTGCCATTACAAAAGCTCTGCATGGCATTGGGATTCATAGGATAGTAGTGATGGGCTTTCTGCAAAAAAAAAAAAAAAAAAAGCAAGGTTAGGGTGTACACTTGAAAGTAAACCAGGAAGTGTGTAATTGTGGAGTCTGTTTGGCAAGAACAAAGAATGCTTATTCCCAGGGAATATACAGGTGAAAAGCTTGTAATAATTCTGGGTGGTTACAAAGCTGATAAAAGTAACAAAGGGGTCTTGCAGACTTCAGCTAGAAGTTAGGAATAGAGATGGCATGGAGCCAATATAATGTGTATTAAGTAACTCCTGAAGCATTCGTTAGCCAAGGCTTAGGAACAGGGATAGCTAGAGACAAATAGAATAACTGTTAGATCCTTAATAAAATGTTTATTAGACGATATTTCTTATATATGCTGCCTTATTCCACTTTCTGCTTTAGTGAAAATGTATGAAACTTTCTTCATTCTACGGTTTGGGATTCTTGGCATTTTGGCCGAGACCCCTTTCCTTGGAGCGCTCCAATAAGAAGCAAATCAAAGCCTACACCTCTTATCTGGCGTACTTTATCGGCCTTGGCACCAGGCTCAGACCCAAACTGGGGACAACAGTAGCAGAACAGAATATTTAATTTTGGAACAAAATCGAACACACAAAATCCCTGTTGTATAATCTGAAGCAACCAGTGAGTTTAATTATCGTGGACAATAGTGTTCTAGATAACTGAGTGAAATAGTGTCTGGAATTGATAAAATGGATAAACAATCTCAATGCATAATCATACACATACTCACTGCAGCCAGAATTGCTTTTGCACAAAAGTGGGGGGGGGGGGGAATCAATACATCCGCAGATGAAACAATAATTAGCAAAGTACTCAGAGATGGACAAAATGACAATAGAACTAAAAGAAAGAGAAGAATCGTATTCTTATAAAATATGGAATAAAATTTATAAGTGCCAAAAAGCAGAAGTCAAAACAGAAAATAGAGAATGTAAATATATGGTGATATAAATAATCAATATTATTATAAGTGTTAGCACTAATGTTGTTATATTATAGGAGAAGGTAAAAGCAAAAGAAAGGCAATGCGGAATGGGGATTTATGAAGGCTGAACAGGAAAGCCGATACAGAAGGCTGTATAATCATTTTATATTGTTATGTATGTTTTGTGTTTTGTTTGTTCTTGCGGTGGTTTTTTTCTTGTTTTTAAAGATTAAAACATTCAATAAAAATTATTACCAAAAAAAAAAAAAAAAGAAAATCTGAATAACAGCTTTGGTTTCACTGCCCAATTCTAGTCTTCATTGTTTGTATGTTCTTTATTATCACTTTGTTCCGCTATTGTGTCTCATTTTGGTAAGCCTAAATCTGCAAAACTGATTCACACAAAGAGGATTGTTTTGTTAAGGCCCAGGAGTTATGATCCACCAGGTAAGTCATAAATATGGAGGATTAAGGAACTAAAGCTTTAATTCCTCATTAAGCTCAGCAAGTAGTTTGGTTTATCTTGAAAATGAGTTAATGCCGTATGTTAGAGTTTGGGCTTATCTTGGATTTTTTCTTCAGAGTATCTGGCTGTTTTTCTGAATTTTTAAAGATGTTTTATTTGTATTTTTTTATTTTTAAAACAAAGACAAAACAACACATATACAATACTTTCCTCAATTTCATCAAGGATGTCATTCGGTTACAAGCTTTTGTGCATCAGTTTTTACAATTAATAATAAAATCATAGGTTATCCATCAAGCATAACTAAATACATTGCTATTATTGAGCACTAGCTATACCCAGCCACGCGTTGCTGTGGCCCAGTCTGGTTAAATGGCCAACCAATCTGTGTGTAGATCTACACCTGCACACATACACACAACCACCATATAACCCCCAACCTACCTACCTACTGTATTTCAACCTCTCTATCTATCCCTCTACCTACCTACCTACTGTATTTCTTCCTTTCTCCCTCTATCTACCTACCTACTGACTGTATTTCTCTCTCTCTCTCTATTCCCCTACCTACCTACCTACCTACTGTATTTCTCCCTATCTATTTATATATACACCTACCTACCTACCTACCTACCTACCTACCTACCTACCTACCTACGGTATTTCTCCCTCTCTGTCTATCCCTCTACCTACCTACATACTGTATTTGTCCCTCTCTATCTATCCACCTACCCACCCACCCACCCACCCACCTACCTACCTACCTACCTACCTACCTACCTACCTACCTACCTACCGTATTTTTTCCTTTCTCCCTCTACCTACCTACCTACTTTATTTCTCCCTCTCTATCTATCCCTCTACCCACCTACCTACCTACCGTATTTCTTCCTTTCTCCCTCTATCTACCTACCTACTGTATTTCTCCCTCTCTATCTATTTCTCTACCTACCTACCTTATTTCTCCCTCTCTATCTATTCCCCTATCTACCTACCTACTGTAATACAATAATACAATAGCAGAGTTGGAAGGGACCTTGGAGGTCATCTAGTCCAACTCCCTGCCTAGGCAGAAAGCCCTATACCAGTGGTGGGCAAACTCATTAGTCAACAGAGCCAAATATCAACAATACCACGATTGAAATTTCTTTTGAGAGCTGGAAGGTGTGGCCTGTTTTGTGGGAGTGGCTCAGCGGTCATGTGACTGGGTGGGTGTGGCCAACTTGGAAAATGTGGTGAATCTCACTTAACAACGGTCTTGGTTAGCAACCAAACTTTTAGGCTCAATTGTGGTCATAAGTTCTTTCTTACTTACTTTCTCTCTCTCTTTCTTCCTCCCCCCTCTCTCTCTCCATTTCTCTCTTTCTTTCTTTCTCTCTCTTTTTCTCTTTCTTTCTGTCTCTCTTTCTCTCTCACTCTCTTTCTTTCTTTCTTTCCCTCTTTCTCTCTCTTTCTCTTTCTTTCCCTTTGTCTCTCTTTCTCTCTTTCTTTCTCTCTTTCTATTTCTGTCTCTCCGTCTGCCCATCTCTGTCACTCTGTGTGTGTGTCTGTCTGTCTCTCACTCACTTAATCAGTCTCTATCTATCTGTCTCTCCCTCCCTCTCTCTGTCTCTCCCTGTCTCTGTGTGTGTCACACACTCTGATTCTCTCCCTCCCTCTCTCTGTCTCTGTATGTCTGTCTCTCCCTCTTTCCCCCTGTCTGTCTCTGATTCAATCCCTCCCTGTGTCATTCTCTATCTGTGTCTCTCTCTGTCTCCCTCCCTCCCTCTCTTTCTCTCTGTCTCTGTCTGTCTCTCTGTCTTTCCCTCCCTTCCCCTCTGTCTCTCTCTGTGTCTGTCAGTCACTCCCTCTCTTCCCTCTCCTCCTCCCCCCCAACCCAGGAAGTAGCAGAAGGGCTGGCATGCCGAAGGTTATGGACGCCTCCTCCCACAGCGGCTACCGGCATCTTAAGCACCACCAAGGCTGTCGCCCGGCAGGTCGTCCAGCAGGGAAGCCAGTCACGGCTCCATCGCGGCTCCCTCTCGCAGTTTCCGAGCTTGTAATTGAGCGGAGCATGCGCGCGCCTATCTTTTCCACAGAAAAGAGAGGCGCGTGCATGCTCCGCTCAATTACAAGCTCGGAGACTTTGTAGCGTGCACGTCCCGTGGAATTACAGCACAACTTCCCACCGCTACGAAGTCTCTGAGACTGTAATTGAGCGGAGCATGCGCGCGCCTATCTTTTCCACAGAAGAGAGACTTCGTAGCGGTGGGAAGTTGTGCTGTAATTCCGCGGGACGTGCACGCCAATCTTTTCCTGGGTATGGAAAAGTGGGGAGCTGCTTCACTGCTGCTGCTTCTGCTACCCCTGAGCCTTGCGCCCGGCAGGGGCATCGGGCAGGGAAGCCGCGCGCATCTCCACCGGCTCCCTCCGACAGCCACCACGGCGCACGTTCTGGGGCTGCGTGGCTGGGAGGGAGATGGACGCGCGGCCCCAGAACATGCGCCGTGGTGGCTGTCGGAGGGAGCCGGTGGAGATGCGCACGTCTTCCCTGCCCGATGCCCCTGCCGGGCACAAGGCTTGGGGGTAGCAGAAGCAGCAGCGGTGAAGCAGCTCCCCACTTTTCCAGACCCAGGAGAAGATTGGCGCGCGCACGTCTCGCGGAATTACAGCACAACTTCCCACCGCTACGAAGTCTCTCTTCTGTGGAAAAGATAGGCGTGCGCATGCTCCGCTCAATTACAGTCTCGGAGACTTCGTAGCAGTGGGAAGTTGTGCTGTAATTCCGCGGGACGTGCACGCGCCAATCTTTTCCTGGGTGGGGAAAAGTGGCGAGCTGCTTCACTGCTGCTCGGCGCTCTCTGCAGGCGGCTGTTACTACTGTTGCTCCCACTGTCCGAGCGCATCGGGCAGGACAGCCGGCCACGTTTCCATCAGGCCCCTCTTCCATCAGGCCCCTCTTTGGCCCTTCCCCCCTGGAGGCAGCAGAGGGCCCAGCATGTCGGTTGGGGGGGGCTCTGGCTGCCTCCCCCTGGAGCGAGCGAATGGGCGGGGGGAGCGAACGGGCGGGGGGAGCTGTGCCGGAGCCGTCCGGGCGCTGGGCGCCCGCCTCCCTGTGCACGCGGCTCTCGGATGGCTCCGGCGCAGCCACAGCCCCGGGCATTCCCCCCGCCCGTTCGCTCACTCCAGGGGGAGGCAGCCAGAGCCCCCCCAACCGACATGCCGGGCCCTCCGCTGCCGGGGGGCGGGAGGGAAGGAGAGAGGAAGAGCCGCACCCGAGGGGCCAAAGAGCCGCTCGTGGCTCGCGAGCCGCAGTTTGCCGACCACTGCCCTATACCATTTCAGACAAATGGTTATCTAACATCTTCTTAAAGACTTGCAGTGTTGGGGCATTCACAACTTCTGGAGGCAAGCTGTTCCACTGGTTAATTGTCCTAACTGTCAGGAAATTCCTCCTCAGTTCTAAGTTGCTTCTCTCCTTGATTAATTTCCACCCATTGCTTCTTGTGCTGCCCTCTGATGCTTTGGAGAATAGCTTGACCTCCTCTTCTTAATGGCAACCCCTGAGGTATTGGAAGGCTGCTATCATGTCTCTCCTGGTCCCTCTTTTATTAAACGGTATTTCTCCCCCCCCCTCTATGGGCCACCTGGGAGTTTGCTATCTCAGTGCCTTCTTTTGGCCCTAAGATGCCTCCATATGAGGCCTCTTCCAACAATGACAGTTGGAAAGCAGCCTGATGGGCGGGGCTACAGGGAGGTGAAAACATGATCAGTTGGTACATTTTACATTTGTGTACCTTGCACATGACACATGTGTGCTAGGCACAAAATGAGTACGTATTCTATTATCAGAAGTCCTTGGGAACATTGTGTGAAAATTTGAGGTAAATCGGTCCTGTCGTTTTTGAGATTAGCTGCTTCGTACAAACTATTTTACATTTTTATTTATATAGATAGTGTGCTCAGATTACCATTGGTGTTCCTTCATTTTAAACAAATCTTCCTTCCTTAAATCCTTAATTGTCTATTAGATAACCATAAATCTTCATGAAATTACATATCTCTATCTGTTAGCCTTACAGAAAATAAAAAAATAGAAAAATAATAAAGAACTTTTTTTCATCAACTCATCTTGTACCTCATTACTTTCACTTATTCATGGAATATACAAATATATTCAACTCCAGTACTAATTTTCCATTGTTAGCCCAGGTAGTTATTGAATATTTCAATTCTTGTATCAATTATTCATTGCATCCGTTAATCAATTTAACATACAAAAAATCTTTCCAGTATAAAGTACTCACTACTTAAAATTATACATAACATACAGATCATCCCACTCTTATATGTTAGAATCATTATTTTTCTATATATATCATATGATCAAACAGTCTATTTCATAACGGAAAAAAATTGTAGTAATAACTATAACCTTCTAATAAAATATAGATAAACAGTTTCATTTCCAAGGTTTTTTTATCTAACCATTGGTAAAAAAAAATCCCATACTTTATAGAATTGCTCATCCTCTTGTTCTCTCATTTCAAATGTAAGTTTACTTATTTCAGCACATTCCATTATTTTCCAAATGATTTCCTCTTGTGTTGGTATTTTCTCATTTTTCCAATTTTTTGCAAATACAATTCTAGCAGCTGTTAAAACATTTACAATCAAATATTTCAAGTCTTTATTGTATATTTCTGGTAAGATTCCCAATAAAACAAAAGTTCTGGTTTAATGTCTATTTCTTTGTGTATTATTTTTTCCAAACACCTGTGAATTTTAGTCCAATATCTTTTGGCTTTAGTACAAGCCCACCCACATGTGGTAGAATGAACCTGGTGTCTGGTGGCATTTCCAATATTTTTGGATTTTTTCTTAGACATTCTTGCTATTCTTGCAGGGGATAAGTGCCACCTGTAAAACATCTTATACAAATTCATGGATTGTAAAACACATAAAACAATAAAATCAAATAGAAAAATACTCCTAAAATCCTTTTTTAGGATGATGGATGAAATAAATTTAAAAGATGTCTGGAGAAAAAGAATTCCTACCAAAAAACAATATACTTTCTATTCAAATAGACACTTATCATTCACCAGGATAGATATGATTTGGACGCCAATGGATTTAATTGATAATGTACATGAAGTAGAAATTGAAACAAGTACTTGGGCGGATCACAATCCAATCATGATTAAATGGAGAGGTAAAAGAACAAGATCTAAATGGACTTTAAACAATACGATATTGGAAGAGAAAGACTTTATACAGAAAATGGAAAAAGAACTGGTTCTCTTCTTTACAGAAAATAAAAAAGAAGATACCCAACCAAGTAGGTCAGGGAAGGACTATTTTGAAGATTTAAATTAAATGGTGCGGAAGGTTATATGGCAGGGGGGAAAAGCAAGAATAAAACTCAAAGTGTTGCAAGATGCTAAAATTAGAGGAGGGTTGGGCCTGCCAGACTGGGAGCTATATTATCAGGCAACAAGTTTGATGTAGATTAAGGAATGGATAATATTAAGAAACGCTAGACTTTTCAATTTAGAGGGTCATGATTTGTTGTTGGGATGGGATGGTTTTCTATGGTATAAGGCAGTGGTCGGCAAACCGCGGCTCGCGAGCCACGAGCGGCTCTTTGGCCCCTCGGGTGCGGCTCTTCCTCTCTCCCTCCCCCCCGCGAGCGAACGGGCGGGGGGGAGCGCCCGGGGCTGCAGCTTCGCCGGAGCCGTCCAGGCGTCGCACGCCCGCCTCCCTGGGGAGAGACCCAGGGAGTCGTCCCAGCGCAGGCGAGCCTGGGAGGCTTCGCCAGAGGCCTCCGGGCGTCGCGCGCCCGCCTCCCTGAGGGGAGACCCAGGGAGTCGTCCCAGCGCAGGCGAGCCTGGGAGGCTTTGCCGGAGGCAGGCGAGCCTGGGAGGCTTCGCCGGAGGCGTCCGGGCGTCGCGCGCCCTCCTCCCTGGGGGGAGACCCAGGGAGTCGTCCCAGCGCAAGCGAGCCTGGGAAGCTTCGACGGAGGCGTCCGGGCATCGCGCTCCGCCCACCCGCTACAGGGGGAGGCAGCCGGAACCCCAGCAGCCAAAGCCTCAGCAGCCGACATGCCGGGCTCTCCACTGCCTCCAGGCGGGGGGGGGGGGGGAGGGAGAGAGGAAGAGCCGCACCCAAGGGGCCAAAGAGGGACCTGGTGGAAATGTGGCCGGCTGTCCTGCCTGATGCGCTCGGACTGCGGGAGCTGCATGTAGAGGCCGCCGAGCCGTGCTTTCCGGGGCTGGCTGCCACGTGCGGCTGGACGGAGGTGTGCGTGCGGCGTCTTGATAGCCTCCGCGGTGCTTGGATGGCTGTGGCCTCGGGTGCTCCGCCCGCCCGCTCGCTGAGGGAGAAGGCAGCCGTGGCCTCCCCAGCCGGTGTGCCGGGCTTTCCACTGCTTGGGGGGGGGGGAAGGGATGGAGAGAGGGAGGGAGAGACTGACATACAGAGAGAGACAGAGGGAGAGGGAGGAAGAGACAAACAGAGAGAGACACAGAGAGAGAGGGAGGGAGAGAGGGAATCATACACACACACACACACACACACAAACACAGACACACACGCAGAATGACAGATGGGTGGAGGGAGGAGAGAGAGACAGATAAAGAGAGATAGACAGAGAGAGACAAAAAGAGAAAGAAAAATAGAAAGAAAAAGAAAGTAGGAGAGAGAAAGAAAGAAAGAAAGAAAGAAAGAAAGAAAGAAAGAAAGAAAGAAAGAAAGAAAGAAAGAAAGAAAGAAAGAAAGAAAGAAAGAAAGAAAGAAAGAATTTTGGTTGCTAAGCAGGACCGTCGTTAAGTGAGTTTCACCACATTTTCCAAGTTGGCCACGCCCACCCGGTCACATGACCACTGAGCCGCTCCCACAAAACAGGCCACACCTTTTGGCTCTCAAAAGAAATTTAAATCGTGGTACTGTTGATATTTGGCTCTCTTGACTAATAAGTTTGCCCACCACTGGTATAAGGGAATTAAAGCACATGGTTATTTTAGAAGACATTAAGAGATGCTTTGTTATTACATTGGAAAAAAGTTAAGAAGTCACATTATTTAAAAATTCCAGTCTGGATATCAACCATTGAAGCTTTCTCACATTCAATAATATACAAAAAGGAACAAACAATTAGATACGCTGAACTACTAAATACAGAGGGTGAACTTAAATCTATTCAAGACTTGAAACAGGAACGAATTGATATTAATTGCAATTCATATGTGCAAATACATTCTAAATACAATGAAGATCGAAAAATGGATGGCTTTTATGATAACATGACTGAATTAGATAAAATCTTAACAGGTACTGATGAAAAAGTAATTAAAAAACTTTAATTACTAGAGATGAATTTACAGGAAGAACTACCTTCCTAAAGTCTACCTTCCTCTGAGAATTGAAGGGGATTGCAGAATCACAGTTCTACTGTGCAATAGTGAAATAGTTATAATTTCTAAATATTGCTCTCATGTATCTTTAACCCTCTCCATGGTTTATGACATCCATTTTACTTTGAAAATACTCATTCTGATCCATTCCATTATTCTCTGACGTTCGCATTCTTGTTTTTCTTTTCAAAAGGCAAAGCTGAGGGTATTGCTAGGTCCTTTTGCCACCAACATCTACCCATAGCAAGAAGAGGCCCAATCAACTGTAATTTTCTGTTATGTTCTTAATCTTAATTTTATCTCCCACCAATACAAGAGAGAATATAAAGTCCTTAGCTGTATCATCATTCAAGCAAATTTTTCACATTAAGACAAAAGATGACAGCACTTTTGCCATGAGTGCCATCAGAGGCATTTGCAGGATCCAAGTATTTCTTTAAAAATCACAAAAACTACCATTCCCTTTCCTTAATGTCCACACAAGGACATCCCCCTCGGCTGGCATTGAGCATAAGCAAGGTAAGAATTCCCAGTGCACAGGGCACATTGTCCACCAGTACAGCTTTCTGCTACTTTGAGAATTTTAACTTGATTATGAGGAGGAGATTTGAGAGACGTTGAATTATTCCTTGATTATCTTACGAAGAAAAGTATACATCTTTTTCGCACCTTCGCTTTCTGCAATGTTGTGAAACAGCCCATCACTTGTTAAACCTTCCTGGTTCAATCTGCTTCATTTTGCAGGGATTCTTCTTTGTCCCACTGAGATGCAAATGTGAAACAGGCCACAATCCCTTAATATTCAGGGTTCAGCTAAATCTAGTCCTAATCCTTAAAAACACAAGTGTAGAAATCCTTTTGTTTCCCACAGTTTGATCATCTTAATTCAACAAGGCTCCATTCTCTTATCAAATAGGAAAAGGAAGACCAAATACTGGATTAAGCAGTATAATCTTCTTAATTCTCCACAGATGATGTACAAACAAAACTTCTGAGACCCTTGTATCAGGTACAGAATAAGTCTGATGTCACTTCTCCACCCAAAAGCAATATCTAAGAAAGATGATGCAACATTTTATTGCACTGATGCTCATACACTTTCCCCCCTCTAAACTAGAGTCACATTAGACATAATAACAAAACACAACATGAATATGAAGGGGGGGAAATGAGGTTCAATCATAGAATTATACTTTGGAAGGATTTCTGAAGGTCAACAAATTCAAACTTTTTGTCCATTTCAGAATTTACTACTGCAGCCACCTTAGGCATTTCAAGGCCAGGAGCATTTAAGTGATGTGATGAAACTGAGACGCTAGACAAGCACTTGAAAATTTTATTTCAATTGCCTTCAGAGTTTACAGAGTGAATATGAGCCAATTACTGTCAGATCAGTTTCCCTCACAGTGTTGTTGTGGTAAACAATGAGGAGAAAACCCCATGTAAGTGAGGTAGAATTGGTTGAGGAAAATCATGTCATACATGTAACAAAAGTCGAATTCTGAATCAGAGCTCATGTAATGAGGACATTGGGGACATCATGCCAGGGAGAATAGGGCAGTATATAAATCGAATAAATAAATAAATAAATAAATAAATAAATAAATAAATAAATAAATAAATAAATAAATAAATAAATAAATAAATAAATAAATAAATGAATGAATGAATGAATGAATGAATGAATGAATGAATGAATGAATGAATGAATAACTAAATAACTAAATAACTAAATAAACAAATAAACAAATAAACAAACAAACAAACAAACAAACAAATAAATAAATAAATAAATAAATAAGGACATTGGGGACATCATGCATTGTCAAAAATCTTGATCAACTCTGGTTTCCATTGAAGGAAATGGATGAAGTCAAAACCTAGATTGTTCCTCAGACAATGAAAAGACGGAATTTATAATCATAAGAATCTTAAACAATCGACATTGACATTGTATATTTTTTAGACCAAATTTTTCGCCATTTCTCTAAGTCAATCCCAAAGTTTTTCTCCCAGGCTATTCTATTCTATCTAAAAAGAACAATGATTTTCTCTTTAATATTTCATTGTACTGTTGCATATAACTTTAATAATATCGAAGAACAACATGGATATGGAATTACAGATTGGATTGGATTCTGGAGATCACCTAAGTTAACCTTTCACATGATTTACGATAACTGGATCAGTTCTGTACACTTTATGGCCCCCAAACCCCATGTTATCTGCATGATAAAATCGATCAGATCCGGGACGGATTGGCTTTTGATTGGACTAGTTCAGGCGGGCTGACGGAGGCAGGCCTTGAGAATGCTATCTGGGAAGAGTTTGATCCTGTGACTCCTGAGGACATGGACAGGATCCTGGGGTGGCTCAACGCCACCATATGTTCATTGGACCCGTGTCCCTCCTGGTTGGTACTGGCCTCCCAGGAGGTTACACGAGGCTGGCTCCAGGGAATTGTCAACACTTCTTTGAGTGAGGGGTTTCTGCCAGCCGCCTTGAAAGAGGCGGTGGTGAAGCCCCTCCTCAAGAAGCCCTCCCTGGACCCGGCTGTGTTGGCCAACTATCGTCCTGTCTCCAACCTTCGATTTCGTACGAAGGTTGTTGAGAGTGTGGTGGCGCCTGGAGGAAACTGTCTATGTGGACTCGCGCCAGTCCAGCTTCCGGCCTGGGCACAGCGCAGAAACTGCATTGGTTACGTTGGTTGATGATCTCTGGAGGGCTCGGGATAGAGGTTATTCCTCTATCCTGGTCCTGTTAGATCTCTCAGCAGCTTTCGATACCATCGACCATGGTAACTTATTGCGCCGGTTGGAGGGGCTGGGGTTGGGAGGCACTGTTCTATGGTGGTTCTCCTCCTACCTCTCCGACTGGTCGCAATTTGTGTTGGCAGGAGGACAGAGGTTGATGTCGAGGTGCCTCACTTGCAGGGTACCACAAGGGTTGGTCCTCTCGCCTCTCCTGTTCAACATTTATATGAAGCCGCTGGGTGAGATCATCTGTGGTTTCGGGGTAGAGTTCCATCAGTACGCTGACGACACTCAGCTGTACATCTCTACCCCAGACCACCCCAACGATGCCATGGAAGTGATGTCCTGGTGTCTGGAGGCGAAACAGGCTCTGACTCAACCCTTCCGGCATCACAATATATCCAGTTGATGCCATCTCTGGCTATTGGGGGCGAGTCATTGGCCCCTACAGAGAGGGCTCGCAACTTGGGCATCCTCCTGGACTAGCGGCTGTCTTTAGAAGATCATATGACAGCCGTGGCCAAGGGGGCTTTTTATCAGGTTCACCTGATACGCCAGTTGTGCCCCTTTCTGGATCATGACGCCCTACGCACAGTCACTCAAGCCCTCGTCACCTCCCGTCTGGACTATTGCAACTCTCTCTACATGGGGCATCCCTTGAGGTGCACCTGGTGGCTCCAGTTAGTTCAGAATGCGGCCGCGCGGGGGATTCTGGGAGCTTCTAGATGCTCCCATGTGACACCTCTCCTGCGTGAGCTGCACTGGCTGCCTGTGGCTTTCTGTTTTTTATATTATCAATTTTCACCTGCCTTTACACCAGCCTCAGTCCCAGTAGGGAGAAGGTGCAATATATAAATTTAATAAATACAAAATACAAATACAATCCAACCCTTGACTGTCCCTGCCCCACATCTATTACCTCATTTAGAAATTAGAAATCAAATTTAAATAAGCACCTCGCAGGAGGCAGGAGAAGAAGCAGAGTTGGGTCTGGTTCTGTGTGGTTGATTGGTGGACGAAAAAGGAAAAGGTGAAGAAATGTTGATCTGTGTGTGAGTGCTCACCCCTCACTTGGCGCAGAACTGAGGAGTTGAAGAAATGGAGTTTGAGGGCATCAAAATAGGGACTCTTTGGGACAGGCTGCTCCAGGGAAAGGGTGAATGCTTAATTAATTAGCCACCTTTGTGCTACATCAAGGCCATAATCTTGCCCCTGTGGATGGGGCGCGCAATTTGGGTGTCCTCCTGGATACCCGGCTGTCCATGGAAGATCAAGTGACAGCCGTGGCCAGGAGGGCGTTTTACCAGGTTCGCCTGGTTCGCCAATTGCGCCCCCTATTGGATCGGGACGCCCTGCGCACAGTCACTCATGCGCTCGTGACATCCCGACTGGACTATTGTAACTCTCTCTACATGGGGCTCCCCTTGAGGTGCACCCGGAGACTTCAGCTAGTCCAGAACGCAGCCGCGCGAGCAATTATGGGAACCGCTAGGTTTACCCATGTAACACCGCTCTTGCGCGAGCTGCACTGGCTACCTGTCGTCTTCCGGGTGAGCTTCAAGGTGTTAATTATCATCTTTAAAGCGCTCCATGGCTCGGGACCCAGCTATCTGCGGGATCGGATCCTGCCTCATACTTCCTCACGGCCGATTCGCTCCCACAGAGAGGGACTTCTCCGGGTGCCGTCCACTAGACATTGTCAGCGGGCGACACCCAGGGGAAGGGCTATCTCTGTGGCGGGCCCGGCCCTCTGGAACGACCTTCCCCCCGATATCAGGACGACCACGGACCTCCGCTCCTTCCGTCTTAAATTAAAAACTCACTTTTTCTGTCTAGCCGGCCTAGGATAAGTCTCTCTGTCTTTGGGGTTTTTATTGGAATCAGTATTGTTTAGTTTTAAATGGGGAAATTTTAGCGCAGGTTTGTTTAATTTGTTTTTAGAATTGTTTTGTATGTGTGTATTGTTTTTTATTCTGCCTGTGCACCGCCCCGAGTCCCCGTGGGGAGAGGGTGCGGTTTTATAAATATTAAATTATTATTATTATTATTATTATTATTATAAGTATTCTGGTAACAAGATGTTGAAATTTTGATGATGATGACTCATCTGATTCAAAAGCCAGATTCTTTCTAGGACAAGGTGGATGAATAGGGATTTTTAATTAATGCAAGAATCCTAAATAAACTAGAAAAACAACATGATTCCAAACCAAGCATAAATCCAATATGAAGCAGTCACTCCTTTTTTGACATAAACCAAACAACTGCTTAGCTTAATGAGGAATCAAACTTTTAATTTCGGCATCCTCAAGATTTGTGGATTACCTGGTGGATCACACTGTCAGAATCTTAACTGAATAGGCCTTTGTGTGTGAATCAGATTTGCAGATTTAGGCTTATCAAAATATAGAACAATAGAGAACATGGGACAGATAATGAAGACTGGAATAATCCATAACTAGCTAGGTATCTTCACACACAAACCCAGTCAAACTGATTTTCTATTTCTCTTTGTTGTATCTAATATTGTACAAGGTATGTCTGTCTGTCTGTCACATCTGTCTCTCTCTCTCTCTTTCTCTCTCTTCTTGCTATTTTTCTTCTACAGGGAAATTGCAAAGTTGAGCTTATGAGAAATAAAGAGATTGTTTGGTTTATAAACTTTATATTCCACATCTTGCTGTTAAAAAAAAAACATACCATATTGGAGTTGTGGTCTGAGGATACAAAAAAAATATATCTGTGAAAACAATTTCAGGAACAAATCTAAAAATATGATTAAAAGCAAAAGTTCCCTGAAGTTCTATGAAGCCAGGATAACAACATGACTTAGATTGAATCACAAAACATTTCTAATTAATCAGAATCTTAGTGAAGGACACAGGACAGTGAAAACATTTCTAATTAATCAGAATCTTAGTGAAGGACACTGGGATCGCTGGTACGCTTGTAGCCAAGCGTACCAGCGATCCCAGCACACATAGAATAGCGAATCTTGTTTGTCTCTCAATAGGCTGGTAAGCTTGTCTGCTTCTGCACAGTCCATAATTTTAGCGATTAATATTGACTCTGATGGAATGTCACTGGATTTCCATTTTTGGGCAAAAGCAATTCTAGCTGCAATAATGATGTGGAGAGTTAAGTACCAATTAGATTTGTTTAAATTATCTGGTTTCATGCCTAGTAAGAACGTTTCCGGAATCAACTTAATTCTACAGCCAGTAATTTCGAAGAGCCAATTTCGGATTCTGGTCCAATATATTTCTGCTCGAGGGCAAGTCCACCAAGTATGGAAATAAGTTCGCAGAGCTACCTTATATTTCCAACAGATCGGAGAGGTCTCTGGGAACATCTTCGATAGTCTAGCCGGAGGAAGATGCCACCTATATAACATTTTGTATATGTTTTCCTTATATGCAATTGACATTGTTAATTTTAGAGTTTTTTTCCAAATTTCTTCCCATTTCTCGAGATCAATTGAGTGTTCCAAATTTCTCCCCCAGGCAATCATTGAATCCTTAATCACTTCCTCTCCGATCCAACGCTCTAATAGGAATTTATAAAATTTGGACAAGAGCTTCTCATCGTTCCCTGTAAATATTTTGTCTAATTCTTGCGGAGAGTTATAGATTCCCCCCTTATTTCTATCCTTATCTACTCTAGATTGAATCAAGTTGTAAGACCACCAGTCTAGGTCACAGCCTAAGGCTGTCAATTCACTTTGGGATTTCAATCTCCCTGCAGAATCCAACAGTTCTTGGTAAGTTAGGGGTGTAGTTCTGTTATAAAGAGTTGGGTACATCATCGCCTCTAGAGGCGATAGCCACCTCGGGGCCATCAAATAAAATGCATTTCTGACTCGTTCCCAAGTACTCATCAAAATTCTACGGAGGTAGTGATCCATGAAGTGTTTATATTTTTTGGGGTTCTCCTGACTCAAAAAGAAATGCCACCCCCGTTGCAAATTATGGCCCTCAAGTATGAGGATTCTCCTCCTTCTTAACAAAGCCCAATCTCTAACCCAGGATAGAATGGCTGCTTGATAATAAAGATCCCACTTTGGTAGACCAAAACCTCCCCTAGCTGAAGATTCCTGGAGCATTTTCAGTTTTATCCTGGGTTTCTTATTCTGCCAAATAAATCTGCATACGCAGTGGTCCAGAGACTGAAAAAACTTGGTATCTAATAGGGCTGGAGCGGTCTGGAAGAGAAAGACCCATTTAGGTAGAATATATGTCTTGACTGCTGCCATCCTGCCTAATAACGATAATTGTAGTCCTTTCCAGTTTTCTAGCCTCTCTCTAGTTTGGGTGAGGAGTTTTGAGTAATTGTCTTCTTTAATAGTGGAACACTTAGGGGAGAGCCAAATACCTAAGTATTTCACTTTTTTGGCTATCTGAATTTCTAATGTTTCTTTCAACTGCATCTTTTTAGTCATCAACAAATTTTTAGCTAAGATCTTAGTTTTTTCTTTATTTATTTTTAGCCCTGCTACCTTCCCATATGCCTCCAGCTCTTGCAGTAAAATCGGCCCCGATTCCAATGGATTTTCCAACACAAATATCAGGTCATCAGCAAAGGCTTGCAATTTATACTCCTCCTTTCTAAACCTTGGTCCTTTAATTCCTTGATTTCTTCTAATCATATCCAGTAATGGTTCAAGTGTTAAAATGAATAATAACGGAGATAAGGGGCACCCTTGTCTAGTGCCTTTTCCTATATGTATCTTTTGGGACTCCTCACCATTAACAAGTATTTTCGCTACCTGTTTTGAATATATAGTTTGAATTGCCTTAATAAACTTCTCTCCAAATTCCATTTTACTTAGTTGTGCAAACAAAAATCTCCAACTCACTCTATCAAAAGCTTTTTGTACGTCTACGAAAACCAGAGCTGCCTCCCTATTGGAGTTACACTCATAATATTCCAATATGTTTAATATAATTCTCACATTGTCTTTAAGTTGTCTATGAGGTAGGAAGCCATTCTGGTCTCCGTGAATGTACTCGTTAAGAAAGGATTTTAATCTCTTTGCTAAAATTGCGAAGAATAATTTGTAGTCTGCATTAAGCAGGGAAATCGGCCTATAATTGCTTATCAGGGATGGATCTGTGCCTTCCTTTAATATTAGTGTAATATAAGCTTCAGACCATGAGACTGGCATATGACCAAGGGACAGCACTTCGTTACATACTTCAGTCAGAAATTTACCTAAGGTCTTAAAAAGAATTTTATACAATTCTACCGGCAGACCATCTGTGCCTGGGGTCTTCCCCCCTTTTTGTTCCCCTAAAACCAACTCTACCTCCTTCAGAGTAATCTCTGCATTCAATATTTCTTTGATAGCGAGGGGCACTTTCTGGGGGTCAGCTTTGTCTAAATAATCTCTGATATCCTGATCTTGTTCTTCCCCTGCTGTATATAAATTTACAAAAAAATCTTGTATTATTTTCCCTTTCCCTTCCTTATCTGCAATACACCTTCCGGCTTGGTTTCTCAGACTAATTATCCTATTTCTCTCCTGTTGTTTCTTCAACCTATAAGTGAGCCATCTTCCCGCTTTATTAGCATGTTCAAAATGCCTTTGTTTTGCCCATCTGATTTTAGTTGCCACTTCCTCCTGATCTAGCAAATTTAACTGGTGTCGAACCATTTTTTTTTCCTCCAGTATCTTTGGGTCTCCTGGGTCCACTAGCAATTTTGCCTCTACCCTTTCCAGCTCTTGAGCTAACTTCCTTCGTTTTAATCTCTCGGCCTTCCCTTTCCCAATCATGTGAGATGTTACCAATCCTCTAATCACTGCCTTCGCCGTATCCCAAATAGTCTGAAGGCTAGTGTCTTCTTTCTTATTGGTTCCAAAGAAGAACTCCATCTCCTCCTTTAATTTTTGGAGTAGATCTTTATCTTTTAATATCCCCGCATCCATCTTCCATCTCTTTGTTCTTCGCACTCCCCTCCATACTATCCTCAAAGGATTATGATCTGCCCAGTCATTTACCCCTATCACTATATCTGATACCTGGTTTCCTAGATCTACTGACATCCAACTCATATCAATCCTACTTGAACAATGATGCCTGTGGGAGAAAAAAGTGCACTGTTTATTTCCCGGATTCCTTTCTCTCCAAACATTGCGTAGCCCAAATTCCTCTCTAATTCGTTCACAAATTTTTGGTAGTAAATTCTTCCTTTTCCCAACTTTACCACTCTTTGAGATATAATCCAAATTTTGGTCTACTATAGCATTAAAGTCCCCGAGCAGGCAAATATGGTCATAATTTACCTCTATTAACTTCTGATATAGCTTTTTGTAGAAACTTCCTTGATTTCCATTTGGTGCATAGATTCCAACCAATAAACATCACCTTTGATTTATCATTACCTCCACCATCAACACTCTTCCCTCCTTTCCTGCATAGATTAATTTAGCTTCTAAATAGTCTTTTATATATATCGCCACCCCTTTCTTTTTCTGATCTGCCAATGCGACATACAGACTGCCCAATCTTTTACACTCCAATAATGATTTCTGATGGTCCTTAATATGAACCTCCTGTAGGCATATAATGTCACAATTTTCTTTGATCAGCCGATCAAAGACCCTCTTTCTCTTAAGTGGGTTATTTAAACCATTGATATTAACTGATAACAAAGATATCTCTACCCCTTCTTCCACCATCTTCTTTGCTACTTACTTGCCCGCTGCGTTCTTTTTGGACTGTCGGGTTTCTCTCTGTGGGGGGAGTTCCTTTCTCCCTTCAGGTCTTCCTTTTCTCTTCCCCTCCGTATGCCCCTTAAGAGCCTCATCCTCCTGTGAATCATCTAGACTACCGCTCTCCGATTCACCCTCTGCCTCTGAATCTTTCCCCCTAAAGTGTAGCTCATAGAAGTCCCGGGCAGCTCTCAGATTCTCAATTTTAACCTTTCTGTCTTTCCAAGTTGCCAGTAGACCTTCTGGTAGTAGCCATCTATGTGGAATGGCATTTTTCTTCAATTGTTCCGTCAAGAACTGATACTCCCTCCGTTGCTCTCTAACCTTTCTAGGGATTTGTTTAAGGATCACTATTTGCTGGCCTTTATATATCACTGATCTGTCTCTTGCTTTCCTATATACTTCCTCCCGTAGGGCCTTCTTACAGAATCGAATATGTATTTCACGGGGCAGGTTGTGGCGTTTTGCATATCCCGTGAACACCCTATAAGCCACATCCATATCTTTCATAAATGACTCCTTCTCTCTTTCCAAAATTTCAGCTAGTATATCTCCAACAACATCTCCCACACGCTCTTCCTTATCTTCCATTACGTTCTGCATTCTTAGGAAGAAGGAGGAACGTTCCATTTCCAGAAAGATAATTTCATGTTCCATATTTCTCATAATTGCAACCTGCTCACGCTCCAGGCCCTCCAAGCGTCCCTCACATCTATTGGTTCGCACTTCCACCTCACAGAGTCTCTCCTCCTGTTTAACCAATACCCCTTGAACTTCTGTTACTTGTTCTTTCAATATTCTAATATCTCCTCTTAAAAACCCCATTTCTGAACCTAAGTTCGACAAATTCACTGACAAATTTTCAAAAGTTTTCATCATTGCCTCTTGCATCGCCTGCATCATTTCCTGGAGAGACTGCAAAGAGGGAGGTTTCCCTGCAGTAGTCATATCTTCGGTAGATTTAGATGGCATTGAAGAGGACAACACTGGAGATGATGCCGCTGGGGGTTGCAAATTTTTCTTACTCCCTTTAGACGCCATAGCAGTAGATGTATTAGCCATCTCTTCTTGAGCTGCTCCTTGGGTTTTGTTGGGAGACCAAAGCTTCTTCCACGCCAGCATACACACTATGCCCTCCCCAGTCTTCTCAATTTACTTGGTCAGTATCTTCCCTAAATTTCCTTCTGCGATTTTAAAGCCAGTCACTAGATGGAGCTAATTACCTATATAACAGTAACAGTAACAGTTCTGCAGTCAAAGGGAGAGAAATACAGGGCGGCTGGGCACGAAAACAAATGAAAAGGTGATAGATCTTGATCTTAAACTCCGATTCCAAAAGAGAGGTGGTGATAGCAAAGACACAGAAGGTCTAAGAAGAAAACATACACACATAGCCGTCAAGATATTCCAGAGTCTATTCAAAGTCCAAGCAGAGTCTCAAATGAGAACAGCAGGAGTAACGGAAATCAACTTTTTTTTAGCCGCTTGTCCAGTGAGGCTGCTTTGCCTCACACTTTAATCCCGTACTCCACCTTTAATGCCCACATTCCTTCATGCTCCTCACCTCCAAAGCTGTAAATCCTTAGTTTAGATCGTCTTTGTTTTTGTTTTGTTTTTTTTACTCTCTGCAATCAGGCTTCCTTCCCAAAACAGTGAGTCACTGCTTCGGGGCTGCCATATTCGGCGCCCTCTCCTTGCCTTCAGAGAATGAATGAGGATCTAGCCTTCAGCGTGTGGGATTGCCACTTCCACACACACCTTAGCACTCCTCTTTCTCCCTGCTCCCTCCGAGAGCAGTTTCAGCAGAAAAGAAAAAAAAGAAATTGCCATCTGAGGCAAGGAAAAGGGAGGACAGGGAAAGAGATATTCCCAAACCCGTCTTCCCCTGGTGCTGATGTCACCGGAAGCCAACTTGATTTTTACTCGTGTACCTTGTCCCACTTCATACAGCCAGATGGTGGCTTATTTTTAGGGTGGGGCTTATATTAGGTGCAAATGTAAAAGCACAGACTGGGCTTTAATTTTGGGGTAGGTCATTTTTTGAATGGGAAGAATAGTACTTGTATTGAAAGAAACTCTTAAGGTCTGTTGCTAGACCACCATCATCAAATTTCGAGGAGAAATTTATAAAGTAACTTGTTCACCTTTGCCACAAAACCATCTTCTGGAAGCCACAACAGATTTCAAAATGGATTTTAAAAAAGATGATCACATGTGTACTTGGGAGTGATGAGGGCAAAATTCTTCCAGCCACAGAAGATGGTGTGGTTAGATGTTCTTCCTAATCCCAGGAAGTTTCAGAGAGTATATAAGCATTGCCATGACACCTCAGAGCATCCCTCAGAGAGAGCAGAACAGGAACTGCATTGCAAAGAAAAAGGTAAGTCAGATTATATTTATTTTATTGCCTCCTCAGCTATTATTTGGCACACAGATATGAAGAACTGCATAAATATTTGCTTGTGAATGTTGATAGTTTTGAAATAATTTGAGTCAGTGGGGAATGTAGAGGTAGCAACACAGGCTTGATCCTTTCACTGAAATCAATTTATCCATAGCTACATTCTTTATATTGTACTGTTTCTTATAATATTTTTATCTGCTCTTATAAGACATTTTTCATTTTAAAAAGGTCAAAGAGTCAGCAATGCTTTTGGCTGAGTAGGGCCTTTGTCCTTTCTATTTCCTTTCCCTCTCTCCCTCCCCTGCTTTGTCAGAGCAAGTGAAATGAAATGTATATCCTCCTGAAGCAAAGGTTTAATGGATTAGAAAGATACATTCCTTCACATCTAAATTCCAGATTCAGGGCAGATCCATTGTCCTAGGAAATGCCAATACTTCTTTCTATTAATAGTTTATTTTCAATGCTCACATTCAGGTGAAGCTTGGGGATAAAGGAATCAGAGAATTAGTCACTGTGCTCCCATGGTCTTCTCTATCTGTTGGAGATTCAGTTGTTGCTTTTTTATGAAGCAAGGGGGTTAATAGCCTGAATTCAGCCACTCAGAGGATTCTCCCCAAAAGTTTCGGAAGGGTGTAGTATCAAAATTATAATGGATCTGAATTGTTCAAGATCATTAATATCTCTAATGTCTTTTTCTCTTAAATATACAGCAGAATATTCAGTTTAGACTCTGATATAGTCAATGGGAAGGGCCAATGTTTAGATTTGCTTCTATAGTAATGAACATATTTAAAAACGCTGAAAGCTTTTTAAAAAATCATTGATATTCATTAGAAATCAACACATGCTTATATCTCTTTCTTGAACACAATTGCATAGCGTTTGTGCAGGTATCATTAGTGCCATGATATTTGGGAAGCAAAATTCCAGATGTTCACCTCATGGTAGGACAGAGTTATAATAGTCATTTGGAGACCAACACAATTTTCTTGAGCACCATGAATTAACTTGATGTTCAGTAAACTAATCGTTAATAACTAAAAACTAATTGTTCTTACAGATTTATCCAACAAAATGAAGTTTGTGATTCTTCTTGCCTCTATTTTGGGCATCGTTCTTCCTCTTGAGGTACACATTAAGGATTGTGATTGCATGATAAAAATATCTAGGATTTATTTAATGCTTGAAAACTGCAAACATTTGAGGGGGGGGGGAAATCATGTGGTACTTATGGAATGGGTTGGGTAGAGCATTCATTTTTTCAAGATTTTTGCCTGAAGGTTCAGTTAGGGAAGTCCGCATTATTATTCCACACTGCAAAAGGAGGCTGGGATGAAGCAATTGGAGAGAGAGAGAAAGGGAGAGAGAAGGAATGTTGAGTTCATATAGCAAGTTCATCGCTTGCAGAGAGTTGAACTAGATTCTCCTTCTCATTAGCATGGAGCAGCGTTTCTCAACTTGGCAACTGTAAGATGTGTGGCAATGACTGACTAGGTCATTCAACCAATGCTGAGAAACACTGGTCTACTGTTGAGATTTCAAAGTTAGTATTTCTTGTTGATAAAATTTCCAAAGGTGGATCTGAGGATGATGTCCTGAGCAGCCTACTGGGAAGATTGGTTTCCACAATCGCATCACCTTCCAAACCAAATGAAAACCGGGATCCAGATTTTTTTATATGGTCTTCTGAATACTTAGCTGAAGGCAATCAAAATGCTTGGTGCTCTTTTGATGGGCTGCAATCGTTGTTGATGACTGGCTTGATTTGACTTGGGGAGTCAGTTCCATAAATAGCACATCTGATAGACTGATTTGGTCAAAAGCAATTATCACAATAAATGAAATATTTTAAAATAATTCTAACATTAATTGCATTTGCCCATTTTAACCTGATGTCTTCCTCATTCTTCTCTTCCTCTCTCAGGCCAGTAGTTGTAATGAAAGCAATGAAAAACAGAGATTCCCATCTTCAGATAGTTTAACCAAGGATATAGTTGAGGCTTTACTAAAGGCTCTACCTGCTCTCCAAGAACCCCCTCCACCACCCCCTCCAGCAGGACCTCCAGCAGCTGCTCCACCACCCCCTCCAGCAGGACCTCCAGCAGGCACTCCACCACCCCCTCCAGCAGGACCTCCAGCAGCCGCTCCACCACCCCCTCCAGCAGGACCTCCAGCAGCCACTCCACCACCCCCTCCAGCAGGACCTCCAGCAGGCACTCCACCACCCCCTCCAGCAGGACCTCCAGCAGCCGCTCCACCACCCCCTCCAGCAGGACCTCCAGCAGGCACTCCACCACCCCCTCCAGCAGGACCTCCAGCAGCCGCTCCACCACCCCCTCCAGCAGGACCTCCAGCAGGCACTCCACCACCCCCTCCAGCAGGACCTCCAGCAGCCGCTCCACCACCCCCTGCAGCAGGACCTCCAGCAGCCGCTCCACCACCCCCTCCAGCAGCACCTCCAGCAGGCCCTCCAGCACCCCCTCCACCATCCCTCCACCACCAGCTTAAGCAGCACCTTAAGGAGCACCTCCACCTAAGTGAAACCTATTGAATGGTATGTAATGTTGAGGCATTTCACCTCAGAAGGCAATACATTGTCGGCTACTCCTGCTACCATTTCATGATGACTGATCTATTTAATTTTCTAGAAGAAAATCTGATTATTTCCTCAGATAGTTGGCTAGGATGGGATGGAATCAAGGAATTAGCATTATGAGCAATTCTGGGACCTTGGTGCATGTGTGTTGGGTGCTGGTGGCGATTGTGGTTTGTGCAGTGCTGGTATTCGAATTTGTTTCCTACCAGTTCTATGGGCTGGTTTGGTGGGGCAGCACATTGAGATGGCCATGCCCACACAGTCATACGACCTACCCACAAACCTGAACTTGCAGCTATTGCAGCCTCTTTCTTCATCCTGCACCATGGACTTACCTTCCTCCCATGGCTGGCTGCTAGGGAAGGCAAGCCAAGGATGAGCCATCACTACCTCTGGGCACCCCACCAGCCCGCATCTCATCCCCTTGTCACAAGATGCCTGCAGATGCTGCCTGTTTGCCAGCTTGAACCGAGCCTTTGGGCAAGGTGACTGGTGAAGTGATTAGCTGGGCCACGTGGCGAAGTCAATAAATATATCGCGGGGGTGGGTGGGATGAGCAGCCAGTATCAAGTATGTGGGTGAGGGAGGGGCTACCCAGAGGTGGTATTTACTGGTTTGGCCAACCAGTTAAAATTGCTGCTATCGGTTGGCCCGAACTGGTCCAAACCAGCTGAATACCACTCTGGGTGTTTGTTTTTACTGGTTGCTGTCGGCCACCTAGGATCCCTCTGTGAAAGATAAATGATTACATCAGTTCTGCTCCTTACCAAAAGAAGGAAAGCTTTGGATGAAGCCATCTTGCCCAAGAAGCATCAAAGACCTGTTTACAGATGCCAGCTTGGCTCTTCTGTAGATGGGAGGACTTAAAATTGCAGAAACCAACAGAAAAATAAAAACCCTGGTAATCCCAAGATCCTCAGTCTAAAGGCGAAGGACTAGTTTACCACCAAAGAGGATAAGTTATTCTGGAGCTGTGACAAACTATGAGGACGTAGTCTTAGTCTATTCATAAAGGGAGGAGTTCTGAAATAATACATAACAATCTTTTGTTGTTGTTGTTGCAGATCTTGCTGAGATGATCTTTAAAAGATACCTAGAAGATAAACTTTTGCTCCTGGCACAGTCCAATGAATGACCCTGATTTAGTTTGACTTTTTAAAGCTTTGCAACACTTTCCTTTGAATAAATTTGAGCAGCATTATATTTCTTCTATTTTTTTCTTCTTTTGCTACATTTGTGGGTGTGAATGTTTATGAATGAGATGAGAGATATTTCCCAAAAACTGCCCCGTGGAGCTGGGAACACTTTTTACTTCATCATTGTAAGGTTTAAGATAGCAAAGAAAATAAAAATAAAAGGGAATTGAGGATGTTCTTCTTTCAAAAGAAAGGCCAGTAATACAATGCTGAAACTTTCTTTCAATTTTTCAACATACATTAGTTGAAATGAAGCAATCATCATACAACAAAGCTTCCAGCAATTTCTATCACATCGAAATATAACTAAATTATATTTAGTATACTTTAAATTTATTATTTTCAATTCTAGTGGACTCTGGATGATATACATTCTCCGCTAGAAAACCTCCCATAAAACCAGGTATACCATAAAGCCAATCAGGCAGCCCAAGCTTAAACAAATAAACACATTAAACAGATCTAACAAATAAAACAAAACATATCTCTCTCCCCCCTCTCCCTCCTGTGTCCATGTGCATGTTTCAAAATTGTGGTTCTTTAAGTTTTGATTTCATAGAAGAAAAGCCTCTAACTTGACTTTTTGGGGACAAAAGGATATTTGCGAAAGATATAAAATCTGATTCTAGAGAGATTTGCAATAGTGCTGAATATCTGTAGCTCTGGTGTAGAGATATTTAGACATCTTTGGAGGGTTTTTTGTGTGGCAGAGCAAATGGAAGTAAGCAATCATGCCAAAAATGTCTGTCAAATAAAGATATTCTAAATAAAGATGTTTTAAATAAGATATTCAGAGAGCTTAAAAAAGAGAGGCGTCGCTGTTTCAGATTGAAATTATACTCAATTCATTCAGGAACTTTATATTTGAGCTAGTTTCCCATTTTGCAGATGCTCCCTAGAATATTCCAGTGGTGCATTATTGCTACCTGGAATAAGGCCCATGTAGTTGTTCAAGCACCTTCCTTTTTAATACAGAACATTGGAAAAAGTAGCAGAACAGAAAAAGCCACGATAGGTATTTTAAAACTAAAATAAATTTAAAAAACAGTGAAATGCATTAAAAATAAATAAGAAAAAAATAGAGATATATTTGATATAATGCTGAGTAAATATATATATTTGCTTCTTTCAGGTTTTCTAAACTTTTGCATATTTTGCAAATTAATATTATCTGAGCTTTCTGATATATAAAATAAATTTAAGTACACAAAGAAGAACAAGAAGTATGGGATTTGTTTCATTTACGTCATAAACCAAGTGATCAAACATCTGATGTCCCAGTATGTAAAAAGCTAATTACATCATACTGCTGTCATCAATTAAAGGAGTAAAGGTAAAGGTTCCCCCACACATGCGTGATAGCTGTTCCCAACTCTAGGGAGCGATGCTCATCTGTGTTTCTAAGCCAAAGAGGCGGCGCTGTCCAAAGACGTCTCCGTGGTCATGTAGCTGGCATGACTAAATGCCGAAGGTGGGCGGAGTGCTGTTACCTTCCCACCAAAGGGGTCCTTATTTTTCTACTTGCGTTTTTTATGTGCTTTCGAACTGGTAGGTTGGCAGAAGCTGGAACAAGTACGAGAGCTCACTCCATTACGCAGCATTAGGGATTTGAACCGCCAAACTGCCGACTTTTCTGATCGACAAGCTCAGCATCTTAGCCACTGAAACACTGCCTCCCTCCCAATTAAATGAGTAACTGTGGCCAATTGTGTGAGAACTGACTAGAACCAGATAAATCCTAGATAAATCTCACAAAATTTTGCTCCTTTCTACACAATAAAAGTCTCATCTCGGAGATTCTACAGACTCGTCATACCTGATTCAAAAAAAATCTCTGAAAACTGCATTCATTTATGGTTATCAGTCTTGAGATGGAGAAGATTAGGGACAATAGTAAATCCTCCCACAGGTAGCCATCCAACCTGTTGGAATCCTTCCAAGGTTACAGACCAGAGGTGGCATTCAGCAGGTTCTGACCAGTTCTGGAGAACCAGTAGCTGAACTTTTGAGTAGTTCAGAGAACTGGTAAATACAACCTCTGACTGGCCCCATCCTCATCCATTCTCAGCCTCTTGAGTCCCAGCTGATTGGGAAGGAATGGGGATTTAGCAGTATCCTTCCTCTGTAGTGGGTGAGAATGGAGATTTTACAGTATCACCAAGCCATGCCACACCTACCAAGCCACACCCACCAAGCCACACCATGTCCACCAAGCAATGCCCACCACTGTTGCAGACCACAGAAATCACAGAAACACAAAACATCCAGAAAACTGCTGGCTTCTCTCATGTGAGCGAAAGTCAGTGTGAATGACTTTACCATTACAAAAGCTCTGCATGAAAATCGGATTCATAAGATAGTAGTGATAGGCTTTCTGCTAAAACAAAGCAAGGTTACGGTGTACATTTGAAAGTAAGCCAGGAAGTGTGTAATTGTGGAGTCTGTTTGGCAAGAAAAAAAGAATGCTTATTCACAGGGAATATGCACACAAAAAGCTTTTTCACAATTCTGGGTGGTTAGATAAAAGTAAGAAAGAGGTCTTGCAGACCTCAGCTAGAAGTTAGGAATAGAGATGGCATGGAGCCAGTATAATGTGTATTAAGTAACTCCTGAAGCATTCGTCTGCGGAAGGAAGCATGAAGTGCTCCAAAATCTCCTGGTACAAGGCTGCGTCGACCCTGGACTTAATAAAGCACAGTGGTCCAAAGTCCTGTTGTTCAGTGGTCCAAAGTCCTCTTTTCTGATGGGAACAACTTTTGCACCTCATTTGAAAACCAAGGACCCAGAGTATGGAGGAAGAATGGAGATGCACTGCAAGATGCTTGAAGTCCAGTGTGAAGTTTCCACAATCTGTGTTGATTTGGGGACCCATGTCATCTGCTGGTGTTGGCCCACTGTGCTTCATTAAGTCCAGGGTCAACGCAGCCATCTACCAGGAGATTTTGGAACACTTCATGCTTCCTTCCACAGATAAGCTTTATGGGGATGCTGACTTCATTTTCCAGCAGAACCTGGCACCTACCCACATTGCTAAAAGCACCAAAACCTGGTTCAATGACCATGGGATTACTGTGCTTGATTGGCCAGCAAACTCACCTGACCTGAATCCCATAGAGAATCTATGGGGCATTGCCAAGAGAAAGATGAGAGACATGAAACCGAACAATGCAGAAGAGCTGAAGGTCACTATTGAAGCATCCTGGTCTTCCATAACACCTCAGCAGTGCCACAGGCTGATAGCTTCCATGCCACGCTGCATTGAGGCAGTAATTGCTGCCAAAGGGGCCCAAACCAAGTACTGAGTACATATGCATGCTTATACTTTTCAGAGATCTGATATTGTTCTATATATAATCCTTGTTTTATTGATTGCATGTAATATTCTAATTTTCTGTGATTGTGGATTTAGGGTTTTCATGAGCCATAATCATCACAATTATGACAAATCACGGCTTTAACTATCTTGCTTTGCATGTAATGAGTCTTATCTTATATATTAGTTTCAACTTTTAAGTTGCATTACTGAAATAAATGAACTTTTGTACTATATTCTAATCTTTCGAGTTTCACCTGTATACTGCTATATCACTTTCTGCTTTAGTGAAAATGTATAAAGCTTTCTTAATTCTATGGTTTGGGATTCTTGGCATTTTGGCCAATGCCCCTTTTCTTGGAGCGCTCCAATAAGAAGCAAATCAAAGCCTACACCTTGTGTCTGGCGTACTTCATTGGCCTTGGCACCAAGCTCAGAACCAAACTGGGGACAACAGTAGCAGAACAGAATATTTAATTTTGGAACAAAATCAAACACACAATATCCCTCTTGTATAATCTGAAGCAACCAGTGAGTTTGTCATAGATTTCATAGATTTGTCATAGCATCATTTCCATGGAAGCTTTACCTCTTCCTTCACAAAGGAAAATACATTTAGTAGTACTATACACAGAGCTACCGTATTTTTCGGAGTATAAGACACACCGAGATTTTGAAGAGGCAATTTAAAAAAAAAAGATTTTGCACTCTGTAGACCTTCCAAAAACGGGCTGCTTTTTTGCGAAAACAGGCCCATTTTTTGTCAAAAAATAGCCTTTAGGAGGTTTGTAGAGTGCTCCTCAGGACTGTGGGGTGCAAAAAATGGGTTGTTTTTCACGAAAATGGGCCCATTATTTTGTGGGGGGGGAAAGGGCATGCATAGCCTTTAGGAGGCTTATAGAGTGCTCCTGGAGGCAAAAATGAGTAAAACCCCCCACTTTTCCACTCATTTCGACCTTCCCCAGCCCCCAGGAGTTTTCTGGAAGACTCTTAAAGGATATGCACAGCCATTTGGGCGAAGGGGGTGGGGTTTCAGGAGGCCAAAAATGCTGTATTCACTGTATAAGATACACTCAGATTTTCAACCCTTTTTTTTTTGAGGAAAAAAGGTGCATCTTATACGTCAAAAAATATTATATTTCAGGATTGCATGAAGGATTTCTCCAAAATCCTATAGTTTATACTCTAACTGTAAACTGAATGTTTCACATAAACCATTAGTGCCACTCCAGCATGAACTCCCACAATAAGCTACACCCACCTATCTTTCCATCTGTCAAAAATCTCCTCCTCTCTAGCCCCACGTCAAGGAGAATAGATGGTGGATGTTTTTCCATTCCTGATAATATTTTATTGAAGAGAAGAAAAGTTGGAGAAATCTATCCGTTTCTTTCTTTAATGAGCCCTGCATTCCACATATAAGAGCATCATCAATGGTTGGCATTGATGAGGATTCCCAGTGAAGATTACATATTTTATGTGGGTATAGTTTTCTGTTAGTTCAAGAATTTTAACTTGGTTTGAGGAAAACCCCTTTGATTGAGAGACACTGAATTATTCCTGTGATTAAACAGGAAATCTCTCAATTCTTCTTCCTCCTCCCACCCAATATACTCACTATCCAAGTATTTTATAAAGTTAAATCTACCTCCTTTTTACACCCTCCCTTTCTACAATATTATGAAGCATCATTTGTAAAAAAAACCCTTCCTGGTTCAACCTGCTTCGTTTTACAGGGATTCGTCTTTGCCTCACAGACCCGAAGCTCTGAAACAGCCCACAATCTCTTAATATTCAGGGTTTTGCAAAATCTAGTCCTAAACCCTAAAAACCCAAGTGTAGAAACTCTCCTGTTTGTCACAGTTGTATCATCTTAATTCAAGAAGTCCCCATTCTCTTAGCAAATAGGAAGACAAAATTCTGGATAAAGGAGTGTAATCTTCCACAAGTGACAGTTAAACGGAACATGACCCAATTGTTTTGTACAGAGTAAATTTAACATCACTTCTCCACCCAAAAGCAATATCTAAGAAAGTTAATGATTTCCTCTGCAACAGTTCATTGTGCTGTTCCACAGTTTCCCCCCCCCCCTCTAGACTAGTGTAACATTAGAGATTATATCAAAGCATAACATTAATATGGAGGAAAACATTTGGAGGTTCAGTCATGGAATTATACATTGGAAGGGATCCTGGAGATCAATTAATCCAACCTTTTGTCCAGTTTCAGAATTTACAACTACGGCAACTATATGCATATGAAGGCCATGAGCACATTTTATTGATGAGATTAAATTGAAGATATCTCAGAGGGTGCCACAAAGAAAAGGGAGTCAAACTATTCTCCAAGGCACCTGGGGGCAGGACAAGAAGCAATGGGTGGAAACTAATCAAGGAGAGAAGCAACTTAGAACTAAGGAGGAATTTCCTGACAGTTAGAACAATTAACCTCTGGAATAGCTTGCCTCCAGCAGTTGTGAATGCCCCAACCCTGGAAGTCTTTAAGAAGATGTTAGATAGCCATTTGTCTGAAATGGTATAAAGTTCCTGCCCACGCAGGGGGTTGGACTAGAAGACCTACAAGGTCCCTTCCAACTCTGCTATTGTATTGTATTGTATTGTATTGTATTGTATTGTATTGTATTGTAAGATTGAGATGCTGGACTAGCACAAATCTTTAACTGACTACAGAGTTTACAGAGTCAATTTGAGCCAATTATTCTCAGATCAGTTTCCATCACAGTGTCCTTATGGGACAAAATGAGGAGGAAATGTAAGTGAGCTAGAGTTGTATGAGGAAAAGCAGGTCATACATGCAACAAAAATTGAATTCTGAAGGAGAGTTCGCCCATGAAGACCTGGGGGAAATCGTGCAAAGTCGCAAGTGTTGTCCACCTGTGAAACCCAATGAAGATTCTTGATCTTCATTTGCTTTAGAAGCTGAATTCTTGCTTGGATGTGGCACATGAATAAGTTGAATTTATAGCCACAAGAATGCTAAACAACTTTTAAAAATTCTATTTTTTTTAATATTCTAAAGAAATATTCTAAAGAAATAAGCCCAGCCAAACACAAGTCCTACTTTATAGCATTCACTAATGTTTCAAGATAAACCATACCACTTTGTCATCTTAATGAAGAATTAAATCTTTAGTTTCTAGACCCTCATGATGTATTGCTTACCTGGTGGATCATAGCTTTAGGAGCTTAACTGAAGAGACCTTAAGTGTGTGAATCAGACTTGCAGATTTAGACATTAAAATGAGGAAGAACTGTAGATAAACTGGTAGCAAAGAACATGAGACAGAGGGTCAGGATTGGAGCGGGGTAGTGAAACCACAGTTTTTATTCAGATTTTCTACAAGTGCTATAGATGGAGGAATCAATTGGTAACTAGGTATGCTTTATGTGTTTACTGCCAAAACTTCCTTAAAATTCTATGAAAGCAGGATAATGCTATGACTTAGATTGAATCACATGACATTTCTAATTAACCAGAATCTTAGTTAAAGACTTATTATATATTAGTATTAGACTTTTCTAAGACACAACAGCAACCATAAGTGAACACGGAAGGATTTACATAACCGAATTGCTTGTATCTTTTAGCTCACCACAAAGTACAATTGTGAGTCACTTAGGTGACATGTATGTTATAGAAATGTAATAATAAATAAAATAAAATTCTTGGACTGGAGAGGATGAAGAAATTGGATGGTTGACTAAATTGGGAAATTAAGAAAAATCATGACAGACCAAAGAAATGGGAAAACAACTTTTATATCAATACTAGAAAAGAATATTTATGCATAGAGTAATTAGAAATTCAGTTTGACTTGAAGGTAACTTTCCTTTTGCTAAAAGAAACTCTCTTGCTGGTCAAAGTGTATTGCTGAACATTGCCACAAACTAATTTTCTCAACACCCCAAAACATTTCGAAACACAAATATATTGAAGATTATTACGTGCACATTTGGAAGAGATTAAGGCAAAAGTCTTCTAATCTCAGCAGATGTGTTATTAGATATTCCACCTAATCCCAGGAAGTTTCGGGGAGTACATAACCACTGACACTACATCTCAAAACATCACTCAGAGAGACCAAAGCAAGCCTACAACACAAAGAAAAGGGTAAGTCAGAGGTTTTTGATTTTGATGCTTTTTATTTGGCAAACAGACTTATTGATAGGAAGAGCTGCATAAATATCAATGTGTGAATTTTGATTGCTTTGAGATGCTTTGAGTTCAGTGAGGGATATAGAAGCAGCAATATATGCTCAACTACTGTATATCACTGAAAACGATTTACTCATAGCTGCTTTGCACCCCAGTTTTTTATACTGCACTGCTTCTTTTAATACAATGGTCAACTCTTACAACAAAACACATTCTTTTTCTTAATGTGATCAAATAAGTCAGCCACACTTTTGGAAGAACAGAGTCTTTGCCCTTCCCTGTTTTATTTTTCTCTTTTCTTGTCTTTTGTTTTCTTGTCTTTTCTGTGCTGTTACACAGCAAGTTAAAATTAAATTCATTTTCTACTAAAGCAAACATTTAATGTATGGGGAGGCTACCTTCCTTCAAATTAACATTCCAGATTCAGACCCATCATCCTAGGATTATGATGACTGCAGTTTTTTTAAATTTATATTTCAAGTGCTATTTTCTTTTTACCACCATGAATAAGGTATTTATAGAAAATGGCAATACTTTAAATTACTTCCAATGTTCACAGTCAGATGAAGTCACTGCATTCCCAAAAGAGACTGGACCACTATTTATCTGGAATGATATGCAATCTCCTGCTTGAGGTCCCTTCCAATTCTTTTATTCAATATTCTCCATTCTAAAGCTAGGGTGAAATGCTACCAGTTCGGTCTGGTTCGCCTGAACTGGTAGTAAGAAAATGCTTAACAAAGTAAAAAAAAGAGTTGTGAATTGATCAGCAGTGCTGTGCGATGGTAGGAACTTTTAAAAAACTTTTCTTTTGCTATTTTTTTGTTCCCTGAAGCCTGCTAGGCCAAAAACCTCTGTTTGTGTGTGTGTGTGCGTGTGTGTGTGTGTGTGTGTGTGTGTGCATGCGCCAGTGGTGGGTTTCTGCAGGCTCGCACCTACTCGCAAGAGCCAGATGGTGAAATTTAGAGAGCCGGTGAGAGGGGGTTCCACCGGCGGACCCAGAAGTAAGTCTGGCCTGCCGCTGCCAGTAACCCAATGAGAAGGAAAGGAAAGGAAGGCAGAAAGTAAGAAAGGAAGGAAAGAAAGAAAGAAAGAAAGAAAGAAAGAAAGAAAGAAAGAAAGAAAGAAAGAAAGAATTTATCATCACAATTGAGCCCAAAATTTTGGTTGCTAAGCAAGAGCATTGTTAAATGAGTTTCACCACATTTTACAAGTTGGCCACTCCCACCCTGTCACATGACTGCCAAGCCACGCCCACAAAATAGGCCACACCTAGAGAGTAGGTTCTAAAAATTTTTGAAACCCACCACTGGCGTGCGCGTGTGTACACATGCCTGTGTGCGTTCATGCTATGAAAGAAAGGAAAGAAGAAAGGAAAGGAGGGTGGGAAAAAGGAGAGGGAGGAAGAACCACAAACCTGGCACTAGACACAGCTTCAGTGGATACCTTGTAAGAGCACAGCAATTCAGGACTAGAAGGGACCTGGAGATCATCTAGTTCAACCCCCTGCTCCAGCAGGACATTGTTAGTTTCTGTCTTTTGACACCCCCTCCCCCCCACAGTTACATGATTACATAACCACACCCACCCAGTCTCATGAGCTCCCACCAAGTCACACCCACAGAACCGGTAGGAATTTTTTTTAGATTTCACCACTTACAAAGAAATAAGAGAATTAGTCACTTACCCTCCTATGGTCTTCTCTGTCTGTTGGAAATTCAAGGCTTTTTTTTTCATGAAGCAAGAAGCTCCATAGCCTGAATGCAGCAACTGAGTGGATTCTGCCCAAAGGCTTTGGAAAAGTATAATGTCAAAGGTGTGATAGATTCACATTTTCCAAGACCTTTAACATCTCTAGTGTCTCTGTCTCTTAAATATAAATGGAAAGATTCTGTTCGGACTCTGATACGGCCAGTGGGAAGGAGATGTTTAGATTTGCTTTTAAAATCATTAGGATGATTTCAAGAGAATGCTGAATGAATAACATTGATATTCATTTGAAATCAAGTCATGATTATATCACTTTCTTAAATACAGTTCTATACCATTTGCAGGTATAATTAGAGCCATGAGATTTTTTAATTGTATTCTTTCATTTTTACATGTTGAATTTTAAAAGATTGTTACTTTATTTCTGGACACATAATGGGAAATTTGCAGGTATAATTCGGAAATTTATTGCCTACCAGATTTGAATTAAATATATTCAGAATACTTTTGTTTGCTTGTTTGTTTAAGAATAACCATTATTTTATAAAAAATAGTTAATTTGTGTATAACAAATTGCATTGAATATTACCTACCTTTCTGTAGGTTTGAGATCATGATTCTCTTCAGAAGGTTCACGAAGGTCCAACTTTGAATCAGATTAGTTCTGTTTCTTTTCAGAAGACCTATTTTTTTTCTGAAGCACAGGAATTAACTAGCATTCATGATATGAAACCTTACATGTGTGACTTGTTCATATTTTACTATGAGAGTTTTAAAAATATCTTATTATTCTTACAGATTAATCGAACAAAATGAAGATTGTGATTGTTCTTGCCTGTCTTTTGGCCATCATTGTTCCTCTTGAGGTACACATTAAGGATTGTGATTGCATGATAGAAATACATTGGATTCATTTAATTTTGGGGGGGAAAACCTGCAAAATTTGGAGGGTCAGGGGTCATGTGGTGCTTATGGAATGAATTGGGTAGAACCAGAGGTGGTATGCTGCTGATTCACACCGGTTCAGGCGAACTGGTAGTGGCGACGGTGTAAAGCTCAGCTCATCTACCCAGATGTCATGGCGGACCTTCTGCCCGTGAGCAGAAGGTTCTGCACATGCCCAGACGTATATGCCCAGGGTGCTCACGCTCCTGCTCCAAAACCAGTAGTGTAGATAATAGGATGCCATTACTGGGCAGAATAGTCATTTTTTTCAAAATTCTTGTCTGAAGGTTTAGTGAGAAAAGTCAACATTATTACTCCAAAACGAAAAAGGAAGCTGGGATGGAGGAATCAGGGAGACAGAGAAAGGGAGAGAGAGGGAATGTTGAATCCATATAGCAAACCCATCACTTGCATTAGCATGGAACAATGCTTCTTAACTTGGCAATTGTAAAATGGCCGGCTAGGGAAGTTCTGGGAGTTGAAGTCCACACATCTTACAGTTGCCAATGCTGAGAAACACAGGAATCAAAGTATTTCTTGTTAAAAATATTCCCAAAGGTGAATCGGGGGATGAGATCAACCTCTACAATCCCATGATCTCCCAAACCAATTGAAAATTGGGATCCAGATTTTTTTTATATGGGCTTTTGGATACTTGGCTGGCTGAAGGCCACCAAAATGCTTGCTCGGTTGCTCTTGTGATGGGCTGCAATCTTTGCTGATCCATAAATAGTGCTACTGGTGTTACCTTTGGATTTCATCAAAAACAATTATCACAGAAAATGATTTTTTTAAAAAAATAATTATAATTACAACATTAAATACCCTTTCATTACAACATCAAAATATAATTGCAACCTTACAATATAATTGCAACATTAAATACCTGTTTCAGTCTCACGTATTCCTCCTTCTTCCCCTTCTCTTCCAGGCTAGCAGTAGTGAAAGTGGAAGTATTGAAGAATGGGTATACCCGTCTTATCCATCGTTTTCAAATTTTGCCCCTATGTATCTTCCAAACTATGGTAACATGTTATTTGAGGATTTAAAGAAGGCTGTAGCAGGTCTCATACCGCCTGCTAAGAAAGCGAAATAACCCTGTTCTGTTGACTGGTAAGTCTTGCAGAGATATTTCACTACAGAAAAGAATATACAGTGGGCTGTTCCTATTATCATTTCATGATAATATATCCTTTTAACCTGACTATTCCCACAAGCATTTGGCTAATATAGGATGCAGTCAAGGAATTAGCAGTATGAATGGTTCTGGGACCTCAGTATGTGTGTTTGCTGGGAGGAGTGTGGGTGGTTGCTTTTATTGGTTGTTGTGAGCCATCTAGAATCACTCTGTGGCAAATAGATGCTCATATAGGTTCCTCCCTTTATCAATAGAATTAAAGCTCAAAATCAGGGCTGGTGATTTTTATGACCTGTGGACTTCGACTCTCAGAATGCTGGCTCAGGAATTCTGGGAATTGAAGACCACAGGTCATAAAGGGGGCATAGCTCCCTATCCCTATTTTAGATGAAACCATCTTGCCCAGGAAGCATTAAAGAACTGTTGATAGAAGCCGGCTTGGTTCTTCCGAAGAAGAAATTGCAGAACCTGTTCTTTTTAAAAACACACACACACACACTCCCAGAACCCCCAGTAAAGGCACAGGCCTAGCTTAGAATCAAAGAGCAGAACAGTTATTATGGAGTTGTGAATCAAAGAGCAGAACAGTTATTATGGAGTTGTGACAATTAACTAATAAAGTAGGCAGGCAACACTTACTGTAGTCTATTTACGAAGGGAGGATTTCTGGAATATTAGCTAATAATAATAACAATCAGGTTTTTTTAGCTGTTTGTTTTTACATTTCTGTTGTAGATCTTGCTGAAGTACTTTTTACAAGACACCTAGAAGACATCCTTTTGCTTCTGGCATAGCCTGACAAATGATTCTGCTTTACCTCGACTTTTTAAAAGCTTTCATGTTTTTCTTTAAATAAATTTAACTGAATTACATTTCTTCTTGAAGATATTTGTTTATATTTGTATGCTTGTGGTGTGGTTTTTACGAATGACATGGGAAACACTTTCCAAACATTGGCTTTTGGAGCTGGGGGCATATTCTGCCTCGTCAGTTTAAAAGACTGAAAACAAAGTGTGCTGGTTTAAAAATAAAAATGTAAAAAAAAGGAATTGAAGGCATTCTTCTTCTTTAAAAAAAAAAAGGCAAGTTATCAAATGCTAAGGTTTTTTCCCCCAATTTTTCAACCTCATCATTAACCCATATAACTGTATAGGATGTGATAATCAAGCAACAAAATGTCCACCAATTGCAAACACACCCACCCACAAGTGAGATGAGCTATTATCAAAAAGAATTATTTGGGCACTTGATTCAATGCTTTTGAAAACACTTTTTTTTCTTTTGCATTCTAGTTGGTGATGATATTTAATTGGGGGGGGGGAGGAATGAGATGCTGAAGTAGGTTTGAGAAGATCAAGACCCCACTTGACCACAGAGCTTACATTTTGGAATTGTGGCCAGTTACTTTCAGATCAGCTTCCTTCAGTGTTTGTAGTAGGACAAAACGAGGGGGAATCCCATATTAGTGAGTTAGAGGAAAAGCAGGTCATACATGCAACAAAAATTGAATTCTGAAGCAGATCTGATCTTATGTAAACATGGGGAAAATTAGGCAGTGTAAAACATCTTGGCCAATTGTGAATTCTATTGAAGATACTGAAATTTGATGAGGATTCATTTGAATCCCAGGCCAGATTCCTTCTAGAATCAAAGAATCATGGGGCTAGAAGGGACTTCGGAGTTTGAGTAGAGCTTTGAAGATATTTGTTGTGTTTGGATGTGTGGGGGAGAAGTCAAATTTACTTGAAGCTGATTGGACAGGAATTAACACCAGGTTTAAAGCTGCTTGACTGTATTGAGATATTTGACCACAAGAGGGAACTCAAGACTAGAACTTTGTTTATACATTACACCTTAATAGGACAGTGATGGTGTTTGACCACACAAGGGAGCCAAAGACCACAATATTGCCTATAAGTGCCTAAATTAAATGGAATTAACCTTATAATTCATATTTTTGTGACATTTTTGGATTGATCAATATGATGAGGAGAAGAAACCAAGAAAAAAGAAATTCAAGTGAATCTGAACTCCTAAGAACTATTTTGTAGCAATATTCAGGTAAAACACGTCAAGCATTTCATGAATGGGATCAAACATTGAATTAAAAATCGATACGGTCTCAGTGGAAAACATTTATCGTGTCAGCTCACTGGAGAAATTAAACAGATAAAAGAGTGGATTTTTTGGAGCACAAATCAGAGAAGAAAAACCTTCAATATGAAGCTGATCTAAATGAGACAACCATCTTGGCATTAAAGAGCACAGAAGTTCAACTAAGATTTCAAGTAGTTCCAGAAATGTCCGCAGAAAAAATCGAGATTGACATTGAGAATGATTAAATCCATGACTTAATTAATAGGTTGGGAAGAGGAGACAATCAAAACAATAATAGACAAAATATATAGAATAAATTTCTGATTTGTTACAACATGAAAAGTTCAATTTGTAATAAGAAAAGCAAGAGAATAAACCTTAGATTATCACTTTAAATCTACAGTGAAAATTGACAGCGTGGATATAATCATCCCGGAGGAAATCCCTGTCAGAATTTTGAGACAGAGAAAAGCTGATACCTTCTTAACAGACATTCTGGAGCAGAGATAAATCCCATTGCACTGGGAATAACATTTACTTCCCTAGAACAAAGATCTAGACTGAATTCCACAGGAAAAGCCAAGGAATTGTTGATTGAATATAAACTAATTTTGTACTTAATGCAAGAAATGGATAGCAATAAGCAGTTGAAAGTGGATCTACTTCAAACACTGGAATACAGAAAAACAAGAAGAGGTTGAGGGGCTGACTTTACACAACTTTGCTACACTACTTATAGCTACAGAATAAACATAGAATGTTAATAGGAGAAAAGACCCCATCCAAGCAACAAAAATATTTCATTATTTGCGGACACTACATAAATTTTGATATAATTTGTTTGAAACAAGCCCATATTAAGGTACAAGAAAAAAACCCCTAATAAATAAATTATTAGGTTGGGAATTTATCTCAGTTGGAGTATAAAAATATTAATGGAATCATCTTGTACATAAAACCCCAAATTACAATATAAGCTATTATTATCAGATGAGCATAGTAGATTTGTAATTGTAGAAGTGGAGTTTAATGGAATAAAATCAATAGCAATGAGACTTTATGTGCCAAACGATGATAAAAAATGTTTTTTGAATAAAAAAAAATTCCTCAAGATTTGATAGAACATCTACCAAACCAAATGAATCAAACCTTTCCTGGGTAATTTATCCAATATTTTCTTTGAAATGATGAACAATTTAGTATTGATAGATTAGTGGAGATTTTAAAACTGGACTTGCTGGATAATATACTTTCTTTTCAGAATGGCAGAAATCATTCTCAAGAATTGATATGATATAGATCTCTAAAACCATTACAAATAATATTTTAAAAAGTTGACTTTTTGCCTAAATCTTTTTCAGATCACAATCCAGTTCTTTTGATCCTGAAATTTTCTTTTGAATTATATATGAACATTAAATGGATGTATTTTACACAATGAGTTTATTAGAATGGATTATTAAAAGGAAATCAAATGAATATTTTGATAATAGTTTGAACAAATTTAATTGACTGTTTGGGATGCTAGTAAAGCGGTAATGATGGGTCACTTAAACAATATAACCATTTAAAGAAGAAATCTCAGGAAAAGATGCAAAAGTTACTGGATGAAAGTAGAAATAAAGAAATCAAAAGACACCAAGGGATTCTAAAACCTTATATCAGATTAAATTACTACACAATTGTCCATGTTAACAGTTTGAGAAATAGAAACTAGACTCAATTATGTGAAACAGACGCATTTTGAATTTGCAAATAAACCAGGAAGATAACTGGCACACAAATTGAGACAGAAAGAAAAAAAAATGATAGAAGAAATACAAGAAGGTGACACGGTAATAACACACAATGATGTCATTAAAAAGTGTTTTTTATAATTTTCACTACAATCTTTATAAGAAACAGGAATTAAATACACAAAATATAGATGGTTATCTACAAACATTACCTAGGCTCTCACAAGCTCAAGGAGACAATTTATCAATGAACCAGAAAACACCTTTGAAATATCAGAAGCTATTTAAAAAATGAAAACAGGCAAAGCTCTAGATCCAGATGTTCTCACAAGTCAATACTATAAATGTTTTGAGGACCATGTTCTACAACCATTAAAAGACATAATAAATGGTGTACTACAGGGAGCAAAGATGACTTCAACTTAGAAAGAAACCAATGTTGTACTTTTTACCAAAGGAGGGTCAGGATGCCTTGAGAATTAAAAAAAAATGTAGCCCAATTTCATTAATAACTAATGGATATAAATTTTGTGCTACAATATTAACAAAAAGATTCAAGAATGTCTTATTCATGAAGACCAATCTGGCTTTTTCCCAAAAAGACAATTGAGAGCTAATGTGAAAATTGTTTGAAAGTTATTGAATATTTACAATATCACAATAAGAAGCAAGCAGTTCTAATATTTCTGCAAAGAAAGTCTTTGACTATTGAAATTGGGTCTTTATATTTTAAACCTTGGAAGATAAGAACTTTGGGGGGGGGGAATTTATTCAAGGAATTTTCAATTCACAGTGAGCAAATGTTATTATTAAGGGAGATTTAACTAAACTGTGTGAAATTCAAAAGGACATACGGAGACAAGGATGTCTTCCCCCACTTTACCTTTTTTGTCTTCCCTTTTCCTCTCTCATTTTCCAATCATTTTCATTTAGTCTTCTACTTTATATCTTGACAAGCTTAATAAAACTATTAAGAAATAAGATAGTAAACTAAATTCATAAAACAGTAGCAGAGCAGAACCTTTAACGTTTGAACAAAAAGAAACACATAAACTCTACATCAATTTCCAACAAAATCTGTATGGAGGAGTCTTGAAGTGACTGGTGAGTTTTATTGATCTAATCATCTGGGACAATAATGTTCCAGATAAATGAGTGAAACCAGATTATTGTCTGGAACTAATAATGGTGTATCATTACCATGGAAGTGCTATCTCTTACTTCATCAAGTCCTTCTAGACATCTTGGAATTTGGAAATCCTAGGAAGTCTACCTTCTTCTGAGACTTTAAGGGAGTTGCAGAATCAGACCTCTAATGTATACATAACACCGAAATAGTTACGATTTCTAAATATTGTTCTCATTTATCTTTAATCCTCTCCATGGTTTATGACATCAGTTTTACTTTGAAAATGCTCATTCTGTGATGTTCTTTTTTTCATCAGAAAGGATAGATTACGGCTATGCAATTTTGCCCAATAACATGTAACCATGGCATGAATAGGTCCTAGCAACTTTGGGAGAATCAAATTATTTCTTTAAAATTAATAGAGGAGTGTCACACTGTGAGTTTCACCCTTTTTGCAGCATCATAGCACATATTCAAAAAGAGCAGATTTTATGTAGGATAGTACAATACCACTTTCATTATTTACTTCCTTTTGATTTCCTCTGTAGACATCTGTGGATGCAATCTGTCTACTTCATTGATCCTGTATTTATTAGATTTTTATCCCACTATTACTTTATATATAACTCAGGGTAGCTAACATACATAGTACTCCTTCCTCCATCTATTTTCCCCACAACAACTCTGAGTGGTGGATGGAACTAAGAAGAATGACTGCCTCAATCTCATAGCCTCCTGGTTTCTAGGGCAACACCTAAACCTTTATACCAAGCTGGCTCTTTTTGATGTTGCATTCAGACGACCTCTAGTGAGTAGGATCAGCCCAGCATGCTTCCTCTGTTCTGTCTCCTTGGCACTTTCTTTCCAGCAATTCTACTTTAACCAACAGTGTGGTCCATTGCCTTCCCTCCTGTACTATGATCTCAGAAATCATAGTACAGAAATGATCTCTTTCTGAGAGATCTGGATCAATACGAATAACAGATGAGTATAGTATAGTATAGTCTTTATTGTCATTGTACATCTTGTATACAATGAAATTGGTTTTAGCCTCACTGGTGCAATCCATGACAAAAAATACAAACAACATAAATAGTATAAAGAATAATTCCTGTGCAAGTAATTAGGGGAAAAGAGAAAAAAGAAAAACTAGTTATACGTTTCCACGTGTGTGTGGAATGATTGTGGTTGCATTTAAGAGTCTGACAGCCCAAGAATAGAAACTATTTTTAAACCTATTTGTTCGGCTGGCTATGCTGTGATGTCTTCTGCCCAATGGTAGAAGTGTAAAGACTGACCAGGGTGTGAATCATCTCTGAATATCTTCCTAATACTGCTAAAGCAGCGAGCCCTGGCAATGTCATCCAGTGGTGTTAGAGGGCAACCAATGGTTTCTTGTGCCGAATTGATCACTCTCTGTAGTGCTTTCCTGTCTGCAGCAGTTAAACCATCGTGGACTGATAGAAAGAGGTCATCAGCCATTGTTCCACCTGATTTTTTCACAGGACTCTACAGAAATGAAGTCTCTGTTGGGCCTTAGTAATCACCAGGGATGTGTTGTTTTTCCAAGTGAGATCTTGACTAATAAGCAGTCCCAAGAATTTAAAAGAGGAGAACCTATAGCAGAGGTGGCTATAGCATGAAGCAGAAAAGAGAACACCATTCTTTATTGGTTTGTGGTACAATGTCCCCATGATTGTTAGTCATTGTTATAGCTATGTTTGAAAATGGGTTTTTCACTCATTTGGAAGAGCACTAAATATATATCCAAAAGAATCCAGAGGAGTAGCTCTGGTTCTGTGCAAGTATTTTCTGCTGCTACATCAGTGATGGATTTCAATTTTTTTTAGAACCTCTGTTGTAGGTGTGGCCTGCTTTGTGGGAGTGGCTTGCCAGGCATGTGACCGAGTGGGAGTGGCTTGCTAGGCATGTGACTGGGTAGGAGTGGCTTGGCAGTCATGTGATTGCGTGGGCATGGCCAACTTGTAAAATGTGGTGAAACTCACCTAACAACGCTCTTGCTTAGTGTTGAGTCCTCAGGTCTACAACCCAGACAGCAAGTCTGGTAACCTGTGAGTCACTGCATTCCAGAACAGATCAGGCAGCTGCGTTAATTGACTGAGACGAGCTGACTGGAATCTGTCTGGAAAGGAGTTACAATGTTGCAACTTTGCTAGGAGTTTTCCTGCCTGGTAACTCTATATAAGAGGTTGCCAGAGAAGAAACCTTGCCAGTTGAATCTTGAGTGTGTTGTAAATAGTGTGAATAAATGTTCCTTATTTTTATTTTATTTTATTTTATTAAATTTATACCCCGCCCTTCTCCTTGTTAGGACCCAGGGCGGCGCACAGGCATTATTAAAACCACAAAATACAAAATACAAAATCGATTAAAATATATTAAATTATTAGACCCGTGCTAAAAACCCATTTTAAAACCATACCAAATTAATTTTAAATTTAAAAGTCAGAAGTAGGGGCTATCCTAGGCCGGCTTGTTGGAATAGATACGTCTTAAGACGTTGGCGGAAGAGGCGGAGGTCCGAGATAGTGCGAAGGTCGGGGGGTAGGTCGTTCCAGAGGGCCGGGCCCGCCACAGAGAAGGCCCTTCCCCTGGGTGTCGCCAGCCGGCATTGCCCCGCTGATGGCACCCGGAGAAGACCCTCTCTGTGGGAGCGGATCGGACGAAGGGATGTATGGGGCAGGAGACGGTCTCGTATATAGCTAGGCCCCGAGCCATGGAGCGATTTAAAGATGGTCGTCAGCACCTTGAAGCGCACTCGAAAGGCCACAGGCAGCCAGTGCAGCTCGCGCAGGAGAGGTGTTACGTGGGTTTGCCTTGAGGCACCCATAATCACCCGCGCGGCCGCATTCTGTACTAACTGTAGCTTTCGAGTGCACCTCAAGGGGAGCCCCATGTAGAGAGCGTTACAGTAATCCAGCCGGGATGTCACAAGCGCTTGAGTGACTGTGCGAAGGGCTCCCCGGTCCAGTAAGGGGCGCAACTGGCGTATCAGGCGTACCTGATAGAGCGCCCCCCTGGCCACGGCCATCACATGGTCCTCCATGGACAGCCGCGAATCCAGGAGGACGCCCAAGTTGCGCGCCCTCTCCACGGGGGCCAGTTGTTCGCCCCCAATGGCCAGTGTTGGACTTATCTGGCTGAACTGGGGTGCCGGAAACCACAGCCACTCGGTCTTGGACGGGTTGAGCTTGAGTTTGTTACTACCCATCCAGATCCGTACGGCCTCCAGACACCGGGACAGCACCTCGACGGCATCGTTGGGGTGGTTTGGGGTGGATATGTACAACTGAGTGTCATCAGCGTACAGATGGTATTCCACCCCAAAACCACGGATGATCTCGCCCAGCGGCTTCATGTAGGTGTTAAACAGGAGTGGCGAGAGGACCGACCCCTGAGGGACCCCACATGTGAGTGGCCTCGGGGACGACCTCTGCCCTCCTGCCAACACCCATTGCGACCGACCAGAGAGTAAGACGAGAACCACCGTAGAACGGTGCCTCTCAGCCCCAACCCCCCCAATCGGTGCAATAAGATACCATGGTCGATGGTATCAAAAGCCGCTGAGAGGTCTAATAGGACAAGGATAGAGGAACAACCTCTATCCCGTGCCCTCCAGAGATCATCTACCAACGCGACCAATGCCGTTTCGGTGCTTTGACCGGGCCGGAAGCCGGACTGGCGCGGGTCTAGATAATCAACTTCCTCCAGATGTCGGGGAAACTGTTGAGCCACCACACTCTCAACAACCTTCACTAAAAAGTGAAGGTTGGAGACGGGACGATAGTTCTCTAATAAAGCTGGATCCAGGGATGGTTTCTTGAGGAGGGGCCTCACCACCGCCTCTTTCAAAACGGTGGGCAAGTACCCCTCACTCAGAGATGAATTCACAATGCCCTGGAGCCAGCCTCGTGTCACCTCCCAGGATGCCAGTACAAGCCAGGAGGGACACGGGTCCAATAAACATGTGGTGGCTCTAAGGTTCCTCCGCAACCTGTCCATATCCTCGCTACTAACAAAGTCAAACTCCTCCCAAGGTGTAATCTCAAGACCTGCGCTGGACGCCTCGACTGGACCACAAGTGGAGGGCAACTCGTTCCGAATCTGAGTGATTTTGTCCTGCAGGAATACTCCAAATTCCTCTGCTCGACCCTGCAGAGGGGCTTCCCGCGGCCTCAGATGAAGGAGGGAGCGGGTCACCCCAAACAGGGCGGCAGGGCGGTTTTCCGCGGACGCGATAAGAGTGGCACAATACTCACGTTTGGCCACTCTTAGCGCCACTAAGTAAGTCCTAATATGGTCTCTCACTAGTGTTCGGTCAGATTCGGATCGAGAAGATCTCCACCTACTCTCTAGGCGTCTCTTGCGGCGTTTCATCTCCCGAAGCTCCTCGGTGAACCAAGGAGCCTGGGTGACTCGGCGCCGCATGAGAGGCTGCAAGGGCGCAACTCGGTCCAAGGCCCCCGTGGCCGCACTATACCATGCGGCCACTAGATCCTCAGTCGAGCCACGGGGCAGGGACACAGGTATTGGCCCAAGCTCCCTCTGGAACCTTTCCGGGTCCATCAGGCGCCTGGGGCGGAACCAACTCGGTGTCTCTGGTTCCGCCTCCCCGCGGTGGGGTGTGACGGTTGGAAAGTCTATCCGAAGGAGAGAGTGATCTGTCCATGACAAGGGCAAGATGACTAAATCCCCTGTTCCGAGATCACTAATCCAGTGTCCAGAGACAAAAATCAGATCCAGCGTGTGTCCTCCTTCGTGAGTGGGGCCCTGAACTACTTGGGTCAGGTCCATGGCCGTCATGGAAGCCATGAACTCCCGAGCCACCTCGGATGTTTCGCCCGCCGATGGCAGGTTGAAGTCCCCCATGACTACAAGTCTGGGGGTCTCAACCGCCATCGCGGCGATCACCTCGAGTAGCTCGGGCAGGGCTGCTGTTACATAGCGGGGAGCCAGGTATACAACTAGCAAGCCCAACTGCCTCCCTAGGCCCCATTTCACGAAGAGGGACTCACAGCCTATCGTCTGAGGCACAGTGGTCTCCTTCGGCTCCAGACTTTCCTTAACAATAACCGCCACCCCCCCACCCCTGCCGAGGGCCCTGGGCTGATGAAATGCACGGTAGCCTGGTGGGCACATTTCCACGAGGGGTAAACCCCCCTCGGGGCCCAACCAGGTCTCCGTAATTCCCACCAGGTCCGGGTCCCCCTCTGACACAAGGTCATTTATGAGGGGGGATTTATTCACCACGGACCTGGCGTTGCAGAACATCAGCCTGGGACCCCGGCTCTGTAGTCCCTGACCGCCTAGCCCACGAGCGGAGTACAGGGGGTTGGGGCAAGCGACCGCTCGTAACCAGCGACCACGAGCCCCCAACCCATGATGGACATCCTGTCTCCCGCCGCCCCTGCCCCTTCCCAAGACCAATCGAATGGGGCGGCCCTCAACAGAGACGACCCCCGATCCCCCCTCCCTAGTGGACCCCTCCTTTATCCTACTTCCGCCGGCCGGCCCTATATCTTGGCCCCTCTCTGACTGAATGAACCCTCGCCCCTCCCCAGAACCCCTTAAAAGCCTAATTAAAAATTTGTTTAAAAACCCCCTAAGTCTGCGCTTCCTGTTGTTTTGACCATGCCTGAGTCGGAATCCTTTGTCTGATCCAACACTTAGCAACCAAAATGTTGGCTCAGAAACTCTGGCATTTGAAACACACAAGTCTTAAAGCTGTCAAGTTACAAGACTCTTGCACCCCTAACACTTTAGAAAAAAAAACCCAGGTGTGTTCAAACTTGACAGCGTTAAGAGTTGTGGACTTCAACTCCCAGAATTCCTCCTCTTGCTCTTAGTTTAGTTTAGTTTAGTTTAGTTTAGTTTAGTTTAGTTTAGTTTAGTTTAGTTTAGTTTAGTTTAGTTTAGTTTAGTTTAGTTTAGTTTAGTTTAGTTTAGTTTAGTTTATTGGTTTTTTATACCACCCTACTCCCGAAGGACTCAGGGCAGTGTACAGCCAAAATAAAAACAAATATATAAAAGGTAAAAGAAAGCTTTTAAAAGACATACTTAAAATATTGGCTGAAACGTGGAAAAAACCCAAACTAACCCTGATTAAAATAATAAAAATTCAAATTTAAAAATTTGAATTTAAAAATTTTTAAATCCTGTTTTATGCCAGCTCGGCTTGTTGAAAGAGAAAGGTTTTGAGACCATGGCGGAAGGTGCGTAAGTCATTGATAGTTCTTAATTCCGGGGGCAATTCGTTCCAAAGGGCAGGTGCTCCCACGGAGAAGGCTCTCCCCCTGGGTGTCGCCAGTCGACATTGTCTAGCCGACGGCACCATGAGGAGACCCTCTCTATGGGGCGGTGGGAGGCTCTCAGTGGCAGAAGGCGATCTCATAGGTACCCAGGTCCTAAGCCATGGAGTGCTTTAAAGATGGTAACCAACACCTGGAATCGCACCCGGAAAACCACCGGAAGCCAGTGCAACTCGCGCAGGAGGGGTGTTACATGGGAGCGTCGCGTCGCCCCCATAATTACCTGTGCAGCCGCATTCTGGACCAGTTGAAGCCTCCAGGTGCTCTTTAAGGGGAGCCCCATGTAGAGAGCATTGCAGTAGTCCAGATGGGAAGAGACAAGGGCATGAGTGATTGTGCACAGGGCATCCCGATCTAGGAAGGGACGCAACTGGTAAATCAGGCGAACCTGATAAAAAGCCCCTTCATCATGATGATGTGCGGACAGGCGGGGGGAGGGAGCTGGAACTGGTTCTAAACGGCACTGTAGATTTGTGGAACTGGCAGGAACCCACCCCTGTGCTGCATTCAAAGAGAACCCAACAATCAGCTGCTGTTAGACTTCTTTTAATTTAGGCTTAGTAGTAGTGCAGGATAGATCCATTTGAGGATTGCATTAAGGCTTTCTCCAAAAGAGCCCAATTACAAACTGAATATATCACATAAAACATTGCTGTCAATCTAGCATGAATCCTGACAATGGGCAGAATGCCAGAATTATCCTCCTTTCTAGCTCCATCTCCTTCCCACAACAAGGAGAGTGGATGATGGGTGTTTTCTTACACCTGATGACATTTGGCTGGAGATTAAAAAAAGAAAAATTGTGGGAAACTACTAATCTCTTTCATTAACGTGCCCTGCATTCCACACAGAAGGAGATCACCAGTCGTTGGCACTGAGCTTATGCAGGATAAGAATTCACAGTGGAGACAACACATTTTATGACTGTATAAGTTTCTGTTATTTCAAGAACTTTAACTTGGCTATGAGGAAGAACACTTTGATTGAGAAACACTGTATTCCTATGATAAAATAATAAATCTGTTAATCAGTTGGCTCAATTCTTCTTCCTCCTCCCACCCAACATACTCACCATCCAAGTATTTCATAAAGAAAAAAAATATACCTCTTTTTTCTATCCTTTCTTTCTGCAATATTACCAAGCAGCACATCACTTGTAAATCTTTCCTGGTTCCACCTGCTCCATTTTGTAGGAATTCTTCTTTGCCTCAGGTAGCCACAGATCTAAACAAACTTACATTCTCTTAATATTAAGGGTTTAGCAAAATCTAATCTGTAAGTGTAGAAAATCTCTTGTTTTGTTAGTTTTATCATGTTAATTCAAGGAGGTCCCATTCTCTTAGCAAATAGAAAAAGAAGTCCAAACCCTGGATTAAGGAGTATAATTTTCCTAATTCTCCATAGATGATGGGCGAGATCATCCATGGTTTTGGGGTAGAGTTCCATCAGTACGCTGATGACACCCAGCTGTACACCTCTACCCCTAACCACCCCAACGATGCCATCGAAGTGATGTCCCAGTGTCTGGAGGCCGGGCGTGTCTCGATGGGGAGGAACAAACTCCGACTCCACCCATCCAAGACCTAGTGGCTGTGGTTCCCGGTGTCATGATATAGTCAGCTGGTTCCATCTCTGACTATCGGGGGCGAGTCATTGGCCCCCACGGATAGGGCTCGCAATCTGGGCATCCTCCTGGATTCCTGGCTGTCATTGGATGACTATGTGGCAGCCATGACCAGGGGGGCCTTTTATCAGGTGCACCTGATACGCCAGTTGCGCCCCTATCTAGATCGTGACGCATGGTCACTCAAGCGCTCGTCATCTCCCGCCTGGACTATTGCAACGCTCTCTACATGGGGCTCCCCTTGAGGTGCACCCGGAGGCTCCAGCTAGTCCAGAATGTGGCCGCGCGGGGGATCCTGGGAGGGTCTCGATACTCCCATGTAACACCTCTCCTGCGCGAGCTGCACTGGCTGCCTGTGGCCTTCCGGGTGTGCTTCAAGGTGCTAGTAACCATCTTCAAAGCTCTCCATGGCACGGGACCTGGCTACCTGCGGGGCCGCCTCCTACCACATACCTCCCTTAGACCTGTCCGCTCCCACAGAGTGGGCCTCCTCAGGGTGCCATCCGCCGGACAATGCCGATGGGGGGCCCCCAGGGGGAGAGCCTTCTCTGTTGCGGGGCCTGCCCTCTGGAACAACCTTCCCTCCAACCTTCGGATCATCATGGACCTACGCCTCTTCCGCCGGGCACTAAAGACACATCTATTTCAAGAGGCTGGCCTGGCTTAGTTTTAATGGATATAGTTTTAATTGATTTTAACCCTTTTTAATCTAAATTTTATCTTAATTTAATTTATTTTTAGCTGTTTTGTACGGTATTGTTTTATATTTTTATATTTCTGTGCACCGCCCTGAGTCCCCTAGGGGAGATAGGGCGGTATACAAATTTGAAAAATAAATAAATAATAAATAAATAAATGGTTAAACAAACCTCTGAGGTAAATTTATCACGAACAGAGTCTATTTAATGTCACTTCCCCACCCAAAAGGAATATCTAAGAAAGGAAATAATCTATAACAGTCCACTGCACTGCTGCTCAAATCAGTCTTTTATCTAGACTAGAGTAACATTAGAGATGATATCAAAGTACAATATGAAGGAAATAATTGAGATTCGGTCATACAATTATAGATTGGAAAGAATACTGGAGATCAACTAATCCAGCCCTTTGCTCAGTTCAAGAATTTACTACAACAGCATCTAGAGGTAGTCCTTGACTTATGGCTACAACTGAGCTCAACATTTCTGATGTTAAGTGAAACGTTTGTTTGTTGTTGTTATTTACAGTTGTTGAATGAATCACTGCAGCTGTTTGGTTTGTAACATAGTTATGAAGTGAATCCAACTTCGCCATTGACTTTGCTTGTCAGAAGGTCACAAAAGGGGATCACAAGACCTTGGGACACAGCAATGATCATAACTGTAAAAAATGATCATAAGTCATATTTTTCAGTACTGTTGTAATTTTGAACGGTCACTAAATGGACTGTTGTAACTCAAGAACGACCTGTACATGCTAGATCAAGGCCATGAGCATTCTGCTGATGGAATTAAACTGAATATTGAGATGCTGGCCTAGGACTTAAGAGACTCAAATCTCCACTTCACTGTACAGCTTACAGAGTTAAATCGAGCCAGTCTTGAATACAGCTTGGAATCTGGGCCAGTTATTCTCAGCTCAATTTACCTCACAATGTTGTTGTAGAACAAAATGAGAAGAAAAACCCATGTGAGGGAGACAGAGTTGTCTGAGGAAAAGCAGGTCATACATGTGGCAAAAATTAAATTCTGAAGTGGAGTTCACCTTATGAAAACATGGGGGAATTTACCAGTGGTGACATTCATTTTTTTTACTACCAGTTCTGTGGGTGTGGCTTGGGGGGGAACGGTGTGGCTTGGGGGGGGAATGGTGTGGCTTGGGGGGCATGGCTTAGTGGACATGGCAGGGGAAGGATACTGCAAAATCTCCACTCCCACCTCACTCGGGGCCCAGCCAGAGGTGGCATTTGCTGGTTCTCTGAACTACTTAAAATTTCCACTACCAGTTCTCCAGAACCTGTCAGAACCAGCTGGATTTCACCCCTGGAATTTATGCAGTGTTAAAAAATACTGGCTAATGGTGGATTCCGTTGAAGATGCTGAAATTTAGATGATGATACTTCTGACTCAGAGGCCGAATTCTTCCTAGGATGAGGCAAGTGAATAGGGAGAATTTATTACCACAAACATGCAGAACAATCCAGAAAAGCAGCCCGATATTCTAAAGAAATAAGCCAAGGCAGCGATAAGCCTTAATATACAGCATCCACCCGTTTTTAAATATGTGCCCATACCACTTGGTCAACTTAATGAACAATTAAACCCTCAAGACCCTCAAGATTTTTGTCTTACCTGATAAGTCACAGTTCTAGGACCTTAACTGAATAGGCTTCTTAATGTGAATCAGACTTGCAGATTTAAGCTTATTAAAATATAGCATAAGCTGATAATAAGGAAAATAAAATAAATAACCATGGCTGGAATGGGGCTGTAAAACCACAGCTGTTATTCAGATTTTCTTGGTGTTCTATAGAAAGAGGGATTAATCCGTAACTACGTATGTCCTTTCCCCCCAGTCAAACTGACTTTCAATTTCTGCTTGTTGTGAATGTTTTGCTCTTTTCCTCTACAGGGGAATTTTGGGCTTTTGAGGAATAAATGGATTGATTGATTTGTGAACTTTATATCACAGATTTCCATGGCTATATTTTTTAAACAAAACCAAACAATCCCAAGGCCAATAGACAAGGCCACATTAAAACCAATTAAGAATGTAAGAAAGGTTACAATAAAAAAAGACTAGCATATGTTTCAATCTAAAACTTCCATAAAGTTCTATGAAGGCAGGATAATAGGTCTCAGTTTGAATCACACAGCATTTCTAATTAACCAGAATAAAGGCATTAAAGAATTAAAGACAAATGTCAATAATCAGTATCAGAACCTCCTAAGACTCAATGCCAGCCATAATTGAATAGGAAAGGATTTGTAGAACCAAATTGTATATATAAATTTATTTATTTATTTATTTATTTTTCAAATTTATATCCCACGCCATCTCCCACAAAGGGACCCGGGGCGGTGCACAGGAAGATTAAAAATACAAAAATACAAAATACAAAGACTCATTAAAACTATATTAAACCCAACCCTGCGCTAAAACATAATTTAAAAACCCCAAATTAAAACTTTGCTCAACTAAAAGCCAGTTCGGTGTCGGGTAGTTCACGCCAGGCCGGCTAGATGAAAAAAGTGCATTTTTAAGCGCTGGCGGAACAGGCGGAGGTAGGAGATGACACGGAGTTCGGGAGGTAGGTCGTTCCAGAGGGCTGGGCCCACCACAGAGAAGGCCCTTCCCCTGGGTGTCGCCAACTGACATTGCCCGGCCGACGGCACCCGGAGAAGGCCCTCTCTGTGGGAGCGAATCGGACGTAGGGACATATGGGGCAGCAGACGGTCTCGCAGGTAACTAGGCCCCATGCCATGGAGCACCTTGAAGATGGTCATCAAAACCTTGGCTCTTTGTGTGTGTGTGTGTGTGTGTGTTCCAGCATAACTCTGGAATGCCTCAAGCAATTTCAACCACACTTGGTACACAGATGACTTACTCCCTGGGAAAAAATACTGTGGGGGTAAGACACCCCTAACACCCCTTGGGGTGTGTGTGTCCATGTCCACGTGTGTGTGTTCCAGCATAACTTCGGAATGCCTGGGCTGCTGAAAATAAAAGGACTGAATTATATCTATAGTGTCAAATCACAGTACTTTTGATAATGATAGTATGCATTTTGGATTCAAGTTCTGTTAAGATTCAGCCTGTTGTGCCTTAAAATAGCTATACAGTACAGTGGAATTGCCATGGTAACAGCTTTGCAGTACTCCACAAGGTGGCTTCCTCTAATACAGGATTGAGATAAATATATATCCAGGCAATTCCAGATTATCAACTAGTAATTAATAAAAATTATGGTAGATATTGGACTGGAGAATAGAAAGTAATTCTATGATTATGTACTAAATTGGGAAAATGAGAAAAAAGCATTCCAGAACAAAGAAATGGAAAATCACTGCCATGTCAATATCAGAAAATAATATGTATTTATGGAATCATTCATTATGAACCCACTTTGACTTGAAGGTAATTTTCCATTTACTAAAAGAATCTCTTCAGGTCTCTTGCTGGATCACCACTATCAATTCGTGAGAAGAAATTTTGCTCAACTTTACCACATTGCTCAACTTTACCACAAAGTCATCTTCTGGAAGACCCAAAATATTTCCAAATGGGATCTTGGAAGATTATTGCATGCATATTTGTAAAAGATTACAGCAAAAATCTTCTAATCCCAGAAGCTGTGTTGATAGACAATCTACCTAATCCCAGGAAATTTTGGAGTGTATATAACCACTGCCACTACATCTCAGAATATCAATCAGAGAGAGCAGAGCAAAAGCAGCATTGCAAAGAAAAAGGTAAGTTACAATATTTTTATTTTGACGCTTTCTCAGCAGTTATTTGGCACTCAGAATTACTGACATGAAGAGCCACATAAATATCAGACCGTGAATTTTGATTGCTTTGAGATATTTTGAAATTGGTGTGGGATATAGAAACAGCAACACATGCTTAACTATATCACTGAAATCAATTTACTTACAGCTACTTTGCACTCCAGGTCTTTATATTGAACTGCTTCTTCTAATATTATGGTTATTCAAAACACAGAAACTCAAATTACAGCATAGAGATGCTATGTTTATTTTTAAGCAAGTCTTAACAGAATAAAGAAGGCATCCTGGAGGTCTTCCAATTCAACCCCCTGCTCAAGCAGGAAACTCTATACCATTTCAGATAAATGGTTGTCCAATCTCTTCTTAAACACATCCAGTGAGGTAATACTCACAACCTGGAGGCAAGACAAACCAGTGATTAATTATTCTAACAGTCAGGATTTTTTTCCTTAGTTCTAGGTTGGCTTTCTCCTTGATTAGTTTCTATCCATTGCTTCTTTTCATGTTTTCAGGTGCTTTGGAAAATAGGTTCTCACACACACACACACACACACACACACATACACACACACACACACACACACACCTCTTATATGTGGCAACCCTTAGATATTGGAATACCACTATCATATCACCGCTACTCCTTCTTTTCATTAAACTAGACATACCCAACCGTTCTTTTCTTGTTTTAGTCTCCTAACCATCTTTGTTGCTCTCTTTATAGAGTCTCAACAGCTTTTCTCACCACTGAATTTCATTTTGTAAGGTAGGGCCCAGTGTTCAAGTCTGTCAAGATCCCTCTGTATCATGAGCCTACCTTTTGGAGTATTGGCTATTCCTGGCAGTTTGGTGTCATCTACATATTTGATGAATTCCCCTTCTATCCCCTTGTTTAAATCATTGATGAACATATTGAAGAATACAGGGGCAGAGCCCAAAGGTTCCCCATCCATGTAGATGTAGTTCAATTAAGGATAACACGTTGAATGCAATTGGTCAGCCAGTTAAAAACTAACCCACATTTTTCTATCTTGTCAAGTTGGAGGTTGTGGTCTACTTTTCCAAATGCTTTACTAAAGTCCACGTATATAGCATGCATGGCATTTTGTCAGTTTGTTGAAGAATGCAATAAGACTTCTCTGGCATGATCTGTTTTGACAAACCCATGTTGACTTCTGTTTATGCACTTTGTTTGCCTCTAGATGTTTGCAGATTTGTTGCTTGATTATCTTTTTCAGAATCTTTCTAGATACTGATGTCAGGCTGATAAGTCTGTAGTTTCCTAGATCCATTTTTCCCCATTTTTGAAGATAGGCTCTTTTGCAGTCCTCTGGCAGTTCCCCAGTGCTCTAAGTTCTTTGAAAGATATGGTTCAGTAGTTCTGAGATCTTGTCTGCCAATTCCTTCAGAACCTTGGTGTAATCCATCTGGTCCTGGTGATTTGATATTATTGACATCATTCATTTTAAAGTGACGAAACAGTCAGTTGTTCTTTTAGAAGAACAGGCCCTTTGCCCTTCCCTGTTTTATTCCCCACTTTTCTTCTCCTGATTTGACAGAGCAACTCAAAATCAAATTCATCTTTTATGTATGGGAAAGATACATTTCTTCAAGTTTACATTCCAAATTCAGGATCAATCATCTGAGGATCATAGAATTGTAGTGTCTATTTATATTTTAATTGTTGTATTCTTCTTACCCTGATGAATAAAGAAGAACATGAAAGCATTTACATAAAATAGTGATACTTTTTTCTATTAATGGTTTCCTTCCAAAGCTCATAGTCAGATAAAGCTTAGGCACAAAGGAATTAAAGAATTAGTCACTGAGGCACCAATAGTCTTCTCTGTCTGTAGAAATTAAGATTTTTTCCCCCATGAATCAAGAGTTTCCATAGCTGGAGTGCAGCCACTGAGAGGATTCTGCCCAAAAGTTTTGAAAGGGTGTAATATCAAAAGTGCAAAGGATTCATATTGTTCAAGACCATTACTATCTCTAGTGTCTCTTTCTCTTAAATATAAAACAGAAGATTCAGTTCAGATTCTGATACAGCCAATGGGAGGGATAAAAGTTTAGATTTGTTTTAAGATAATTTAGGAAGTTTTCAAGAGAATGTTGAAAGCTTTTTTATTATTGACTAGCCGATAACCTGGTGTTGCCCAGGTATTTATTTATAGGGGGGGGGGGGGGAAATGTCCAGACCAAACGTAATTTCTAATGTTGGATTTCCCCCCTTACCACAGGGAGCCGCCTTGTGGAGTACTGTGAAGCCATTACCATGGCAACTCCACTGCTCTGTGCAGTAGAATTCATTTTATGGAAGTATAGTAGAAGCCAATTTAAGGCACAACAGGCTGTATCTTAACAGAACACACATCTTGAGGGGTTTTAGGGGTGTCTTAGCTCCACAGTATTTGTTTACAGAGACTAAGTCATCTGTGTACCAAGTTTGGTTGAAATTGCTTGAGCCGTTCCAGAGTTATGCTGTAAAACACACAAACACACACACACAGCTGTTGATAGATAGATAGATAGATAGATAGATAGATAGATAGATAGATAGATAGATAGATAGATAGATAGATAGATAGAAGTATTTTAATTAAAAATCAATCAATATTTTGGTATTTTGTATGTGTTTTTAAATTCCTGTGCGCCGCCCTGGGTCCTCTCTGGAGAAGGGCGGGGTATAAGTTTAATAAAGTAAAATAAAATAAAATAAAATAAATGCATGATTATATTACTTCTTAAATACAAGATCTGGGAAGCAAATTTCCAGATGTCCATCTCATGTTAGGAGAGAGTTCTAATAGTCATTTGGAGAGCAACAATTTTTTTCATGAGCAGCATGAATTAACTTGGCATTTAGTTAACTAATTGTTAATAACTAATCTAGTAACTATTTGTTCTTACAGATTTATCCAACAAAATGAAAATTGTGATTGTTCTTGCCTGTCTTTTCGCCCTTGTTGTTCCTTTAGAGGTACACATTATTTTATTGTGATTGCATGATATAAATATTTATGTTTTATTTAATGCCTGAAAAAAATGACAGTAAGAATGTGATGGTCAGGGGGTCATGTGGTGTTAATGGAATGGGTTGGGCAGACAATCGTTTTTTCAAGGTTCTTGTATGAGGGTTCAGTGAGGGAAGTCAGCATTATTATTCCACACTGCAAAAAGGAGGTTGGGCTGAAGGAATCGGGTAGAGAAAGGGAGAGAGAAGGAATGTTGAGTTTATATAGCAAGTTCATCATGTGCAGAGATTTGAACCAGATTCTCCTTCTCATGAGCATGGAGCAGCATTTCTCAACCTCGGCAACTTTAAAGTGGAATGGCTGGCGGTGGAATTCTGGGAGTTGAAGACTACATATCTTACAATTCCTAATGCCAAGAAACACTGGCATACTTCAGAGCCGTGATAGCGAACCTATGGCGTGTGTGCCACAAGGGGCATCAGGAAGCATATTTGCTGGCATGCCAGCAGTCAGCTCTGGCTTGCATGCACATGTCAGCCAGCTGATTTTTGGCCTTCTGGAGGGATGGGGTAGGCAGTTTTTGCCCTCCCCAGGCTTCAGGAAAGGGGATGGCGAAAAACAGGCCCAACGAGCCAACCGGAAGTTCATTCCTGAACTTACAGTTGGCTCATTGGGGCCGTTTTTCACCCTCCCCAGGGTTCAGGAAAGCCTCTGAAGCCTGAGGAGGGGCTGTGCACACATGCACAGGTGGGGATGATTGAATTGGTGTGTGCATGCATGCATGTGTGATAACGCACACACGCATACTATTTTAGCACATCATTAAAAAAAAAAAAGATTCACCATCTCTGCTTTAGAGGTTTCAAATTAAGTATCTCCTGTTAAAAATGTTCCCAATGTGGATTTGGGATGATGTTCCTTGGACGGCAGCATCCTCATTTTTCATATGGTCTCCCAGATACTTGGCTGAAGGCAACCCAAATATTTGGTGCTCTTATGATGAGCTGCAATTCTAGCTGATTGATTTGGCTTGGGGAATCAGCTCCATAAGTATAAGTATCTTTATTGTCATTGTACTTAAATACAATGAAATTAGTTTTAACTTCACTGGTTCAAAATTATAGCAGAAACGAAAAAAGAAAAGAAACCTAGCATGTGCATGGAGTGATTGTGGTTGTATTTAATAGTCTCACAGCCCAAGGATAGAAACTATCTTTCAACCTGCCTGTTTGGCTGGCTATACTTTGTTGTCTCCTGCCCGATGGTAGAAGGGCAAAGAAACACTGACCAGGGTGTGAATCATCTCTGAGTATCTTCCTTCCTCTGCTAAAGCAGTGAGCCCTGGCGATGTCATACAGTGGTGTCAGAGGGCAACCAATGGTTTCTTGTGCCGAATTGATCACTCTCTGTAGTGCCTTCCTGTCCGCAGCTGTTAAACCAGCATGCCATATTGTAATGTAATAGCATAGCTGATGGGTAATGTGGTCAAAAACAGTTATCACACACACACAAAATAATGAAATGGTTTAAATTAATTATAACATTAAATCCATTTATCAATTTTCATGTGATGTTTTCCTCATTCTTCTCCTTCCCTTCCAGGCCAGCAGTGAAAGTGGAAGCCATGAACGACGGAGATACCGATATCCATCTTATCCAGCTCCAAATTATGGCCATTATCCAAATGCAATTGATGCTCTCTTTAAATATGCTAGGCCAGCCGTTATAGGCCCTGCGGGACCACCAGGAGCTCCAGGGGCCAAAGGCCCAGCGGGGCCTGCTGGACCTGCAGGGCCTGCGGGGCCTGCTGGGCCTCCAGGATCTCCAGGGCCTGCGGGGCCTCCAGGTGGCCCAGGTCCTGCAGGTCCCCCTGGCCCCGCAGGTCCTCCAGGAGGCCCGGGCCCCGCAGGTCCTCCAGGCCCTCCAGGTCCCCCAGGCCCCCCAGGCCCTCCTGGCCCCCCGGGTCCCCCAGGACCCCCAGGACCCCCAGGTCCTCCCGGAGGCTAAACCTGTTCTGTTGACTGGTAAGTCCTTCTGAGATACTTCACCTTAAACGGGAATATCCTGTTGGCTACTTCAACTACCATTCCAAGATTATTTATCCTTTTAGCCTTCAGGGACAGGAAAGCTATTCCCTGAAGCACAGGTAGGATGGAATGGTTCCGGGAACTTGGTATTTGTGTTGGAAGATGGGACGACTTTTTTTAAAAAAAAAATTAATTGGTTGCTGTGAACCATCTGGGGTCATTTTGTGAAAAATAAATGGTAATATAAGTTTTGCCCTTCACCAGGAGAATTAAAGTTTTGGATGAAAGCTCCTTGCCCAAGTACCACCAAACAGCTGTGGTTCTTCTGTAGCAGTGGTGGGTTGCAGGAGGTACACCCCGGTACGGGCATACCGGAGCCTGCCCAGAGCACTGGATACCATTCCGGTATGGTGCTCTGGAGGGTCCACCTGCCCGCCCTTGCTTCTTCCCTGTCCTTTATGCCTTTGGCACCTCCGTGCACAGACATGATGCATATGGCACCTGCGCGATGCTCCACCGAGCAGCTGGAGCATGTGGGTGATGCCGGGGCCGTTCCAACCGTACTGGTTGGAACTGAATCCGTAACCCACCACTGTTCTGTAGCATAGGTGCTTACATTTTTTCAGGTTATTAAACTTGGCTTTTTATTTTTCATTTAAGAAACCTTATAATTACCAGAACTCCAGTCAAGGGGTAAGGCCTAATGATAGAAAAATGGTAGAAAAATGATAGAAAACTAAACCCTGTGTGGTCCTTTATACTATAGTTTTACTTTATAACAAGAAGGCCTAAATCCTGGATAATCATTTATATACTGGGTAATATCATATAGCCGGGGTCCCCAACTCATGGTCTGAAGCCCACTACTGGGCCTTGAGCTGTTTGGAACCGGGTCACGGAAGTGGTGGGCAAGCATCTGCACCAGGGGTGGTTTCCAGCCGGCTTTACTGCCGGTTTGCTTGTGCACACACTTTGTGTGTATGTATGCCCTGGATGTGCACTGTGCATGCATGCGCAGTTCAATTAAAAGTGTTCTGTGCATGCACAGAACTTAAAAACAAGATGGCAGCACTGTGGGTGCTGACCGGAGAACTGGTTCGGGAGCATTGCTGGCCTGGGTCGCTGCTGGTTCCAGAGACCCACTTCCATACCACTACTGGTTCAGCTGAACTGTGCCAAACCAGTAGGAACCCACCTCTGATATGCAGGCATCCTCACTTGTGTGAGTAGTGGACATTCACTTAAGGCAGCTCCATTCCTCTGGTAACATTGTCTTTGGCAACATTTCCACTTCTCCTGGCAAATGACACCTATGGAATTCACCTGTGGTAATCTTGCACATGGACAACCAGGCTCATGAGAGAAAAAGAGACATTATCCTAAGTTATGGAGTGCAGTTAGTTACACATCACTTTTATTCCCTGTCATATCTCCGTCAAAGCAAAGGATTTGTGAATGAGCTTCAAAGAATGAAAAGGTCTTAGAGTCTCAGTTACACAATGGCAGGCCAAAGTGACAAGTCAGACACTGGCATTGGGCCCAACTTGATCTTACCTTGCTGGTGAATAGAGAAGATGCTACAGAGGCACTGATCACTGTTTCTGTGGCTGGGAGCCGAGTGGGCTATTTCCCTGATCCTTAGTCCCTTGTCGTTCTGCATCAAAGAGGAGAAATGGAGAAAGAGAAATGAAGCCTATGCAGGAGTTACCCCTTGAGTGATAGTCTAGATCTGCCTTGTCCAACAACATGTTTTTCTGGTATGGGGAATCTATGGGGAAGACATCTGAATGGGTATTTAATAAAGGCTGCTTAGAGCAAAGAACATAACAGTTATTCTGGAGCTGTGAGAACTAAGCTATGAAGTAGGCGGGCAACATTTATTCTAGTTGTAGAGGGGAGAGTTCTGAAATAATACCTGATCATCTCCCCCTCCCCCTCTGTTTTGTAGATCCTGCTGAGATGCTCTGTGCAAGATATCTGGAAGACACCCATTTGCTTCGAATGACCCTGATTTAGAAGGACTTTTTAAACTTTGCAATATTTTCCTTTAAATAAATTTGATCAGCATTACATTTCTTCTTCTGGATTTTTGTTTATATTCGTGTGTGTGTGTGTGTGTGTGTGTGTGTGTGTTTATGAGTGAGATGGGAAACATTGTCCAAAGGGCATGTGTTTATCCCAAATGTGTTTAAACTCAGTAACAGATAATTGACCCAGTACCTCTGCTGGAAGTTGGTTCCAAGCTTCCATTACTCCTTCTGTGAAGTAGTACTTTCTAACATTACTTTTGAAGTTCCCTTGTTATACCCCCATGTTCTTGATTTTTGGTTAGTTTTGAAACTACTGCCTTCTGGAACCTTATTCACACCCTAAATATATTTAAATGTTTCAATCATCCCTTACATTTCCATCAGTGGTGGGATTCAAATTTTTTTACTACTGGTTCAGTGGACGTGGCTTGGTGGGCATGGTGTGGTGTGGTGGGCATGGCTTGGTGGGCATGGCAGGGGAAGGATACTGCAAAATCTCCATTCTCTCCCCACTTCAGGGGAAAGTTACTGCAAAATCCCCATTCCCTCCCGGCCAGCTGGGACTCGGGAGGCAGAGAATAGATGGGGGCATGGCCAGTCAGAGGTGGTATTTACCGGTTCTCTGAACTACTCAAAATTTCCGCTACTGGTTCTCTGAAACTGGTCAGAATCTGCTGGATGCCACCTCTGACTTCTGTCCTCCAGGCTCTACATATTTAGTTCTTCCAATCTCTCCTGATATTCTCTGACTTTGAAGTAGGCCTGCCTGCCCACCCCTGCACTATACTTACCTATATTTCCTTTTCCAAAGCCCAGAGTGGCAGGGCATTGCTGCTTCTCAGCTGTTTTCCTCACCAGCAGTAATGTGGAAAGTGAGTTTTTTTGTAAATCGTGCACATATGTGCAGTGTGTGCAAAGTGCGCACTCAGCGGACCAGTTATTAAACTGGTAGGATCCCATCCCTGAGTCAGGGTATCCCTTAACATAAGAATTATTTGCATTTAAAAAGTTTTTGGGAGTTTACACAACTCCACCAGCAATCAGCACCCAGATCAGCATAGAGTAAGTCCAAAGTTAACATCTGACCAACAATCAGGTAAACAATACCCCAATCAAGAAACTGCTAATGAAGCCAACATGAAACAGTCTGGCCAAAGAATCTCTAAGACCACCCTCACCAACACGGACAAGTCAAGCCACTAGATAGAATATAAACTGCACTTTTTACTAGTATTGATGGTGTTACCTAGGTTGGGTAATGAAATGTCTGAAGAAAACCACCAAGAGAGCACCAAAGACCCTCGTGCACATTTTTCTCCTCCTGTCATTAATGTACCTAAAAAGTCCCTGACCAGTAAAACCCAATACAACACAATCAGAAGTGGGTTGCTCCCGGTTCGACCTGGTTCAGGTGAACCAGCAGTGTTGGCGCAGGAGGCTCTGCCCACCCACCCAGATGCTTCTGTGCATGTGCAGAAGTGTCAGGCGTGTGCGCGTAAGCAAAAGCAAACCAGTAGTAAACCAGTTAGGAACCCACCACTGAGCCCAACCAACAGAAACCCTAAAAAGAATCACACTGCCCAGCAAGGATATCTCAGAAACCACAACCACATGGAATCAACATAGCACACAAGCCAACGAAAAGCCCTTCAACACAGCTTCAGCAGCCGAAAGACCCAGCAACCCCAGAAGAAAGAACAAATGTTGTCTACAACATACAATGAAGGAACTGCAACAACTACTATAATAATAATAATAATAATAATAATAATAATAATAATAATAATAATAATAATAATAATAATAATAATAATAATTTTATTTATAGACCGCCTCCTCTCCCCAAAGGGACTCGGAGCGGTGCACAGGGAAGTTAAAAAAGCAAATATAAAATACATAAATAGTTACAATAAGAATTAAACAAATTGTCCCTGCGCTAAAACCCATTATACTAAAACTAAACTACACCCCCCTAAAAAACCCAGTTAAAAACTATGTAGGACAAACAGGCAGAAGACTGGGACAGTGCACCCATGAACAACATCTCGCAGTCAGAAGACATGATCCCTCCGACCGATCCGCTTCCATAGAGAGGGCCTTCTCCGGGTGCCGTCGGCCGGGCAATGCCGGTTGGCGACACCCAGGGGAAGGGCCTTCTCTGTGGCGGGCCCAACCCTCTGGAACGACCTGCCCCCTGAACACCGTACCACCACAGACTTCCACCTTTTCCGCTGGCGTCTGAAAACGCATTTATTCCAACAAGCCGGCCTAGGATAAACACCCGATCTGGACTTTTTAGTTATAAATTTTAATTAGAGAATTTTAAAATGTTTTAGCATGGGGTAATTTAATTTAATTGGATTTTAATAATTGATCTATTTATGTACGTTGTGTTTTAATTTACCTGTGCGCCGCCCTGGGTCCTTTTGTAGGAGAAGGGTGGGGTATAAATTTAATAAAAAATAAAAAAATGATGAAAATTCTTTAATTTCGCAAATATAGACCGATTTAACCATAGTTTTCAACTGGGAAAATGTGACAATCCTAGACCAGACCAAGTCCAAAAATGCCAGCAAAATTCTAGACAAATCAGCCATCTAGAAACACATAGACATTAACATCTATACACTATGCAAAAGACACACTCAACCAGCCCAAAAGAGAACAAAAAGACACATTTCTCTACTAGTAATCAGTAATCACCAGATCAGCATATATTGACTTCAAGGTTAACTTCAGACCAACTTCAGACCAATAATCGAGTAAGCAAAACCCCACTTTAAAAAAACTGTCAAAGAGTCATCAGTAAACAGCCCAACGAAAGCATCTCTAAGACCAGCCACCAGGCAAGACACCAGAATATAAACCGACAGCAAACAGCACTCTTTAATAGCATTGATGATGTTACCTAGTTAGGGTAATGAAATGTCTACAAGAAAACAATAAGAGAGCAACCAAGGACCTCATTTCTATCCTGAACAAGTTCTTCGTATCTGTTTCATTTATTTCAGGAACAAATTAATCGAGCATGTGATATCCCAGTATGTAAAAAATTAATTGCCCCTTACCACTCTAAAGTCAATTAAAGGAATAAACATGGCCAAATTGGTTCTGGCTGAAGCCCGCTCTGTCCTAGATAAATCTCACAAACTTTGGCTCCTTTCTTTACAATGAAGTTCTCATCTCACATATTCTACAGACTGGTCATACTTGGCTCAAAAGGAATATCTGAGGACTCAATTCATTTGTGATTCTATCTTGAGTTGGAGATGATTAGGGACAATAGTAGTAATAGTAGCTATCTAACCTGTTGGAATCCTTACAAGACTGCAGAAATCACACAAAAACATTACAGAACCAGATCCAAGAAGTTGTGACTCCTCTCATGTGGGCTAAAGTCAATGTGAATGACTCTTCCATTACAAAATGGTAAGGTAATGGTATGCATGAAAATAGGATTCATTGAACAGTAGAAGAGTGGAATATTTAATTTTGGAACAAAATCAACAGACATATTGTATGTTATGTAGTCTGAAGTGACTGCTGAATTTAATTGATCTGATCATCTTGGACAATAGTATTCTAGCTAAATGAGTGAAATACAGTGTCTGGAACTGATAAAAGTACACCATTTCCTTGGAAGCTTTACATCATATTTCACCAAGGCCTTCATGACCCCTTAGAGCAGGGGTGTCAAACTGTGGCCTGCGGCCCGGATGTGTCACATGTAGGCCACGCCCACCCCAGCTCTGCGAAGGCAAAAAACGTTGTAATAAGTCACTTGACATCAATGTGACACGGCAAGTTTGACACCTGTGTCTTAGAGTTTGGAAGTCCAAGCAAGTCTAACATGCTCTGGGACTTTTGAGGGCCAGCTCTGAGTCAGTCAGCTTTGTCTTAAATAAATCTCACAAACTTTGGTTCCTTTCTTCATCCCAGTGATTCTACAGGCTGGACGCAAAAGGAATCTCTGAAAATTCCATTCATTTATGATCTTCAGTCTTGAGATAGCGAAGCTTTAGGACAACAGTAAATCTTCTCACTGCATGAGAATAGGATCCATAGGACAGTAGCAGAGCCAAATGTTAAATGTTAGAACAAAATCAAGCACAGAAAATCTAGGTTGTCTTCTAGCTAAATCTATGTTGTGTAGTCTGAAGTGACTGATGAGTTTTAACTGATGAATTAAACTGCCTTTTAAACCCTCTCCAGAGTTTATGACATCAATTTTACATTGAAATTGCTCATTCTGATGCATTCCATTTTTCTCTGATTTTTGCACTTCCGTTATTCTTTTCAGCAGGGAAAGAATAGAGAATTGCTAAGGCATTTTTCCCAGTAACATCTACACCAGAGGTGGTATTAAGCAGGTACTGACCAGTTCTGGAGAACTGGTAGGGGAAATTTTGAGTAGTTCGGAAAACCCGTAAATGCCACCTCTGACTGGCCCCGCCCCCATCGATTGTCTGTCTCCTGAGTCCCAGCTGATCTGGAGAAAATGGGGATTTTGCCATATCCTTCCCCTGGACAGGGGAGGGAATGGAGATTTTACAGTATCCTTACCCTGCCATGCCCACCAAGCCACTCCCACCAAGCCATGCCACACACCACCAAGTCCATAGAACCAGTAGTAAAAAAATTTGAATCCCACCACTGATCTAAGCATGGTAGGAATATACCCAAGCAGTTCTCTGCAAAGGTACCTCTTTGGGTGTCTTCGCAGGAAACCTTATTTTCATAAAAGAAATGAAGGCAAGACTAGACTGTTGGATGGTCAGATAATATTTTTTAATCAAGATGTATCTACCCTCATGTCAAAAAAAAGTTGGAGCCAGAAGGATGTTTCTGTCACTGGTCTACAACTGGGAAAAAAAAGTTTACAACTGAAATAAAGTTTAAATTAGTTTTTTAAACTTATGGGTTTGACTTTGTAAAAAATGAATTTGAAATTGTACTCTGTAGTAATGATGAACACATTATTGCCAAGATTTATAAACTGTTATTGAAATTCGTTTTGAAGAATTAATATGTGAAGCACAGCATGGTTGAATGGTCAAGGAATATTGAGTTTATGTAATGCTTGAAAATGGGAAAATGTGGATGAAGGTTTTAAAATATACATTAAATTATAATTTAAAAGAAAATATTTATAAAGTGATGTACTATTTTATTTAGCAAAAGACAAATTGTCAGAGATGTATAAAAGTATTGCAAATGCAATATTAGAAATGTAAATATAAAGAATAAACTTTTACTATCTTTGGTGGACATATGATGAAGCAAAAAAAATTCTGGGGTAAGATTCATTTTTTAATATAGAAGATTCGTAAAGTAAATATAAAAATTAAACAAGACACTTATCTTTTAGGCTTAACGGACTTGAAACATTGGAAGAAATATCTGGAATGTTGCTATTATATATGTTGGCAGCAGCAAGCATGTTTTAGGAAAAAAGTGAAACATTGATTTTGGGTTTTGCTGATATGTTTAATTATTATAGAAAAGGCTAAGGGGGGGACTATACCTAGACTAGAACTCAGAATCTCTTGAGTTCTAGGCCAACACCTTAGTCTCTATACCAAGCTGTCTCTTTTTGATGTTGCAGTCAGATAAACACTAGTGAGTAGAATCAGTCCAACACGCCTCCTCTACTCTGTCTCCTTGCCACTTTCTTTCCAGCCATTTTTCTTTAAGCAGAGTATGGTCCACTGTCTTTTTTCCAACTTTCAAAACTGCCTCTTGCTTAGAGATCTGGATCAGTGTGAGTAACACCAGAGGAGTGATGTCCGTAACATGAATCAGGAGAGAAATCTCAATCACTTTCTCGACTGCTTTGTGGCAGAATGTCCCCATGATGTCAGCCATTGTTTGAGTTGTGTTTGAAAATAGGTTTAGCACTCTTTTGGAAGAACACTAAATGTATATCCAAAAGAATCCAGAGGAATAGCTCTTGTTGCATCCAAGTATTTTCTGCTGGTTGCATTCAAAGAGAACCCAACAATCAGCTGCTGTTAGACTTTTTGTAACATAGGTTTAGCATTAGTACACAATAGAGCTATTTCAGGAATTTCTTTCTTTCTTTCTTTCTTTCTTTCTTTCTTTCTTTCTTTCTTTCTTTCTTTCTTTCTTTCTTTCTTTCTTCCTTCCTTCCTTCCTTCCTTCCTTCCTTCCTTCCTTCCTTCCTTCCTTTAATTTTTTATACTGCCCTACTCCCGAAGGACTCAGGGCAGTGTACAGTCAAAATAAAACCAGATATATAAAAGTTAAAAACAATTTAAAAAGCATATTAAATAATTTGGCCCATAATAAGATTAAAAACCAACAAACCAAAATTAAGATTAATAAAATTTGTATTTACACCAGCGTGGCTTGTTGAAAAAGAAAAGTTTTAAGAGCACGGTGGAAGGTGTGTAGGTCAGGGATAATTCATAACTCCGGGGACAATATATTCCAGAGGACAGGTGCTCCCACGGAGAAGGCTCTCCCCCTGGATGTCACCAATCGACATTGTTTAGCCGATGGCACCATGAGGAGACCCTCTCTATGGGAGTGTACTGGCCGGTGGGAGGCTCTTGGTGGCAGAAGGTGATCTTGTAGGTACCCAGGTCCTAAGCCATGGAGCGCTTTAAAGATGGTAACCAACACCTTGAATCGAACCCGGAAAACCACCGGAAGACTAATAGAGTCCAACCATAAATGAAATGTCTCACATAAGCCATCGGTGCCAATCCAGCATGAATTCTCACAATAAGATATGCCTGCCTATCTTTCCATCTGTCAAAATTCTTCTCCTCTTTAGCCCCATCACCATCCCACATCACGCAGAATGGATGATGGATGTTTTCTCATGGGTGATGATTTTTTTATTGGAGAGAAGAAAAGTTGGAGAAATCTATTTGTTTCTTTCTTTAATGAGCCCAGCATTCCACACATAAGGGCACCCTCACCAGTGGCTGACATTGATGAGGATTCCCAGTGGAAACTACACATTTTATGCCAGCATAGTTTTCTGTTAGTTCAAGACCTTTAACTTGGTTTGAGGAAGAACCCTTTGATTGAGAGACGCTGAATTATTCTGATTAAACAGTAAGTCTCTTAGTCACTTGCTTCAATTCTTTTTCCTCCTCCCACCCAACATACTCACTATCCAAGTATTTTATAAAGTAAAGCATGTCTCTTTTTTGCACCCTCCCTTTCTACAATAATATGAAGCATCGCTTGTAAAACCTTCTTGGTTCAACCTGCTTCCTTTTACAGGGATTCTTCTTTGCCACACAGAGCCAAAGATCTGAAACTACCCACAATCTCTTAATATTCAGGCTTTAGCAAAATCTAGTCCTAAACCTTTAAAAACCCAACTGTAGAAATTCCTCTGTTGTTTTATCATCTTAATTCAAGAAGGCCCCATTCTTTTAGCAAATAGGAAAAGGAAGGTGTGCGTGTGTGACCAAATGCTGGATTAAGGCATATAAACCATCGTGGTTTTGGGGTGGGATATCATCTGTACGCTGATGATACTCAGCTGTACATATCCACCCCAAGCCACCCCATCGATGCTGCCGAGGTGATGTCCCGGTGCTTGGAGGCCATACGGATCTGGATGGGTAGTAACAAACTCAGGCTCATCCCGTCCAAGACTGAGTGGCTGTGGCTTCCGGCACCCCGGTTCAGCCAGATTACTCCAACTCTGACCATTGGGGGCGAAACACCGGCCCCCGTGGAGAGGGCGCGCAATTTGGGTGTCCTCCTGGATTCCCGGCTGTCCATGGAGGACGATGTGGCGGCCGTGGCCAGGGGGGCGTTCCATCAGGTACGCCTGATGCACCAATTGCGCACCTTACTGGACCGGGATGCCCTGCGCACAGTCACTCAAGCTCTTGTGACGTCTCGACTCGACTACTGCAATGCTCTCTACATGGGGCTTCCCTTGAGGTGCACTCGAAAGCTGCAGTTAGTCCAGAATGTGGCCGCGCGGGTGATTACAGGAGCGCCTAGACACTCCCATATAACACCGATCCTGCGCGAGCTGCACTGGCTTCCTGTGGTCTTTCGGGTGCGCTTCAAGGTTTTGACGACCATCTTCAAAGCGCTCCATGGCTCGGGACCTAGTTACACGCGAGACCGTCTCCTGCCCCATACATCCCTAAGACCGATACGCTCCCACAGAGAGGGCCTTCTCAGGGTGCCGTCGGCCGGACAATGCCGACTGGCGACACCCAGGGGGAGAGCCTTCTCTGTGGCGGGCCCAGCCCTTTGGAACGATTTACCCCCTGAACTTCGCACCATCTCCGCCTCCGCCTCTTCCGCAAGTGCTTAAAGACACATCTGTTCCATCTAGCCGGCCTAGCGTAACCTCCACATTGACTTGTAGATAGTTTTAAATTTTGGGGATTTTAATTCGGGTTTTAGCGCAGGATCTTTATTAATAAGTTTTTTAAATTTGTTATATGGTTTTGTATGTATTTTAATATGCCTGTGCGCCGCCCTGGGTCCATCTGGAGAAGGGCGGTGTATAAATTTAATAAAATCAAATCAAAATCAAACTCCCTAATTCTCCATAGATGGCAGTTAAACAAAACGTCTGAGACAATTGTATCACGAACAGAGTCCGTTTGATGTTACTTCTCTACTCAAAAGGGATATCTAAGAAAGGTGAGTAATTTCTCTGGAAAATTTCATTGCTCTTGCTCAAAGCAGTTTTTTCCCCCCTCTAGAGCAGAGTAACATCAGAGGTAACATCAAAGCTCAACCAGGATATAGAAAGAGTATTTCTATATAATAGTAAGCCACGCTTGCGCGAGGAAGATGGCGGTCTAGCTCCGAGCTCCGCTGGGCCATGGAGCTCGTTAGCTGATTTTTTAGTGCCCCAGCCCGTTATTTATTATTTTGAGGGGCTGGGATCGGAGAGGGACCCACCTGGATTTTGGGGTGAGGTCTGCGCTGAGGTGGCGATGATGGCGGCGGCGGCGGCGGCGGTATGAGTGCCGGACCGGGGGTCGGCGTCCCCGGCGTCCATGGGATGGCGGTGGAAGTCGGCCGTGCGCCTGGATGCCGGAGGGCCTGGAGGGCCGAGAGGACGAACTCAGGTGCGGAGGTGGCGGTGGTGAGAGTGCCGCCACGGAGACCAGCGGCTCGACGGCGGAGGTGGCTTTGAGAGAGCCTGGATGCCGGAGAGCCTGGAGAGAGCCTGGATGCTGGCTGTGAGAGAGCCTGGATACCAGAGAGCCTGGGGGCCCTGGAGGGCCGGGAGGATGGACTTAGGTGCGGAGGCGGCGGTGAGAGGGCCGCCACGGAGACCAGCGGCGCAATGGCGGTGGAGGTGGCTGTGAGAGAGCCAAAATGGAGGTTGGCGCCCTGGGGATGGTTGCTTAACTCGGTGGGAGCGCCAGGGTGGAGGCCGACATCTTCGGCGTCCCTGTGGCGTCTTGCAAAGGCAGAGGGCCGTTCGTGTGGGCGAGCCCCTGGAGACCAGGAAGCGCAGAAACCCCGGCCGGGAGAGGAGGGAGTTTACCCCCAGATGCTGTGTCCAGTCGTGGGGAGAGGCCTTTGAGAGCAAGCCGAGACTGGAGAGGAGAATGGGCTAGGCCAGCCGGGAGGGGGAAGTATGGCTGGCTCTGGCCTTGCCCTTCTCTCCTGGACACGAGAGGCGTTTTTTTCCAACCGGAGGACAGATTTTCTGCCGGCGCTGATGGTCCCAAGTGTATGATCCTGCCTATAGATCTTTTAACACTGAAAGCAACCACTAAGATCTTTCGACCTATGGACATTTCTCTAAGACCTTTTTAATCCTTCCTAGGGAAAGATCTGGAACGCTTCAGCTGGACTATATCCCTCACTGATGCACTTAATCTATTAACTGATATTTAACATCTATTTATTACTTTTTAACATCTATTACACCTTAAATGATGGCTAACGATGCTTTTTAAAATCCTTGACCCATGCTTTTATGTATTTAACTGCTCTACATTGTATCTATATATAATTATTTATTTATTTATTTAATTATTTATCTATATTATGTATTCCAAGCTAGACCTGTTACGACTGCGAGAGTCCCCGCTCTCGCAGGTTTGGCCCTCCGCTCTAACGAGGGCCCACCTTGATGAAGGATTTATTAATCTGGAGAGGTGGAAGAAGCGTGGTCTTAGGGGTTTTTAAATTTTTAAATTAATGTCTATTTTAGGGGGTACCAGGGAGGGGGGAGGGGATAGACAGGTAGAGGCGGGTGAGGGAAGAGAGGGCCAGGCCAGCGGGCGACGGAGGGTAGCGGAAGGTTCGGTTAGGAGGGGGGAGACTCAAGTCGTTCCGACAGAGGGCATTCCCATCCAAAAGGTCGTGGGGAGAGGCAGATCCGAGGGGAGACAAATGTTATTCTCCCGGTTGGGGGCGCGAAGCCGTTGGCTTCAAACGGTCAAGTGCCTCAACCCCCGCAGGCTAGGTGGCCAGGGAGTACAGAGCCAGGGCCTGCGGCTGATGTTCTGCAACGCCAGGTCCGTTGCCAACAAAGCCCCCCTCGTTCATGATCTTGTGTCAGAGGGGGAGCCGGACCTGGTGGGAATTGCGGAGACCTGGTTGGGCCACGAGGGTGGACTCCCCCTCGTTGAAATGTGCCCACCAGGTTACCGCGCGTTTCATCAGCCCCGGGCCCTAGGTAGGGGCGGTGGGGTAGCGGTCATTGTAAAGGAAGGTCTTGAACCGAGAGAGACCATTGTGCCACAGACTACCGGTTGTGAGTCCCTCTGTGTGAAGTGGGGCCTAGGGAGGCAGTTGGGCTTGCTGGTTGTATACCTGGCTCCCCGCTATGTAGCAGCAGCCCTGCCCGAGCTCCTCGAGGTGATCGCTACGGTGGCAGTTGAGATCCCCAGACTTTTAGTCATGGGGGACTTTAATCTGCCATCGGTGGGCGAATCATCCGAGGTGGCTCGGGAGTTCATGGCTTCCATGACGGCCATGGACCTGACCCAACTAATTCAAGGCCCCACTCACGAGGGTGGACATACACCGGATCTCATCTTTGTCTCAGGCCAATGGAAGAGTGATCTGGGTATAGGGGATATAGTCATCACACCCTTGTCATGGACAGACCACTCACTTCTCCGGCTCGACTTTCCGACCGCTGCTCCCCTCCGCGGGGAGGCGGAACCTGAGTCACCAATCTGGTTCCGCCCCAGGCGCCTGATGGACCCGGATGGGTTCCAAACGGCGCTTGGGCCAGTTCCTGTACCCCTGACCCGCGCCCCGATGGAGGACCTCATGGCCGCATGGAATATTGCGACCACGGGAGCCTTGGATCGGGTCGCGCCCTTGCGGCCTCTCTTGCGGCGGCGAAACACCCTGGCTCCTTGGTTCACCGAGGAGCTGCGGGTGATGAAACGCTGCAAGAGATGCCTAGAGGGAAGATGGAGGTCTACCCGTTCTGAATCTGACCGGACACAGGTAAGAGCCCATTTACGGACTTACATTGTGGCGCTGAGAGCAGCCAAACGCCATCATTGTGCTACTCTCATAGCATCCGCAGAAAACCGCCCTGCCGCCCTGTTTAGGGTGACCCGCTCCCTCCTTCAACAGAGGGTGCGGGAAGCCCCGTTACAGGGTAGAGCAGAGGAATTTGTGATTTTTCTGCAGGAGAAAATCGCTCAGATACAGAACGAGCTAGCCCCCATTCATGGCCCAGTGGGATGCCACGAGACAGATCTTGTTTGGGAGGAGTTTGACTCCGTTACTTCCGAGGATATGGACAGGTTACGTGGGCGACTGCGAGCCACCACATGTTTATTGGACCCGTGTCCCTCCTGGCTTGTACTGGCATCCTGGGAGGTGACACGAGGCTGGCTCCAAGAGGTTGTCAACGCATCCTTAAGTGAGGGTTCCTTGCCTGCTTCCCTAAAAGAAGCGATGGTGAGGCCCCTCCTTAAGAAGCCCTCTTTGGATCCAGCTGTTTTGAACAACTACCGTCCAGTCTCCAACCTTCCCTTTTTGGCGAAGGTTGTTGAGAGTGTGGTGGCACAACAGTTTCCCCGTCACCTGGAGGAAGTTGATTATCTAGATCCGCGCCAGTCCGGCTTTCGGCCCGGGCATAGCACCGAGACGGCATTGGTCGCATTGGTTGATGATCTCTGGAGGGCCAGAGATGGGGGATGTTCCTCCATCCTGGTCCTATTAGACCTCTCGGCGGCTTTCGATACCATCGACCATGGTATCCTATTGCATCGGCTGGGGGGGTTGGGGGTGGGAGGCACCGTTCTACGGTGGTTCTCCTCCTACCTCTCTGGCCGATCGCAATTTGTGTTGGCAGGGGGGCAGAGGTCGACCGTGAGACCCCTCGTATGTGGGGTGCCTCAGGGGTCGGTCCTCTCGCCCCTCCTGTTCAACACATACATGAAGCCGCTGGGTGAGATCATCCGTGGTTTTGTGGTAGAGTACCACCTGTACGCTGATGACACCCAGCTGTACATATCTACCCCAAACCACCCCAACGATGCCGTAGCGGTGATGTGCCAGTGCCTGGAAGCCGTGCGGATCTGGATGGGAAGTAACGGACTCAGGCTCAACCCGACCAAGACCGAGTGGCTGTGGTTTCCGGCCGCCCGATTCAACCAGCTCACTCCATCGCTGGCCATAGGGGGCGAACATCTTGCCCCTGTGGATGGGGCGCGCAATTTGGGTGTCCTCCTGGATGCCCGGCTGTCCATGGAAGATCATGTGACGGCCGTGGCCAGGAGGGCGTTTTACCAGGTTCGCCTGGTTCGCCAATTGCGCCCCCTATTGGATCGGGACGCCCTTCGCACAGTCACTCATGCGCTCGTGACATCCCGACTGGACTATTGCAACTCTCTCTACATGGGGCTTCCCTTGAGGTGCACCCGGAGACTTCAGCTAGTCCAGAATGCAGCCGCGCGAGCAATTATGGGGACCGCAAGGTCTACCCATGTAACACCGCTCTTGCGCGAGCTGCACTGGCTACCTGTCGTCTTCCGGGTGCCCTTCAAGGTGTTAATTATCATCTTTAAAGCGCTCCATGGCTCGGGACCTAGCTATCTGCGGGATCGGATCCTGCCTCGTACATCCTCACGGCCGATTCGCTCCCACAGAGAGGGACTTCTCCGGGTGCCGTCCACTAGACTGTGTCAGCGGGCGACACCCAGGGGAAGGGCTCTCTCTGTGGCGGGCCCGGCCCTCTGGAACGACCTTCCCCCCGATATTAGGACGACCACGGACCTCCGCTCCTTCCGTCTTAAATTAAAAACTTACTTTTTCCGTCTGGCCGGCTTGGGATAGTCCCCCTGTCTAGGGTTTTTACTGGGTAAATTTTAGTTTAGTTAGTTAAATGGGATTTTAGCACAGGCTGTGTTTAATTTGCTTTTAAATTGTTTGTATATTTTATTGATGTTTGTATGTTTTTTACTGTTTTTATTCTACCTGTGCACCGCCCCGAGTCCCCATGGGGAGAGGGCGCGGTTTATAAGTATTAAATGATTTGATTTGATTTGATTTGATTTCTGTGATTTATTCAAAGAATTATAGATTGAAATGGATGTTGGTAAGATAAGAATTTACTGCTACAGCATCTCCAAGATATGGTCATCCAGTATATCCAGTGAAAGTAAAAATCAAGGAGGTCTTTTGTAGAGCTAGGAAATGTTTCTCACTGGGCCCAAGCAAGAGTAACTCATGTGTTTAACACTGTACCTGGATTACTACAATATACTGTACATGGGGCAGCCTTTGAAGGCTCACTGGTAACTGCATATGGTGCAAACTGCAGTGCCCTATTTGTGGGTAGGTTAGTGATATAGTTGCCAAGAAGTTCTAAAAACCAAGATGTTTGCAGTTGCTATTAAATATCCTGGTTTTAGTTTACCTACATGGTTTGCTTCCAGATGACTTTATCTAACCAGAATCAATCTGCCCTGCATATGCATGCTGAGATAAACTATTAGTAGTTCCCCACCCTTATGAAAAGGGTAATAAACAGAGGCAGCTATTTTTTTAAAAAAATTCCTCCTGTTTTATAATACAATTTCATTTTAGAATCTCAACTGCCACACTAATGGCATTCTAGAAATGAGTTAAATGGAGCATTTTTGGAGCATTTTTCATAAAGAAACTGCTGGCAAGGGGGATTCTATCAGGGTTTTTTGTTTGAATCTCCCGATTGCTTTATTGGTGTACAAAACTAATAAATAACCCTAATGAATAAGTATACTTCCTTGTTGTTCAACCCCATTGTTTCTTGTTCTGTGTTCTGAAACACATTTCAACAATTCTAATCTGTCTTCTCGATGACAGCTCTTCAAATACTTGGAGACACTTTTCATGTCGTCCTGTAACTTTCTGTTTTACATACTAATGCTTCAATATTCCTTATAATTTCCTTCATGCACCATATTGTCTCGGTTGCTTCCCTTTGGATGCAATTGTTTATTAAAATCATTGGTAAATTGTGACACTGGATTTGGACCAATATTCCATGTAGAATTCTGAGCGATGTGGTCGCCTAGTGGTGAAGATGCTCACCTCCCACTATGAAGGTTGAAAATTCAATCCCAGGTAGTGGCAGATGTTTCTCCCCTACAATTGAAAGAAAAAATACCTGCTGCAAATTCTGTATGGCATCAGGAAGGGCATCTGGCTAGTAAACACTCAGCTCCATCCAGTCACCTCAAAACCCCTGAATTAAGGGATTACAGCAGGGGTGGGTTGCTGCTGGTTCGGCCTGGTTTGGCTGAACTGGTAGTGGAATTCAGGCTTGGGTCACAGAACTGTCAGTGACCCAGGACTGACAGGTCCCCAAACTGGTTCTCCGGTGTCTTCTGCCATTGGTGGCATGGTTCTGCGCATGCGCAGAGCAATTTTTAGTCAAATATGCATGTGAAAGTAATGCACGGTCAGCGCACGCGTAGCAAACTGGTACTAGCCAGTTCAGGAATCTATCCCTGTATTACAGGGTCATAAAAAGGGAGTTTATACCATGGGGAATTTTACATTTACCTCAATTGAAATACATCTTGCAGGTTCTTCCTCTCTGTTGCAATTGGTCAAGATCTTCCTATCCCCTCCATTATTTCGAATCTCCAAAAGTGACAAAACTGAAAGTAGGCATGGTGGTACATGTAATATTTAGTTTAATGAAAGGTAAAAATGGTGTATGTGTAAATATTTTTTATTTTTTTTCATTTTTTTTTATTTCCAAAATTAAATTACAAACTTCAAAATAACCAAAAAAAGAAAAACAACAACAAACAAAGCAAAAGCTAAACAAGATGAAAATGTGCACAAAGAAACAACAAACATACACATAAATTGTGTGTGTCCCCCACAGTTGAATACTGAATAGGCAGGATGGGCTTGATTAAAAACAGCTCTAGATATTCCTCTGTAATACAATGAAATTTTGAACTATTAAAGTCCTACAGGAAGAAAGTTAATATGAAGAAAGTAAGGTTTCTTGCCCTGAATTCAGGGAACACGTGGTTCTTCAGATATTATTTTATTTTAGTTCTCATCACCTCCAACTAGAATGTCCCAAAGGAGCTTTTTCAAAAGGCAACTGGACTTTCTTGGTTTTCTTTGAAGAAAAACAAGAGCTTCTTCAGTTCTTCTTGGATGAGAAGTGAAATGTCTTCAAAGAAAAACAAGAAAGTCCAGTGTTGTCCCAAAAGTGCTCTTGAAAAAGCACTTTTGGGACAACTATGGCCTGGATGACTTGAGAACCGCCATAGACATCCTCCAACTAGAAAGGTCCATACAGGTAGTCCTTCACTTACGACTACAATTGGGACCAGCATTTCCATTGCTAAGCAAGGCATTAAATACCAATTTTACAATCTTTTTTGCTATAGTTGTTAAGAAAATCACATGGATGTTAAGTGAATCCAGCTTCCCCCATTGACTTTGCTTCCCCCATTGACTTTGCTTCTCAGAAGCCAGCTGGAAAATTTACAATGGCCATGACATGACCCTGGGACACTGCAATCATTGTAAATACACACTAGTTGCCAAGCACCTGGAAGTTTGATCTCATGATCATGGGGATGTTGTGATGGCCATAAATGTGAAGACCACTCATAAATTGCTTTTTAAAATATTATTGTAACTTTGAACGGTCACTAACTGAATGATTGTAAGTTGAAGACTCTAATTGCAACTTGTTTCCCCTTCATCCTTTTTATAGTTGCCTTTAATATAAGTTCTAATATTCTTCTGATCAGATACAAGCTAATAATGTGGAAGATGATGGCTATAGTCAGTGGTGGGATTCAGCCAGTTCGCATCACTTCCGGAGAACTGGTTGTTAACTTTCTGAGCAGTTTGGTGAACTGGTTGTTGGAAGAAATCATTAGGGCAGAGAACCAGTTGTTAAATTATTTGAATCCCACCACTGGCTATAGTCCTTAGATATAGTTTATCTTACGTAAGATATAGTTTATCTTACAATAAACATGATTAAATATAGGTCCCATAACTTAGTGATAATATATACACTATATCAAAGTCTGAAACATTCTGGTGATGAGATTTAATTGAAAGAGAGAGAGAGAGAGAGAGAGAGAGAGAGAGAGAGAGAGAGAGAGAGAGAGAGAGAGAGAGAGAGAGAGATATGCTGGAGTAGGCCTGAAAGAATTAAATCCCCACTTTGTTACAGAACATACAGCTTGGAATTTGGGTCAGTTCCTCTCAACTCTATTGTCCTCAGGTTATTGTGGGACAAAATGAAGAGAAAACCCCAATAAAGTGAGTTTGAGTTATCTGAGGAAAAACAGGTCATACATGCAACAAAAACTGAATTCTGATGCTGAGTTCACCTTACAAAAATATGGAGGAAATCACACAATGTTGAAAATCTTGACCAATGGTGGATTCCATTGAAGATACTGAAACTTAAATGACGATACATCTGATTCAGAGGCCGGCTTCTTCCTAGGATAAGGCAGGTGAAAAGGGGAAATTTATTACCACAAGAATGCTAAAGAATCCAGAAAAACAGCCTGATTCTCTAAAGAAATAAGACCTAATTTACAGCGTTCATTCGTTTTTCAAGATAAGCCATACCACTTGGTCAGCTTAATGAGGAATTAAACCTTTAGTTCCTGGACCCTCAAGATTTATGGCTTACCTGGTGGATCACAGCTCCATGACCTTAACTGAATAGGCCTCTTTGTGTGAATCAGACGTGTAGATGTAGGCTTATAAAAATGAAGCAACATTGTCTTGAAGGCAGTTCTGTTCTTTCTGCAGTAGTTCACACAACTCTGGACCAACGGATCATAAAGAACATGAGATAGATGATGAAGCCTGGAATGGGGCAGTGAAACCAAAGCTATCACTCAGATTTTCTAGGAGTGCTATAGAAAGTGGGATCAACCTATAACTAGGTATGTCCTTTTTTCCCCACAAACTGACTTTCTATTTCTGCTTGTTGAAACTAACATTGTACAAAATCTATATAACTTTCACTGTTTTTCTTCTAAAGGGAAATTGGAATCTTGGTTTTGAGAAATAAGCAGATTGATTGAATTATAAATGTTATAGCCCCTATTTCACTGCTTTAAAAAGAAAAACACCAATGTAATCCCAAATTGGGATTGTTATCTGGGGGGTTCAAACCAATTAAGAATGTGTACACGGTTACAATGAAAAAGTTTAAAATGTGTTTAAAACCAAAACTTCCTTAAACTTCTATCAAGATAGGATAACAATATGACTCAGATTGATTCACACAGCATTTCTAAATAATCATAGTCTTAGGCACATGCCATAAATGAATATCAAAAGCCTCTAAAACATACCACCAACCATAATGGAACAGGGAAGGATTTCCACAAGTGAATTGTTCATAACTTTCGACTTACCACAAGATAAAATTGTGAATCACTTAGGTGAGGTGTGTAGTGTAGAAATTGAATAATAAATAAAATAAAATTCTGGCAGTTGTCAAACTACCAAGAAGGTATTCCCATGATTTTTAATGGATAGGAGGGTATATGGTGGTGGGAAACACTTTGCCAGACATCCAAATATTCTTGAACTTATCTCAGTAGCAACTTGGTACAGTAGCAACTTGGCTTTCTGAACAGATACATATCAGGCTTAAGTGGGCTGCACCTTTGGCAACCAAGCTCCTGTCATATTTTGTACTAGCTAAAGCTGCCAAGCCAAACTCAGTAGTAAACTCATCTGTAAACACACTGCAGTAGTTCAATTTGTATGTGGCTTACATGACCAGGAACTGTTCTAGATAATAACCCAGCTGCTGTTCTCCTTGCTTTGCTGTTCACATAAGCAACTGGGGCACAGATAGATAATCTTTCTGGATATGACTGTACATATCCAGAAATGGGGGTTGAGGAATGTGTTAGAAGAGCTGACACAAAATGAGAACTAGGGTTCTATGATCTATGACCTCATCCAGGTACTGAAAGGTTTCTTCCTCCCCTGGCTTACTTTTGTCTTATTTCTGAGTAGGTGGATACATTTCTGAGCAAATAATGGGTTACCCAATAATTCAGATAGAGCTATAAGAGACCTTGGAGGTCTTGTAGTCTAACTCCCTGCTGAAGTAAGAGACCTTATGACATTTCAGACACGTGGCTGTCCAGTCTCTTCTTAAAAACCCCCAGAACCTCCACAACTTCTGAAGGCAAACTGTTCAACTAGTTAATTGTTCTCACTGTTGGTACGTTTCTCCTTAATTTCAGGTTCCTTATCTCCTTGATTAGTTTCAATCCATTGTTTGTTGTCCTGCTTTGGGAAATAAGTTGTGACAGCCCCTCAAAACTGGAACACTGCTATCATATCACCCCTAGTTCTTCTTTTCTCTAGACTAGCCATATCCAGTTCCTGCAACCATTCTTCTTATGTTTTAGTCTCCAGGCTCTTAATCATTTTAGTTGCTCTTATCTGCACTTTTTCCAATATCGCAACATCTTTTTTGTAATGTGGTGACAAAAACTGAATAAATATTCCCAATGTGGTCTCACTAAGGTTTTAAAAGTGGAACTAATATTTCATGTGATTTTGATTTTATGCCTCTGTTTATACAACCAACGATTGTATTAGCTTTTTTGGTTGCTTACACACACTGCTGGCTCATATTTAAGTGATCATCCACTAGGACTTCAAGGTCCCTCTAACAGTTACTGTTTTTGAGCCAGGTTTCACCTAATGCACTTGTGCCTTTAGTTTTTCCTGCCTAAGTGTAAAACCTTGCTTTTCTCCACATTAAATTTCATTTTGTTGAATATTGTCCATTGTTCAAGTCTGTCAAGATATTTCTGGATCCTAAGCTTGTCTTCTGGAGAATTGGTTATTCCTACCAGTTCAGTGTCATCTGCAAATTTGATGAATTCCTCTACTATTCCCTCATCTAAGTCATTTAGGAAGCTATTGAAGAGTACTGGGCATAAGACCGAACCTTGTAGTACCCCACTGCTTCCTTCCTTCCATGTAGATGTAGTACGAGCAGTATTAAGGACTACTACTATGAGTAGTATTAAGGAGTAATCATTAAGTATGGTTTGTCAGCCAGTTACAAATCCATCTAGTGGTGATGCTGTCTATCCCACATTTTTCTAGCTTACCAAGAAGTAGGTTTGTAGTCTACTTTGTCGAATGCCGTACTGCAATCTAAGTATACTATGTCCACAGCATTTCACAGGTCTACTAATTTAATCAATTTGTGAAAGAATGAAGTAAGATTGGTTTGGCATGGCCTGTTTGGCATGATCTCTTTGGCATGATCTGTTGCAGCAACCCACATTTTCTTCTTTTTAATCTATTGGATGCATATGAAATATTCTTGGAAATCACAAAATTTCAGAGGTGGGTGCTTGTTTTAGAAGCTTTTATGTGAAACCTTGAAGAAAAAAGATAAGGGAAAGTGTTTAAGAATGAGAAAAGGAAGATATATTTGAAAGGAAGCAAAGGCACCTACATCCCGATTGCAATAGATAAGATCCATTTTCAATCAGAAACTGAGATGGCATTTTGTTGCGTTATGACGCTGCATCAAGTGCTCAGCATTTCTGTTAGTGCAGACTGGTTTTGGCCGGTTGGACACAAACATGGAAGCTAGCATGAAAAGTCACTAGTCATGCCCTGACACCTAACACCTTGGAGAAAAGTTCCCACCTTCTTGTAACGTGCTAACTACGTACAACGTGCTAACTATCAACAAACAGCATGTAACGCCTATTTCTACTGTCTGATTTCCTTTTATGGTCATGATTTATGTATTGTTTACCTATGACAATCTATGCTTAACCCTGCCTTCTGATAAAGTTAATAAAAAGGCCTGCGGACCTTTGTCCGGTGCGCAGTTCCATCCCGTTTCAGAGAAGATATGGTGTCGTGTTTCTTTTCTCCCTATCCGTGGGCTGGCCCGCCTGATAACGGCGTGAATGTTATCACTTCAACTGGTAAACCCCGACGTGGATTCCAATTCATCATTTTCATGGTATGGCCTGTGTTGGTGTCGGTGTCGTTCACGTCCAGCCTCAGAAACTCCTCATGCTTATCCTCCGCCTCCGGGCTCTCGAGCCAACTGTTTTACAGTTCCCTTCGTAAGTATGTTGAGTGGTCGTTCTAAAAAGCGGATTTGACACATCTGTGATTTTGGAGGCCCTCTGAAGGCTTCCAAAAATTTTTCTGATAAGGGTACTCCCTTGTCGCAAATTACAAAGGCTCAACTAATTGGACTCCTAAAATATGTTTGGCTTAAATGTCCGATCTATTCTGTAGATGGATCAACAAAAGTAACAATCTGGCATAGAATTTTAAACTATCTGAATGAGCCGTCAAAACTTCCTCAAAGCAGGGGGTGGCTACAGTAACATCGTCTGCCCCCCCTTTCCATCAGCTTTGTCTCTCCCTGCTATAACAAAAAAGAAAAGCGGGGGGAGAGAGATTTTCACCTCTTTCAGCTCTTTCAGCTATCAGGAACAGTCTGTGTTAGTTTTTTTTTATTTTTTTGATGCACGCTAGAATCCTTTTTGCAAGCGTTATCTATTGGCCTTGATAAATCATTGCATGGAATGTTTTAATTGGAACTTCAAAAGACAACATGTAATTTGCTTTCAGGAATGCAAAAGGATTTCTTGCATAGGAAAACTACATTGTAAGAATGTTTTAATTTTTTCTCTCTAGCTAGTGTCTCTGTTTAAATGTACATAAAAGTTGGAATATGTTACTTAGGAGTTTACAAAGTTGCTAGGTATAAGGTTATAGAATAATAGGAATTTTGAACATTAAAGATTGTTTGTATATAAGTAAGGATAATGCACTTTTGAATTTTGTAGAATTTTCCTCTTATATCCTTTGCACATGTGTATGGAAATTCTCTCTCAGAACTTTAACTTTGATCAAAGCGTAAAGTGTGTTCTTTTTTATATTCAAGCCTCCGTTTAAGTCTATTGTTTGGCATATTGTGACTTGAATGTTTTCTATGGGTTTCAATGAATTTTCACTCAATGAGATTTTTTAAGGGTAGCCATATTTGGCTTCCCACACAGTTGAACTCCTTTGAGGTTCACAGGCATTCAATATGGTGGATTGGGGACAATGGTGTGGGCCACAGATGATGTCAAAGAGCGCTCCTGGTCATTTTTTGCACCAGTGACATGGCCTTGGCTGGACACCAGAAGACCCTGAATACACTCAGACCTGAATGCCAAAGAGGCTTGAACAAGATTGTACTGTACTAGGTGAATAGATAATTTTTTTCTTTTGCTTTGTATGTGTGTATGTGAGGAAAGGCCTTTGATGTGAATGAGTGTTGCATTGAAAGATGTGTGTCTGTTGGAATAAATGTGAAATTTTAACTGTAAGGGAATGGTCACACCAAACCCTGAGTCTGAATAATGGACGCCAAAAAGATTTTTGGTTGTGGCGTTGCAAGGAACTCACTTCCTGCTTCTTCCTTGAGCACCACCGGAACTTGCCTTACTTGTGGGTGGAGTGGCCATGTTAAAAATTACTGCCCTCCTCCAAGTGGGGGTGAAGGAGGACCCCTCCTTCCGCTCCAATATTGCTTGCTCAGTTTGCAAGAAAAACTTTTTAAACTGAGCAGAAAAGCCTCAATGGAAAGGTGGGAGGGAATGCCCACTGGAGCCTCTCTCCCTCCCTCTCATTCAGACACAGTCAAAACAAGCAGATGCCCACACATTCTTTTGCCCACAAACTTCCCCCCCTCTTGCCTGCATCTCTCTGGAGATTAACACAGAGGGAGGGTGAGATCACCCACACCACACATAACACACACACACACACACATCTTAAGGGGACTCAAAGTACATTCGCCTTAATTTTATCATCAACATACCCACATTTACCTACAATTAATCCCATTTCACTCTTTTTCACAACACTTTTGATTTTTCTTTTGGACATTTTTTGAGTTTTACGTTTATTTTAATCCATTGGCAGGAATGATTCTCTGCTATTTTGCCTGCATTTTAAATTTTTTCCACATGCTTAATGAGAGTTACCTAGCTTCCATAACAAGGAAGCTGATTTTTTCTCACATCCTTTTTTGATGTCAGATTTAATGTACCCCATCCTATGTTATTTGTTTGTTTGTTTCTGATATCTGCCTTTGGAAAAATTTCCTTTCCATCTGTATTGTTTTTTTAAATTTTTTGAGTGTTGATTCCAAGTTTTTTGATAGTTTGTTTTACCCATTACTTCTTGCTTTGTCTGTAATAATTTTCCACATTTGGAACTTACATTTAGGGGAGTCTTAGCCTCACCTTTCATGCGAAGTTCAGAATCTTTTTCAGATCTTGCTCTTGTTATGATGATCAATTCTCCAATTATAAAAAAAAAGGGGAATTGGTTGCCAAATGATTATGCTCCCAGAAGTCTCTTTACCTCACGCCCCACGGTAGATTTTTACAACCAATGGGGGCGCTATAAGGCGGATTAGCTACTATGATTGTTGATTTAACAGTTTGTTTTTTTCCATTCCTCTGCATTCTGAGGACAGATGCTTATTTGCTTTCACTGTCCCTGAGCTTAATAACTCCATGCCCACTTCACGTTATCAATGGAAAGTTTTACCCCAAGGAATGCTCAATAGTCCTACCATGTGTCAATTTTTTGTAGCGCATGTTTTAAATCCCTATCGGATCCAATATCCAAATTTTTTGATTTATCATTATATGGATGATATCCTAGTGGCTGCTCCTGGCCCAAAGGGTACAGTCCTGAAAACTCTACCTCATCTTCAACAAATTTTACAACAGGGTGGTCCTTACATAGCTTCTGACAAATTTCAAACTTTTCCTCCTTTTCAATATTTAGGTCACAAACTACTTTCATCTCATACTGTTCCTGCATCTCCACAGGTACAGTTACCTCCACAACCAGCTTTGCTTCAATTGCAGAAATACTTAGGTTCTATTAATTGGATACGTCCTTATTTAGGTCTTACTACTGTTCAACTTTCACCTTTTTTCAACGCCTTAACTAAAGGTAAGCAACCAGCAGACAAAATCCCATTGCAGAAAGAACACTTTGAAACAATACATTTAGTTAACCAAGCCTTGAAAACAAAATGGGTTGACAGATTGCTGGATGGTTTTCCTCTTGCACTTTTGGTAATTAACACATTTCAATTACTTACAGCTGCAATTGTACAAGTTACACCTTCACTCTTAATTTTTGAATGGATACATCTTTCACACACTCCTCGCTCTACTTTACATACAAAGCCAGCTCAATTGGCACTCCTTATTAATAAGGGTCGTCATCGTGCTAAAGCACTTGCTGGACAGGAACCAACTACAATCTATGTTCCTTCTTCTCTTGCTACTTGGGAAACTCTTTTGGCCTCCAGCGAGGCATTGCAGTATGCTCTTGCTGACTGGCCTGGTTCTGTCTCTTGTCATCATCCTCCTGATCCAAGATTACAACTTTTGAAAACCACACCTTTTGTGTGGGAAACTCCTTTCTCTTCAATTCCAATTCCAATTCCAGATGCTGTTACAGTTTTTGCACAAAAATTACTCCACTACAGACTTCTGCCCAACGTGCAGAACTCTATGCTTCTATTTTGGCTTTTCAACAATTTTTTGATCAACCTTTTAACCTCATTTTGGATAGTCTGTACGTTACACAGATTATCTCTTCTATCTATCAAGCCTACCTTTCACCTTCTATTGAATCTTCACTTTTGTCACTTTTTCTCACTATTCAACACTTAATTTCTCAGAGAACAAATCTCTTTCATGTTTCTCATATAAGAAGCCATCAACCATTTCCAGGTATTATTCAACAAGGAAATGATGTTGCAGATCAAGCTGCTTCAGATGCTACATCTTTATCAACTGTCTATTCTGCTTCTTCCCTTACTCCTTGGGAAAGTCACTCTTATTTTCATCAAAACAAAAAGGCGCTGATAAAACAATTTGGTATAACAACAGCAGAAGCAACTGCTATATTGCAACAGTGTCCTACTTGTAGTAAACAAGCGCATTCTGTTCCTATGGGAGTCAATCCCCGAGGAACGGAATGTTGTCAAATTTGGCAAATGGATGTTACCCAATATGCTTCCTTTGCTCCATGGAAGTATATTCATGTGTCCATTGACACATATTCAGGTTTCATCATGGCTACCCCTCAAAGGGGCGAAGCCACAAAACATGTAATTAATCATTGCATTCGCACTTTTGCAACGCTGGGACGCCCAAACGAACTTAAAACAGACAATGGGTCTGCTTATACAAGCACAGCATTTGCTGCCTTTTGTCAAAAATGGAGCATAATTCACAAATTTGGTATTCCATATAATAGCCAAGGACAAGCCTTGGTTGAAAGAGCAAACCAAACCTTAAAGCATGCTCTTGACCGTTACATTGGCTCACGGGGGAAAACAGCCCCTGGCCTCCCAGCTGTGCAAGACACTCTTAATTTGTGTCTCTATACTCTTAATTTTCTAAACCTGACTGGTCAACCTGCAATGTCTGCTGCTTGTCGTCACTTTTCTTCTTCTCCCTCTGCTGAACATCAGCGACCGCTTGTCTACTATCGGTGCCTACCTGACCTGACCTGGCGAGGACCTGCAGAGCTCATCACGTGCGGGCGTGGTTACGCTGTTGTCGCCCTTCCTGAAAAGACTCTGTGGATTCCTGTTCGACACGTTCGTCCCTGTCATCTGCCACCAAAGACCAAAGATGCAGATACATCTTCTTTTGATCCTGTCACTTCTCCAGATTCAACTGCTGCTTGTGACAACCATCGTGATCAGTAAAGGACTTTCAACTAAAGACATCAACAAAACAACATCAGGTACCAAAGCATTACACCAACATACTGACTTTACAATACCTCCAGTCCCTTTGCGGCTGCAACAGGACCTTGATAAACATTTTCACACAGCCAAACGCAATGTGCTGTCTGGAGATACCACATATTGTGTACCTTGCATCAAAATCACATACTCACTGTTCCGCCAGACACCATCCCAAAACAAGAAAAAGATAGGAATTGTACATAACAAGACTATCCCCATCAGCTGACTGTTACCAATACACTTGCAATCCCATTAACATCACCTTTCTTGTTCCACAAAACTGGCTAACTGCACAAAAGCCCCTAACAAATCTTTGGAGAAAATTGCTGACATGAAATTCTTGACACTGCCAGAAAACAATGACTTTGCTTGGTCCACCCCAGACGGACTGTATTGGGTTTGTGGACGTTTTGCTTACAACAAATTGCCATCAAACTGGTATGGGTCTTGCGTCCTATCTACCATTCGCCCTGGTTTCTTCCTACTCCCACTACGACAACGACAAGATCTGGGAGTACCAGTCTACAAAGGACTAGGCAATGTGCAAGACCGCAGAGACATTATAGACACAAAAGACATTCATAGAGGAGATTGGACTGACGAGGATTGGCCTCCAGAACGCATAATTGCCGTCTATGGCCCAGCAACATGGGCAGAGGATGGCACATATGGATATCGCACTCCCATATACATGATTAATAGAATAATTCGCTTTCAAGCTGTAATTGAAATTATAACAAATCAAACAGTATTAGCTTTACTACATTAGCCCAAGAAAGTGCAAAGTCTAGAACATATATTATGCAAAATCGCTTAGCTCTTGATTACTTATTGGTAAAAGAAGGGGGAGTATGTGGTAAATTTAATTTGACAAATTGCTGTATTGAAATTGATGATAGTGGAAAGGTCATTCAAGAAATATCAGACAAAATGGTAAAAATTGCTCATGTGCCTATACAAACTTGGCATGGTTTAAATTTGAAAGAAATGTTTGGTTCATGGTTTCCAAAATTACCCGGTTTGCAAGCTATTGTAGCTTTAATTGGTATGATTGCTTTAGGATGTATTGTTTTACCTTGTGTTTTGCTTGTTTTTGATCGTGCAATTTCTAATAGCTTATCTTTGTTTGCTGAGAAACGAGCTATAGCCCACATCAACGCTTTGTGGGTACAGAAGTATGCTCCTGAGCCCCAGGGAGATCCCCTGGAGAAGAAACCGTTAACCTTGGGCAGCGATGAGGAGGAAGAGGTAATTTCCAAACATCGAATCAAGCCTCCCCTCAGGCTGCTGTATGGTGACGAAGAACATCTTTTTTGAAAAAATAAAAACAGAGGAGATGTTGCGTTATGACGCTGCATCAAGTGCTCAGCATTTCTGTTAGTGCAGACTGGTTTTGGCCGGTTGGACACAAACATGGAAGCTAGCATGAAAAGTCACTAGTCATGCCCTGACACCTAACACCTTGGAGAAAAGTTCCCACCTTCTTGTAACGTGCTAACTACGTACAACGTGCTAACTATCAACAAACAGCATGTAACGCCTATTTCTACTGTCTGATTTCCTTTTATGGTCATGATTTATGTATTGTTTACCTATGACAATCTATGCTTAACCCTGCCTTCTGATAAAGTTAATAAAAAGGCCTGCGGACCTTTGTCCGGTGCGCAGTTCCATCCCGTTTCAGAGAAGATATGGTGTCGTGTTTCTTTTCTCCCTCTCTGTGGGCTGGCCCGCCTGATAACGGCGTGAATGTTATCACTTCAGCATTTGTTCCTTCATCTCTATTGCATCTCTCCTAATGGGGGCAATTACACCACACTATTTCTGATTGACAAATAATAGAAGATACAGAGCTCCTTGCTATAGTGAACAAAAATTCTCAATCTTTCTCAGACTGAAACAGCTGTTCGGCCATGAATGCCACCTGAAGGAGCCTGTTTCCCCTCCCCCTCGGTATTTGTCATATTACTGGTAAATATAGTATATTACTCCGTTTACAGAATGTGGCTCGGTATCGTGTTCAGGCCTGTTCAGGCCAATTCACAATGTTCCATGAACTGCAGGTGCCAGCTAATTTGTATCTTATCCTTTTAAGTGGCTAAGAAATGTTTTCTATCAAGGGGTGCAATTGGCACTTTCCATTTTGTCATTGACCTGGTTTTCCTTCTCTCTCTCTTTTTAATCCCTGACAAGGCATATCTTTAGAAGATGAGAGTCATCGTACCATTACTGCTATCTTTATTTTTCACTGTGGGTGTTTCTCAATTCCTTGTGAGTATAATACCTGTAGCATTTTCATAAGCTATTTTACTTGCTTTGATCTAAAATGTTTGAATGGTTGCTGTAGAAATACTGGTTCACAAAACCTTGCATCAAGTGTGGCTGAGATATGTAGATACAAAGAGAAAATCGTCTTGATGCTTGTATTCCAACCTACATCGAGGTGTTTTTTTTAAAAGTATGAATTTTGCTAAATATATGAATGGCTTTTGATATGTTGGATAGGTTGATCAACTGTGGCAAGCAGGAATTGAAACTTCATTCAGAACCTTGATAGGTAATGAATATGGGTGCTTTATGTCAATGAATCTCAGATGAAACCATCCATCTATCCTCAGTGTCCAAAATACATTGCTGGAAAGGGATTGTCCTTGTTAAAATATTTCAAAGTGACTGAGATGTCCCTTTTCCCCTTAACGCTGAAAAAACCTGGCATGCTTATTGCAATGCTGGGCTCTTGGATAAATAAGGGTTTCTAGGTGCTCCTTGGAACACATAATTATGATCACATAATGTTGTACCATTATATGGTGATTCCAAAAATAATTTTTAAAAAATCTGCCATAGCTGTAAATACGACAGGCTCTTAAATTATTAAGCAGAAAAATAATATCATCTTTGAAAACCTAGACAAGAATGACCATCTTAGATCCAATCTGGTGAATTTCTATCAATTTTAAAATCAAATCAGTAGTACAGCACATGAGAAATCTGATAAGAGCTGTGGTGGCACAGTGGTTAGAATGCAGTACTGCAGGCTACTTCTGCTGACTGCCAGCTGACTGCAATTTGGCAGTTCTAATTTCACCAGGCTCAAGTTTGACTTAGCCTTCCATCCTTCCATGAATGGTAAAATGAGAACCAGGATTGTTTGGGGCAATATGCTGACTCTGTAAACAGCTTAGGGGGGGCTGAAAAGCACTGTGAAGCGGTATATAAGTGCTATTGCTCTTATAAAGACTTGCCCTGGTCTGCTAAATTTTATCTGTCAGTGGCAGATATATTGTATAAAGAATATAAATATAACTTTGGCATGATCAGGCAATTCAGAGATTTGAAAGTCCTGTTGGAAAATGTGATATCAATGGTCCAAACAATCCTCAGGTTTCTAAAGTGACATCTTCAGAATCTTTCTATTCAGATAGGTATTTTAATCTGTCATTTATGTAAGAAGGAAATGATACAGTGATTTTTATTTTTATTTTCACAGGATCCTCGAATTCCACAAGAGAACCTAGACAGATATGCAAAGGCATATCTGAACTGGGTAAAATACTTATATCCCAACTTGATTGGCTCAGTTGATTCACAGCCATATAATTTTGTTCCATTTTATTATAACCCAGTGAGACCAGATGCAGATGAAGGAAGTGGTGGCGGCCCACCAGAAGATATTGAACCAAGAAGAAGGAGAAGCATCATATTAAGAATGATTAGGAAGTAATAATTCATGAAGAGAATATTTACGTGACATGGGGAGGGTTGAATCAGAGCATGAAAATTGACATGGGAATTAGGGTTAATTCAGCTTGTGTAGGCCTTCAGCTCTTGTTTTGTTTAACCACACCCCATCTTATCTCCAATACTACAAACAGTATTAAAAGATAATTCAGGATATCCAAAGAAATGATGCAAACCTGAACTTGAGTTGGAATGTAATTATTCATTGTTCCTGTTATAATCTGCTTTGTGGAAAATAAGACGTGCTGATATTGTTCTCGCTTCTTTTTCTGTTTTCTTTTTGCCACAATTCACTAAATCAAAGATATTTAGGATTCATGAATGGCTATTTTCTGCCTATGATAAAAGACTTATGTAATCACTGGGAGTGCATAAATGTTTAAATTAAAAAGAATTTGAAAAACACGCTTTGAAATTTATATTTTCTTTAGAAGCTGGGCCAGGTTTAAAATTTGGGGATCATAGGGAAAATTTTTGCATTACCTATGAATCTTTTTTTTTTTTATTGAAAAAGTTTTATTGGTTTTTACATTTTTTCAAGAGGGTAGGGTAAGGGATATAGGTAAGGTAAAATACAAAGAAATTTTGAGAACTTTCAGGACGGAATCGTTGGCCCCTCCAGGGCATCTTGATAAAACATTGGTAATACATTTTTCAATATACTACAAGATGGAAGTGAGTGCATACATCATAAATTCTAAATTCTAAACTCTATGCTGGCAGACATGTACAAACATCCAGATAAAAAGTTACATTGGGCTAGTAAAAAAAAGAAACCAAACAAATTCATTTTTTAGATCTAAGTCTCTTGGCAATTACATCTTCCTGCGCTCCTTTCGGGCCCCCAGCGGGCGGGGCCGTGGCCCCCCCTGCCCCTCCCGAATCTTCACCCAGGATAGAGGAATGTTTTTTAAAAAAGGCTTCCGCCTCAGCAACTGTTTTAATCCTAACTCTCCCTCCTTCCCAGAACACCAACATCCCTTCGGGCGTCACCCACTTAAACCAAATCCCGTGGTCAAACAATTTTTTGGATAAGAAGGAAAACTTCCTTCTCATCTCTCTAATTTTTTTAGGGATCTGTTTCAAGATAGCGACTTCTTTCTGCTGGTAAATTAACGGACCACCTCTCTGTGCCTTCAAAATTTCCTCTCTGGTTGACCTCCTAACAAATTTAATATGTATCTCTCTGGGTACCTCATTTATCCTGGCATATGCAGAATTTATTCTGTAGGCTAGTTCAATGTCCCCCCTGATCTCATCTTTGGGTTTATGCAAATATTCTGCTAAAATTGTACTCATGAGATCAGGAAGACATTCACCATCTACCTCAGAAACGTTCTGAAATCTTAAAAAGTATGACATTCTTTCAAAATCCATCCTTGACATATGCCCAGTTAATTCTCCAACTTCAGTTTTAACATTTTTAAGTTCTCCCTTTGCCCCAGCCAGCCCCCCCTCCAATTCCTCGGTCTTCTGTGTATTCTCCTTCAGTTGTTTCTGTGTTTCCATAAGTCCCTGTTTGAAATCCTTATTATCTTGTCTTAAACCCTTAATTTCCTGCACCAAAGTTTATAACACTTCTTCCAGAGCTGTCATTCTTCTTCCCAATCCTGCCAATTCTGATGTAATAGAAGCCATGGTAAGCTGTTAAGATCCATGCCACTAAGATGGCGTTTTTGGGTGGGGCCGCTGTGGCAGGTCAGAAGAACAAAGTCCAAGTCAAAGTTGTAGAAAGTTTATAAAATCCCCAAAGAGAACAAATTGCAGAGTCAATTATTCAAACAAAGGAGGCACTCCAGAGAAGGAATCGATCAATCCAAAAATTTCTTCATTGGTAGAGAGAGGCAGTCCAAATCACCAAGAAACGTTGGTATTTTTCCACAAACAAAAATAGCTATTCAGGAACAAAGGGAAGCCATCTTCCGCCGCCCTGCCTGGGAACCAGCAGGAGAAAGTCAAAGATACAATTGTTTCAAGCCAGCCGGACTTAGATACATTTGTAGATACAAGCCGCAAACTGCTTTCACTTGCTTAGAAAAAAAAGCCAGATACAAAATAACTTCCTCACAACGAGGAGTCATTTCTAACCGCCACTGTTAAACTGAGGGGGGGTTTAGCAAACAAACACCCCCCTCCACAGTTCTTTCAGTCCAGGCTGCCAGCAAAGAAAAATAGTTTAAAAAGCACTCACTCTCCCTCTCGCCGCCAAAGCCCCGGAAGGCTTCCGATCCGCCTTCAGCTCTCTCCAAATTCGTTAATTGTTACCATCCTCCATTGGCGAAGGGAACCAAGCCCCCCGCAGCATGCCCCCTTCCTCCTGGGCTGAAGACCCGGATCGCCTCCCAGCTGCCGCCAGGATGGATCAGCCCAGGCAAGCCAGCCCTACAGAGGGCCCCCTCCAAAAGAAAAAAAAGGGGGTGCCCCACCCCGTTAGGGGCCGAAAGAGGGACAAAACGGCGGACGAACCCCAGAGTTCGTCCGTCGCCGCCAGAAGCGGAACAGGAAGTCTCCCTATGAATCTTTAAGTAGTATGTATGAACTTCAATTAGAACATATTTGAGAGTATCTATTTATTTGCAGGATCCACTATAACCCATTTTCCAATTTTCTCATCTTTGGATCCATTATTTTCAAGAAGTAAAATATAAATATCTCATCTGATAACCATTACTGCCTTCAGAATATTCCTGTCACAGAGAATATAGCTTTTGGCAATCATGGGATGTATGTTATGATTTGGAGATGTTAGGGGCATATGAGGAAGTTAGGGGCCTCATCAATTCTATGGGCAAAACTAGACCTTGGAGCATTGGATACATGATTTTGGGTTCTGAAAAACATAATATGCCTATTTGAGGTTGTCACTACTAGGTTTTATCTATTTCCTACCTCAAAATAACAAGAACTATGCTGTCAATTTTCAGGAATTGCACTCAGACGTGGTTTCAAAAAGCTACCAAAAGAGGACTCTAGAATTAGAGGTCCGCACCAAAATTTCTGTGCTTCCTCCATCTTCCAGACACAAAGGAACTGAGTTGGCAGTCCTAGAACAATGTGTCAGACCTGCACAACTTTCAGATGTGTGGACTTCAACCTCAGCCAATTCTGGGAGTTGAGATTCACACATCTTAAGGCCACCAAGGTTGAGAAACAATGTTCCAGAGAATTAAAACACATTAGAAATTAGTTGGACAATCTAGAGAGAATTAAAACTCAATGTTCAATTATAAAATGAAGTTCTTCATATTGTAAGTCCAGAAAAGTGTGAGTTATGAGGCAAAATGACACATATCAAGCTCAAACCTTCTTCGTGTGGATAAAATTAACCATTTGAGGAACTATTTCTTGAAGTTTTGTCTCGGCAAAAAATTTGTACAGCAACTTTGCCTTTCATTATGTTGCTCCAGTGATTCCATAACTGATAGCTGAGAGAAGGTGATTTCCAATTTCCTGTGGCCCCGGGCAGGTTTTTTTAATTGCTTGGATTTAACCCTCAACTAATGTTTTCTCCTTCTTGCTGCCACAGAGCATGAGGTTTTTTTGGAGATTTCCACATGTGGTTTCATGAAAGCCTTAAGGGCAGTGTGATAAGAGCAAGCACTGCCAACATCTCCTTTCTAGGGCAGGGGTAAGTGGGTGGGACAGACCTCAGAACCGGGGTAAGTGGATGGGGCAGAAAGGCTTTGTGATAGCACTTCTAGCACTTTCCAAGTTGGATCCTCTGTGTTGAAAAGCTAGACAGAAATCACCATCATCTCTATGGTAGTATATAGCTATTTGACAGAGAAAAAATCTTTTCTAATTTCACATTTACAGTAGTAACAAGTAGTAGTAGTAGTAACAAGTTGAGGAAACATGATTGTAAATGACGGACAGAAAATTCTGAAGCCACATTGTAAAGTAAAATAGAAAACAAGACTTTGTTATAGTAATAATAATAATAATAATAATTTAATTTATAGACCGCTCCTCTCCCCATAGGGACTCGGAGCGGTGCACAGGGAAACTAAAACCACAATACAATATACACATACAGTTAAGAAAAAATTCTTAACTGTATGTGTATATTAACAATATACACATACAGTTAAAAAAAAATAGTAACTGCACTTCCTTAACATTACCATCAGAGGGAGAAATAACACAAGCTACTGGATAATCTTAGTTTAAAAAGGGTTGTTTTTTTAAAAAAAACAACCTACTGTAGTTTTTCTTTTATTTAAAAAAAACCACACATTTCGTTACTTCTCAATAGAAGTCTTCTGAGAGTAATAAATGTAAGGGTATAAGATGAAATCATGAAAAAAAAATCCTCTTCCAAACAGCTATAAGAAAGGCAAATATTATAGTTGGAGTTGCAATAGGACTAGAAATAGTTATGCTTTCAGCTTGTGCCTGTATATTGAGTTAAAATCAGAATCACCAAAGAGAAATAAATTATCTTATCTGTTGTACCCAGGGGTGGGTTCCTGCCATTTCTAACCTCTTCTATAGAAGAGGTTCCACACATCTACAGTGCCATTTAGAACCGGCTCCAGCTCCCTCCCCCCGCCCATCTGCACATCATCAAGATGAAGAGCGAGAGGAGGAATTCTGGGAGTTGAAGTCCACAAGTCTTAAAGCTGTCAAGTTTGAACACCCCTGGGGGTTTTTTCTAAAGGGTTAGGGGCACAAGGGTCTTGTAACTTGACAGCTTTAAGACTTGCGTGCTTTAAATGCCAGAGTTTCTGAGCCAACATTTCGGTTGCTAAGCAAGAGCGTTGTTAAGTGAGTTTCACCACATTTTACAAGTTGGCCACGCCCACCCAGTCTCATGACTTCCAAGCTACTCCCAGTCACATGGCTGGCAAGCCACTCCCACAAAGCAGATCACACCTACAGAAGAGGTTCTAAAAAACCTCTGGTTGTACCAAATCATAATGCTAATGACAAGATTATTTTTAAGCAGTCTCACAATTTCACTGTGTGTGTGTGTGTGTGTGTGTGTATTTATACTATTTCTTTATAATTACCAAATATTCTGCAGCCTGGATTAATTGCAGTTTCCAAATAGTTGTTAAGGGCAACACTGTGTAAAGTACAGAAAGTCCTTGACTTACAACAGCTCATTTAGTGGTTAAAACAGCACTGGAAAAAGTGACTTACGATTGTTTTTCACACTTACGACCATTTCAGCATTCCCCATAGTCACATGATCAAAATCAGACACTTGGCAACTGACTCATATTTATGACAGTTGCAGTGTCCCGAGGTTATGTGATCCCCTTTTGTAAACTTCTGGCAAGCAAAGTAAAAAAAAAAAAAGGAAGCTACATTCACTTAACCACCATGTTGCTAATTTAACAACTGCGGTGACTCATTTAACAACAGTGGCAAGAAAAGTCACAAAATGGGACAAAACTCACCTAACAATGTCTCACTTAGCCTCAGAGATTTGGGGCTCAATTGCGGTCATAAATCGAAGAGTTCTTATCCAGGATATTGAAACAGTCTGTCTGGGTAGTAATGAAAGCATGAGCTCCTGTAACTCACCTCCTACACCTGATAACGTCATGATGCAAAAACAGAGGCTGGGCAAAGGTTGTTCTCGTGATGGCCCTCACTTATTGTTCAAGCAGAAGCTGTGAATCCAGAAGGTCCTGCAGACGACACTAGTGTGGAGGGAGAATCCCAATATACAAACAGAAACTCTATTTTCCTCTGCTTGTTCTCTTCCATCGAGACCAGTGGTGGGTTTCTGCAGACTCGCACCTACTCGCAAGAGCCGGTTGGTGAAATTTAGAGAACCGGTGAGAGGGGGTTCCACTGGCGTACCTGGAAGTAAATCTGGCCCGCCACTGCCAGTGACCCAACGGGAAGGAAAGGAAAGGAAGGAAGGAAGGAAGGAAGGAAGAAAGAAAGAAAGAAAGAAAGAAAGAAAGAAAGAAAGAAAGAAAGAAAGAAAGAAAGAAAGAAAGAAAGAAAGAAAGAAAGAAAGAAAGAAAGAATTTATCATCACAATTGAGTCCAAAATTTTGGTTGCTAAGCAAGAGCGTTGTTAAATGAGTTTCACCACATTTTAAAAGGTGGCCACTCCCACCCTGTCACATGACTGCCAAGCCATGCCCACAAAATGGGCCACACCTACAGAGTAGGTTCTAAAAAAATTTGAAACCCCACCACTGATCGAGACCCTTGCAGCCTTCTAGCTGGGATAGGGTGTTGATATCTTACACAAAGTTGGCATCATCAATCTAAAGAGGAAATCACAGTCCAAACTGACAGTTGGCTTGTCCCACTGATATGGATACTAAAGAGCAGAGGAGAAAGAGTCAACCTCAGTGGGACTCCAAATCGCAAACACCACCAAGCTGATCTCTCATCGGTACCATAGATTCAAACCACCACATGAGGAAGGAATGGAACCAAAATGCCTTCATTCCCTAACCCTTCTAAACAATCCAATGTCTTTTATGAGTAGGGTTTACCTGGGTAGATTTAGCATCCTTCTCTTGCAAAGAGCTGGGCATAATGGTGTTCTCACATCTCCTTTTTCCAAAGGGTGCTGGGAATTTAAACTATATATATATAGCAAAAAAGCAAAGGCCCAGGCCTGATGATGATGGGGGTGATCCCATCGAAACGTTGCAAAAACACCTTAAATTTTACACGGGAAAAGACCCGAATAAACCAAAATCTACATACCTATACCCGTGAAAATTTACAAAAACAAATATATATATATATATGTTTTCGTAGATTTTCATGGGTGTAGGTATGCTAGCATTGCTGGCTTCGGGGATTTTCCCATGTATATAGCATGGAGATGTTATTGCAAAGTTTCAACAAGATCTCACCTGTCATCATCAGGCAGGCTTCTGTCTGTGACTGTCACACTGACTCTGTCTATGACTCTCACAGTCACAGACAGAAGCCTGCCTGATGATGACAGGTGAGATCTTGTCGAAACGTTGCAATAACATCTCCATGCTATATACATGGGAAAATCCCCGAAGCCAGCCATGCCAGCATATATGAAGTCAGCCGGAGACTTCAGATGGTCCAGAACGCAGCCGCGCGGGCAATTCTGGGAACCTCCAGGTTTACCCACATAACACCGCTCTTGCGCGAGCTGCACTGGCTGCCTGTCGTCTTCCGGGTGCGCTTCAAGGTATTAGTCATCATTTTTAAAGCGCTCCATGGCTCGGGACCTAGCTATCTGCGGGATCGGATCCTGCCTCATACATCCTCACGGCCAATTCGCTCCCACAGAGAGGGACTTCTCCGGGTGCCGTCCACTAGACTTTGTCAGCGGGCAACGCCCAGGGGAAGGGCTCTCTCTGTGGCGGGCCCAGCCCTCTGGAACGACCTTCCCCCCGACATTAGAACGACCACGGACTTCCGCTCCTTCCGTCTAAAACTAAAAACACATCTTTTCTGCTTGGCCGGCCTAGGGTAGTCTCTCTCTATGGGGTTTTAGTTGTTTTAACTGGGAATTTTAGTATGTTAATGGGGTATTTTAGCACAGGTATATGTTTAATTTGTTTTTAATGTGTTTGTATATTTATTGTTTTAGTTTTCCCTGTGCACCGCTCCGAGTCCCTATGGGGAGAGGGAGCGGTCAACAAATTAAAATTAAAATTATTATTATTATTATTATTATTATTATTATTATTATTATTATTATTATTATTATTATTATTATTATTATTATTATTATTATTATTATTATTATTATTATTATTATTATTTATATATATATATATATATGAATTTTTATTAGTTTTCAAAATATACATGGGGAAGACGTATAAGGTGAATATAACATTTTGGTAGCTCCCATGCCGGTGGTGGTAGTCCTCCCAAAACTTCACAAATTTACAATTTTAAAAATAAAGGATAAGCATATACAGCAGGGGTCTCCAACCTTTGCAACTTAAGTCTGAAGGACTTTAGCTCCCAGAATTCTGGGAGCTGAAGTCCTTCAGACTTAAATTTGCAAAGGTTGGAGACCCCTGATATACAGGGTTTACATTGTATAGTCCATACATTCAATCATCTTTTTCTTTGCCATTTTCTCTTGTATCGACAATTACAATAAAATTTCAAATACAATCATTTTTGAATTTAAACTATATTTTTATTGTATTCTAACTTGAGCAGCTCTTACTGAGGGGCTAGTAAATTAAAGGAGTAAACAGATTTTCAAATCTGTTTGAAAATTTTGTAAAATAATTTTGTAAAATAATTGATAGGAACCAAGCTGAGGTTCAGACTGAAATGTTACACCAAATTTTTTATTCAAACTTAAAACATGAATTTGTCCCCAACGTCTATGACAAACCGTATTCTAATTTCTAAATATTTAAGGAGATGCTGTGTTTTAAACTGACACGTATTTCTTTATTTTAAAAAAGGGAAACAGGCAAGTAAATGAAGGAACTCACATGGGTAAGCCAGTTAAGTGTAACAAGGATAACAATAACATATGTAGAGTACCAAGGGGTATTTTCAAGGGATTGTTTTCTTAGAAGCTAAATGCATAAGCATTTTATTAGCAACATAAGTAGTATTTGATAAGAGATGCTGGCAATTGTGCTCAAACACGTTATGAGGAACAAGAAGAGAAAGAAGCTGCTGTGGCCTAGAGGTAGAGCTCTTGCCTCACAAGCAAGAGGTTGTGAGTTCGATCCTACGTAGAGGCACATGTAGGGTCTCCTGCTTGGGCAGCGGGCTGGACTAGATGACCTGCGAGGTCCCTTCCAACTCTGTTAATCTGTTAAAGCTACTGGGTGAGACAATGTCACTGATGGCAAGAGCTCCCACTTGTTACTAATGACTGATATCCCATCATAGCTTGGGACGAACTCTAACTTCTACCTCTACTTTCCCTCCAAGTATGTTTCTCTGATAATGGAAGTATCAGAGTTCTTGAACAATGTATTCTTGATTCTCAGAGAGACGTGAGACTTTCTAACTGCTGTATTTGAACTCCTATCAAGATTTGATCCATTAGAACTTATAGCTGTATTTGGGGAGAGGGAGTTGGCTTTTGAAAATGATGTGCTGAGTGGCAAGGCAATCTTTTTCTCCACTGACAAACAGATGATGTTGCCGCCACAGCTGGTCCTTTCAGGGTACACTCCCCAATTTGAACAGAAGCAACTAAGAATGATCCAAAATGACCCTCAGACTGCTATGTACCTACCTGACTAGAGGAATCTTTCAGGTTGCTATTTTCAGTGTGAGTGGCTGGAGGTTTCAGTCTTCATATGGCAGCTCTCCTCTCCGGAATTAATTATGAACTTGCTATCTATTCGGCAGCTGACCTCTGCGCCCTGCGAGAGTCCCCCCTCTCGCAGGTTTGGCCCTCTGCTCTAACGAGGGCCCACCTTGATGATGGATTTCTTAATCTTGAGAGGTGGCGGAAAAGGAAACTGAGGGGTTTTTTAGGGGGCTTTTTAACTCGGTTTTTAAGGGGTTCTGGGGTGGGTTTTTTAGGGGGTACCAGGGAGGTGGGTGGGCACAGACAGGGAGAGACAGAGGGAAAAAAGGAAAGAAAGGGCCGGACCAGCAGTTGGCGGAGGGAAGCGGAAGGATCCGGCAAGAGGGGGGAAACACAAGTCATTCCGGTGGAGGGCTTCCCCATCCAGAGGGTCGTGGGGAGGGGCAGGTCCGAGGGGAGACAAGTTCCATCCTCCCGGTTGGAGGCACGTAGCCGTTGGTTACAAACGGTCAGTTGCCACAACCCCCGCAGGCTAGGTGGTCAGGGAGTACAGAGCCAAGGCCTGCGGCTGATGTTTTGCAACGCCAGGTCCGTTGCCAACAAAGCCCCCCTCATTAATGACCTGGTGTCAGAGGGGGAGCCGGACCTGGCTGGAATTGCGGAGACCTGGTTGGGCCACGAGGGAGGACTCCCCCTCGTTGAAATGTGCCCACCAGGCTACCGCGCTTTTCATCAGCCCCGGGCCCTAGGCAGGGGTGGTGGGGTAGCGGTCATTGTTAAGGAAGGTCTTGAGCCGAGAGAGACCGTTGTGCCACAGACCACCGGTTGTGAGTCCCTCTGCGTGAAGTGGGGCCTAGGGAGGCAGTTGGGCTTGCTGGTTGTATACCTGGCTCCCCGCTATGTAGCAGAAGCCCTGCCCGAGCTCCTAGAGGTGATCGCTACGGTGGCAGTTGAGACCCCCAGACTTTTAGTCATGGGGGACTTTAACCTGCCATCGGTGGGCGAATCATCCGGGGTAGCTCGAGAGTTCATGGCTTCCATGACGGCCATGGACCTGACCCAAGTAATTCAAGGCCCCATGCACGAGGGTGGACATACACCGGATCTCATCTTTGTCTCAGGCCAATGGAAGAGTGATCTGGGTATAGGGGATATAGTCATCACACCCTTGTCATGGACAGACCACTCACTTCTCCGGCTTGACTTTCCGACCGCTACTCCCCTCCGCGGGGAGGTGGAACCTGAGTTACCAATCTGGTTCCGCCCCAGGCGCCTGATGGACCCAGATGGGTTCCAAGCGGCGCTTGGGCCACTTCCTGTACCCCTGACCCGCGCCCCGATGGAGGACCTCGTGGCCGCATGGAATACTGCGACCACGGGAGCCTTGGATCGGGTCGCGCCCTCGCGGCCTCTCTTGCGGCGGCGAGCCACCCTGGCTCCTTGGTTTACCGAGGAGCTGAGGGTGATGAAACGCCACAAGAGATGCCTAGAGAGAAGATAGAGGTCTACCCGCTCTGAATCTGACCGGACACAGGTAAGAGCCCATTTACGGACTTACATTGTGGCGCTGAGAGTGGCCAAACGCCATCATTGTGCCACTCTCATAGCATCCGCAGATAACCGCCCTGCCGCCCTGTTTAGGGTGACCCGTACCCTTCTTCAACAGAGGGTGCGGGAAGCCCCCTTACAGGGTAGAGCAGAGGAATTTGTGTCTTATCTGCAGGAGAAAATCGCTCAGATACAGAATGAGTTAGCCCCCATTGCTGGTCCAGTGGATTGCCACGAGGGGGATCTTGTTTGGGAGGAGTTTGACTCCGTTACTTCCGAGGATATGGACAGGTTACGTGGGCGACTGCGAGCCACCACATGTTTATTGGACCCGTGTCCCTCCTGGCTTGTACTGGCATCCTGGGAGGTGACACGAGGCTGGCTCCAAGAGGTTATCAACGCATCCTTGAGTGAGGGTTCCTTGCCTGCCTCCCTAAAAGAGGCCATGGTGAGGCCCCTCCTCAAGAAGCCCTCTTTGGATCCAGCTTTATTAACCAACTATCGTCCAGTCTCCAACCTTCCCTTCCTGGCGAAGGTTGTTGAGAGTGTGGTGGCACAACAGTTTCCCCGTCATCTGGAGGAAGTTGATTATCTAGACCCGTGCCAGTCCGGCTTTCGGCCCGGGCATAGCACCGAGACGGCATTGGTCGCGTTGGTGGATGATCTCTGGAGGGCCAGAGATGGGGGTTGCTCCTCCATCCTGGTTCTGTTAGACCTCTCGGCGGCTTTCGATACCATCGACCATGGTATCCTATTGCATCGGCTGGGGGGGTTGGGGGTGGGAGGCACCGTTTTGCGGTGGTTCTCCTCCTACCTCTCTGGCCGATCGCAATTTGTGTTGACGGGAGAGCAGAGGTCGACCCCGAGACCCCTCACATGTGGGGTGCCTCAGGGGTCGGTCCTCTCGCCTCTCCTGTTCAACACATACATGAAGCCGCTGGGCGAGATCATCCGTGGTTTTGGGGTAGAGTATCATCTCTACGCTGATGATACTCAGCTGTATATATCTACCCCAAACCACCCCAACGATGCCGTAGCGGTGATGTGCCAGTGCCTGGAAGCCGTGCGGATCTGGATGGGAAGTAACGGACTCAGGCTCAACCCGACCAAGACCGAGTGGCTGTGGTTTCCGGCCGCCCGATTCAACCAGCTGACTCCATCGCTGGCCATAGGGGGCGAACATCTTGCCCCTGTGGATGGGGCGCGCAACTTGGGTGTCCTCCTGGATACCCGGCTGTCCATGGAAGATCAAGTGACAGGCGTGGCCAGGAGGGCGTTTTACCAGGTTCGCTTGGTACGCCAGTTGCACCCCCTATTGGATCGGGACGCCCTTCGCACAGTCACTCATGCTCTCGTGACATCCCGACTGGACTATTGCAACTCTCTCTACATGGGGCTCCCCTTGAGGTGCACCCAGAGACTTCAGTTGGTCCAGAACGCAGCCACGCGAGCAATAATGGGAGCCTCTAGGTTCACCCACGTAACACCGCTCTTGCGCGAGCTGCACTGGCTACCTGTCGTCTTCCGGGTGCGCTTCAAGGTGTTAGTCATCATCTTCAAAGCGCTCCATGGCTCGGGACCTAGCTATCTGCGGGATCGGATCCTGCCCCATACATCCTCACGGCCGATTCGCTCCCACAGAGAGGGACTTCTCCGGGTGCCGTCCACTAGACTTTGTCAGCGGGTGACGCCCAGGGGAAGGGCCTTCTCTGTGGCGGGCCCAGCCCTCTGGAATGACCTTCCCCCCGATATCAGGACAACCAACGGACCTCCGCTCCTTCCGCCTAAAATTAAAGACACATCTGTTTCGCTTGGCCGGCCTAGGGTAGTCTCTTTTTAGATTGGGGTTAGTTTTAATATGGGATTTTAGCGCAGGGTTAGTTTAATTTCATTTTATTATTGTATACTGTTTGTATTTTATATGTATTTTAAATTCCCTGTGCCCCGCCTCGAGTCCCTTCTGGGAGAGAGAGCGGGTTATAAATTAAATTATTATTTATTATTATTCATCTTTTTCTTTCAGCTGTTTGTTTTTTTAAATGCACCTCAGTTTTAACTGTATGTTTTGAAGTTTCTTTCTTTTTTTTTCATTTTGATCGTCATCTTTTCCCTGGACACCAAAAGTGGTAAAAGAGGAGGTTAAGAAGATTTTCATCTTTAACTATTAATCAACTGGTTGAATGTTGAATTATTCCAACCTTTTGCTGAATTTTAATGTGAAGTTTTGGCATCTTTTTTAATGCTTTATTTTGGAGTTGCAAATCACTTTTTCTTTCATCATATGGAAGTCAATGGTGATGTCTTGGCTAGCGAAAGTGATCTGATTTGATTTACATTTACATCGAATTTTCACTACAATGGTTTTGTATTCCATTCATTTTTAAAAGCTCTGGTCTTATTTTTCTAACCTCTGATGGGAATTTCCCCCCTTTTTCTATTCACTTTTTATTGTGGGAAATATTATCTTAATCCTTTCTGTGGTCATTCTGTTATAGTATAGTTACTAACCCATCCTTGAGAGGAACTGCTTAAGTTTGGTTGTGAAAGCTCAGCTATAGGGGAGTTTTGGATTATATTAAAAATGCAAATAATGCATCAACTTAATGCTGCAGCCTTTTGAGAAGCTTTTGAAAAAATGTTTTTAGTTTACAAGTTGAAAATGTACATTAAAAGTTTGATAAAATAACAATTGTTTTAAATCAATCCAAATATGACACTGAGACCCAAGTAACAGGAACTAAACAAGGCTTACAAACAAATGGATTGGAATCTAATTTGTTGCTGGCAGATTTGAAGGAGAAGGTTCCTAGTTTGAGAATTGAAGGATTGTTGAAGAAGGCTGAATGGGACCTGAATTCTAAAGACTTAGAGGGGACAGAACCAATAAGTGATGGACTAGACTTTCTAAAGGAGATTGATGAAGATTGGGGAATGGATTTATTAGGTCCAATCAGAGAACAATTGTCAAGAGATGCTGGGTTTCAACTGTAGACAGATTTTTTTTAACAACAAATGCTGTGGAGATATTTACAACAGAGACTTATGATTGGGGGAATGAGATCCAATTGTTAGGAAAGATCCCTTTCAAAATTTTAAGGAAAAGTTTTATCAATCGAGGATATTTGATCTTAGACAGACAATTGTGGTGGTTTATGGTATACAAGAAGCCATTGTGAACTTTCTGTGAATTAAATACAAAAATAGATTGTTAACAAAGGGCTTTGAAGTCTAACTTTGCTGTAGGCTTTATCTGTTAACTATGTTTTTGTTTTATTCAAGTTATTAAACTGTAGGCCTTTTTTCTTACAAGGGACGACGACATTAATATTGAAATATATATAATAATAATAATAATAATAATAATTTTATTTTAAACCGCACCCTCTCCCCACAGGGACCCGGGGCGGTGCACAGGCAGAATAAAAACAGTCAAAAAATACATACATTTCATAAAAAACAATTAAACCAACCCTGTGCTAAAAATTCGCTAAAAATGTGCTACCCCATTAAAAAAACCCAAAGACAGAGAGACTATCCTAGGCCGGCCAGACAGCCTAGGTCAGACAGCCTATGTCAGTATTCAACTGGGGAGACTCTATGTATGTATGTATGTATGTATGTATGTATGTATGTATGTATGTATGTTACGTTTTTGAGCTGATCAATAAATAAGTCAGGGAGACTAGGATAGATCTAATTTGAGCTATTTAGCTCTCATCAGCTAGCCATACCCTTACTGGGATTCGAACCAGGGAAGTATTACATGTGAGGCAGGTGTAATTGCCACTAGACTACTGGATTTTATCCTGATCAGCTGAGACAGGAGGATAAGTATATGCTTGTGTCACAACACCCTGTTAAGCCCCAATTAAGGGAGGAAGCATACTGCTTTCCTTTTCTGCCTTTTTCTGATAATTAGTCTACATTTAAGAGTTATCACAGCTCCTGTGAAGAGGTCCCTTTAAGGGGAGGAGACGCCCTTTAAGGGGAGGAGACTCGTGATAATTAGTCTACATTTAAGAGTCCTGTAAATTGGCTGATATAGCAGGGATACCAGATAGCTCAAGGCATAGAGAGCTTGCCTCAAATGCTGGAAAGCCCTGGTTCAAATCCCAGTAGAAGGAGTATGGCCAGCTGAAGAAGGCTAACAAGCCTGAAATGGATCCATCCTGGTCTCTTTATTTTCAGCCCTTAAAAAATCTAACACACATCTAAAAAATGTCACGCAGCAGTAATCTAATTTGGTTCTCTGTCTGGATGACTCTGGGTTGAGTCAAAGGGCAGAGAGGGATGACGTTGAGTCTCCTCCCCTTAAAGGGACCTCCTTAAAGGGACCTCTTCACAGGAGCTGTGATAATTAGTCTTCATTTAAGAGTCCTGTAAATTGGCTGATATATCAGGGATACCAGATAGCTCAAGGCATAGAGAGCTTGCCTCAAATGCTGGAAAGCCCTGGTTCAAATCCCAGTAGAAGGAGTATGGCCAGCTGAAGAAGGCTAATAAGCCTGAAATGGATCCATCCTGGTCTCTTTATTTTCAGCCCTTAAAAAATCTAACACACATCTAAAAAATGTCACACAGCAGTAATCTAATTTGGTTCTCTGTCTGGATGACTCTATATTGCAAGTAACCAGGCCCCGTGCCATGGAGCGCTTTAAAGGTGGTTACTAGTACTAGTACTGTTGCAACCGGTACATTGCAACAGGACTGTGTGTCCACCATGTGCACATGTGCATGCATTCCTACCACCCGTGATGTTCCAGCTGCTTGGCGTAGCGTTGCGCAGGCACCGTACTTTCCATGCACACGCGTGAATGCCCCGATCAGCTCAAATACGGGTAAGGACGTCAGGCTCTTGGGTGGGCTCTCCAGAGCACCATACTCGAATGGTACCTGGTGCTCCCAGCAGGCACTGGTACACCCATACCGGGGCCATCGGTCATGTCCCACCACTGTCCCAAAGGTGCTTTTTCAAAAGGAAACTAGACTTTGTTTTTCTTTGAAGACATTTTCACTTCTCATCCAAAAAGCTTTTTAGGTTCTGTCTGAATGGTGGAGGCTGGAAGGATTTGTACGCAGTCACCTGGTCATTAGCACTCTTTATGAGAGTCATGGAGGCCACTTGGAGGTTTATCTGCGCCCTCAGGGTCAGCGGAATAGTGCAAATGAGTATGGAACCTTCTTACAACACAGTCCTTTCAGCAGTTCAAAGAACGTTCCTTGCCCATCCCACATCATGTGCGGTAGCTTAATCTACTGTGAGACTGAACACACTCTTTATCTAGAAACAACACTTCCAAATCCCAAGTATTGGACAGCAGAATCAATTTAAGTAGAACACGGGTAAAATGAATTGGAAAAACTATGGATGGATATTATCAACGCCATTTCCATGGAGCAACCTGGAAAGAGAAGGACAAGACTGTTATAGCCCCAAAAAGTTTCTAAACAATTTTCTTCTATTTGGGAGGATAACATCTTTCCCCCCCTCAATAAATGGTCTGTTCTCCCCAGTGAGACAGGAGTTTTCTTGATTTCAGACAGACTGATTTTTGATGACTGAGACCTGCGTCAAGATGGATTTGGAATTATTTTTGTAGTCATTAGACATACAGGAAAGGAAGCTCTTAACTGGCAAAACAGTACCAAAACTATTTTCAGAGATCAGTAGGGGATTAGGAGTACCTTGTGAATCAGATGTGTTGACTGGTGTTTGCCATTATATATAGTTACACTAAGTCTGTTATGAAACGTGCTTTTGCTTACTGTACAAATCTAGAGAACAATTCATTTATTACATGCATTTCTTAACCTAGAAGGGAAATATTTGTTTCTCTGCATTCTACAGAACAGGTAGAGAAGTGAAATTATACACCATTAGTTGGAGCTGTCATTTTCCACTCTGTTATCACACAAAAATTAACCCTGCTTTCTATATTGCTGATGCTGCATTCATCTCTATTACAATTTTGTTTTATAGTCTCAAAGACAATTTAGCTCTGCATAACCATTAATTTTAATGGGATGGCCACTTACCCAATTACCAGATTAGGTGTGGGATTGATACATGAAAGAACTTGTTAAAACGGTCCTTTTGGAGGGTGGATGGGGAGGTTCATTAAGACTAAGAAAGATGGAGCGGTAAAGGTGAGAAGGCAAGAAAGAAGAAAAAACGAATAGCCTGGCCAAGATTCAATACTAAACCAGAAATCGGGTTTATTAGAAACCAACATATGTGTTTCATTGCTCCATTGCTACACTTTTGTCCATCTTGCCAATGGCAGTCCCTTGGATTGCAGATCATATGTTGCTTTTAGTCACAAAAAGTGTGGATGATGAGATCATAGCAATAGCACTTAGATTTATATGCCACTTTATAGGGGCTTTACAGCCCTCGCTAAGCAGTTTACAGAGTCAACATATTGCCCCCAACAATTGAGGTCCTCATTTTACCCACCTCGGAAGGCTGAGTCAAACCTTGAGCCTGGTGAGATTTGAACTGCCAAATTGCAGGCAGCTGGTAGTCAGCAGAACTAGCCTGCAGTACTGCACTCTAATCACTGTGCCACCACAGCTCCTAGGGTCTAATCTACTTTTCTCACCAGCCAGCTGATAAACGGGGCAAAGGATCCTTGGTTTCTATCAATGGAAATAAGGGGAAAGCTTCACTGATTTCTCTTTATTGATCAACTCATTAGCAAAAGAAAGTAGCAATCCTGAGCAGAGGTGTAACAGATTGTGTTCAAAAGTCTCTGTTTCCCATAGTGGGAAACCAGGAATGTGTGAACAGGTTGCTGAAGGGGAAATTTACGTGCTTTCATTCCCCTACCACCCACCCACACATCCGTTCTGTCTACGTTTGCTGGAGAAGTTAAAGAACAAAAAATGTGGATGACTGTCACGCATATGAGTATGTTGTCCATGCTTGTCTTGTCACACAGCCATATAATAGTATACACAGCCACCACTGCAGAAAATGATGAAACAATTGGGCCAAAATATTTGTTCATTCCTCAGCTAAATAAACCAAATATACTGGGATTTACAAACCAGAGATTAAAATACAATTTAGTCCAAGTAAAGCAACAAGAGTTGCTATTAAAAGACTGCAAGAAGGGACGAAATAATAGTAGGATGTAAAATGCTCCAGTAAAATGTTTATTGTGTTATTGTAAAATCGACATAAAAATCATTATAGAACATTGTATACAGGCCTGGTAAAAAGAACACACTGGAAGAATTTATGCAATATCTTATACAGCTAAAAATCCATGGTGAAGCTGCCTTGATGTAGAATAACCAACGTAACTATTCATAGATGAACATCTGTATTCACTCCAAGAGCATAGTCAGATCGCTGTGTTCACATACTATCTTCCTGCTCTACTGTCAAGCTTTATTCTGTCTCAGGAACAAGGCTGTCATGGGGTGCTGTCCTTACAATTTTATTGCAGAATAAGTTAAGGAAAGGGAGTAGATTCCCCTGGCTTCCCTCACTCTGAGTGTTACCTGCTAACAGAGAAAACATCAACCAGTCACTTACTTTAAAGTGTGATGGAGGTTATAGGTAAACTGCCTGGGATAAACCATCTCAAACTGCTTGACAGCTACGTTGCTCTGATAGCAGTAGCAGTTAGACTTATACACTGCTTCACAAGGCTCTACAGCCTTGTCTAAGCAGTTTACAGAGTCCACATATTGTCCCCCCCAAAATCTGGGTCCTCATTTTACCGACCTCAGAAGGATGGAAGGTTGAGTCAATCTTGAGCCACTCAGAATCAAACTCCTGGCACTGAGCAATGATCTAGCATGCATTCTAATCACTGCGCCACTCCGATCACTTGGGTTTCTTTCCGAATATCAGTTTAGTACTCTTTTGAAAGAGTGCTAAACTTATATTAAAAGCAAGAGTGACTGACTGATAAATAACAGTTGGACAGGAGGTGTTGCAAGGAGCTCTTACTTCCTTCATTCATACCCTTCCTTCACATCTGCAACCTGTTAGCCTCGCAGGCATGAAGTAGGCACAAAGTAGACATGAAGTAGATATAAAGTCAACCTGTTAGTCTAGTAGGGATGAAGTAAGGTAAAGTAAGTTGGGGTGATCACTAATGTTTTTTTTTTAAATTTATTTAGCAATGGCATATCATACATGGAGTAGCAATATATATTAACTTTTCATCTAGATTTGTAGAACACAATAAAATATAAATGCTTAAAAGATCTATGTTTCAATACCAATATCTAGGCCGTCTAACCATTAACAGATACTAGACTGGTATATGCCCAAGTTTACAGTCAGTCATGATGCGATGTACAGTTTGACGTGGGACCTCTCAGCAAGCTATATCTTTAGGTCTCTATTCTAAGCAGAATTCTACATAAGAGGCCATTTTCCATTGCTTATGGAGAATAGCATTAGACCAGCACCAACTCTGTGGGTATATTGGAAAGCCATTATGACCTGGTGATTCCCTAAAGTGCTTTTTCAAATGGCAACTGGACTTTGTTTTTCCTTGATGTTTCACTTCTCATCTAAGAAGCTTCTTCAGTTCGTCAGTCAGAGATTGGACATCAGCACATTAGAAGAACCTGTCAATCATTATTTGGGCAGCTGCTTCTGTGGAAGTAGGAGGAATCAAGATGGAGGACTGACCTCCAACTCTAACTTATCAACAAAGGAACTAAAGAGGCTTCCCAACTCAAGCAGCCTCAAGCCGTCTGGAATTCTGAAACTACCAACGAAGAGTCTATGTGTGCCTCTGTGTGAGTTGGGAGTGGGAGGAATTTAAATTATTCATTTCAGGCAAGGACACCAGCAACCCTTTAAACTTCTTGAAAGCTGCTGAACATCCAAACAAACAACCTTTCGGCTTCATCAAACCTGGATTCATGGCCTCTGATCCGGGTGCGGCTGTCTCTCTCCTCCTGCCTGCTCTGTCGGCCTGTTCCAGCAAACACTCCCTGCTGGCTCTCTGCAGGCTGCAGCAAACCTGGATTCATGGCCTCTGATATGGCTGAAACTGTCTCTCTCCTGGCCCTCTTCCAGTGTGAGTTCATTACAGCACCTGATGCCTGACACCCAACTGTGCATCACCTCCCCCTACGTGGTTTGTGGCAACTCCGACTCTCGGACATTGACACCAAGCTCTTGGCATGCCCCAACACCCACCCACCATACTAGGAGGGTGAAGAACCCCTGCAAGTTGAATTACAACCCTGATGTGGTGGGCCTTCACGAAGAAATCTATGACTTTTATAAGGACATGTCTTCTCGACCCGAAGAGGAAAGAATGCGGGTGGAGGTGGTGAACAGGATTGAACATGTAATAAAGGAACTCTGGCCCAATGCGGATGTGCAGATATTCGGAAGTTTTAAGACTGGTTTATATTTACCCACTAGCGATTTTGACTTAGCGGTGTTTGGAAAATGGGAGACTTTGCCACTGTGGACCTTGGAAGAAGCACTTTGAAAGCACAATTGTACTCAGCAGCTGACCTCCATGCCCTGTGGGAGTCCCCCTCTCACAGGTTTGGCCCTCAGCTTTAACGAGGGCCCACCTCGATGATGGGTTCGTTAACCAAGAGAGGTGGTCAAAGCAGAAGTTAAGGGGATTTTTAACTAAATTTTTAATTCAGGTCTTAAGGGGCTCCAGGGAGGAGGGAGGTCAAACTAAAATTAGGGTGGTGGGTGAGGGGGAAAACTCACTGGGGAATACCTCCAGGCCAGCTGGCAGTCCCAACGGGGAGGGCGTAGTGCCTAGAATTGGGGAGGGGGTGAGGGTCTGTTTAACAGAGGGCCACTCCATCAAGACTGTGTGTGGGAGGGGCAGGTATGGCAAGAGCGGAGGGCCATATCATATAAGGGGAGGGCGCACCCGCTGTTTGCGAGCGGTGGCGCGCTCCGGCCCTCATGGCTCCTCTTGCGACCCAGGGGGTTCAGGATCTCAGGGCCTGGGCCTTTGGCTGATGTTGTGTAATGCCAGGTCCGTGGTTAATAAAGCCCCCCTCATTTACGATCTGGTTTTGGAGGGGGGGCAGTCCTGGCGGGTATCATGGAGACCTGGTTGGGCCAAGAGGGGGGGTGCCCCTCGTTGAAATGTGCCCACCGGGTTACCGTGCATTTCACCAGCCGTGAGCCCAGGGTCGGGGTGGGGGGTGGCGGTTGTTATAAAGGAGGGTCTGGACCCGAGGGAGACCACTGTGCTGCAGACAGCAGGCTGTGAGTCTCTATGTGTGAAGTGGGGTCATGGGAGGCAGTTGGGCTTGCTGATAGTGTACCTGGCTCCCTGCTACATATCAGCAGCCCTACCCGAGCTTCTCAGTGTGATAGCCGAGATGGCGGTTGACACCCCCAGGGCTGTTAGTCATGGGGGATTTCAACCTGCCATCGATAGGTGAGGCATCCAAGACGGCATGGGAGTTCATGGCCTCCATGACGGTCATGGACCTGACCCAATTAATTCATGACCCCACCCATACTGGGGGACACACGCTGGACCTAGTTTTTGCCTCCGGCCAGTGGTTGAGTGATCTTGGTTTAGGGGAAATAGCTGTTAAACCCCTGTCATGGTCAGATCACTCTCTCCTTTGGCTGGGCTTTCCAACTGCTACATCCCACCGCGGGGAGGCAGAACTGGAAGAGGTGAGATGGTTCTGCCCCAGGCGCCTGATGGACCCTGAGAGGTTCCAGATGGAGCTTGGGCCAATACCTGAGACCCTGACCCACGACTCAACTTAGGAGTCCTATTCCAACCTAGTGACCATTTGGAATAGTGCGGCCACGGGGGCCCTGGACCGGGTCGTGCCTTTGCGGCCTCTCACCCGGCACCGAACCACCTTGGCTCCCTGGTTCTCTGAGGAGCTAAGAGTGATGAAGCATCAGAAGAGATGCCTAGAGAGCGGTTGGAGGGCCACCCGCTCCGAGTCTGACCGGACACTGGTAAGGTCGCGTTTGAAGACCTACCTAGTGGCGATAGAAGCGGCGAAATGTAATTATTTCTCCACTCTTATCACGTCTGCAGATAACTGCCCTGCCGCCCTGTTTAGGGTGACCCGCTCCCTTCTTCACCAGAGGGCGCAGGATGCCCCCTTGCAGGGTTGTGCGGAGGAATTTGGGTGTTATCTGCATGATAAAATCGATCAGATCTGGGACGGGTTGGCCTCCGATTGGACTAGTTCAGATGGGCTGATGGAGGCAGGTCTTGAGTCTGTTATCTGGGAAGAGTTTGATCCTGTGTCTCCTGAGGACATGGACAGGATGCTGGGGCGGCTGAATGCCACCACATGTTTATTGGACCCGTGTCCCTCCTGGTTGGTACTGGCCTCCCGAGAGGTTACACGAAGCTGGCTCCAGGGAATTGTCAACACTTCTTTGAGTGAGGGGTTTCTGCCGGCCGCCTTGAAAGAGGCGGTGGTGAGGCCCCTCCTCAAGAAGCTCTCCCTGGACCCGGCTGTGTTGGCCAACTACCGTCCAGTCTCCAACCTCCGATTCCTTGCGAAGGTTGTTGAGAGTGTGGTGGCGCAACAACTCCCTCAGCACCTGGAGGAAACTGTCTATCTGGACCCATGCCAATCCGGTTTCCGGCCTGGGCACAACACAGAGACGGCATTGGTCGCGTTGGTGGATGATCTCTGGAGGGCTTGGGATAGGAGTTGTTCCTCTATCCTGGTCCTGTTAGACCTCTCAGCGGCTTTCAATACCATCGACCATGGTATCATGTTGCGCTGGCTGGAGGGGCTGGGGCTACCTCTCTGACCGGTTGCAATTTGTGTTGGCAGGAGGGCAGAGGTCGACGTCGAGGTGCCTCACTTGTGGGGTACCACAGGGGTCGGTCCTCTCGCCTCTCCTGTTCAACATTTATATGAAGCCGTTGGGTGAGATCATCCATGGTTTTGGGATAGAATTCCACCAGTACACTGACGATACTCAGCTGTACATCTCTACCCCGGATCATCCCAACGATGCTGTGGAAGTGATGTCCCGGTGTCTGGAGGCCGTGCAACTCTGGATGGGGAGAAACAGGCTCCAACTCAACCCGTCCAAGACCGAGTGGCTATGGCTTCCGGCGTCACGATATAGCCAGTTGCTGCCAGCTCTGGCTATTGGGGGCAAGTCATTGGCCCCCACAGAGAGGGCTCACAACCTCCTGGACTCTCGGCTGTCTCTAGAAGATCATATGACAGCCGTGGCCAGGGGGGCTTTTTATCAGGTCCGCCTGATACGCCAGTTGCGCCACTTTCTGGATCGTGACACTTTATGCATGGTCACTCAAGCCCTTGTCATCTCCCGCCTGGACTACTGCAACGCTCTCTACATGGGGCTTCCCTTGAAATGCACCCGGAGGCTCCAGTTAGTTCAGAATGCGACCGCGCAGGGGATCCTGGGAGCTCCTATATGCTCCCATGTGACACCTCTCCTGCGCAAGCTGCACTGGCTGCCTGTGGCTTTCCAGGTGCGCTTCAAGGTACTAGTAACTACCTTTAAAGCGCTCCATGGCAAGGGACCTGGTTACCTGCAAGACTGCCTCCTGCTACCAAATACCTCCCACCAACTAGTTAGCTCCCACAGAGAGGGCCTCCTCAGGGTGCCATCGGCCAGGCAATGTTGGCTGGCGACCCCTAGGGGGAGAGCCTTCTCTGTGGCAGCTCCTGCCCTATGGAATGACCTACCCACCGACCTACGCATGACCACGAACCTACGCCTCTTCCGTCAGGCCTTGAAGACCCATTTATTTCAAGACCTGGCATAGTTTTTAAATTGTTTTTAGTAGGGTTTTATTAAGGTTTTAGAATCAGGCCAACCATTTAATATATTTTTAAATGTATTTTATGTATTTTATATTTTATACCACTGATTTTTATTGTCGCCTGTACACCGCCCTGAGTCCCGGAAGGGAGAAGGGCGGTATAAAAATTTAATAAATAAATAAATAAAGTAGGGTATGAGTTCTGTTCTGCAGCCTACACCAAAACTCATGGAGAACAATTTCCAGTAGCTAGACAGGGGAAGCCTAAAATAGCCAATAAAGGGAGGGAGTTAGGAAGATTCCAGCCTTTGACCACATAATCAGTCACATGGTTGATGAAGGATCCTAATGTCCACAGCAATAACATTGTCTGGAGAAGGAGAAAAGCTCTCCTTTAAAATTGGAATAGCTAAAGAGAATTTCAAGATGCTTCAGTTGTTGACTGGGGACGAAGCAAGCAAAGCCAACATCACAAGAACTTTGAATTTAAACATAATTTGTGAAGCATGCTTGTGATTCGGCGGGACATGAGGAAACCATCTCAAGAAGATCTCTTTTGGAGCCCAAAGTATTTATTTTATTTATTTTATTTATTAAATTTTTATACCGCCCTTCTCCCTTCCGGGACTCAGGGCGGTATACAGGCACTAATAAAAGTCAATGATATAAAACATAAAATACAGTTAAAAGTCTATTAAATAGCTAGCCTGACTAAAATCCTGTTAAAAATCCTTACTAAAACAATTTAAAAAACTACGCCAGGCCAGCCACACGAAACAAATGGGTCTTCAAGGCCCGACGGAACGGGCGCAGGTCCGTGATTGTCCATAGGTCAGGGAGCAGGTCATTCCAGAGGGCAGGAGCTGCCACAGAGAAGGCTCTCCCTCTAGGGGTCGCCAGCTGGCATTGCCTGGCCGGCGGCACCCTGACGGCACCCTAAGTAGACGTTCAAAAAGAGTTGTTTTTTTTAAAATAAATAAATAAATGCAGTAACAGGGGAAATCAGACATCGGGGCATCTAAACAGTAAGAGGATGGCCATTTTTAAGTTGTTCCCTTCTATTCCATTCTGATCTAGACTGAGATCCTGGTATGTACAAGATGCTTGTAGACTACAAAGCATGCTATTGTTCATCTACTCTGACCCTGAAAAAAGTGGGCCCAATTTTGTTTAGCCCATTCAATATATTATTCCATTCCTTCTCAAAAAGGAAAAAAAAATCCCTCCATGACCACAGACATTCTGCGACATAATGATACTTACTGATAATAAGATGTTGGGTACTGCGTGATTCACAAATTATCACCTGTGAGTTTCGCTCTGATGACTACCCACCCGAATAGGAGTTTAAATTCATGCAAGGGGGCACAGATACCATTCAGAAGGGTTACAGCTACTGAGGGAAGAGCTTTAATGAAACTCTAGGCACCAACCTGTTCTGTTTACATCTGCAAGAGAATTGTGGGGTAAGAGTCAAGTTTGATAATTGTGAATAATGATGCTTATAAGATACTAGAGGGGAAAAGAAACAAATTTCTGATTCCTTCATACAGGTATCAACTTGAAATATGAAGATTATAATTTTACTTCTTTCTCTTTTGGGGCTGACCTTCTCCATACCAGTAAGTTATTTTTAATTTTTTTCATGTGTTTCTTTTGGTGGTGTACCTTCTTAGCAAGCTGAAAATGTATTATGTTTTTCATAAAGCATGGAGCCAGGTTTCACCCTGATGCCAAACAGATTTGTTCTCTGTAAATCTAAGCTTGCACCAGCACCAAATCCCTCCCCATCTTTCAAAATTTGGGATTTTAATTTGTATAAAGTAGTTTGGTTCTTTATCTGATCTTACCTATTCTCATTAGGTAGCAAAATCTCATGTATTAACAGCTGTAAAAATGTCCAATTACAAACATTTCTAAATAGAATTTCAGTTTTCTTGAGGCTATTTTGGGGTATTTCTCTTCTCCACACATCCTAGGGAGAGAACTATAGATGTCTTTATTTTACATTGCTGTAGGAAGGAGAACTGGGAGCAAGGCATGTACTGAATTTTAAGCTTTTTCAAGATTTTGTGGGTTTTTTTTTTAATGATGTTTGGAGAAGGAAGTGTGCAATTGTTTCTCTTTCAGTTTGTTTTTCAGATAGCTTGTCTACAGGCTACATACATACATACATACATACATACATACATACATACATACATACATACATACGGTTGTGTCACAACACCCTGTTAAGCCCAATTAAGGGAGGAAGCATACTGCTTTCCTTTTCTGCCTTTCGGCTCATCACCAGAGACCAGAGACCAGAGAAAGCTATGAATTCCGTTGTGTACTTTTTTATATGTGTGTTAGGTTTTTGAGCTGATCAATAAATAAATCAGGGAGACTAGGATAGATCTATTTCGAGCTTTTTAGCTCTCATCAGCTAGTCTCTGGTGATGAGTCGAAAGGCAGAAAAAGAAAGCAGTATGCTTCCTCCCTTAATTGGGGCTTAACAGGGTGTTGTGACACAACCGCCCTGAGTCCCCCCAGGGAAAATAGGGCGGTATATAAATCGAAATAATAATAAATAATAAAACCACATACTTATCCTCCTGTCTCAGCTGATCAGGAAGAGAACCTGGTGGCTTAAGTGGCTAAGGCTTCTGCCTAACATGGAATACAGCCCCGGTTCAAATCCCAGTAAGGGTATGACTAGCTGATGAGAACTAAAAAGCTCGAAATAGATCTATCCTAGTCTCTCTGATTTATTTATTGATCAGCTCATAATACTAACACACACACACACACACACACACACGCCTTCTGGGCAGCCTGGAACAATCTTAACCACTTGGGTTAAAATGTATAAAATCATTCCCCACCTTCTCTTTTGAAGGGGAGATGAGGAAATCACACTCTTATAGTCAACTAGATCCCTTAGATTTCACATGTGAAAGGTCTGGTGTATTGGGAAATATCTAAACAATGATAAGACTCCACTATTTGTGCAATGTCTGTGCACGGGCTTATGTACATGTTCAGAGATTGAAAGTAATATAATATTCTGCTGGCTGAATTGAAAATGAGAACAAAGATGATATATTACCTTCAGAAGTTGTGTATGTTCCATCACTGGAGGCTTTCAACAAAAGACTGGATGGCAATTTGTCTGAAATGGTTTAGGGTCTTCTGCTTGAGCAGGGAGTGAAGATCTCTGAGGCCTCTTCCAATTGTCCTGTGTTCTAACAGGGTTTCAGTATTATAGGACTATACTTCTTCTTGTGTTTTTATTTTGTTGAAATAAAGTTGGGGGGGAGGGGAATAAAGAGAAGTTGAGAGGAAAAAGAGAGACTGAATCAGAGCCTCCCTAGCTTTCCCTTTAATGTTTTAAGTGCCCTGGAGCAAGACTAAGAAACTGAACAAAAATATTTCAAGGGCTTTAAACTTATTTAACATCCTTTAAGGAAGTTACCAAACATATTTATATATCGAACATTGACCTTATTACAAACACACAGTGAAATGTGAACTAGAACAAAAACAAAATACATAATATTAATCAGAACTATAACCAAGGGGAGATAGAGTGAAGGAGAAAGAGGGTAAAAAGAAAAGAGAGAAAAGGAGAGATAGAGAGGGAGAAAAAATGGTTAGTGATAAAAGAAACCAAAAGCAGACAATGTCCATATGCTGAGAAAACATCAAACAGGTGAGTCCATAGAAGATACCAGGAGTTGAGCAAAACTCAATTGAACTCCTAGGTGACTTGACTTTCTTTATTCTATATATTTGTAGGACTAGATCAGTGTCCCCCAATTTTATTTTCTCAAAGAAAAAAGTTTAAAGCTTTGTAGGGTCACTTTAAGTTGGCCTCCAAGATCTCTGCCAGGAGCAGAGTTGGTTCTCAGCAGCTGTTCTGATCAAATCTTAACTGAAGCAAATGAATGAAAGGAAAATAGAGAATGGCCTGGAAAAGGACATTGATTAGAAAATTATCTTATTTCTCACAGCAATTTGCACCTCAGTGCAGTTCATGAGCACTATTCTAGGAAAATAATCTGAAAAATAGTAAGAGCAATATTCTAGGCATGAATTTCTGGTGTCTTTCAAACTGGTGATTTTCTTAGTATTGGAAATCCCAAGAGAATTTCTCAGTACTACATTAAAATGTTTTGGTTATGTGTTGGTAATTTAACAGTTGAGGAAAGCTGTGAATAGTTAAGACTTTAGGATTCTCTTTTACCTCCGTGCTTTTAACGAACCACCAGAAAAGGAGTGGACATTCATGGAGAAATGAATCATATGTTATGTTAATGTTTCTCTGGCAACCAATACAACCTTAATATCGCTGGGAGTGTGCAAAAACTCCCCAGAGTATTTATATGTATGGTATAATGAAGTGCCTGGTACACAATATATATAATTTTTTTTTGCACTCAAAGAATGTAAATGACGGTTGACTTCTTTGTTTGAGTCATTGTGGGTGGTTAATGGAAGTCTTATTTTTGTAGCTCCCTAGCCTTGGACAAAGCTGTGAGAATGGTGTAGTATTGTTCCTCCTAGGTGATACAGACCATGCTTCTAACACTGAAGTGTTAGAAAGAGCCTTTGTAAGAGGCTACTGCAGCAAATCTTAGCTTGAATAATGACAGGTGGAGACTAAATTACATAAGATTAAGATATTGGTATGTTTCATTTAGAATTTATGTTCTTTCTCCTCAGATCAACCACATTGGTGGGATTCTGGCTACAAGCAGCAGCAAAGAAGTAAATAACACAGGGGTGACAGCGGGGGAGGGAGAGACTGCAGGCCTGTTTGTTGCCAAATCAGCGTGTGTGTTTGCATGACCATCTTTCGCAGGTTCTGAATTGTTTAATTATCTAGAAAATATTGACACATTATTATGAGGCCTAGGTTCCTCTACTTTGGTCTGAACTGCTAATTTCCTTAGCCACCTTCCCTGCTTTGGCTTGCCTTATCTCTTGTTATTGGCCAAATAAAAAAATAATGGAGACCCTCTTCAGAACTGGGACCTTTTCTCTCAAATCAGAGCTAAATCAGTGCTCTGAAGGAACCAAGAGAATGATCCAAAGTTACAAGATGAATTGGTAAAGCTCTGCCAAAGTTTTCCCCCAATGCTCCTTTGTGGTTCCCTGCTTCCCCTTGTCTTTGCAATACGCCATGTGAAGCAGATGACTCAGGAATGGAGGCAGCTGTATTGCTGCCATGGAGAAGACAGGAGCAATAGCCATAGCATTTAGACTTACATCACTTCACAGTGCTTTACAGCCTTCTCTAAACGATTTACAGAGTCAGCCTATTGCCCCCAAACAGTCTGGCTCCTCATTTCCCAAACTCGGAAGGATGGAAGGCTGAGTTCACCTTGAGACTGGGAAGATTTGAACTGCCAAATTGTAGGCAGCCGGTAATCAGCAGAAGTAGCCTGCAGTACTGCACTCTAACCACTGCACCACCATGGCCCTTGAGTAGCCACAAAAAGGCCAAAACTAATCCAGGGCAATTTGGTGCCTCAGGCAGAATATTTCCATAGAATTTTTATCAACTTTCTCGCAAATTACCCAAATGTGTTATCCATTCAGAAGTTCAGGGTAATCTTGAAGTACATTAGAAGGGGGTATGTATCAATGTAACAAGATGCTTATTTCAATGGGACTTACATCACATGAATATAAGGGCCCCATGAACCAGATCCTCCTTCCTCCCACCAATTCTCCACCAATTCTTATAAAGGCATGCCACTACTCACTGGTTCAATTTATCTTAGGATAGAGCTGTCTCCAGATATGGCATTACTTTCCATTATTTCCACCCTTTCTCTTTTAAGAAACCCTCTGTTCTATCCGTGGAAGGACAAGGGGGGGAGGTTAAAAAAGAAATAATTGTGACTGCAATCTTATAAATCAGCCTTCTCCAAGGTGGCAATCTCCAGATGTTGTCAACGGCAACTTTCCAAGCATGCAGTTAAATCAGTATTGCAATGAGCATTTTGGTTGGGAAGGTTTTGGAATTAGAGGCCCACACAGGTGGAACATGTCATATTGGGAAAGACGGATGTACGGTGCTGTCTTTGGCATGTTTACTCAAAAGTAAATCTTTATATGTTCAATGGAGTAATTTTAGACTTCCAGCATTAATCCCATAGCTGTTCCTGGAATGTAAGCAGCTGGCGAGAAAAACTGCAGCCAGAATAAGCATATGCAGAACTTCAGGATTTTTTTTCACTGGAAAATAACATTAAATTTATTTGTTAATTACTGTTGAAACTTTTGTACAATCAAAGGCACTAATCAAAACTATTGTCCTTTAAGAATTTTTTTAAAACCATGCTGTTTGTCTTCTATTGTATTTAAAATTCCCTGTAGAATTTTCTAAAGTGAGAAGGTCAAGAAAAAATTTCCACTACTATTCTGCTAACATAATAGATAATTTTCCACAAAAAGGAGCTGTTAAGTATATATGTGCATAGTAAACAGCTCCAGCACAAGAAAATCTGCAAATAATTATATATCTTAGCAGGCAGCTAACCTACAGTGGTCTGATTATGATGAAATATTAAATCATTGTATGAAAAACTATGTGTGATTCATTTGCCAGATACTTCGCCTGTTGCAAAGGTATATAGCCATCGGTAATACTCCACAGCAAGCTCAGGTACTGCCGTTTTTATTTTTCTTAATGGAAACACGTTGGTTAAAAAAAGGTCACATTTTAACTGTCTTGCGCTGCAATTGTTCTGATATATAGTGCTGTAAAATAACAACAATTCTATTTATGATATGAAGCCAAATAATACATTCTGAATAAATAAAAATAAGTAAAACATAAAAAAACCCAAAGTGAAGTAGGAAACAATGGGATAAAAGCAATATAAAAAATAAATAAAAATGAGATAAAATTGGCAAGTAGCTACTGATTAATCTTATTGCTGGCCTGAAGAATATAAACTTATTATATGTTTGTTAGGTAATAGTTTAAAAAGACCTCAAATCTAATGGCAATAGATTTAGCATGGAATAGGACAGTGATGGCGAACCTATGGCACGGGTGCCACAGGTGGCACGCGGAACCATTTCTTAGGGCACGCAAGGTGTTGCCTTGTCAGCTCCAGCATGCATGTGCGCGCTGGCCAGCTGATTTAGGCCTTATTTTGAGGCCGTTTTTCACCTTCTGGAGGCTTCAGGGAAGCTCCTAGAAAGCTTCTGGAGCCTGGGTAGGGCGAAAAAAGCATGCCAAAAGCAGGGAGTCATGCACATGGCATTATGGTGTGGCACGCCCATGTACAACCCCCCATGCACTACCCCCGCTTTTGGCACGCGAGCCAAAAAAGGGTAGCCGCTTTTGGCACGCGAGCCAAAAAAGGGTAGGGATAGGATGTCCAATCTTGGCAACTTTAAAACTTATGGAGTTCAACTTCCAGAATTCCCCAGCCAGCATGGTGTCAGCCCTGAAACCATTTTGGGAGCATCTTCAGGGCTGTCACAGCAAGGATGGGTGGAGCTGTGGGAATGTAAGGGGGGAGGTAGAGATAGCTAGGGGATGTGTAGTCAAACCAGCATTCTTTCTTTGGGAGCCAAGGAGCTCTACCAGGTGTTGGAGGGGTGTGGACAAAATGGAGTCGGGACTGTGACCTGATTGGACCATATGATGGACATGTGACCTGGGAGCAACAATTTGGGTGGGGAAAAGCCTGGGTCCTTCAGGTTTTCAGCAGCTGGGCCAAACTGACATTCCAAATAAAATTGTGCTTTGAGGAAACTGTAGGCCTAAGAGTTTCAATTGCTTTGGGGTTGTTACTTGGAACCCTGACACATGGCTGGCTGTGGAGTTCTGGGAGTTGAAGTCCACAAATCTTAAGGTTGGACACCCATGGCCTAGAATCTAAGGTAGCAAAAGGCTTATAAGCATCCATAAAAGGAAATCCTGATTCCAAATGGAATAAGAATGTTCTGAGATTCAGGAAAAATGATAGAACAACACTTGGAGGAAGAGGAGCCCGAGAAAGGCTAATTCCTCATTGCCTACAATGTAGTTTACATTTGCCAGAACCAGCTTTGAGCTTCTCTCAATTCCTCACCTCTCTGCTGTTTGCAAATGGAGATGACATCCAAGCCAAAGGACTTTCCAGTTGCAAATGATGCCTCAGAATCCCAAGAATGTCCTATTGTGCCGAAGGGAGAAATTCACTGGGAGCAGGGAGGATAGTGTTTTCCAGTCTCAATCTGCAAACTTTCTTTGAAAGTATTCATGGAATATGCTCCCTCCCCCACTTTTCTATTTGCCATAAATGCTTGCATATCCAGGGGGTTTCTGAGATGAATAAGAGAGTGGTCCATTATTACCATTTAATCAGGAAAATTCCTAGGGTTTAATCCTTGCAGCAATTAGTGCTCATGTGAACTACTTTAATGTTGCTATAATTTTTTAATAATGCTACTAGCCGATAACCTGGTGTTGCCCGGGTATTTATTTATAGGGGGAAAATGTCCAGAGCAAACATAATTTCTAATGTTGGATTTTCCCCCTTACCAGAGGGAGCCCCCTTGTGGAGTACTGTGAAGCCATTAGCATGGCAACTTCACTGCACTATACAGTAGAAGCCGTTTTAAGGCATAACAGGCTGTACCTTAACAGACCCCCTACCACCACCAAGGGATGTTAGGGTGTCTTACCCCCACAGTGTTTGTTTCGAGAAAATAAGTCATCTGTGTACCAGGTTTGGTTGAAATTGCTCGAGGTGTTCCAGAGTTATGCTGGAACACACACACACACACACACACACACACATTTATAGATAGATGGATAGATTATACCTGAGCTTCTCATTATCTTTCCTTTTTTTCCCCCCTTGGATTTTGCATCAATCCCCAGCCTGACTAACAAATCTCGTCATATAATTATGACCGAGGATTGTGTAGTGAAAGAGCTGTTTCCTTTAACTTCGCTGAAACTGAACCACTGACACCATTTTGGTAATATTATTTGTAAGATGCTCTACTCCTGGAGCTTCTTACAACTGAAAATTTTGTTGAATATTGAAAGTCTTATGTACAAAGATACTAGCGGTCTTAGACTAAGAGGGAGAGAATGAAAATAGTCTTTGAATTCGTGTTAGCAAAGGCAGTTGCTATAATGTATAACTAATAAGAATTAAAAATACAGGTCAGAATCAGATGGAAGTAGACTTTTTATTCTCTGAGAGGATTCTTTTCTTTTAGAATGTAAATAATCACAAAATCTTACCCTAAGCCTTTCAATTAATTTAAATTTAATTTCAGTATCTACCCAAGCATGGTATATTGGTTAAGATGTTGGATTAAATTCTAGAAGATAAAAGTTCTAATCCACTTTTAGCCATAGAATTTCCATTGGTAATTTTGGAAATTTCCATCGGAAATTTTGGAAATTTCCACCAATAATTTTGGAAATTTCCACCGGTTATTTTGGAAATTTCCATCAGTAATTTTGAGAAGTTCCATCAGTAATTTCACCATCTCTGAACCTAACTTTCCTGACAAGGTTATTGATGAGGGGATAAAACTAGAAATATCCTAACAAGTACAATGCATATTTCTTTGGGTTCTGAAGACAAAGTATAAATGTAACAAATAAAAGTATTCACTGTATTCCTTTCAAATTGTAGTCTCGGCAAAGATCTGTACTGCCTCCAGCAAAGCTGATTCCAGATCCAAACCTACCAGGAAATCAGCCTCCAAATATGGTAAGCTGAAAAAAATATATTAATATATCATCACTTTGTTCATTATCTTTTGAATAGCACTGGAAGAGAAAACCAAAACTCAGCATCCATCGGCTGCTATCTGGGCTCTGCCCAACTAAAATCCTCTTCTTAGTTAGACGTGGGCTGGAACCTAGGAATTCTGAACTCCATTGGCCATTGATAAATGAATCTTTGGGGTTTGGCATGAGAAAAATTCCAAAAATGCCTAATTTGATTCTGTTGGTGTGTCACATAGATCCTGCCAAATAAAAAAGAAACATTTTTTTTAAAATTTCCCCAATCTGGGGCACCCTGCATTTGGCAGGAATGTAGAGGCTGGACCTTATGTGCCGAAGTCTTGTCTTCAACCTAGTACCACTGCCACTCAAAAAGACCACCTCACACTATTCCTCAAGGCATAATTGTGCGTTTCAATTATGTGCGTTTCAAGGTACTGATTACCATCTTTAAAGTGCTCCATGGCATGGGGCCTAGTTATCTGGGGGACCGTCTACTGCCCCATACATCCCTTCGACCGATCCACTTCCATAGAGAGGGTCTTCTCCGGGTGCCGTCGGCCGGGCAATGCCAGTTGGCGATGCCCAGGGGAAGGGCCTTCTCTGTGGTGGGCCCAACCCTCTGGAACGACCTGCCTCCCGAACTCTGCGTCACCTCGGACCTCTGCCTTTTCCGCCAGCGCTTGAAAATGCACTTTTTCCACCAAGCCGGCCTGGCGTGAACCACCCTATACTGACTGAGTTTTAGTTTACCAAAGTTTTAATCAGTGGGATTTTAATTATGTTTTACCACAGGGTTTTGAGTTTAATGTTGTTTTAGGATAATTTATAGTATTTTGTATATTTGTAGCTGTTTTTAATTCTCCTGTGCGCCGCCCCGGGTCCCTCTGTGGGAGATGGGTGCGGGATATAAGTATGAAAAATAATAATAAATAAAATAAAATAAAATAAAATAAAATAAAATAAAATAAAATAAAATAAAATAAAATAATAATAATAATAATAATAATAATAATAATAATAATAATAATAATAATAATAATAATAATAATAATAATAATAATAATAATAATAATAATAATAATAATAATAATAATAATTGTCCCTATGGTTCAGGGACAGTCCTTGCCCAGGATCTGCCATGCAATGCTTACCATTCCAGACTGTTGACATGCCCTTTATGGCCTACCCTAACCTTCTCTGGGTTGAATGAGGCCTTTGTTCTTGAAGGGCTTTGGAGAATGATCTTCCACAGCCTCTCCATGGCTTAGGACCTGGGTACCTACGAGATCGCCTTCTGCCACCGAGAGCCTCCCGCCGGCCCATACGCTCCCATAGAGAGGGACTCCTCATGGTGCCGTCAGCTAGACAATGTTGACTGGCGACACCCAGGGGGAGAGCCTTCTCTGTGGGAGCACCTGCCCTCTGGAACGAATTGCCACCGGAATTAAGAACTATCCCTGACTTCCGCACCTTCCACCACGGTCTCAAAACCTTTCTCTTTCAACAAGCCGGGCTGGCATAAAGTATGATTTCTAAATTTTTAAATTTAAATTTTTAAATTTCTATTACTTTAATTAGAGTTAAAGAGTTTGGGTTTTTTACACATTTCGGCCAATATTTCAATTATGTTTTTTAAAAGCTTTTTAAAATATATAACTTTTATATATGTGTTTTTATATATTTTTATATTTGTTTTTATTTTGGCTGTACACTGCCCTGAGTCCCTCAGGAGTAGGGCAGTATAAAAAACCAATAAACTCTAAACTCTAACTCTAAACTCTGCAGTCTCCAAAAACTATGCAAAAACACAGGCTGTTTTCATATGATTTTCAGAGGCTCCAGAGGCTGCCGGTAGCCTTCCAGGTGTGTTTTAAGGTTTTAGTGACCATCTTTAAAGCGCTCCATGGCAGTGGGCCTGGTTACCTGCAGGACCGCCTACTGCCACATACCTCCACTCGACCTGTCCGCTCCCACAGGGAGGGCCTCCTTAGGGTGCCGTCCGCTGGACAATGCCAGCTGGCGACGCCCAGGGGAAAAGCCTTCTCTGTGGCAGGCCCCGCCCTCTGGAATGACCTCCCCCCAGACCTTCGTACTATCACCAACCTTCGCCTCTTCTGCCGGACTTTAAAAACCTATTTCTTCCATGTGGCCGGTCTGGCATAGCTGCTACAACCATGTTATTTTAGAGTTGGGTTTTAAAATTAATTGTTTCCTTTCTTAGCACAGGTTAAATTATTTAATTGTAGTTTTAATTTTTGTAGTATTTTGTATTGTTTGTATTTTTGGATTTTAAGTTCCTATGCGCCGCCCTGAGTCCCTTTTGGGAAATAGGGCGGGATAGAAATCTAATAAATAAATAAATATATATATATATATATGGGAGCACATCCCATTCTCACACAGGCTCTGAAAATTGTGAGAGAATAGGGCATGCTTTCAAGAATAATTGCTGCCAGGTATTAGTGAATGCAGACATGTCACCCAAAAGGTGGCATGTTACTTTTGACACACACATGTCATAGATTTGCCATTGATTTTGGTCTGAAATAGAGAATGAAAAAAGATTAGCAGGAACAACTAGAACAGGGGCGTCCAGACTTTTTGCAAGGAGGGTCAGATTTGGTGAGGAGAAAATGTGTGGGCCGACCATTCAGCCTGACATTCTTTGAACCATTAACATTAAATGCAAATGAACTATTTTATGAAAGACTAAACAAATAGCTCTGGCAGGGAGAAGAGGCTGCAGACCACTCGAAATTTTAAAATGGGTCACAATTGGCCCTCAGGCCGGACTTTGGACATGCCTGGACTAGAGTATTGAATGCATAGAGAGATCCCAGCTGCCTACACCAGGGGTCTGCAAAGTCGGCTCTTTTAAGACTGGTGGACTTCAACTCCCAGAGTTCCCCAGCCAGCAGCTGGCTGGGGAATTCTGGGAGTTGAAGTCCACCAGTCTTAAAAGAGCCGACTTTGCAGACCCCTGGCCTACACCAGAGAAGGAAGCTGAGGGAAACAGTTAAAGATACCTTTCTTCTTGCTTCTTGCTATTATCAGTTTTGTTAAATTGACAGCAGAAAAATGAACTGGACTGTCATACCAAATCAGAAGATGGTATTTATAATTCAGTGGAGAATTTTCTAAAGTCAAAGGGTTAAAAAAAAATTCCATTAATATTCTACAAATATTATAGATAATTTTCTATCAAAAGATGCTGTCCTCCAAGCTTAAGTATATGTGTGCATGGTAAACAGCTCACGCACAAGATCTGCAAATAATTATATCTCTTAGTAGGCAGCTAACTTTCAGCAGTCTGATTATGATGAACGATTAAAATCATTTTGTGAAAAACTATCTGTGATTCATTTGCCAGATATTACTCTGCAGATATGCTCTCTGTCCCTGGACATTAAAGTGCAAAGTATGAAGAACTGTTGCACTAATGCCAGATCTAGCAATTATTTTTTTATGCCTTCAGGCTCAGGTTGCTAGAAGCGATTCCAATTGAACTGAATAGCCATGCACAGAATTGCATTAACATTCTTGCAAGAATCAGTTTTAAAAACCCATCCATTCTTTGTATTACAGAACTTTCCTGTCATCAGCCTACCACAGAATCAGATGTTCCCGATAGATATGAATTATGTAAGTTATTTTCTGCACTAAGCAAATGTGCCATTGTATATGTTTTGTTTTACAGATCAGATGACTGGCTGATCTGGGCTGCAAAGATCCCGACAAACTGGATGGCAGCAAAAAATACATTTTGCTGCTAATGGTGAAATAGATTTTTGTAACCCAGACCTCATAGCTCTGCATATAGTTTTTCTTGGCAATGGTTCAGCCATTTTCATTTCTCCGTGAGAATGTTACTTCTCCATCAGGGGTTAAATGCTACCAGTTCAGACGGGTTCACCCGAACCGGTAGTAAAAATGCTACCCTTTCGCCCAAATCGGTAGTAAAAAAAATGCTACTGGTTCGGACGAACCGGTTTTTCCAATGATCAGCTGTGACGCGCGAGTTATATTAGCTGGAAAGCAGGATTTCCTGCTTTCTAGCTAATATAAATTGTGTGGCACAGTGGATTCATCCTCTTGCTGTTTACTTACCTTTGCAGGCGTACTCTGCACATGCATGCTCACATTGCTACCAAACAGGTAGCAAAGGTAAGTGGATTTCATTCCTGTTCCGCATGATATAGACGTATTATATCAAGTTTGTGATGAGTGAGCTGAAGGGGAAGGATAGAGGTAGAGATAGAAGTAGAGGTAGGGAAAGGAGAGAAGAGGAGAGTAAAAATTCCTGAGCATTCTGCTTTCAATGTTTTTTTTTTAATCACAATGTTTTTCTATCTTTTCAATATTAGCAAAATTCTCCAAACTTGCCTGAGAGGGCTGGTTCTAAATTCGCCCAGTTACATGCATCCACGTACTAGAGAAATTCATTTTGGAACATTGCAGGATGCTGCTGGTTTCTTACTGCTTCTGCAAATCAAAGATAAATAAAACCTTCTCAGCCAGAAAATCAGGATGGGATCACTTCTTGAAGGAAAACTGAACGCCACAAGCAGAGAAGAGTCTCTAGCAATATCTAACAGTAGATGCTCTGAGTAGTACTTAGCCAGCAATTGTGACTTTCAAAGCATGGCAATTACTACAAAATGATGGAGAATCTCTTCAGCATTTATGAGAGCTCAGACAGTATGCATTGTGCAACCTGCGGAGTCTTTTTTTTTGAATAGGATCCTTCTTATAGGCAACATCCAGCATGTAATGGATTTTCAATAAAAAAAGAGAGGTTTGAATAAGGGAACTATTTCCCCCACTGTCATCTTTGGAAATCCAAGTAATATTGTACTTCCCCTCTGTGGGTTGTATGATTCTGTTTTGTATCTGCACTGCTTCTCAGGGACAATTGAAAGGATTATTATTTGCAAAGGTTTGGGACCAAGCTGCCTAGAAACATTCTGTCTGTTTGTCTTTCTGTTTATCTACCTAACACCTCTCTACAGCAGGGGTGTCAATCTCACATCATCACGGTGTCATCACATGACATATCAAACTCCCTCCCAACCCTTCGCTAAACTGGGCATGGGCATGATGCATCCGGCACGCAGGCCAGAGGTTTTGACAGCCCTGATCTATGGTATCATATTTAAGAACCACCTATCTCTGGGTGGCATACAATAAAATATGAAAAGCATAAAAACAATAAATAAAATTCAAAGGAGGCAAGAAACATCGTGATGTTTCTTCTCACATTAAGCCTTTTTAGAGTCAAAGCAGGAGTCCCCCTGCTCCATTTTGACACTTTTGAAGGCAAGAAGACAAAAGGATGCCCTTGTGGTTATGCCCTATTTGTAAAACTGCATCTCAGGTGGCATTCAGAATGAATTTTTATGCGGGACACTTCCAGGTCTATTGCTTTAGAATCTGTAAGGGTTGGTTTCATAATAATTTTAATAATGTAAAGTTTAATATTATAATAGATTATAATGCTCCTAAAAGGCCTGAAGTACCAGGTTGGGGACAAATCCTCCAGAAGACAATCTATTGATGTGGTTGCTAAGCATCAACACTGACTTACAATACAACACAATAGCAGAGTTGGAAGGGACCTTGGAGGTCTTCTTGTCCAACCCCTTGCCCAGGCAGGAAACCCTATATCATTTCAGACAAATGGCTATCCAACATCTTCTTAAAGACTTCCAGGGTTGGGGCATTCACAACTTCTGGAGGCAAGCTGTTCCACTAATTAATTGTTCTAACTGTCAAGAAATTTCTCCTCAGTTCTAAGTTGCTTCTCTCCTTGATCTGGTTCTTGTTCTGCCCTCAGGTGCTCTGGAGAATAGTTTGACTCCCTCTTCTTTGTGGCAGCCTCTGAGATATCGGAAGACTGCTATCATGTCTCCCCTAGTCCTTCTTTTCATTAAACTAGACATACCCAGTTCCTGCAACTGTTCCTCATATGTTTTAGCCTTGATGGCATATAATCAATTGATGAATGATAATAAGGGGAAAAAACAATCAATAAATCCTGTTAACATAAATGTGAGGGGGGGGGGTTCTGATATAAGAAAGGCGATGATGATAAAAATACAAGCAGAACACTGGAAGTGATATATTTCCACAGGAGTTGAAAAAGGTAGTTAAAAGAGCAGCCATGATGTTAGAACACCCAACTGGAATTAATTCACAAGATCCAGGTGGATTAAAATATTTCCCTTGCCAGAGCAAAAATAAAAGGACTTTTTACAATGAGCCAGCCAACTGAGAAAATATAAATGAATTCAGAGAGGAGGCTTTTGTAGTTTCCCATTTAGTACCCAACGAAAGGATACTAATAGTACTAGATGGCTCTTAAATCGCACTTTCATGCAAGCAGCAATCTTTTTCCAGCTGTACCCCAAGAGCCCACCATCTCCAACCTCCAGGATTTATTGTCAGGGAAGGTTAGAATGTGAATCTAATAACCTCTGGAAGATCACAGGATTCTTGCCTTGTTTTGTTGGGAGAATATGTAAGTCTTCAGAAGTTGCAGAATAACCAAAGGGCTGTAATCCTTAACTTTGGTGCCAAAATCCAGACACTTTGCCTGACAGTTAAAACATCAGTGACATGTGTGAGTGGGAAGCCCTACACATCTTGCTCAGGATGATGGTCAGGCCTGAGGAGAGAGAGTGTGTGTGTGTGCACCCGATATATTGTTCCAGGGCCATGGAGCTCAAAGGAGGTCCATGAAGAGGATTTTTTTTTAAAAAACATTTACAAAGCCACATTTTTAAAAGAAAAACAATATTGGATATATACTTCATATTCTCTACTTTGTGTGCTTAGCAAAAGCGCCTTGCAGCCTTGTTTTACATAAACTTTATGGTCGCCCATCCTCTCCCCTGCACCCCATTTTGAGCCTACTAGGCCTCCCTACAGTACAATTATGACATTATTGATTTATGTGTCCATGTGTAGGTGAAGAGGCTCGTATTAGTCTTGTTCCAGCACTTAATAATCCTCTCGGCAACCCTGATGATGGTGGTAAAACTGTTGTCCTTTTCTTGCGCTATATTTGATACTAGAAAGAAACAAAAATGTTTTGGTTGAAGATTTTAATCGGGTCACCCAATGCAAAGGAAGCTGCTTTCTTCCTTTCTGTATTTCTTTCTAATCATGTTCTAATCTATTTGCCATGCAGATTTCTACTCTCCTAGGAATATTATCTACAATGCAAACATTGCCTATAGTTGGTGGGGGAATGACTGTACCACAGCAGCTACCACCAGGGCAAGCAGTAAGTATTTTATAACTAAGAATCCATGCTGGCTAATATCCTCATTGGTTTCCATTGTTCATCTTTCTCCATTTTAAAAACTAAGCAATCATAGGAAGCAAATATACTTACAGACTTAGACATTGGATAGTAAACATAAATAACTTCGTGATTCCCTTAAATCAGCTTCTGTGATCATCTGTGTATGTGGTTTATATTCAAACACTATTAATCTGCGTGTTCCAAAGGTGGCTTTTCAGGAGGCAACTGGACTTTCTGTGTTTTTTTCTCTGAAGACATTTCACTTCTCATCCAAGAAGCTTCTTCAGAACTGAAGAAGCTTCTTGGATGAGAAGCGAAGCATCTCATTTCCCCCCAGAGATGGCTGGTAGGAATTGGAGTCAAACAAATTGGAGGGCACCTGATTAGAAAAAGCTTCATCCCGGTATAAACACTGAAGAATAGTACCAGCTGCTTCACACAAAGTTGAGGTGCAAGAGAATGAGGTTTACTCTAGCATTATGGGGAAAAAGTCCAAGCAGAATCGTCATTGGCTACATTGCTTTTGTCAACTTAAATATGTTTGTGGAAAGTGTAACTTAAAGTGAATCTAAAGAAAGGCTGTCTATTGATCCAAAGTAGAGGTGGGTTGCTACTGGTTTGTACTAGTTCAGGTGAACTGGGAGTGGAAATTGTGACTGGGTCGCCGAACCAGTAGGCCATGCTGCTGAACTGGTTCCCCGGCATGTTTTTTTTGACATTTTTAAAGTTCTGCGCATGCACAGACCTATTTTTAGACAACTGCACATGCGCATGCACCGAACTAGCAGTAATGCCAGCAGAAACCCACCCCTGATCCAAAGGTTTGCAAGGTCAGAATAGAAGCACGTTTTACAAGCACTGAATAGCTGAACAGCTGAAAGACAAACTATCCCAAAAGCCAATTCCTTCTTCAGCCTTACCTGTAGTTAACTAAAGGCATAACATACATGCACTTATTATTACTTGTCTTGCAGATGCTGCCAATTATAGTTACACAGATGGGACCACAGGTAAGAAGTGAGACAGAAAGTCTGTTCGAGATTTTCAGGCTCTTTTTTTTTTTTTTTTTTTTGCATAATGAATAGTTTTGCTTTTTTTGAAGTGGATGTCTGGTTTGTTTTCGCTGGAACAGCAGTGCTTATTCAATCCTTTATTGGGAATGTCCATAGCCTGAAGTGGGCATGAATAAATTGTGAAATCTGTTTCCCTTAAAGATCATCCCTTTTCCATTGAAAGAAAAACAGATCCAATTGTGATCCTGATCACTGACTATCCAGCCATTCTTGCCATTTGGCGCTTTGCCATGCCCAAGGTCTTAATTCCTAAGCCTCTGTAAGTGGGTCTAGGAAAGCAACCTCTTTGAAACAACTGGAGCAATCAACTTTTTTTTTATCTTAATGGGACTGAATTTTATTTTATTTTATTTTATTTATTTTATTCAAATTTATACCCCGCACCTTCTCCAAAAAGGACCCAGGGCGGCACACAGGAAATTTAAAACAATACAAATATAACAAAAATACAAAATTTTAAAAAGCTATTAAACCCATGAATGAATGAAATGGAACAGTGGCCTGGCTTAGTATCAAACAACTTTCTCCCACATTCCTACCACAGGTGAGTTGCTCCCGGTTTGGTGAACTGGTAGTGGTATTTTTCCCTGGGTCGCAGAACCGGCAGCGACACCAGCTTGCCATGCCCCCGATCCAGTTCCCTCACCACCGCTGATATCACCGCCATGCTGTTTTTAGTGACTGCGCATGCGCAGTCCACTGTAAATTGTTCTGTGCATGTGCAAAGAACAATTTACATTGGACAGCGCACACACTCTCAGCATGTTGCACACATGTTGCAAACCGGTAGTAAAACTGACAGCAACCCACCACTGATTCCTACCATGTGTGAAATGCACTTGAGAAGAGAATGCAATGGCCTTCTTTTCTTCAGGATCATATCTGGCAGGGTATGACCTACCCTTCCAGGAGGGTCAGGACTTTGTTAAAAAATGAGGAACTTTAACGGTGTTGCTAACAGGCTTGACTGAAGTGGAAGTCCATTTCAGATCTTGGTTTCACAGGGAATGGATTTCACTAATCCACTTCAAAGCAGTATTGAACTAACATGTTTGTGCTCTTTGGACTAATCTCATGAAATCACAGCAGTGACAACTGTTTAGCACTATCAAAAACAATTCTTATTTTTTATATTTAAAAAATCTTATTTTTTATGTAAAAAAATAAGAGGATGTAGGTTCTATTAGGAAAAGCATTTTGACTCTTAAGGGCCACAGAGCACTTTCAGAAGGTCCTTCAATTATGCAAATAATTGGCCCTTTTGTTGGAGGTAGGGGCTTAAGGCATTTAATGGAAAAAGTGTTTTAGAAGTTTTGCTTTTGAGGCACAACTTCTGCTTAAGAGTCCTTGGTGCAGTGGTTAGATGGCAGTATTGCAGGCTAATTCTGCTGGCTGCCAAGGATTCAATTCTCACCGGGTCAAGGATGACTCAGCCTTCCATCCTTCTGAGGTTGGTAAAATGGAAGTCCCAGATTATTGGGGGCAATAGATCAGGGCACATTCAGAGGCTTACTAGCCGGAAACCCCTTAGAGAGGGCTGTAAAACACCGTGAAGCAATATATAGGCCTTAGTGTTATTGCTATTGCTTTCTTAGAAAAAAATCAGAATAAGGCAAAATCCAACAAAAGGGCCAAAATTCATAGCCTAACTCACACTGGGATATTCTGTAGGATGAGGTTGAGGGAAGGTTGTGTGTAACTCCAGATTGCTCTTCCCCAGACAACATCCATGAGAAGGGAATGTGGAAAAGTAGAGAAGGAAAACCCCTTTTCAAAATATGTGGAACAGATAGCAAGTGATGAGGAAATAAACTAAGATTTCCCTGTCTTGAATATGTCCATAAAAGTGGAGAGAAACAAACCATCAGGCTTTCAATGTCCTGTTAACATTCCATATAATAATGAAGTTGTACACTTCTTGCAGTGTCTGTTTCCAGACCTAGCTTATCGCAAAGATCTTATTGAAGGTGTGTGTGTATGTGAAAAGATCTGCAGGATGGTGGGCTTGGCTCCATTATTAAAGGCGTAGAGCTTTGATCACTATTCCATGCCCATAATCCTGTAGATTTTGGAACACCTATGGACACCCCTGTATCTATCGTAATAAGACTGTGCATAATCATCATCATCATCATCATCATCATCATCATCATCATCATCATCATCATTTTTGTAAACCTTTTAGAAATCATTGTTCCATGCCTTTAATGTTGATTTATTCCATTCTGCTCCCTCAAACCCGCATTTTCTGATTGGTGTTCTAGGGTGCAGTGCTCAGCTCTGAGGAAATGGTAAATAATTTACTAACATATTTCTATTTTCATGGGATCATTCAGAATCAACACAAGCCCAATTCCAAACCATCCAGACTATGTGATAGATTTACAGCTTCTAAGCCTTCTTCACAGGGTCAAACAAAATGGCATTAGGGAACCAAGGGCTTCACCAATTCACAGGATATTTCATTTGGGTTCTTATCAAAAAATTAGGCCTTCCTTCCTTCCTTCCTTCCTTTTTTTCCTCCCTCCCTCCCTCCCTTCCTGGTCTGCTTTAGAGTTTATACTACACTTTGAAGTGACAAAACAGGGAGACAAAAGCTGGTACAGATCTGTATACAATTTTACAGAAGCTAATTTAAATAGAGGAATGTAATTCTAGAAACGATTGCTGCAACTTTGGCTGCTTATTTAAATATCCTATACATGAACAAGACTTGTTCCATATCTTTCAGGGTCTTGCTTTGTCCTTGCATGGTTCTCTGTCTTGAGAATTTTCATTTAGAAGCCCATTAAGTGGAGAAAGTTTTCAATAAGGTTGCTGTTTTATTGAAGTAGGGCTACAGTTAAGGATACCTTTGGATTTAAAAATATGGATAGGCTATGGAATCCAGCATTCTGTTTTCCAGAATGCTGAATTCCTTGCATTTTTAATGGAGGAGTTGAAAACAAGAAATACTACTCCACATTCTCTCTCTTTTCATTCTTTTCTCTTCCATCTTTCTCTATAATGTTCAAAGTGCTGCATGAGATTTTTTAACTTTTTGATGCATATTCTCTTATTTTCTTTTTGCCTTGGCAGTCACCTTCACAGTTTTTCACTGGGCTTCTCGTTCCTGGCATGCAAGGAGCTATGTTCCCTTCAGGCCAAGCTGAACCCCCTCCTGAAGGTCAAGATGGATTTCTTCCAGTGGGCCAGGCCAATCCTGAAGGCACAGCAGCAGGCATCCAGAAAGTCTTCCCCACAGCCACTGATGGACTGAGTGAGATTCCAGGCGAATTGTACCCAACTCCCTCTGGCTTCAGACAGCCAGATGCTGGGACAAGTGGCATGTTTGTAGAACCAACTGCAGACATCAATATGGAACCAAGTGAGCTTCGGGAACCACCCACCTCTCTTGGAAAATTCGATATGGGAAACATGCAGAGTCCTCACAATCTCTCTCAACCACTTGTGAGAGGAGACAGCCACATACCCATGAACACTGCGGCTAGTAAGCCTCTGAATGTGCCCTGATCTATGGGTGACAGCAGCTCTTCAGTTCAGGCTAGAAGTGGCAAGAAGCCCTTTTTATTTTGGGTTTAAGAAATAAAACATGATTTCTTCAAAAGATGTGGGCATTTTTCAGATCAGACATCCAGCAGTGTCTAATTCCAGTGTCAGATCTTAATAATCTGGAATTTTTATTTTATGAGATAATGTTTCTTAGCTTCACATTTATTCCTTAGCAACATATCTGGCCAGTTTAGTATTCTACGTAACCATTGCTATAAACTAGTTTTCTCCAAACGAGCACCTTTCAGTTACTATACACTAAGTGCCTGAACCTACATGGTTTTTAAAAACATTAAATAACACTCTATGCAAAGAGGCAGAACTGCCCGCTCCAGACATGTGTGAAAGAGGATGTGGCATCATTAAAAAAAAATGAATAGCAAATAGTCCATCTTTCCATGCTTCCCAACCCCTTTCCAGATCATGTTGAGTACTGGAGTCCATCTCACTATTTCAACATGCTTCTTCTTTATGCATTCCCACTACTATTTTACTTCTACTTTTTTTTGTCCTCTGGGCAAATTTCAAAATATGGAATTAGACAATTTTAATAGCAATGAGAGAGATTACATTCTCCCTTCTCTCCCAGATCAAATGCATTAGTACAGTTTATCTGAGCTATGTGATTATTTTTCCAGCTGGATATATAACCTGGAACAAAACTTTATGTACCGTAATGTCTTACTAAAAAAGAAAGAAAAGACTGCCATATGAAATGAATTCTATTAACCCCATCAAATAATTAGAGGTTGTTAACTCAATCAATTCATTATATTCTGTGGGGGATACCATGCCATCAATTTTCTGTTTTTTCCCTTGAGAATCTAGGAAATTCTATATGTGCCATGCTATATATATATTACCTTTTTGCTGAGAATTCATTATGAACATTATATCAATAAAGGTATTTTCCAATGCAGTTACCATGTCTTATAATTTTCTGTTTGATTCCCATTTATGGTTACAATCATTATACTTTTCCCCTGAATTATTTATCTAATGACAGTAGAGGACAGACAGTTGGCAACAAGGTCAATGTTTGTTTATTTGTATGTATGTATCTGTTTGTTTATTTATTCTATGTTTATAGCTGCCCACCAAATCAATGACTTTGGCTGGCTTACAGTTCAAAAATAGATTACAACTAAAGCAGTAAAGCACTTAAAAACAACAACATGCAATAAAAACATCCACAGTAAATATACACAGTAGCTCTGATACTTAACCAGTTAAAAATAAAGCCAGGAAATGGAGCCCTTGACATATTCAGAACCCCAGATTGGGGAACATAACCAGGTTTTGTTACAATATTATGATATTACATTATTATAATATAACAATATTACAATACAACATAGTAACATAGTTTTGTTACAACTCCTACCATAAAATTTGTGCCAGCATCTATGACAATTTCAACTGACCATTTCATCATAGCAAACATATCTGCTTGAAAAACCATGGCTCTGAGACACACACCCTATGGCCACAGGATAGCATAATATAATGAAGTCAAGGCAGCACTTGGGCTGGGTAATTTCAATAGCACTTAACAATAGCATTTAGGCTTATGTACCACTTCACAGGGCTTGTTGTGGTCTTCCGGTGGCCTGGGGAACTGTCAGCAGAGTCGGACAGTGAGGAGGTTGGGGAGGAACATGGGCAGTGCTTCCAGCCCTCGCGGGAAGACTCCGGCGAGGGCTGGAGGCAGAGGGTGGGCCAGGGCCATCTGGGAGTTATGTGCTGTCTCTGGAACCTGACATCAGTGACGCAGAGGAACAAGGGGAGCTGGTTTCCAGTGTGCTCATGCATAGAGCTGCCAGAGAACAGTTTTGACAAAAAGGGCGACTCAGGAGTAAGGCTTGGATATGATTGGCCCCTCCCATAAGAAATAAAAGAGGAGAAAAAACGGACGTGAGCCTTTGCAGGAAGCAACTTTGTTTGTTCTGGTCAGTTTAAACTCCGAAGCTCTGTTTTGACTCTGTGTTCTGTTTGGTCTTGTAAAACTAATTGGCAATTAGATCTCTGGCAGAGTTTCAAGGGACATAAAGGTGGGTGTTTATCAGCCTTATCCTGAAGGATTGTGACAGACTTCAGTCGGACTCTTCACAAACTGTTGGTGACTCATTACAGGCTGCGACTGAACATAATTCACAGCCATTTAAATAAAAAGAGGGGTTTGGGGAGTAAGTGTGTGATTTTTACTGTCTCAGGAAGCCTAGGTCAGAACAATTCTTCACAGCCCTCTCTAAGTGGTTTACCGAGTCAGCATATTCCCCCCAACCACCTGGGTCCTCATTTAACTTACTTCGGAAGGATGGAATGTTGAGTCAACCTTGAGCCGGTGAGGATTGAGCTCCTTGCAGTGGGCAGAGTTAGCCTGTAATAGTGCACTCTAATCATTGTGCCATAACTGCTCAATATTGGTCAACAATATTCACTGTGGAAGTTGTAAAACAATGTTAATCTTATTGTGGCAATGAGCACCATCGGATTCTAGAACAGGGGTGGGCAAACTTTGCAACTTTAAGTCTGAAGGACTTCAGCTCCCAGACAAGCTGACTGGAGAATTCTGGAATCAGTCATAAGTCACTTTTTCAGTGCCACTTAATTTCAAGGGGTCACTAAATGAACTGTTGTAAATTGAGGACTATGTGTGTATTGTCTAGCACAGAGGTGAGCAAACTTTGCAACTTTAAGTCTGAAGGACTTCAGCTCCCAGACTTCTCCAGCCAGCTTTGCTGGCTGGAGAAGTCTGGGAGCTGAAGTCCTTCAGACTTAAAGTTGCAAAGTTTGCCCACCCCTGTTCTAGAACCTAAGTAGAATTTATATGTTGTAAATATTTGTTTAGATGTTCTTACACAGTAGTTTACTTGTCTCCTTTTGCCAAAGCAGAAAACCTGCTTCTTAGGGAAGATAATATATTGTTTTGTCAAATCAAAGAGTACATATCTCCCCTGATATTTATTTATTTATTTATTTAATTACATTTATATACCGCCCTATCTCCCTTGCGGGACTCAGGGCAGTGAACAGGCGATAATAAAAAACCACAATAAAACATCCAATAATCCAATAAATATGCTAAAAGTTCTAAAACCAAATTAAACAGTGGGCTGTCTCTAAAATACCATTATAAAACCCTAATAAAACAAATTAAAACTACGCCAGGCCGGCCGCACGAAATAGATGGGTTTTCAGGGCTCGGCGAAAAAGGCGCAGGTCCGTGATTGCACGTAGGTCACGGGGTTGGTCATTCCAGAGGGCAGGAGCTGCCACAGAGAAGGCTCTCCCCCTAGGGGTCACCAGCCGGCATTGACTGGCCGGCGGCACCCTGAGCAGGCCCTCTCTGTGGGAGCAGACTGGTCGGTGGGAGGTATGTGGTAGGAGGCGGTCTTGCAAATACCTAGGTCCCTTGCCATGGAGCGCTTTAAAGGTTGTTACTAACAGTATTGAATACTTTCTGGTTTTCTAGTGCATCTTATTTTTTGCATGGTTTAGTTTCTATAAGCTTTTTGTTTGGGCATACTTCAACCATGTATAAAGGCTGTTCAACTTAATATGCAATCATTATGTTCTCATTTAAGACAAGCAGCTACCTTGTAGCATAAACCTTCTTAGAGGTATTGGATAGAGAGGTCCCTAGTATACAGGTCATATAAAGAATAATGGGTGCCCATCATCATCTTTGTTATATGTTGCCCCATTTAACATTATAGATCTGTACCAATAGTATTCATCATGAATTACACCGTGAATTTTGAAAGAGACACGTATTCAATTCTTTTTCAAGGGTATTTGAATGGAAATGTGTTATTTCTGAAGCTGTCCTGAAGATGGTGGGGATTTTGAAGTTGGTTCTGAAGGATGAATCAAGTAGAATTAATACTAAAGAAAGGACAATTTGTCCAGACCCCAGCTGAGGAGCACCTAGCTAACATATTTTGAAAGATGTCACTAAATTAAAGGAACAAGAGTCAGAAAAATATGGCATTATTCCTGAAATTTGTTAGGTGGGTATTTAAAGCATCAAGGACATGAAAATGAAGACAGTACTAGAGTATGATCACTAGTCCATGTTTTTTTGCTCACCCAACTACCTGCCATTCTTGGCGCTAGGAATGGAATGTATTATTCTGACAAGAAGACTTATAAAAATGTGTCGTTGGATCGCTTTATTCATATAATTGTTAATATATTTATGTATTTATTTATATATCCCCCAGCTTTATTATTTTTATAAATAAGTCAAGGTAGCAAACATAACTAATACTCCTTCCTCATCCTACTTTTCTCCATATCAACCCTGAGGTAAGTTGAGTTGAGAGGGAAGGACTGGCCCAAACTCACCCAGCCAGCTTTCATTCCTGAAGTGGGACTAGAACAGGGGTCGGCAACCTTAAACACTCAAAGAGCCACAAAGGTCCTAACCAAAAGCCCCCTGTTCAATTCTGAAGCTGATAGAGTTTCCTCCTAGCACAGCATCCGTTTTCCTCTGCCGACTGGAAGTCCGGTTCCCCCACATAGTCGCCTTCAAGCAGGGTGTCCTTTTTCCTCTACCTGTCCTAACCAAAAGCCCTAACCTAACCCTAACTCTATCAATTGTGGAGCTGACTGCTGACAGGGAGCTGCAGCAGAGGGATGACAGAGCCACATGCGGCTCCATGGTTTGTTGACCTCTGGACTAGAACTCACACACTTCTGGTTTCTAGCTTGGTATCTTAATCACTAGACCAAACTAATTAATCCCACAGATGCCAACATAACCTTATGGCAGTAACTAAGCACATATGCATGTCAGTATTTCGGTCTAGTAAAGATAGAAAACTCTTGCTATCAAGCTACACTAATGCAGCACAGAAAGAAAACAGGAAGGAAAAGAAAAGCGAGCTTCAGCCTTCCTATAATGATTTGTGGATTGTTCAGATCAAGGATCCCCAAGCCCTGGGCCATGGACTGATACCAGTCTGTGGCCTGTTAGGAACTGAGCCACACAGTTGGAAGTGAGCAGCAGGCGAACAAGAAAGCTTCGTCTGTATTTGCAGCTGCTCTCCAGTGCTAGCATCAACACCTCAGCTCCACCTCAGATCATCAGGCATTAGATTCTCATAGGAGCATGAACCCTACTGTAAACTGTGGGTGTGAGGGATCTAGGTTGTGCTCTTCTTTACCTCCCTCCCCCAACCCATGGAAAAATTGTCTTCCACTACACTGGTCCCTAATGTCAAAAGGTTTGGGGATAGCTGGTCTAGAAAGTCTAGACCAGGGGTTCCCAAACTTGGCAACTTTAAGACTTGTGGACTTCAACTCCCAGAATTCTCCAGCCAGCATAGCTGGCTGGAGAATTCTGGGAGTTGAAGTCCACAAGTCTTAAAGTTGCCAAGTTTGGGAACCCCTGGTCTAGACTATTTTACCATATCCTGTGTTTCTGTTTATCTACTGCGCAGAAGCCTCAGTGAGGAGGAAAGAAGATCCTCAATCCAATTGGTTTCATTTATGAGGGAGATGGTAGCTGCTCACTCGTATGCTTCTTTCTCACAAGCAATTCTGTACTGTATTCATCTAGTCTGCCATCTCACTATCTCTCTGCTCCTGCGTCCCATTTATTCTCCTCTGATTTCCCCCAATCTCACATGTATTCTATGAATCGCATTGCTCAGCTTCCAGCCATATGTTTCCAAAGGAACAATGTAGTGTCTAGGTGAAGGAGAACAGCACAATTTAATAACAGACAACTTCTCTTGGAAGCGGAAAATTCCCGAGCAACCTCAATTGCCGGGTTTGCCCCCTTCATTTTTGACTGATCCTTGCATTCTTTTCATTCTTCTTTCCTAAACTCATTTCATGTGTGGAACCTATCAAATATTGGCAGATGATGGCGTTTTATAAACTGCCTGCCTTGGAAATGTTTCCTGGAATTCAAATGCAAGTGATTCTAAGGTCTTTGTAATGCTAAATATGATTTCCAATTTGCTCCAATACTCCCATCTGGTCTGTCTGAGAACCATTTACATGTGTTGGGTACCCATGAGATGTCTCCTGGGTAAGTGCTAATATTCTAACTTGTTAATAGCAGCTCTTCCTCTCTAGAATCTTTGCTGTTTATAATTAATACTTGCTTCACCATGTCCCCTGGCTAATCAATATTGATTAGAAAAATCAAAGTGCAGCTGAATCTAGTGTGATCTTTATTTATTTTTTAAAATAAATTGCTCCTCTTTAGGAACTTGCTAACATGCTGTATCGAGCATGTAGAGTTACAAGGAAATATGCAAATGAACTAATCTAGTGGTTAAATTATTTCCATTTCAAAGCCAAAAAGAATGTTTCTGTGAATCTGATGTTGGTGGAGGATGAGATGTCTTACATAGTAATAGTAATAACGAGCATTTTAACTGCTCACCGGAATTGTCTGATGACCCACTCATGCTTTTAACTAAGGTTTGCCACTGGAAAGTTACTCATAGTGGGTATAAAATCGACAAGGAGAAACTATTTCCCCTTTCTCAAAATACTAAACCAGAAGTTACTCAATAAAACTGAATACTGGAAGAATCAGAACAGAAGGAAGGATTTTTTTTTACGCAATGCATAATTACATTTTGAAATTTGAAAATAATGTACTATTAGCAATAAAATATAATTTTGATATCTAATGTAAAATACTTGATTTGAATGTTAGAGGTTCAGAAAATATCCAAGTTTTTGTGACTATTCACTCCTTCATAAATAGATGAGAGAATTTGCTCATTTATTTCTTCTACCCTCCTCCATTTATTTGCCTGTTATTGTGAATGCACCACTGGTCTTTTCAAAGTGGACTGTCAAATGAGAGAAAGATCAAATGAGAATCTGAATGAATTCACGGGGCCTAGTTACCTGCGAGACCGTCTTCTGCCTCATACGTCCCTACGACCGATTCGCTCCCACAGAGAGGGTCTTCTCCGGATGCTGTCGGGCCTTCTCTGTGGTGGGCCCAACCCTCTGGAACGACCTACCTCCCGAACTCCGTGTCATCTCGGACCTCCGCCTGTTCCGCCAGTGCTTAAAAATGCATTTTTTCCAGCTAGCCGGCCTGGCATGAACTACCCGTTACCGAACTGACTATTAGCTGATCAAAGTTTTAATTTGGGAATTTTAATTATGTTTTAGCACAGGGTTGGGTTTAATATAGTTTTTAAGAGATATTGTATATTTGTATTTGTTTTTAATTTTCCTGTGCGCCGCCCCGGGTCCCTCTGTGGGAGATGGGTGCGGGATATAAATACGATAAATAAATGAATAAATAAATAAATTCATTCTATGGACTTGACATCACTGAATGACTGTCCACCAGGAAGAACTTTGCAAATTCTTGCAGTTGCCTTGTAGGGGAGATTGGCAGCATATTTTTTTGTATAAAATAAATAAATAAAAACATTAAAATATTAAAACATTTGACTGAAGCTGATACCTGGTCAGGATTCTGAGAATTTTCCATGAACATGGCAAACATGGAGGAACAACATATTAACATGGAGTTATATACCATGAGATATTGGTCTCATCCATATTTTGAGTATTTGTGTTTTTGGAATGACTGTTAAGATCAAAACATGAAAGGCCTTTGTTGTAGGGCAATTTCTGTGATTTTGTAACATAAAACATACCATAGTTACACACTTATGTTGAACATAATGAATGAATTGAAGATGGCAATATTTAAATTGATTTTTAATCATGTATTATTTACTGTGAATGTTTTAATGATTAATATGGTTGTAAACTACCAGGAATCTGCCTTAATTATTCAGGTAGTCCTTAACTTACAACCACAATCGAGCCCAAAATTTGTTAATGGAGCGAAACTGTTAAGGGAGTTTTCCCCCTTTTTATGATCTTTTTTATCTTAGTTGTTAAGTGAATCACTGATGTTTTACATTAGTAGCACAGTTGTTAGGCGAATCTGACCTCCCTGCTAACTTTACCTGTCAGAATGTCACAAAAGATGATCACATGTCCCTGGGACACTGTAACCATCATAAATTTGAGTCAATGGCTAAGCATCTGAATTTTTTTTAAAAATAGATTGTATTAATTTTCTATTGTTTACCTTTGTTAGTGCTTCTTCCTATCATCTTTTCTAACCAAAGAGGTTCATATGTCCCTGGGACACTGTAACCATCATAAATTTGAGTCAATGGATAAGCATCTGAATTTTGATCATGTGACCACAAGGATGCGGCAATGGTCATAAGGGTCAAAATGGTCATAAGTCACTTTTGCTGGTGCCGTTGCAACTTTGGATGGTCACTAAATGAACTGTTGTAAGTCGAGGGATACACACACACATACACACACATGTATGTGTGTGTGTATGTTCCAGCATAACACTGGAATGCCTCAAGCAATTTCAACCAAACTTGGTACACAGATGACTTACTCTCTAGATAAAAAATACTGTGGGGGTAAGACACCCCTAACACCCCTCAGGGTGTGTGTTCTGTTAAGATTCAGTCTGTTGTGCCTTTAAATGGCTTCTATTGTACAGCACAGTGGAGTTGCCATGGTAATGGCTTCACAGTACTCTACAAGGGGATTCCCTCTGGTAAGGGGGAAAATCCAACATTAGAAAATACGCTTGGTCCAAACATTTCCCCCCTATAAATAAATACCCGGGCAATGCCAGGTTATCGGCTAGTGGTATCTAAAGAAAATATAAGACATGAAAATAACAAATAATCAAATGGTATGTTTGCGTGTTAGTGCGGCAAGTGTCATATTCTGTTCCTACTTTCCATTGAATTGAGATCCCACAGGAATAAACTACACATAGGATCATAAGAGGTGTGCTTTGGTATTAGTTTTCCATCATTTTCCACTTCCACCTTGCCACTTTCCATCGAAATTTAGCTGGTGGGAATAGAGTTCAAGAGTGAGTACAAAGTGGGGGCTGAAGCATTTTCTGAAAAGGAATTGGAATATGTTATGATTTCATCTCTCAGCCAGCATCTCACTTATTTCCAGGGATTTTTCACCTGAAGTCAGACAGCCGCAAACGCCACAAGTTATTCAGAGTGTTCCATTGTCTAGCCAGTCCCTTGCCTGACTTGCTGTGCTATACAGACAAACCGATAGTTTTCTAACCACCATAGATCATCCTTGTTTGTAACTGCAAGCTGTGCAACATCCATTACAAGCAATTTCACCTTGTGCTCCCTGTCGGCTCCCATTTTAATTACAGTTGGTTGGATGAAATATTGCCAAAGCTGCAGAAATCCTTAGCTCATCATTTTGATCTGAGACACTACTTCAGTTTATATAGAATGCAGCCTTCTAAAAAGTTACCCAGAGATTAAGACAAGCAGACATTCTGTCCTAATTCAGATATTCACATGGGTTCAGCAGTTTCTATAACTTCCATAATGAATATAAGAGCCATTTAGATGGCAGAGAAACACAACCCAGAGCTTGTGATGACTCATTTCCAGTGTGGGGAAAACATGCTGGGGGTGTATCTTAAAACCCTAACCCTGGCTTCTTTTGATAATTATCAAAAAATATCAAGTGGCCAGGACACTCTCAGCCTATTTGTTGTTGATTTCCTATAGAGCTGACAATTCCCCAGTCAAATAGTTTAGGATAAATCTTTGTTTATAGCTGATTTTGCATTCAAGATTAACTGAAAGCAAATTGATCAGATCTTGCTAGACTCTTCGCTTGCCATTGCTTCTTCTTCAGCCACATAACTTGTGCTCACCCAAGTATTTTTGAAGTATGTTTCCCATTGGTGGGTGAGCTGCTATGGGGAACCACCCATTTATGAGGGCCTCGGGATGCAGTTTGAGAAGTAAAAGAAATCAAATAACCCTAAAAGGTGGGTGGGACAGAGAAACGAGAGAGAGAGAGAGAGAGAGAGAGAGAGAGAGAGAGAGAGGGAGGGAGGGAGGGAGGGAGGGAGGGAGGGAGGGAGAGAGAGAGAGAGAGAGAGAGAGAGAGAGAGAGAGAGAGAGAGAGAGAGAGAGAGAGAGAGAGAGAGAGAGACTGGACCAAGGTCACCCCGCTCTTTTTCACAGCTTAGGTAGGACTAGAACTCATAGACTCCCAATTTCTAGCCTGGTGGCTTAACCAATAGAACAAACTGGCTCTCCACTAGAACAAACTAATCAGGCGGCACTAAAGATCACCAGAATGAAACTCTGGAAGATGATATCAATTTCTCCATGATCTGAAAGCTCTAAAGGTCTTACATTTTTTTAAAAAAACCATGTATTTCTTAGAGCCTTTATAGTTTTCATCATTATAAATCTTTGTAAGCTACCCAATTAATTGTCACAATGTTGTACTATGACTCAGGGTGGGGTTCTGGCAGGCTTTACTGCTGGTTCGCTTATGTGCACACTGTGTGCGTGTGCACAGTACAATTAAAATTGTTCTGCACACGCACAGAACCCAAAAACAATTTGCTGGCCTAAGCAGTTTGCAGAGTCAGCCTATTGCCCCTAACAATCTGGGTCCTCATTGTACTGTCCATGGAAGGATGGAAGGCTGAGTCAACCTTGAACCTGGTGAGATTCGAATTGCCAAATTGCAAGTAGCCAGCAGTCAGCAGAAGTAACCTGCAGTACTGCATTCTAACCACTGTGCCCCCGCGGCTCTGTATACTGTTTTTATGTCTTTAATATTTTATTGTACACTGCCTGGGCTCCCTCTACAATGGAGATGGATGGTATTAAAATAAATGAAATATATAAATAAAATAAATAAAAATAAATCATACTGGGGCTATTTCATATAGCATACTCAATACTTGCTTATTGCTACACCAGGTGACAAATCATGATTGAGAAATAAGTGTCTTGATCACGGTATCTCTTTTGCCAGGTAAGTATAGAAAAAAGTACAGCAGCTAATTATTATATCTAATTCTATCGTATCACTGAATGCTGTTCACATATACCTTGATTTTTATATCTTAATATTCAAATCCACATTTCTCTTTGCATTATACAATTATCTATTATTTGCTACAAATCATTCAGGCTCTTAGCCAACAGTGGGATATTCCCTGCGCACAAGAGTACACAAATATCAGCAACATCAAGACCATCTACAACAGGGCTATCAAACTCACATCCCAGGCCAGAGGCATCACACGCTGGCCACGCCCATCTTAGCAAAGGGGAAAATAGTTGCAATATATCACATGATGCTGCCGTGATGCGGCGAGCTTGACACCCCTGATCTACAAGTACAATCAATGCAGTATCTTTGTTATAACCAGGCATGAAAGCAGACTAGAAAGGATATAGCAGTGATGGTGAACCTTTTTCGCCTCGGCTACCAAATGCACGCATGCCACCCCATAATTTAATGCCTCCCTGTGTCGTGCCCCCTGCACATGCACACGTGACCCCCTCCTCTCACTGCCCTGTGTATGAAAGCATGGCTTTCTTGGGGCCTGGGGAGGGCAAAAATGTCCTCCCCTGCCCCCTGGAGGCCCTTTGGGGGATGGAAACAGCCCATTTTCCAACTTCCGGTGGCCCCAGTAAGTCCATTTTTTGCCCTCCCCAGGCTCCAGAGGCTTTCTAGGAGCTTGGGGAGGGTGAAAATGGTCTGCCCCACTGCCCGGAGGCCCTCTGGAGGCCAGAAATGGCCCATTTTACAACTTCCAGGCTCCAGAAACTTTCTAGTCTGTTCCCGAACATCCGGTTTGCGCGTTGGGTGTTTTTTCACTTCCAGAGGGTGAAAAACAGCTGAAAATCAAAGCGAAAAATCAGCTGACCAGCGTGCGCATGCATACTAGAGCTGACAGGGTAACACCTCATCTTTGAAATTGGAATTTATTAACCGCACCCTCTCCCCACAGGGACCCGGGGCGGTGCACAGGCAAAGCTAAAATCAATATACAATAAATACAACATACATATATTAAAATAGAATTAAATAATATTTACCCGTGCTAAAAGATATAAAATTAAGAACCCACTAAAATTTGGTGTCAATAGACAGAGAGAACTATTCAAGGCCGGCCAGTCGAAAGAGATAGGTCTTCAATTTTACCCGGAAGGAGCGGAGGTCAGTGGTCGTCCTAATATCAGGGGGAAGGTCGTTCCAGAGGGCCGGGCCCGCCACAGAGAGCGCCCTTCCCCTGGGCGTCGCCCGCTGACAAAGTCTAGTGGACGGCACCCGGAGAAGCCCCTCTCTGTGGGAGCGAATCGGTCGTGAGGATGTGTGGGGCAGGATCCGATCTCGCAGATAGCTAGGTCCTGAGCCATGGAGCGCTTTGAAGATGATAATTAACACCTTGAAGCGCACCCGGAAGACGACAGGTAGCCAGTGCAGCTCGCGCAAGAGCGGTGTTACGTGGGCAAGCCTAGAGGTGCCCATAATTGCTCGCGCGGCTGCATTCTGAACTAACTGAAGCCTCCGGGTGCACCTCAAGGGGAGCCCCATGTAGAGAGAGTTACAATAGTCCAGTCGGGATGTCACGAGGGCATGAGTGACTGTGCGAAGGGCGTCCCGATCCAATAGGGGGCGCAATTGGCGAACCAGGCGAACCTGGTAGAACGCCCTCCTGGCCACGGCTGTCACTTGCTCTTCCATAGACAGCCGGGTATCCAGGAGGACACCCAAATTGCGCGCCCCATCCACAGGGGCAAGATGTTCGCCCCCTATGGCCAGCGTTGGAGAAAGCTGGTTGAATCGGGCAGCCGGAAACCACAGCCACTCGGTCTTGGTCGGGTTGAGCCTAAGTCCGTTACTTCCCATCCAGATCCGCACGGCTTCCAGGCACTGGCACATCACCGCTACGGCATCGTTGGGGTGGTTTGGGGTAGATATGTACAGCTGGGTGTCATCAGCGTACAGGTGGTACTCTACCCCAAAACCACGGATGATCTCACCCAGCGGCTTCATGTATGCATTAAACAGGAGAGGCGAGAGGACCGACCCCTGAGGCACCCCGCATATGAGGGGTCTCGGGGTCGACCTCTGCTCTCCTGCCCGCACAAATTGCGATCGGCCAGAGAGGTAGGAGGAGAACCACCGTAAAACGGTGCCTCCCACCCCCAACCCCCCCAGCCGATGCAATAGGATACCATGGTCGATGGTATCGAAAGCCGCTGAGAGGTCTAATAGGACCAGGATGGAGGAACATCCCCCATCTCTGGCCCTCCAGAGATCATCTACCAACGCGACCAATGCCGTCTCGGTGCTATGCCCGGGCCGAAAGCCGGACTGGCGCGGATCTAGATAGTCAACTTCCTCCAGGTGACGGGGAAACTGTTGTGCCACCACACTCTCAACAACCTTCGCCAAGAAGGGAAGGTTGGAGACTGGACGGTAGTTGTTCAAAAGAGCTGGGTCCAAAGAGGGCTTCTTGAGGAGGGGCCTCACCATAGCCTCTTTTAGGGAGGCAGGCAAGGAACCCTCACTCAAGGATGCGTTGATAACCTCTTGGAGCCAGCCTCGTGTCACCTCCCAGGATGCCAGTACAAGCCAGGAGGGGCACGGGTCCAATGAACATGTGGTGGCTTGCAGTCGCCCACGTAGCCTGTCCATATCCTCAGAAGTAACGGGGTCAAACTCCTCCCAAACAAGATCTCTCTCGTGGCATCCCACTGGGCCATGAATGGGGGCTAGCTCACTCTGTATCTGGGCGGTTTTCTCCTGCAGAAAAATCACAAATTCCTCTGCTCTACCCTGTAGCGGGGCTTCCCGCTCCCTCTGTTGAAGGAGGGAATGGGTCACCCTAAACAGGGCGGCAGGGCGGTTTTCTGCGGATGCTATGAGGGTGGCACAATGATGGCGTTTGGCCACTCTCAGCGCCACAATGTAAGTCCGTAAATGGGCTCTTATCTGTGTCCGGTCAGATTCAGAGCGGCTAGCCCTCCATCTTCTCTCTAGGCATCTCTTGCGGCGTTTCATCACCCGCAGCCCCTCAGTAAACCAAGGAGCCAGGGTGGTTCGCCGCCGCGAGAGAGGCCGCAAGGGCGCGACCCGATCTAAGGCTCCCACGGCCGCACTATTCCATGCGGCCGTGAGGTCCTCCATCGGGGCGAGGGTCAGGGATACAGGAAATGGCCCAAGCGCTGTCTGGAACCCATCCGGGTCCATCAAGCGCCTGGGGCGGTACCAGATTGGTAACTCTGGTTCCGCCTCCCCGCGGAGGGGAGCAGCGGTCGGAAAGTCGAGTCGGAGAAGTGAGTGGTCTGACCATGACAAGGGTGTGATGACTATGTCCCCTGTACCCAGATCACTCTTCCATTGGCCTGAGATGAAGATGAGATCCGGCGTATGTCCACCCTCATGGGTGGGGCCTTGAATTACTTGGGTCAGGTCCATGGCCGTCATGGAAGCCATGAACTCCCGAGCTACCACGGATGATTCGCCCAACGATGGCAGGTTAAAGTCCCCCATGACTATGAGTCTGGGGGTCTCCACTGCCACCGTAGCGATCACCTCCAGGAGCTCGGGCAGGGTTGCTGCTACATAGCGGGGAGCCAGGTATACAACCAGCAAGCCCAACTGCCTCCCTAGGCCCCACTTCATGCAGAGGGACTCACAGCCGGAGGTCTGAGGCACAATGGTCTCTCTCGGCTCCAGGCCTTCCTTAATAATGACCGCTACCCCACCACCCCTGCCTAGGGCCCGCGGCTGATGAAATGCGCGGTAGCCTGGTGGGCACATTTCAACGAGGGGATGACCTCCCTCGTGGCCCAACCAGGTCTCCGCAATTCCTACCAGGTCCGGCTCCCCCTCTGACACAAGGTCACTAATGAGGGGGGCTTTGTTGACAACGGACCTGGCGTTGCAAAACATCAGCCGCAGACCCTGGCTCTGTATTCCCTGGCCACCTAGCCTGCGAGGGTTGTGGCACCCAACCGTTTGTAACCAACGGCTGCGTGCCACCAACCGGGAGGATGAAAATTGTCTCCCCTCGGTCCTGCCCCTCCCCACGACCCTCTGAATTGGTATGCCCTCCTGAGGAACGACTCGAGTATCCCCCTTCCTTTCGCCTTCCGCTTCCCGCCGTCGACTGCTATCCTGGTCCTTACTACTAATCGCTGTTTCAATCTCCATCTGTCTATATCTACCCCCCTCCCTTGAACCCCCTAAAAAAGATAATTTAAATAAATTAAAAACTAAAAATCCCCTAAGGCCGCGCTTCGCCCATCTCTTCGGATTTACAATACCATCATCGAGATGGGCCCTGGATAAATCAAGGGGCCATACCTGCGAGAGCGGGGACTCTCGCAGCGATAGCAGGCTTGCTCTGGAATACATTGTTAAATAGATAATTAAAATTCAATAATTATATATATAAAACTCGGGTGGGTTTTGGAATAAATACAGATGTTAAAAAATACAGATGTTAAAAGTCGTTGGCAATTGATTAAAATGATTCACTCAAGTCAATTCATAGTTGGTAACATGAAATCAGGTGAAAAAAGTGCAAGATGGGTAAACCAAGATAAATCAGTTGGTAAATAGTTAGTTCGCAATGATGACCATTGGGGCGACCATAATTGGTTGCTGCCACATGTTCTTTAGGACAGTCAGTTCTTCCGGGCCTATTAAGGCCTTGGTGACGTAATTCTCCCAAACTTGGGAGGGTGACCATGGGGGAAAATGAAATTACGACTGGTCAGTGGTCATCCACGTCCACCTCGGCGCTCCCACCGCCGCAATCCCCGCGTCACCGCCTTCGCCAGTGGCCTCTCGGCGCTCCCACCGCCGTCAGCCTGGCCTCCAGCAGCCGCCTCTCCACTCTCAACCACCGCATGGCTCTCTCACAGCCACCACCTTCCAACCTTTCTCCAGCCAGCTCCTCTGTCGCCGCCTTCGACTCTCGCCTCCCGGCGCTCCCACCGCCGTCGACTCGGCCGTCGACTCTGCCCTCAGAAATGGCTCTGTGTGCCACCTGTGGCCCACATGCCATAGGTTCGCTATCACAGGGATATAGACTTCTTTCAGGAGTCTCTGAAACTCAACCATCAGACTAGAGACTGATCAGAAATTGTTTAACGTTGCTATAACTAATGATAGTTGAGGAGGGGGTACACCATTGCTGCCTTCAGAGCCACAGGACTACCCCTCATTCATATTTCTCCTGGCACAAACTCTGTTACTGAACCATGACACTTAGGCAGTTATTTTACTGGCTAATTCTTCTAGAGATGCTGGGCGCCTACATGTGAAATTCTAGCCTTTTAGGGATTTATGAAAAATGTACCACCTCTGTCAGCAGGTAGAGGACTATCTTGAGACATGGTGTCATAAACAGACTATCACCCTGTTGTTTTGTTGCACATTCTGTTCTGATGCTCATGTTTTATCTGCCAGAAAATAGTTTCTCTAAATACAGGCCTAAGAATCCAATTATAAATAATAAGATGTTACAGCTAAAGGTTTTGTGAGACACAGAAAGAATGGGTGGGATGAAGCGATAAGTATGTAATTCTCTTGCCCTCTTCCTTGATTTGATTGGCTAACTGGTCTTTTCAATCAGGTTTATATTCTAGAGTGGGAGAAAGCAGCTCTCGTGCCTGTGAAAGCTTTATTTTGTGAAGATTTCTTGAATTGCTCAGCAAGTATTGAGAGGAAATTTCCAGGCTCTTTGAAGGTAAAATTTATTTCGATATTCTGCGTTGGACAAGCTTGGTTTTACAATCTTGTCATTGGTGGGCTTCTATCTCTTTAAAGCCTCTGAGAAACGAGGATATTTCCTTTCTTCTCCCCACTGCAGCAATTGGAAACAGGGCACTTCCAGAGTTTTCTGCTGCCACAAGTTAAAAATGTACAGAAACAACCCAGGGAACTATGACAAAGCATCACTTTGTTTGTTGATCTTAAGGGAATCCCAGATAACTCTTATTTTTTTGCTGCACAGATTATCATGATTATGGAAATGTGATCCACAAGAAAGCTTGCTAGCATTAAGGCTGAAGTCCAACAGTATAACAAAGAATGGCCAAATTCTTTGCTTCTACTGTGAGTGAATTTGGGGATAATTTGGCTTTGTCCGGAAGACTTCCACATTGTGAAACATAGCAATTTTACACGGGAGACTTTGGTTTGGTTAGATTAGTTCATTTCATGTGAAAAACCTTGCAGTCGTCTGGATCACTGCAACCCAACCATGGTAGACCTAATTGTAGTTATTATTGCTTTTCATATTTGCAGCTTGTGAAACTCAAAACATTTCTTCCTCTCTTTTTGCTGCTAGCTTAATAATGTCTGAGAGACACTGCTACAGGGCAGACAAGAAAAGAAATCCTAGGCACAGGAGGAACATGGCACGATTAGGTTGATTTTATCCAAAATAATACGTCTGTATCTTGGAGTTCATTATCTGTGTTAAAATGCCTGGAAAATGAACCAGGATGATTTTTTTGCAGCATAACTGAATTGTGCACAGGCAATAAGCTCAGCAGAAGTAGAGACAGTTGTCTACTGGTGGGGAAAAGAAAGGGAAATCACTATGCTTGCTAATGACTGAAAGGAGGCGACCATCCATTATGGAAGGAATGGTACTGTCCCTGACACAGTGGTAGAAAAACAGGAGCCCATGTTGGAAAGGGACCACTAGTTTTTATAGAGATGCCACAATTCATTTTCAAGTTAAGTCATGCACATTATCATTTAAAGAGCTTTTCCTTGCATTCGCCTACGCCAAATTGTTTTCATGCCGAATCCTCCTGCATTCATTAAACTCCACAGCAAGAGGTGGTGTTCAGCTGGTTCGGACCTGTTCACCTGAACCAGTAGCGGAAATCCCGAGTGGGCCTGCCCATCCACCCCGGCTATATGCTGTCCTATTTAAGGCACGTTTTGAGGACGGGTGCATGCGCGGAAGGTGTATGTGCCCGCAAAGTGGGTGGGTGTGCGTGGGACAAACAAAATGTGAGACCCACCTCTGTCCAGAACCATACCTGAGACCATCTTAAAGATACCCTGTATTCCAGTATCATTGTTAAACTAAAGCTTTCCTCCTTACTCTGACACAGATTTTGCTTCAGATACAATCTGTCAATGAGTCTGTTAATGACATGACTTTTTGTGTGGTTGGATTAGTCCATCACATATTTTAGGCTAGCGCTGATACAGTCCAGATACCAGTAGTTCCAGGCAATGGCTCCTGAATGACTCTACCTTGGGCAGTAGGAGTGTCTATTTGCAGACAGAATAGAATACAGAATAATAGAGTTGGGAGGGACCTTGGAGGTCTTCTAGCCCAAGCCCCTGCTCAGGCAGGAGACTGTATATTTATTATTTCTATTACTTCTCTGCTCCTTGCTACTTATAGGTCTCTGAGCAGTTTTTAAGCTTTGAGATATGAGACAGACTAAACATCTGCTGACTTATTGTTTCAGCTGTTGTCAAGATGCACACTTAACCTTATTTCAGAATAAAACTATCCCAACATAGAGCTAAGCCATGGCCAAAAAGACATTGACTATCAGCTGACTGTCAATCTTCCTTTAAACAAGTCTACACACCAAACATCAGACCAGGTTTCCACAGTCGGGTAAACCTGTGCTGGAAGGGTGAGTAGAGAGAAAGGAGGTTGGTGAATCTACTACAGGTAGTCCTCGATTTACAACAGTTCATTTAGTGACTGTTCGAAGTTGCAACAACAATGAAGAAAGTGACAGGTTTTTCACACTTATGACCCTTGCAGCATCCCCATGGTCACATGATTTACATTCAGATGCTTGACAACTGATTGCAGTTTCCCAGGATCATGTGATCCATTTTTGTGACGTTCTGACACACACAGTCAATGGGGAAGCCAGATTAATTTAACAATCATGGCTCGTGTGATCTGCTGTCTCTGGGGACAGTTGTGATTTTATTATATTAATTTGTCTGATTCTTTAATTATTTTTGTGGTTCTTTTACTGTGGTTTTAAATGATGTAAACGGCCTTGAGTTGCCATGGGTGAATCGGCGGCAATATGAATTTAATAAATAAATAAATAATAAATAAATATTACTAATTTAATAACTGCAGTGATTCCCTTAACAAACGTGGCAAGAAAAGCTGTAAAATGGGGAAAAATTCATCAAACCAATTTCGCATTTAGCAACATAAATTCTGGGCTCAATTGTGATTATAAGTTGAGGACTACCTGTAAGTACTGTATGTCCTGCACCTATTGCCCTACAATAAGGGTATTACAATATACAATATTAGTAAATTAACATGAGGGCAATACTGCATAAGATAAGGATAGCATAATTTGCCAGCACTGTGGTTGTGGAGGGCAGTGATTGCCTTGCAGAGCAGCCAGTGTTATGCTGGTCTAATTTTCTACCAGCTTAAGGACTGGTGGATAACATTTGGCACTCAGCTTTGAAGAAGAAATCATTAAGAAGGCCAGTTTGGTCTAGTGGTTAAGGCACCAGGATAGAAAGCTGGAGACCTGAGTTCAAGTCCTACCTTTGCCATGAAAGCCAACTGGGTGACTTTGACCCAGTCACTCTCTCTCTCTTTCTCTCAGCCCAAGTCAGGGTTAAGGAGGGGATAAAAATAAATAAAAATTAAGTTCAAAGGCACACCCTAAGACAGTGATGGTGAACCTTTTTTGCCTCAGGTGCCAAAAGCACATGCTTGTGCAATATTGCATGCACTTGGGTGCCCACCCCCAAAATTTAATCCCCCCCATGCCATGCCCCCTATGTGTGCGTGCATGACACTCCGTCCTGCTGCTCTGGGCATACACACACAACTTTCTTGGAGCCTGGGGAGAGTGAAAACGCCCCCCTCCCAGAGGCCATCTGGAGGCCAGAAACAGCCCATTTTCCAACTTCCAGTGGGCCCGGTAAGTCCATTTTTCGCTCTCTGGAGGCTTTCCTGAAGCCTCCAGAGGACAAAAAACTGCTGAAAATCAAGGCTGAAAATCAGCTGGCTAGCATGTGCATGGCAACATCTCGTGTGCCCTCAGAAATGGCTCCGCGTGCCACCTGTGGCAAGCGTGCCATAGGTTCACCATCACGGCCCTAAGAAATAGCTTGGTTTGCACAATAGAGATCCATGGCTGTGATGGCACTAAGGTCAACAGGCAGCCGTGTGGTCACTGTTGACTTGCTGTTCCCTTCTTTGTCACCTCCTATCACTTTCTGACAGTAAGTGAAGGACACCTTGGAAGACTTTCCTAAAGGCCTGGTGTGTTTGCATCAGTGTTGGAAAGAAGCATGCCCAGAGCATGCCTGTCCTCTGATTTAATTGTTTTTCTTCTTAAGGTCATGCCAACCATTTTATCAGTGAGTGGAGGTGGCAACAAAGACAAATCTTCTTCTGTAGAGGACCTGCTTTCTTAGGTCCAATCTCCCTCAGTAACATTACGGGACATAATAATCCTGTTTCATCTTCTAAGGTTGTTGTTAAGGTGATGAGAAGCTAATGTAATTGATAGCTGTGAATATTAAAACTGACCTACTGCGAACATTGCTTCTTTCTATCCAGGGCACTTGCCCTCCGCTAAATACTTAAAACATATTTGATGGATATCAGAAATGCACTAACTGAGCTACCCCAAACTTGCCACTAGATTGCAATTTTTAATGTGACAGAATTATTAAGTTAAGAATTTTAATGTGGAATAATAGGGGATGGGACAAATTCATCTTCCATCCTACTATCAAACTAGCAGTAAGAATGGATGAAATAATAATAGGATGTTTGTATATTGGTGATTTTGCTGTTTCATTATATATCTTGTCTTTTTTTCTTTCCTTGCAGGATTTCATCACCCTCCACAGATCCTTCTAGTCTTTTTATGGGCTACATTCCAATTATGAAACAATGGACATTTGTCTTATGCCTTTTAGGAACATGTTCTGCTTTGCCGGTAATTTTTACAACTTTATCTGAAACAATTACTTATAGACAATATTTATTTATTTATTTATTTATTTATTTATTTATTTATTTATTTATTTATTTATTTATTTATTTATTTATTTATTTATTTATTTATTTATTTATTTATTTATTTATTTAAATTTATATACCGCCCTATTCTCCGTGGTAGGACTCAGGGCAGTGCACAGAAAAGTAAAAACCACAACACATACATATAATATAAAATGGAATTAAATAGTAAAACCTGTGCTAAAATAGTTAAGACCAATTAAAATATTAACTTTAAAATTATACCCTTAATCTATGCCAGGCCAGCCAGATGGAAAAAATGCGTTTTGAGCGTCCGACGGAAGAGGCGTAGGTCAGTAATAGTGCGGAGGTCAGGGGGCAGGTCATTCCAGAGGGCAGGACCTGCCACAGAGAAGGCCCTCCCCCTGGGGGCCACCAGCCGGCATTGACTGGCAGACGGCACCCTGAGGAGGCCCACTCTGTAGGAGCGGACGGGTCGAAGGGAGGTGTGTGGTAGGAGGCGGTCTCGCAAATAGCCAGGACCCAGCCATGGAGCGCTTTGAAGATGGTAACTAACACCTTGAAGCGCACCCAGAAGACCACAGGCAGCCAGTGCAGCTCGCGCAGGAGAGGTGTTACCTGGGACTATCGTGACACTCCCAGAATCCCCCGCGCGGCCGCATTCTGTACCAGCTGCAGTCTCCGGGTGCATCTCAAGGGGAGCCCCATGTAGAGAGCAATAAAGTTAAAATGAATCAGTTTCTTTAAAAAAATAGAAATAAAGAATATTATGTGGTCATCCATTTTGCGCAAAATTGTGTTTCTCAACTTTCACAACTTTAAAATGTGTGAACTTTAATTCCCAGAATTCCCTAGACAGCATGCTTTAAAAATCCAGAGTTCATCTTGACATTTGGTAATTTAAACCAAGCCAGTGGATTGCCAGCTTTTCCTTTTTGTGCCCCACAAATTACTCTAGATTGCTGAAATATGACAGAGGTTTCCTCCAATAACCAAGGAGGAGGAAGAATAACAAAGAAGAAATCATATTCAATGTCATACCCCAATCCTCCAATGAGGTCATCATGTCATCACCCAGCCCACCACAGCAGTGCTCAGTAATATTCATATTCTTTGAAACAGTTTCACCTCTGGTCTCATAAACTATTCTTAATCTTGCATATCTATAGATACTGCCTCGTCATGCTGGGATTCCTGGAATGGGTAGTATAAGCCTTGAGGTATGTATTTGTCTGTCTATATATCTCTGTCTCTATTTCTATCTATCTATCTATCATCTATCTATCTATCTATCTATCTATCTATCTATCTATCTATCTATCTATCTATCTATCTCTATCTATCTATCTATCTATCTATCTATCTATCTATCTATCTATCTATCTATATCTCTATCTATCTCTATCTATCTATCTATCTATCTATCTATCTATCTATCTATCTATCTATCTATCTATCAATCTATCTATCTATCTATCTATCTATCTATCTATCTATCTATCTATCTATCATTTCCAAAGATTTACACACACAGAGATAGGTGTGTGTGTGATTGACTGTGGTGTGTGTGTGTGTGTGTGTGTGTGTGTGTGTGTGTGTAAATTATTTTGTTTATAATGTTTCTATACCATTGAATAAGAGCGAGTTGGTATAGTGGTTAAGGCACCAGGTTCCAAACCAGGAAGCTGTGAGTTCTACTCCTTTCTGGGTGACCCTGCACCAGTCCCTCTCTTTCAGCCCTAGGAGGCATGCAAATGGCATCTGAAAATGTTGTCTAGAACAACGATCCCCAACATTTTGGGCACCTGGGACCAGTTCTGTGAGAGGCTTTTCCGCAGACTGGAAGGATGTGGTTTCATGTGCTACCTGCATCCCTCAGATGAGGCTTTGCTTGTTTGCATGGACCGGTTTCTGACATGCCACGGGCCAGAAGTTGGAGCCTCTTGGTCTAGGAAATTGTGTCAGGGTTCCTAATGGCATCCAAAGCTAAATCAGAGTCCAAGGCAAAGTATTGCTCAAAGTTCCAATTTATTAAGAGAGCCATGTTGGCACATCGGGGAAAACCTGAATCTGAAGGCTTCCCGGTTTTCCCACCGAGTTGAAAGTTCAAGATCTTGCCCCACCCCACAAGTCCATCACATGGTCCAATCTCCCACTGCCATGCTGGCAGCTTCCACCCATCCAATTCCGGTCAGGGGCAGAGGTGCAGAGACAAAGGATGTCCTTGGCTTTCTAGAAAGAATTTTGTTGTGACTACATAGTATGTGACTCCTTACAATGCCCCCTCCCATTTTTCCAAAATAGAAAATTCATAGCAGAATAATAGAAATAGCGCAGGCCAAAGACCTAAAAGAATAGAAGGCTGCAGGCCTGGCAATTGTAGGTACTACTGCAGGCAGTTACTAGCGACCAAGAATGATTCAAAGGCATAGACAAAGACAAAATATCTAGTTTCCTTCCCTTCAGCATATTTTGGATATAAACATGCTCATGTTGGTTGTGCAAATCATATTTGTTCTCTAAAGCAACTACTGTATTTTTCGGCGTATAAGACACACCTTTTTCCCTCAAAAAAGAGGGTAAAAATCTGGGTGCGTCTTATATGCTGGATGCAGCATTTTTTGCCTCCCAAAACCCCACCCCCTTCACCAAAATAGCCGTGCATAGCTTGTAGGAGGCTTTCAGAGAGCTCCTGGGGGCTGGGGAGGGCAGAAATGAGTGAAAAGTGGGCAGTTTTTTTGCTCACTTTTGCCCTCCCCTCAGCTGCCAGGAGCACTCTATAAGCCTTCTAAAGGCTATCCATGCCCTTTGTTTGACAAAAAATGGGCCATTTTTGAGAGGTTTACAGAGTGCAAAAGCTATTTTTTTATAATTTGTCTCTTCAACACCTTGGTGCATCTTATACTCTGGTGCGTCTTATACTCTGAGAAATACGGCACATTACATCACAGTTTTCATATGTGATAACTTAGAATGGAAGTTTCCCAATCTGAGTACAAACACTTAGGGCTTTTTGACATTGCACTTGAAGCTGCTTGACTCCAAAGAATAACCTGGTTGGAAATAGAGTTCTTTTCTCCTGGTCAGGTATCTGTTTGCCTGTGTTTGGTGGATTTCTCAGTTTTTTTACCCCTCCTTCCTGTGCAAAGAAAATAAGCAACAACTGCTTTTTCTTTTATATTTGTTGAGTCTTTGAGGACCTGTGATTTACTTTATAACTTCTTTGGGTTGACTCCTCATCCTTGATATTTCCATCTGTTATACCTAATGGTTATGCCCAGTGGTGGGATTCAATTTTTTTTACTACCGGTTCTGTGGGCATAGCTTGGTGGGCATGGCTTGGTGGGATTGGCAGGGGAAGGATACTGTAAAATCTCCATTCCCTTCCCACTCCAGGAGAAGGTTACTGCAAAATCCCCATTTCCTCCAGATCAGCTGGGACTCAGGAGGCAGAGAATAGATGGGGGCGGGGTCAGTCAGAGGTGGTATTTACCGGTTCTCTGGATCACTCAAAATTTCTGCTACCGGTTCTCTAGAACAGGTCAGAACCTGCTGAATACCATGTCTGCTTATGCCTAATAGTTCAAAAAGGAACACTATTTTACCTGTCTTCAGGAAGGAAGGAAGGAAGGAAGAAAGGAAGGAAGGAAGGAAGGAAGGAAGGAAGGAAGGAAGGAAGGAAGGAAGACTAGTGAAATGAAAAAAAGAATAGATTTAAGGGTTAAAGTCACTTCTGAAGGGGCAGACAACCATGCACCCAGCAGCCCAAGACCAAAGAGCTGTAGAAGGCAACAGCCAGTGACCAAGGAGAAGAGACATTTGCCTACAGTGAAATGAAGCAAAGTAGACAGAGCCATTTTTGTTCAGGCAAGTTGGAAAATACTACTTTCAATGCCTAGTAGAAAATGGAGAATATCTTCACAGTTGGTTGAAGGGGCAGTTGAGGACAATGCCATGCATTCTTGCCCTCAAGAAATGGTTCTTTTATGTGGACTTTATGTGGACTAGGACAATTTAGTTGTACTGATCCACCTTTGTTTTCTCCAAAGTAAACATGTTAGAAGTAATTTTCACATAGAAGGACCGATTGGGATACCTCTATATGAATAGCTCTGCTCCCTCAACACCCACCTTTTGAGTCAGTTTTGTCAAACAGCTGAAAGAGTTTTTCTTTCCTTTTTTATACAGTACATGGAAAGGTAGGGGCATCCATACAAATGAGTTGGCATTAGATTCAGGGCAGACAAAAGAAAGTGAATCTTCACAGAGTCCATAATTAACCCCTTGTGACTGCAAAGAACTGAGATGCCTTGTAAAAGGAGATTGGATAGATGTAATAGAATCTGTGTAGATGGGATCGTGATCAGACACGTCTGTTCCAGAGGCAATACAATTCTGAATAGAAGCTGCGTTAGGTGGAGAGTGAGTGGAAGCTATTATTTTTAACTACTCTTTGTGAGCTCCGTGAAAAGATGTGTAAACATTGCAAAATGAAAAATACTGATTACAATAACACTGAGGATTTTAAATATTGCCTTACAGGGTATGAGACAGCTGGGTGGACCAAGCGTACCCAAGGTACTTCCTCAGGTAATCACCGTTATGCCACATATCCTCTTTGCAGAAAAATATATTAATGGTGATGAGAATAAGCTGATGATGCTATTCTAGACTTATTCTATTTATTGACTTACATCCAAAGCAAGGAACCTTTGACTTTAGAAAGAATTGGACTTGATTGACTGTACTGAAATGATCACTGATTAGGAATTAGGAATTAGGACCAAACCTCACAAAATCTAAAAAAAAACAAAAGGCTTCTCATCCCTAGCTTATCCTTAGTCTTGACCAAGTTTACAATCAAACTAAATATTTACTTATTGAGCAGCATGAAATGACTATGTTTTGATGTATAGTTATTTTAATTGAGTTCAATAAGAGATGCTTTTTAATAAACAAGTTACAAATTACATTCTCAAGAAATCCTACCCTGTTTCCCTGAAAATAAGACCTCCCCAGATAATAAGCCCAATCGGGATTTTGGGTGCATGCGCTAAAATAAGCCATCCCTGAAAATATTGCAACACAGCAGCAGCCATGAGGTGACCGTGCTTGCCATCTCCTGCACTTGAAAAATAATGAGACCTCCCTGAAAATAAGGCCAAGTGCTTATTTTGGGGGTCAAAAGAAAATAAGTCTTATTTTCTGGGAACCACGGTACCATGTTCCCTATTACTTTATCCCAAGTAAATCTCCATGGGAGTTCAGTGGCTAATAAATTTAAAATAATAACAATAAAGTGTAGGTAAGTCAGAAGTATTCTATTGCTTTCTTAGATATGCAGCTCAGTTTAATACTCCATATTCAATAGAAAGTATTACTAGACTCAGTATCTCTTACTGTCAAGCAACTGTGCAGTGTAGTTTGATTTTAATCATAACCTAACTCAATCACACTGATTATTAAAAACCCTTCATGTATTTATATAGTGATCCTGAAGGCATTGTTATTGTTGTGTTAAATATCCTGTAGTGAACTTCTAGGGTGTTTGTTAAACTGACTGTAGATAATATTTATTGAAAGGGTTCCAAGCTGACTTCATTTGTTTCCTTATTGAGGCTTGTGAGATGTCAAGAGGCAGAATGATTAATAAATAGATATGTAGTGCCTCTTCCTTCTCCTCGGCCTTTTTTTCTCTAGCTAAATTTATGGATCTATTATCAAAGAAAAGAATTTGGTATATATATTTATATACCATTTATAAAGGAATCAAGTGGAAAACCCATCACAACATCTATCTATTATGAATTAATTCTGATTGGTAATATTGGCTTGAATTTAACTCCTGTTCTAACTTGTTAGCCTCTGAATTATAGCTTCAGAATAAATGTATCTAATCGTACCACTTTTAGTATGGCCAGACTTACAGCTATGCTGATCCATTTAATTCGATGTGGATGCATAATTTCCTACCGTCGCATTCATCATTTTACTTGATACGACAAAGACCTCAACATGAAACCCAACAGGTAAGCAATTTAAGCTGTTATCGCCCCAGATACATTACAGTATTGAAGCATAACTGTTCTTTTTTGCTTTCAAGATATTTTTTCTCTAGAATGGTTTTTTTCTGGATATGCTGAGATTACAACTTTAAGAATTCCATGCCACCCATTATGGTCCTCCATGGGAACTATAATTTCCTGGATCTTCTGTGGAGATACTCAGTCATCCAAGGCCTGGTTGTCCCAAAGGTCTTTTTTTCAAACAGCAACTGGACTTTGTTTTACCTTTTTGCTTCTCATCTAAGAAGCTTCTTCAGTTCAATTGAAGAAGCTTCTTGGATGAGAAGCAATACAACTTCAAGGAAAAACAAAGTCCAGTTGCCCTTTGAAAAGGGACCTTTGGAAATTTCCTGGATTCTCAGCAGCATGACTTCTTATCTTCTGCATGCAATGGGTGACATCAATCTCAGAATGGCTATATGGTCAACCACAAAATTTCCATTTACTAAAATGCTAAGAGATATTGAATCTAGTCCTTTGGCCCAACTCTCCCAAATACTTCCTATCACTTCTATCAACATATATTTATCTTTATCCTGAGCTTGTGGTTCATGAAGCACTAAGTTGCAGTTCCCTTCTTATTCAATGTCTAGGAAAAGCTTTGAAATCATACATAACAGAAATCATTTTTCAAAATTGTCTATGGAGGTTCTCATTCATCCAGGTCAAGGTTGCCCCAAAAGCCTGACAGGGCTGTCAGGCTTTTATTTTAAAGGCAACTTTCTGTTTTTACTTTAAGACATTTTGCTTCTCACCCAAGAAGCTTCTTCAGTTCTGGAACTTCACCAGTTAGTTAAACTGAAGAAGTTTCTCGGATGAGAAGCGAAATGTCTTAAAGAAAAATTAGAAAGTGCCATTGCCTTTAAAATTAAAGCATCTTCAAAACTGATGAAATGCTAGATGTTGACATTTTTCTCTGCAGCATGGAGGCTTTATGATTCATGCTTATATTAAAAGAATCAATAATAATACTTGGGTGGGACATGGCACTTTTTAGGAAACTTTGATGGCCCTAAGCACTGAGCATCTTGATCTGGGTGGCAAACAAATGTATTACAGTATGGCATTTCGTAAGTCAGAAATTCATTTGTCAAATTCATTGTTCATGCAACATTTCAGTATGCTGAAAATGGCTCATTCATGATTTTTAACCTTTCTCTTCTGGTTATTCATCTTTTATCACTCCATAGTATGAATACACAATGCCAGTGCACCCTCCTCCATTGCCATCTCAAATTCCCACACTGCTCCAACAACCTGGGATACAAGAGCAATCTCATTACCATTATGCACATTTCCTTCCTACAAGGCAAGGCCAAGTGCAACATTATGATGTCCAGCCACCATTTCATCCAAAACAGTTTTCTCCATCAGAAGGAAACCAGCCAGATGTTCAACAACAGCTATCATTGGATAGACAGGCTCAACAGGTCAGTTTTGACATGCAATCGAGATACTTCTAATATGAGCGCGAAATCTCTGCATCTCCAGTGCAGGTAGCCCTCGACGTATGACTGCAATTGGGCCCATAATTATGGTTGTAAGTCATTATATTTGTAAGTCAAGGCTTCACATAACGGGATCCGAAGTTTTGGCATTTTCTATGGCAGCTGTGAAGCGAAATCATTTTACCCAGTGAGTGTATTTTTGCCGGAAACTGGAAATAAATACCAGAAGATGGCAAAAAGAAAAGTTGAAAATCACATTCACTTGACTGTGGGACACTAGAAATGGTCTTAAAGGTGATCCATTTGTCAAGTGCCAAATGTTAAGACAGTGGGGAGAGGGAGGCTATCACAATCTCAAAATTGGGTCATAAATAGGTTTATAGGGATGTGTCTGTTATAATTTTGGTTGGTCACTAAACAATTAGTTGTAAGTTGAGGACTATCTGTGATCGAATCTTTAAGCACTAATCTTTGGCATGGAGATTATAAGAATATGAAGGCACAAGATTAACGAAGGGTGAATGAATCATTGAATTCTGATTGTTCTCACTTTTTCCATATTACGTAGTTTGCAGGAGAGGGGGAAAGAGTCTAAAATGTATATGCATTTTAATATACATTTCTCATTTTTATCATGTTTTATCTACGTATAAAGTTTTATCCACATATAAAGTTGTTGTTTTTTTACAAAGAACCATTCCTGGTTCTTCCAATAACCATTCCAATACATTTTGGATTTTTAATTTAATTAATTTGTGCATTTTCCAGCAGACTTTTCCTTAAAAAACTTTGTAAAAGTAATGTTGACTGCATTGCATTAAAAAAAGATGCATTTGCAATCAAATGCAAAGAAAATATTGGAAGATGGTATTTACTAAATAAATGATGCAGATTCTTTGGAATATAAACTTGCAACAATTTATTTCTAATCTACATTTGAACAAATTCCCTAGTTTAAAAATCCAACCTCCTAAATAAATGTGGTTCATTTATATATCATAAGAACTTAAGAATAGCCTTGCTGGAACAGGCCACAGCCCATCCAGTCTAGCATTCTGTCTCACACAGTGGCTCACCATTTGCTTCAGGGTCTTCCCAAGCAGATGTCTTCACCTGCTTATGATTCCCTGCAAATGGCATTGAGAAATATCCTGCCTATCTCTCCATCCCGGAGGGTGTCCTTAGGCATCCATCATGATAGCCATGGATACCCTTGTTCTCCATGAACTCGTCTAATCCTTTCTTAAAGGTGTCGAGGCTGACAGCTGTCACCACTTCTTCTGGCAGGGAGTTCTATAGACCAGTGATCCTCTGGGTGAAAAAGTACTTCCTCTTATTTGTTTGAGGTCTAGTTATCAAAAGTTTCATGGAGTGCCCCCTAGTTTTAGTGTTGTGCGATAGGGAAAACAGTTTTTCCTTTTCTACTTAGTTTCTGGATTTCTCTGTAAGATACAAATAAATATTTCTTCTAGATTTTAAGCGTCTTCCAAGAATTTAAACACTTACTAAACATAACACAACTATATTTAGATTGAAAGCTTTGCTTAGTTTATTCTTTATTTTCTACATGTTGTCCAGCTAGTGATAGCAAATGTTTTCTTTTATTAACTATAGTTACCTGCCATACAAGACTATCCAGGGACATTGGGCCAAGTAAGTATATTTTAACTATGAGAATTATAACAGAGATAAACCTCTTGACCAAAACAATTACTTAGAAACAGACACAGGAACGAACACACACACACACACACACACACACACACACACACACACACACAAAGTGTGCTATATGTTCTTAGAATTTGTTTTCTGTTTTAAGGCAGTATGTATTGTAATCATTCATATTTTTCCATTCAACTTTTTCTTTCTTTTTGCAAAGATCTACCCTGGCTTATTTGGAACCCAGCAAAACACAGCTCAACAACCACAGCAACGATCTGTAAGTTGGTCCCCTGACTAAAATCTTATTGTTAACTGTTAATGCAGTTGAATTTCCATCACACAAATGTAGACATACTTATTTGCAAATTAGCTTTTGCCTCAAAGGTTGCAGTTCTCCAAAATGCAAACAGATTTACAAAGCAACTTTTCCCCAAATAGGGTTCTTCCCTAGAAAGAACTTGATCCATGAGTTTATTAAATGATTAATTAAGAGATTCCAACATAATCCTAATACTTTCCTGGTTCTTTTGGATTCCCGCAAAAAGGGCATAATCTTAACAGTGAGAGCCAGTTGGCCAAGCAGTCAAGGCTAGAAACAGGGAGACCGTGAATTCTAGTCCCACTTTAGTCACGAAAGTCAGCTGGGTGACCTTGGTCCAGTTTTTCTCCTTCAGCCCCAACCCACCTCACAGGGTTGCTTTGTGGGGACAATAGGAGGAGGGGAAGCATACTAGATATGTTAGCTGCCTTGAGTTATTTATAAAAATAATAAAGGCAGAACATAAATTAAAATAAATAGTGAGGGAATTCCTTAAGAATATTGATATGATTCCTGTTAAAACGAGGATGTGCATAAAGACTAGTCATTGTTCTGGCTAAAAAGACATGTTCCTATCCAGTTCTATTTTCATAAAGTTTAAAACAAAACAAGCATCTTAAAATCAGTTTAATTCTTTCTTTTCTTTTTGTTTAGATCTATCCTAATTTGCAATATATGTCTTACGTAGCAAACAAAGGAGTAAGTACTTAACGTTAATCTACCCCTAATGAAAACCTTCAGACTTCCCATGTTTGGGATACATTTCTGTGTATTTTGTATAAAATGCCACAGGGAAATAGTGGGAACTATTGATTAGATTGATTACAAGAAAAGTTCATTAACAGGGTTTTAGAATTGTTTACAAGAAGTTGATTACAAGAAGAGTTCATTAACAGCGTTTTAGAATTTCAACATCATCTTTTAAATTACTGTTCACAATTTTTATTACATTTATAATTTTACATAATATAGTCATTATTATTGTTTTTCTGTTAACCACTTTGTTATTAATATAGTTTATAGATGACAAACTAACAATTTGAGGTAGATGTAGTAGTTTAACAGTTTAAAAATCTTTTAGCCTGTTTTGCAATAGGTGACAAACCAACATTGCTGCATTATACTAATCAGCATTCAAGTAGGAAGGATATTATGTATATATGTGTTAGGTATTTTGTAGGACACTTTTTTGTTAATGTCTTTTTGTTGTGTTTTTTCTTTTGGTTTAAAAAAATATTTTGGCATTTTGTATTTTAATTTTTGAATGAACAAAAAAAAATTAAATAAGAAACAAAAGAAACATTGGGAATCAGCACCATCACAATTGAACTTTGAGCACCTAGAATTAGATCTAAGGAATAGATTAAATCTCCATTGAGAAAGTATTCTTAAGGGTAACAAATCATTTCCCCACATTCCCTATAGGAATGGAAAGGATTATATGAATCTTAAACTTGGCCCACCTCTGCAGTTTCCTTCCCATCTGTTAATCTGCTTCTGTGTGTTCCCACTTATTATTTTGTAGGCCACACTAAAATGAGCAAAAAATAAAAACAAGTGACGTAGTCATAGATCACATTTTGCTCAACAAAGGCATAGACCCACCTAAAATTTATTTACAATAATAACGGCACTATACATCGATTTACAGATGTGTGTTAAGAGAGTTGTCTATATTTTTCCTGAGACATGGAATACTACATACATATGCATTTAAATTCCCATAATTTTTCTGGCCAGCATATCCATTGTTCAGAATTCTGGAAATTAATTCATACATTTAGAAGTTGGTCAGGTTGGGGAAAGCTATAATACATGACCTACATATTAATATATAAACAAGTTTGAATCCAGCTGTTCGAATGACAACGGTAATGATTATGATCCAAGTTATTGTGGCCACTGGAAGGCTCAGATTTCAGATTTTTAATTTACAGCTTTTAAAATGGAGAACAGTTTCCACAATACTTAAGGTTTTCCCCCAAACATAACATAATATTTCAAAAGAAAAGAAAAATGTTTTAGGACCATTGGTGTTGTTGTTGGCAATACAGGAATATGCACTATTATATGCAACAAAACATTGGATCCTGAAAAAATTAGGACTCTGTTGATATTAGACTGGCATGTTTCATTCTTGATATGTGGTTTGCTTATTTACATATTCCACAGGTTCCTACCAGATTAGGAATAGTAAGCTCAGAAGAAATGCAGGTAAGTTGTGGACACCATAATAGCAATAGCGCTTAGACTTATATATTGCTTCACAGTACTTTACAGCCCTATTTAAGAAGATTACAGAGTCAGCATATTGCCCCCAACAATCTGGGTCCTCATAATCTTAATAAAAATTCCAAAAAAATTTACTATCTCTTTAAATATAACCAATCATACAACCCAAGGCTGAGAAATGGATGTACAGATCAAGCTTCAAGGTTTTTAGTCTTAGTAACATGAACATAAAGAATAGTGGAGGGAGGGGAAGATATTATGGCCAAGGATAAATATTTAAATGGGAAGAATCCTGAAAAGCAAAGATCATAGTCTTTTGCTCCAAAGTGGTGGGGACTTTATGCAACATAAACTTGGAGAGCCTTGAAGAATGGCCTCTGTCCTTCACCTTTCAAAGATTTCTCTGAGGGAAAAAATGGTCCGCACTATTATAAATATGAAATATTTCCATGGACAGCATTGATAAGAAACCTTGTATAAGACAACTATTTCCTTGGCATATGTAAGATCAAGTACTGATAAACATTATTACATTACACCGATTTCTGCAGAATTTAGCACGTGTTCATTTCTTCTAATGAAATTGATGGAATCCAAAGTATTTGTTGCCTTGGAATGGATGGAGGGATGGAGGATGGAGGGAGGGAGCAATGGAAGGAGGGACAGACAGATGGACGGATGGATGGATTGATAGATATAATGATCCGGAAGTTTAGAGTTAATTTGTAAGAGAGTGATTTGCAACCTATGGAATTTTCGCAATCCACCTACAAGTAAAGCAATAATAAATAGAATAGAATAGAATAGAATAGAATAGAATAGAATAACAGAGTTGGAAGGGACCTTGGAGGTTTTCTAGTCCAACCCCCTGCTTAGGCAGGAAACCCTATACCGTTTCAGACAAATGGATACCCAATCTCTCCTTAAAAACTTCCAGTGTTGAAGCATTTACAATTTCTGGAAGCAAGTCGTTCCACTGATTCATTGTTCTAACTCTTAGGAAATTTCTCCTAGGTTAATTCTCTCTACTTGATTAGTTTCCATCCATTGCTTCTTGTCCTACCCTCAGGTGCCCTGGAGAATAGCTTGACCCCTCTTCTTTGTGGCAACCCCTGAGATACTGGAAGACTGCTATCATTTCTCCCTTGGTCCTTCTTTTCATTAAACTAGACATACCCAGTTCCTGCAACCATTCTTTATATGTTTGAGCCTCCAGTCCCCTCATCCTCTTTGTTGCTCTTCTCTGCACTCTTTCTAGAGTCTCCACATCTTTTTTACATCGTGGCAACCAAAAATGGATGCCGTATTCCAAGTGTGGCCTTCCCAAGGCCTTATAAAGTGGTGTTAACCCTTCACGTGATCTTGATTCTATCCCTGTGTTGATGCAGCCTAGAACTGTGTTGGCTTTTTTGGCAGCTGCTGCACACGGCTGGCTCCTATTTAAATGGTTGTCTACTAGGACTCCAAGATCCCTCTCACAGTCACTGCTATTGAGAAAGGTACCACCTATACTGGACCTGTGCATGTAGTTTTTGTTGCCTAAATGTTCCTCTTTTCTGAAAATTTTCACACAGACTCAAAAATTTTCAAGTAACCTAATGTAGGAATGTCTCCTCTCCTCACAGTCCTTCCATCTATTTGATCCATCCTCTTCTTTTCTCCTCTCTTCTCTTCTCTTCCCTCTCCTCCCCTCCCCTTTCCCCTCCTCCTCTCCCTTTCTCCCCTCCTCTCACAGTCCATCCATTTGATAAAAATGATGTAAACATAGTCAAGATGAAAAAAGTCCAGAGTGTATTCATTTATGCAATTTATCTACCCTCTCAATCCTCATGAATTCTAGGCAGTTTATAGATATTACAATAACAATAAAATTATATTTTAAAACTTGAAAACAAAATTATAATGGTTAATATTGAATACAATATACATGTCCACAAAACACACACACACACTATATATATATAATCAATCTCCAAAACTTTCTGATTAAAAAAAACCCCACGCTTTTACCATCATGAGGATGGGAACCATACTTGCTTGAAGGAGAAAATATTCCATAGTAGAGGAGATGACACTGAAAACCCCTAACCTTTATAACCTGTAAGACACTTGGAGTCATCTTATACAGGAGATGGGTGGCATACAAATTTAATAAGTAAAAAAAAACACTGGGACCCTCCTGATACCTCCTGGAATGTGGGAATACTTTAGTCGGCATTCTATAGCCCAGTGACTCTCAATCTTAGAAAAGTTCAGATGAGTGGGCTTCCATTTCCTCCTCCCCCCGCCCATTCAAATCCTGAAAGTCTCCAGGCACTGGCAGAGGACTTCTGCATTTTCCATTGGGTTCAGAATGGAGCTGCAGAACTAGGTATCATCATTGATGATACCGCATCATTGACAATACCTCATCCTGAACAGATGATGATTTCTTCCAGCAGTTTCAAGTAGATGTTTCATAGAATACGGAGAAGACTCACCCCTGAAACACTAGAAATGAGCATCTAAGAGGCTCAGATGCTTCTCCCCTCTCTGTTGTTATTTTTACTATTATATTCACTGCTATAATTTTCTGCTTGATAAAAAGACCCCCAAAGTTTAATGACGCTGAGCAACATGTTATCTAAAGTGGGAATAAGGATCGCACAATTAAGTTTACTTGTTCACAGAAACAGCAGGGTTGCATTCATTCATGCAATTGTTTCTCAGGAATTTATTTGATGGGACTTGGCTGAGTTCCAGATGAATCCAGATTTTGATATCAATTTTTGCTCTCCTTTTTTTTTTTTTTTGGCTCTTTTGATGCTTCCACAATTCTTATTCTTAAAATTTTCAATCTACTACAATTTTCCTGCTGCTGCTGCTGCTTCTGCTGCTGCTACTTCTACTACTACTACTACTACTACTACTATGCCCCCCCCCCAAACCCTCAGCTCTTAGCTGATTGATGGCTCAACTTCAAATTCCATCTTCCCCCTAGCTATGTCATCTGTCATTTATCGTCTAGGCTTTGGTGTCAACACAGTATTTATTTTCTGGGACATTTCCCACTGCATTAAAAAAAAGAGTTTAGATTTTTATTCCTCGAGTTTGCATTTAGGACAGCTTGCTAAGCGCCAAAAGCCAACACTTTCCACTCACATCACCCTCTCTCTCCATATGCTTGTCATCTGGATCTTCAGAGGTTCATAGTCATTCACGTACTGTCATTGTTTTTTCCAGGGTGGAGGATTTGGTGCACCGGCCTATCGGGCAACAGGCCCCCATGGCTTTCCCATGGATGCCAGATTTGGAAATATGCCACTGAACAGAGGCCAACCAGGAGATTACACCGTCGAAGATGATCAGCTGGGCATTACAGAACAGCCTGAAGTTCCAAAAGGAGCCAACCTAGGACCCAACCCTCCAGATAGAGGGAACAATGTTATCCCTGTAGATATCAACCCAAGGGTTGCCTTGCCCAATGCCAACAACAATGTCTTAAACCCTGCTGGTCAGAGTAAAGGGCAGCCAAATGTTCCTCAAGCCACTGCCTTGCCTCCAGCAACTCCTGATAGCTTCATTCCTTTCGAGGCAACTAGCACTCCCATGCCTTTGGATCCTACCATGTTTCCCGACTCCTTTTACTCAACCAGCGCAGGAAATGAGGCTGGCCAGCCACAAGTCAGTCAAAGCAGCTGGCATTTGCAAGAGCCCTGAGAACCCTTGAAGAACACGTGCTGCTTGTTTACTCTTTAGCTATTCCTTGGGCTTGAGTTGGTCTTTTATTCAATGCGAGCCAAAACAGCCAATGGATGTACTGTAGCTTGTAGCAGGGATGCCACAGGCTTTGCTTCCATTTTTTTAAATATTTCATCTTTGAGAAAGTCTCTTTTGAAGGCACCAGATGATTAATGGTTAAAAACTAAATTTGTTCCCTGTTTGCTTAAGTGATCCATTGCCTGTTTGAGCTCTCTAGCTTTTTTGTGCTTTAGATCCTTGCCTGACTCATATTTTTATTACAAATTATTTATGAACCCTTTGGCTTTAGATTCCATTCACGACATGCAAACAGGTTCACTAATATGGAGGTTGTATCTCTTCATTCTGATTAGGTGGCTCACTCTATTGCATTCAGTTGTTTAGGCAGCATGAAATAAACTTTTATTTAACCACATTATGGATACTTGTGGCTTCTTTTTTAAAATGATAATAATAATTACATGAGAGAAGATTATGCAAAATCTGTTTCCAAACTAATCGGAAGCTGTTGCTTTCATATGTCCCTTTTTCAATACCCTCCATCCAGCACCTTTTCCACAAAATATGTACGTTCAAGTCAGGAGTGGGTTCCTGCCAGTTCTAACCTCTTCTATAGAAGAGGTTCCACAAATCTACAGTGCCGTTTAGAACTGATTCCAGCTCCCTCCCCCCCCATCCGTCCACACATCATCAAGATGAAGAGTGAGAGGAGGAATTCTGAGAGTTGAAGTCCACAACTCTTAAAGCTGTCAAGTTTGAACACTCCTGGGGGTTTTTTTCTAAAGGGTTAGGGGTGCAAGGGTCTTGTAACTTGTAGTTTTAAGATCTGCGTGCTTCAAATTACAGAGTTTCTGAGCCAACATTTTGGTTGCTAAGCAAGAGCGTTGTTAAGTGAGCTTCACTACATTTTACAAGTTGGCCACGCCCACCCAGTCACATGACTGCGAAGCCACTCCCACACAGTCACATGACCTGCAAGCCACTCCTACCTGGTCACATGGCTGGCAAGCCACTCCCACAAAGCAGGCCACACCTACAGAAGAGGTTCTAAAAAAAATTGAAACCCACCACTGGTTCAAATAACATGTACACATTTTTTATCTGGGGCATTCATTTGATAGCTAAGTTATGATTCTCTGGAAATTGAATCAGTGAACATACAACAGAGTAAATTGCTTACTCTTAGAAAGGAGGGCTGTAGGTGTGGAAAGCCCCAAAGGTACTTTTTCAAAAGGCAACTGGACTTTGTTTTTCCTTGAAGGCTTTTCACTTCTCATCCAGTTTAGTTCAGTTCTGAACTGAAAAAGCTTCTTGGGTGAGAAGTGAAATGTTTTCAAGGAAAAACAAAGTCCAATTGCATTTTGAAAAAGTACCTTTGGGACAACCATGACCTGGATGACTGAAAATCTCCATAGACATTTAGATGTGGGAAGATGTAGCCTCATAACCCTTCTGGTTGCAGCTATGGAATCCTCTTTTGCTTTGCTGCTCTGTCATCTTTACAGGTACTTTTCATTTAGTAAATGCCTCATTTAGCAACTGTTCAAAGTTACAACAATGATGAAAAAGGAACTTTGTGATCGATCCTCACATTTATGACCTTCACAAGCCCTGTAAAGCAACGGAGATTGTAAGCATAGTTTCAGTTTTTCTTGCCAACCACTCTGTTTAATGATCAAGTTGCCAGTCCCAATTGTGGTCAGTAAATGAGGACCACCTCTATGTGAACCCCAGTAATGCTAAAAATAAAATAGGCGCATCATTCTATTAATGAGAAAATAGATGGGTATGTGGTGGGGGCAGAAATCAAAATGAGGCTACACGACACCCAAAATATGGTAGGAAGAAAGTATATTAGCCCTAAAACTAGCAGACATATTTTCTATCTAGAAAGCTGCTATCTTCTGCACTGCTAATACAAACGTAGCATCGCTTTGGAGCTGATAACTCCCTACAATGGACTTTTAAAAAGTATGTTTTGAATTGCTCTACTCATTTTTTACTTGAATAACTGAGACACCAAGTCTTGTGCAACAAAATGATCTCTTGACACATCCCCAACGTTGCCCCCTCTGGAGAGATGAGCTCTGCCCTTAATATCTAGTTTTATAACTGGAACGTAAAGACTGATATTACAAAGCTACAAAGCTGCTGCCTTTCTCAGAATTTAGCATCAGAGCTATCTCTACATCTCTTATGTCTTCTATTTCCAATAACATCCAGGCAAATGCCTCTGCAAAGCAGAGACATAAAAATTACAGCCATTCCTCATTTTGCTCCAGCATCTGATATTGAGCTCCAAGTCATACATCATATTAGTCCTATATTTCAAACATGGGTTATCATAAAGAAAATAGTAGATATGGGTCATGGTCTGGAGCATTCTTTTGATCTAGAGTGGGGCGTTGTGCCAATTTTCTGTTGAAAGGTCAGCTTCTCCCCGTTGCTTTTGGCCTCTGAAGATATATTTACTGTAAGTGATCATTTTATCCCCTAACTAGTTGTAGTCTTCCAGATTGGGGAAGGAAGGACAGTACTCCATGATTCATGAATATTATTTGCATGGTTTTCCTTTTTTACTTCTGCACCCAAAGAGAAATTATGTCTATGTCATTTTGGACCAGGGAAAGGAAATAACAATGCTACCAAATGTCAAGCATATGTTGTTGAATTCAAGAAAAGGCAGGGAAGAGAAAGAGTTGAATGTAGAATGGCAATACAAAACCAAGACTTTGGTCATTTCAGTGTAAGAAACAGAAATAATCTGTTTTGAACTAGCAGGATTAGAATGGAAGGAAGCCAGTTTCTACCCCTATTTTAAGGGAACTGAATGATGGAACAAGAAGATGTTCTACTCTCAGATCCCTGGAGGAATCAATTCTTAATTAAAGGAACTATGCTGATCCCTGAAGCATGTACTCTGAAATATCCTACTGCCTAAAATATTTGTGTAAATGGAAGGAAAGGTTTATTTTTTCTATCTAAAAAAGGATCCTTTTCTACATTCATAGTGGCTCCTGCACAGACATCACATATATTCTATACGGCTGTGATGACGAACCTATGGCACGGGTGCCACAGGTGGCATGCGGAACCATTTCTTAGGGCATGTGAAGCGTTGCCCTGTCAACTCCAATGCAGGGAATACCAGGGAAGATTCTGGAAAAGATAATCAAGCAACGAATTAGTAAAGACTTAGAAGTAAACAAAATAATAGCCAAAAGCCAATATGGGTTTGTCAAAAACAGATCATGCCAGACTAATCTTACTGCATTCTTCAACAAGTGACAAAATTAGTGGACCAGAGGAATGCCGTCAATATAATTTATTTGGACTTCAGTAAGGCATTTGAAAAGGTAGACCATAACCTACTACTAGATAAAGTAGAAAAATGTGGGTTAGACAGCATCACCACCAGATGGATTCGTAACTGGCTAACCAACCACACTCAACGTGTAGTCCTCAATGGAACTGCATCTACATGGAGGGAAGTATGCAGTAGAGCAGCGTTTTTCAACCACTGTGCCGTGGCACACTAGTGTGCCGTGAGATATTGTCTGGTGTGCCGTGGGAAAAATTCCAATTTCAGCCGTAACATGCGGCTTCGGCTCACAAATATGAACAATTATAAAATACTTTATTATTTCATAATAAAGTAATTATAAAATAATTTCTTTGTGTTTATTTGATTCCTATTCAAGAGAATTACTTTATATATAGTCAATATAGGCACAGTTAATTTTTTTTAACATTTTCTAATGGTGGTGGTGTGCCTCGTGATTTTTTTCATGAAAAAAGTGTGCCTTTGCACAAAAAAGGTTGAAAAACACTGCAGTAGAGTACCCCAAGGCTCTGTTTTAGGCCCAGTACTCTTCAACATTTTCATCAATGATTTGGATGAGGGGATAAATGGGGAACTCATCAAATCTGCAGACAACACCAAGCTGGCAGGAATAGCCAACACTCCAGAAGATAGGCTTAAGATACAGAAGGATCTTGACAAACTTGAATATTGGGCACTATCTAACAAAATGAAATTCAATGGTGAAGAGTAAGGTTCTACATTTAGACAAGAAAAACAAAATGCACCGGTGCAATATAGGTGGTACCTTGATCAATAGTAGTAAAAGTGAAAGGGATCTTGGAGTCCTAGTGGACAATCATTTAGATATGAGCTAGCAGTGTGCAGCAGCTGCCAAAGAAGCCAACACAGTTCTAGGCTGCACAAACAAAGGGATAGAATAGAATCACGTGAAGTGTTAATACCACTTTATAATGCCTTGGTAAGGCCACACTTGGAATACTGCATTCAGTTTTGGTCACCACGATGTAAAAAGAAGTGGAGACTCTAGAAAGAGTGCAGAGAAGAGCAACAAAGATAATTAGGGAACTGGAGGCTAAAACATATGAAGAATGGTTGTAGCAGTAGTGGGTTTCTGCAGGCTCACACCTACTCGCAAGAGCCGGATGGTGAAATTTAGAGAACCGGTGAGAGGGGGTTCCACCGGCAGACCCAGAAGTAGGTCTGGCCTGCCGCTGCCGGTAACCCAATGGGAAGGAAAGGAAAGGAAGGCAGAAAGAAAGAAAAGAAAGAAAGAAAGAAAGAAAGAAAGAAAGAAAGAAAGAAAGAAAGAGCGAGAGAGAGAGATAATTTATCATCACAATTGAGCCCAAAATTTTGGTTGCTAAGCAAGAGCATTGTTAAATGAGTTTCACCACATTTTACAAGTTGGCCACTCTCACCCTGTCACATGACTGCCAAGCCACACCCACAAAATAGGCCACACCTACAGAGTAGGTTCTAAAAAAAATTGAAACACACCACTGGGTTGTAGGAACTGGGTATGTCTAGTTTAATGAAAAGAAGGACTAGGGGAGACATGATAGCAGTGTTCCAATATCTCAGGGGTTGCCACAAAGAAGAGGGAGTCAAACTATTCTCCAAGGCACCTGAGGGCAGAACAAGAAGCAATGGGTGGAAACTAATCAAGGAGAAAAGCAACTTAGAATTGAGGAGAAATTTCCTGACAGTTAGAACAATTAATCAGTGGAACAGCTTGCCTCCAGAAGTTGTGAAGGCCCCAACACTGCATGTCTTTAAGAAGATGTTGGATAGCCATTTGTCTGAAATGGTATAGGGCTTCCTGCCTATGCAGGAAGTTGGACTAGAAGACGTCCAACGTCCCTTCCAACTCTGCTATTGTATTGTATTGTATTGTATCTGCAGTGCATATACAATAATAGTGATAGATCATATATAATCAAGATAGATTTTGTGTCATTCCAAGGAGTGCCCTGTTTCAAGAAGTGCTCCCAGGATTCTACTTGCAGCTAAGTGGCCCCTTGAAGTAGCAGTTTGTAGAGCAAAGCCCAGATGGCCTTTCCAAATTATCCACCTAATCTGTGGACAGAGAAATTAGCTGGTTGATTTCTTGGAAATTTCCTAAGGGAAGGAGAGGTTTTCCAAATACATTCTGAAGGACAGACTGTTCTTTATTAACACTATTACTGAAAACAAACAAATCATGAAATTTCCCTCATGTTGTTCCTCTGCTGGCATTCAGTTGAACTCCCAAGGCGTTCAGCGACATACTCACTGAAAAGATGACTTTGTAATGAACATTCACTGTTTATACAATCCCTTTGTATCTCTCATTATTAAGTCAATGCAAGAACACTATACCCATTAGAGTATCTCCAAAACTCTCTTTTTTTGACAGAATTTCTAAAACAAATTCACTTTCAGCAGACTAAATAAGGATGTGTAGGAATAAAAATCTGATGAATTTCTCTATCTGATATTAATGATTATTTTAGTTTATCGTAGTGAAACGGGATATACTTTGTAGTGCGATAAGAACACTCTAAGAACAGCCAGATGAGGCATGTGTGTGTGTGTGTGTGCATGCACGTGCATGCATCTGTGTGTGTGCAGTCATGTGTGAAAATATCACAATTAAAAATAAATATTGAAATTTCGCATATTCACACAGACTCATAAAATTAAACAAACAATATCAACAAAGATGTACTTACTTATGAAATGTTTTCATCAAAACGACAATGGCAAATGTATTACCCTAGTGACATTTCCCACACTTTCAGTAACATTTTGAGAGTTTTGTGCTTTTCCTTCCTTTCGCTTACATTGTCATCCAGTTTTTATGCCTAAAATAGGGCTAGAACTCACTTTATCCCGGATTCTAGCCTTGTGCCTTAATCACTAAACCATAAAGTATACACTGTATATTTAACTTGTGGAAAATAATGCTTTTAAAGTTTCAGAGAGAAAATGTATATCTAATCATTATGACTTATCCCCAAATAATTCCTTATTGTTTTGTCTCAATTGCTATGAAAAAGAAACAATTTTCACTCTCTGTCCTTAATGTATCTTCAGTGAAGAATTATTATTCAAAATATATAATTGAACAAGCACCAACTAATTGATTTAAAGATGTGAAAACCTCAAGCTCTAATTATTTGATTTATAAGAGTGAAAACCTGTTCCCTAGCTTATATGTTCAAAACTTCTGCTTCCTTTTCCAATTTTTCTATAATGTGACTCCCAATTTTTTTCTCAAAAATGGATAAGCTTTTGCCTTGCCACAAATAATAGAATTTTCCATGAGGGTGGACAGCTATATAAATTTGATTAATAAATAATCCATCCTATCTTCATATCTATCATATCAGTTCTCTATTATTTAAAAAAATACACCCATCAACTTCTATATATTTTAATTGACTGACAAACTGAAGGGCATCTAACAATGAGTTGCTATAATGCAACTACCAACTACCCAAACGGTTTTCACTAAGGGACACTATTAGCAGTGCATAGTCAGAAACTATAACTGGATTAATGCCATATTTGTCAACTAAATTAGTCAGTAATTCATCTTTTTATTTAAGATTAGCTGATAACCCGGCACTGCCCGGTTATTTATTTATCTCAACCCTCCTTCCATGAATGTCGCTGAAATTTGTAATGTTGGATTTTCCCCCTTATCAGAGGGAGACCCTTTGTGGATTACTGTGAAGCTGTTACCATGGCAATCCCACAGCGCTGTACAGTAGAAGCACTGTACAGTAGAAGGTATTTTAAGGCAGTACGATAGAAGCCATTTTAAGGCACAACAGGCTGTATCTTAACAGAACACACACACCGAGGGGTGTTAGGGGTATCTTACCTTCACAGTGTTTGTTTCCAGAGGGTAAATAATCTGTGTAGCAAGTAGGACTGAACCCCTGTGTAACTTTGGTTCTATAGTATATTCATTCTGCCGTATGTAGCTATCAACACACAGGAGAGGCAAGCCACAATATATAAATAAGCAACCTGGTGTCACATTAATATTTTGGATTACAATTGCAATTCTCTTGCACATTAACTAATGGAATCTATGGACTATTGGACTAGGATCTATGGAAATTATAAGACCTAGAAGCCATCACATTTTCAATGTCTGTTTCATCTGAACCCACAAGAGCCAATCAAGATATATGAAAATGTCATGGAGAATCCCCCTCCCCCCAACATCATAACATTCAAAATAAAGATGCCTTTGCTCCTGGCTAGCAACATAAACCTGGAAATATTGCTTTCTCGGCAACAATACAGAAGCACTAGTGATTGGCCCTTTGATGTTCAACAGGATTGTATTTCTGGATTTGGTCATTGTTGTGGCCAGCCATAAAAGTAGATTTTTCTACATTGATTTCTGTACTGGAAAATACTTGAGAGTGTGCTACTTAATAATAACAATGTATTCAATTTATGTGCTGCCCAATCTTGAGTAGCCTGCAAAGAAGTCTTTGGCTTGGAGAACAAAGGGCAAACATATCCTTCTAGCAAAGCTTCTTGGCTCTTGTTGTTTCCCTGCTCATGCACTAAGCCAGTCTTCTCAAACCAGGGATTCTCCAAACATGTTAGAGCCACTGACCACATCTCTAGAGTCCTCAGCTAACAGCAGCAATAGAAATCCTGCCTAAGAATTTCTACTACTCCCAAGCAGTAGAAAAACTAGGAAAAGACTACCAAGAGATGGCCTCTTCCATATTCCCCACGCCCAAGTCTTCCTTTTTCAGAGGGACACCAAGGCAGTGAGGAAGCTTGTCCCTCACAAGGGGACAGTGGTGGGATGCCACCGGTTCTGTGAGTGTGTGTTTTGCGCACACGCACAGCATTGAAAATGGAGCATTTAGAAGTTCAGTTGCTTGCCTTCCAAGGCAGGAACAGTAAGTTAAACAGCTGGGGGGGGGGGATATGCCGCATGATTGAGATGAGCTAGGAAGCAGGAAATAAAGGACAGGATAGGGCAGCAGCGGGTGGGCGGGGCCAGCTGATCGTCAGAGCTATCAGTTCAGCTGAACCGGTCCAAATTGGCTGGATACCACCTCTGGACAAGGGGCTTCACACTGAAGGACCCTATCTTTCTCCAGAATGCAAATCTGAAGCTCTTGAACTAGTCATCTGGGAATCTGCACGTCTCCTTCCACAAGAAAACAATCTCTGCCATCAAAATGTGCTGTGAATGGTGTTTCCCCCCAAAACACTGACCCTTCCATTAAATGCCAGACATCACATGGTACCTTCAAATCTGCAATGATGTTTAACTTTCTGATCCTTGCTGTAAATATATGTTGGAAGAAGGGGAACAAAGGAAACGTGAATAGAATTCAGACAGGGCAAAAGCGGTGCCAACCCCCCCCCCCCCCGAGCCTAAAGGAATAATCATGAAATACGATGTTTACACTCATTCTGCTGATGATTCCCGTATTTGCTTTTCATCTTTCATTACAGTTCAGCAACCTTTCTATTTCGCTTTGTTCTTTGATGGATAATTTTATACCTAGGCTTAACAAGCTGAAGGGAGTTGTTACTAGAAGATGCGGTCTACATAAAGAGCTCCCAACACATTCAAGGCTAGAGGATTTGTTGTTTATGTAAGGGTGTTTGCTTTTCACACAAGTAGGCAGAGCAAAATGATATACCAGTGCTGTAATATCTATCCATAGCAGACACTGCAATTATCACTTATGGCTTTCTTCTGTAAGATCAGCGCAAGGGGGCAACTGATGGGGCAGCATGTGAAAGTAGCTGATTTTAGGAATCCCTTGTGGTTGTGTTGAAAAAGATCTGCTTTCCTTGATGGTACATTTTCCCTTGACCCTGTGCAATTGTATTTTGGGTGCCTGTCTTTGACTTAATAATAATAATAATAATAATAATTTAATACTTATAGACCGCACCCTCTCCCCACAGGGACTCGGGGCGGTGCACAGGAAGAATAAAAACAATGACTATATACAACATTTCATATTAAAAATAGATTAAACAGTACCTGTGCTAAAATACCCATTAAAACTAACTAGACTAAAAATTCCCCAATAAACCCAAAAACAGAGGAATAACTATCCCAGGCCGGCAAGGCAGAAGAAGTGTGTTTTTAGTTTAAGACGGAAGGAGCGGAGGTCCGTGGTGGTCCTAATGTCGGGGGGGAGGTCATTCCAGAGGGCTGGGCCCGCCACAGAGAGAGCCCTTCCCCTGGATGTCGCCCGCTGACAGAGTCTAGTGGACGGCACCCGGAGAAGTCCCTCTCTGTGGGAGCGAATCGGCCGTGAGGATGTATGAGGCAGGATCCGATCCCGCAGATAGCTAGGTCCCGAGCCATGGAGCGCTTTAAAGATGATAATTAATACCTTGAAGCGCACCCGGAAGACAACAGGCAGCCAGTGCAGCTCGCGCAAGAGCGGTGTTACATGGGTATACCTTGTGGTACCCATAATTGCTCGCGCGGCTGCGTTCTGGACTAGCTGAAGCCTCCGGGTAGACTTCCAGTGGTAGCTTTAGCTCATGTCCAATATTTGACAGTTAATATTTGATCATAGTTAGCAGTTAATGATCATTTAATTGTTTTATCATCATTTAATTTTTTTTCTAAAGGGTCTGGCCCCTACGCTAGTATTTTTTTCAGTAGAGCCTGTTATGACTTCCTACTACCACCATCCAGCAATAAAAGTGGTCCCAGTCTGGCAGTGCCTTAAAATACAGATTAATTCATCATATGCATTTTAGGAAGATGGACCATAAGGCCTCTAACTTGCAAAAATCCTATGTCATAATATATCTTAGTCATTAAACCTGATGTTTTAAAGTATTAGATAGTTCACTGTAGAATACTAAACTCTCTCAACACAGTACTCCCCAGAATGCTGGAACTACATCTCCAATAATTGTCAGCCAGCATGGCCAACAGTTGCAATTATGTCCATATTTTCAGACCAACATGCCTATCTAGAAATTGATGCAGTTTTACAGGCATTTGGAGGAAGGGGTGCGGTATGCAAGTCCCATTTCATTGCTAGGATTATTAACTCTTTAATAACATCTTAGTTGAACAACTTACATATTTTAGATTTTTGATCAACTCAGTCTCTATATAGCTAGTCCTTTGCTTAAAAATGGGAGCCAGAATTTCCATTGCTAAGCAAGGCGGTTTTAAGTGAGTCACGTACGATTTTACAACCTTTTTTTGCCATGGTTATTAAGCAGACTTTGCAGTTGTTAAGTGAATCATACATTCATTAAGTGAATCAGCACCATCCATTGACTGTTTGTTGGAAGACAACTGGAGAGGTCAGAAATGGCAATCACTTGTAAAAATGCAAGTAGAAAAATAGGGACCACCTTGGTGGGAACGTAACAGCGTTCCATGCGCCGAAGGCATTTAGTCATGCTGGCCACAACACCACAGAAACGTCTTTGGACAGTGCTGGCTCTTCGGCTTTGTAACAGAGATGAGCATTGCCCCCTAGAGTTGGAAATGAGTGGCATGTATGTGCGAGGGGAACCTTTACCTTTAAAGTATGCATGATCTCCTGACTGTGGAGATTCTGCAAAGGTGTAAATTTGAGAACTGGTTATAACCATTTTTTTTCAGTGCCATTGTAACTTTGGGCAGTCTTTAAATAAATGGCCATAACTTGAATAATACCTCTGTGTTCTGACCCCCCCTTTCTCCGACTAACACAAGACTGGCTGCCTGCCACTGATTCTCTTGGCTGCTTGCCTGAATGACTCTGACCAGATACGAAGCTTCCTAACTCGACTAAACACGAACCTGAAAATCAATACGAACAAACACGAACCTAGAAATCCAATGTTGTTCTCTGCAAGGACTTTCTTAGCAAAGACTTCCTTTTAAACCTTCTTGGGAGGGGCCAGTCATTAGGCAGCTGGGTCTAATTCAACTCCTTCGAGTTCGCTTCTGATGCAATTGAAGCTCCTTTTTTCAGCCCTTCTCAATCTAGCATCAGGGACAAACTGGCCTTGATCCTCCCCACTACTCCAAGACCCAGGTGCCTCCTGATGACCAGCCGGCCTCTCTGCTCTCTCAAGGTCGCCCTCCTCCTCCAGAGCAGACTCATAGGACTCCTTACTAGAGGAGTCCATCAGCAGCTCATCCGGAGCTGGCTGGACCACAACACCTCTGGTAGTATTTGTCAACATTACGAACTTTATGATATATGGATTTTAACTCCTAGAATTCCCCAGTCAGGAAGGAAAAGAAAGGCTGGGTGGGGAATTCTTGGAGTTGAAGTCCATACATCTTAAAGGTTGTCATTGCCATTTGCAGAGCCTAATAGGGAGGCATACTTTCTTTTAGATAATGCACATAGTTGTTCAGAAAAGTTTTCTAAACAGAAGAAAGCAAAACTGGTATTCCTCTTTGAAGAAGATTTTTGGCTGTTGGGCTTTGTTTTATTTTGTTCTTGAGTGTATGGATCAAAATAATTTCTTTTTTAAAAGGAAAGTTGTCAACTAGTTTATTAATAGTTTTATCTTCAGTTGACTGAAAGATTTGAGCTGGACTTACCTTTCTCTCCTGTGAATGGAGATTGTTCTGTTAGTCCTGGATATTTTCCTTGAATATAAATAAGGCAGATTAAAGGAAATGGATGGCTGTGGACTATGACAGAAGAAACTGCGAGCAGGCTGTCTTGGTAGGAAGTATATTCATTTTTCCTGTTCATACTGAGATCAATGACATACCGGGAAAATTTGACTATTGCAAACATCTCTTGTTGCATAAAAGAAGTCATTTTGCATTATCTCTTTTCTGAGCTACTCCAAGGAGTATCTGGATTCAGCAGAAAGTTCTCTAAAATAAATTGAAATTATGCTGTTTACTGAGACAGAGAGGGGTAGATATACTACTGATGATTTGATGATTTCTTTTCTATGAGAAAAAGTGTCCAGTTCTTTTCCACGTTTGTCTGTTTTAGGGCTTTAATCTTTTCTGAAAACTCTAACATAGTTTGTTTGGCCCATCATAAGGTAACTTGGAATCTATGGAGCAATCGTAAATAAAATGTATTCTCTGAGGCATTTTAATCATTTGGTATGTTAATATGGGAAACTTTCAAAATACTCTGTATGCTGCTTTATTCACTATTATCATCCTGTACTTTAATTATTTAATGAAAATAAATTTTATTTGTATTTATTTAGCAAATTTATATGGTCAAACATCTCATGAAACTAACTCTGGCCAACAAACAACAATGAAATAATTGAGTACTACTTTAGGCATTTGTTCTACATTGTGGGATGCCGTCTTGAGAAAGTCAGAGTTTGAAAGGTGGTGTACAAATTTTATAAACAAAGAATAAAAGAACAAACATAACATATATTTAATCATTTACTTAGCAAATTTATATAGCCCCCCAACTCATAAAATATGACTCTAGGTATCTTATAGACATAATAATAGTTCATATCATATAACAATTTTAAAAACATTAAACATCAGTATATGAAATCATAATAAAAATATTTGTAGCTTGTGTCTACTTTTTTTCCTACAAGAGTAGAATGCATTGAGATCTGTACTATTAATTGTAGTTTGACCTTTGGCGCACGTAAATACATGATGGTTTGCCGCCTTTTAAGAGCCGAGGTGGCACAGTGGTTAGAGTGCAGTACTGCAGGCTACTTCAGCTGACTGCTGGCTGCAGTTTGTCAGTTCAAATCTCACCAACTCAAGGTTGACTCAGCTTTCCATCCTTCCAAGGTGGGTAAAATGAGGACCCAGATTGTTGGGGAAAATATTCTGACTCTGTAAACTGCTTAGAGAGGGCTGTAAAAGCACTATTAAGTCTAAGTGCTATTGCTAAATAAACGGTCAAAGAACAACAAAAAAATATCCAGCAGCTTCCTCCTCAAAAAAACAAACACCCTAAAGAAAAATAAAGAAAACAGAAAAAGCCAAAAAGAAAAAGAAATAGAAAAAGATGAAAAGTGGGAAAGATTATAAAGTAGAATCACTTGCAGTCTTCTTAACAGCAATGGTGTATCTTTATTTTTTACCCACTGTAAGGTTTCATCACTTTCTTTCCTTCTGTATGCTACCTTTTCAATCTTCATATCCATAAATCACAAGCTCCTTTTCTCTTTTTTTTCAGCAAAAAGTCCATCAGAGGTTTCCAGACAGTAATAAATGTAGTATGTTGTCGGTAAAGTCTTTCCATTTTTCTGTATAAAATATTTTTGCAGCAGTATCATATATATAAAAATAATATCCTAGGGTTTCTAATTGACTCTCCATTAATCCCAACCCAAAAGGAAAAACTGGTTTCAATTGATCTTTAAAATACGAACCAAAAATGTTCTGCTTTTTTACAAGTCCATAAGACATGATAAAATTGCCCACATATTGACAACATTTCCAACACAAACTCAAAGTAACTGTACATATTCTAGGCTGTTTTCCCTGTCGTCATATACCAACTGTACATCATTGTATAACAATTCTCTTTTAAGTTATCAAATAATGTGAATTTCCATCCAGAGATGGGCGTGTTTAGGACTGTAGAACTTGGCTAAAGGATACCCATAATTTTTGTTGAGACAAACAAACAAACTTCAACAAAGAACCCATAGCTTTTCAAATTATCTAATTGGCAAACATATGATGATTTTCAGATGCTGAAAGGCAATATTAATATCACAAAATCTATTCTGCAATATATGAGAAGATATATTGTGTTTCTGGAATTCTGCTAGATTCTAGATGTAGACAGATGTATTTCTTTCAGTTTAATCTTTTAGATATGCATATCAATTGTAAACACTAAACTGCTTCTTTCTTTGTGAGAGAATCACCAATAAACTTGTACACAGAAATATGACAAAACATATGTGTAAGATAGCCACACATAGATACTGCATACTTTTTTTTCCAAATTTCACTATTTTAATCATTTATAGTGAGGACTGTCATCATGTATTATTACATTACATCCAATTACATGTTATGTTCTTGTCATATAATGTACATCATTCATTCATTCATTCATTCATTCATTCATTCATTCATTCATTCATTCATTCATTCTTCACATGCTCCCCATTCTGTTGCCTTTCAGATATGTTGGAATTCTTACAATACCCAGACCAGGATGGAACTGTGTCTGGAATTGTAGTCTAAACACCCAGAAACACCCAGAAGGTATCATATTAAGGAAGGGTGTTATATATTTACTGCGTCCTATTGGAGTGATTTTTTCCATCAAAATACTAGAGCAGTGATGGCTAACCTTTTTTGGCTCGTTTGCCAAAAACGGGGGGGGGAGCGCAAGGGGGTTGTGCGTGGGCGTGCCACATCCATAATGCTATGTGCATGACCCCCTGCTTTTGCCATGCTTTTTTCGCCCTCCCCAGGCTCCAGAGGCTTTCTAGGAGCTTGGGGAGGGTGAAAACAGCCTCCCCTCCCCACCTCCAGAGGCGTAAGGAGCTTCCCTGAAGACTTCAGAGGGCAAAAAACGGCCCCAAAAGAAGGCCTAAATCAGTTGGCCAGTGCACACATGCGCGCTAGTGCTGACAGGGAAATGCCTCGCGTGCCCTAAGAAATGGTTCCCCGTGCCACCTGTGGCACCCGTGCCATAGGTTTGCCATCACTGTACTAGAGCCTGTGTGAATACAGTTCTCAAAGTCTGTTTCTCCAATACAACTGGTACAATTCTCATTTGAAACTTATAACTTTATTTTTTTAATTAAAAAATAAAAACACCTGGCTGAATGAGTGACATAGCTGTATATAGGAAGGATTGCAGTGTAAGCTCCCCCTCCCAACTGTTATTAAACATAATAAGAGACTTTGAGCTTTCTCAGCTCTTATAATAACATATCCAAAATCTTACATGGACTGTATCAGCTGGGAGACTAGAGTTCAGAATGACGTCAAAGGTCTTATAAGCCTTGATTGGTTCTAAGATTCTAAAACAACATTTAAAGCCTGTCCTGCCAATGACTTTAGAATGGGGAGCCAATTCTTTGATTTTTCATTCTTATCTGTGTTTTTTTCCTCAACTCCTCTGAGGATCCCACGACTATTTCCCCACATTTAAGAGGTAATTATAGTGTTATATTATATTACAATTTTACTATATTATAATTATTCTATGGTTCATTTTTAACTTAAACATTTACTCTTCTGATAGGCGTAAATATTAATCAACAGGAATATGCTTGATGCTTAACTGATTCTTCTATCTTGCAAATATATGTCTTTGCAATCCCACGTTTTGGAATTTTTGCATTCCAGTTCAAAATTTAAAGCATAATCCAACCAGAATTGGATTTTAAAAAACTTTGTAGGAAAATACAGGCATTTATTTTACAATGAAAAGGACTGAATGTGCTTAACTTCAGTATGATTACACATTAAATGTTTATTAACTTTAGGTAGGTAACTGATAACCCTGTAATGTATGCAAATAAAGTTTAAGCATAGCAAATAAACTCTACATTGCAGGTCCTACCAAATTTGTTATAAATATGGAATTTATAATGGTGGCTGTATAGGCTTCTTGCTTCTTTTGTTGTGTCAGAACAAAAATGATTGGTCATCTCATGTTTTTTGCTAATTCCTACTACACATTCCCAGATTATCCTAATGTCAATTCTGTTAAGGTATACATTGCAAGAAAACTAGACATTAGTTTCATTAATCTAAGCAAGATTGATTGTGGCTTTACCTGATGAAAGTTTCTTATTTTCACTGAGATTTGCAATGACAGGCTAATTTTTAAATTTTAAAACTTCTTGATAGTAGAAAATTGCAATAAAAAGGCAGATGAGACCTTGATTATGTTCTCACATTATTTTGAATATCTATCTATCTATCTATCTATCTATCTATCTATCTATCTATCTATCTATCTATCATCTATCTATCTGTCTATCTAATATTTTTCTTTGTGAACTTCAATAACAGCAAATCCCACTTTTGTTTTTATTGAAAGTTGCAGGAAGAAACAACTTTTCCTAGATTCTTAGATGCAAAGTCATCTGCAGAATCTATGGTTTTAATAGTGATCATCTCTATAGAATCTATTTTGATTCCAGAAATCATGAATAAAGAAATCATTTCAAAAATTACAAACTAAGAATCTATTAACTGAAATACCAGGAAGAAATCTTTGCTTTAAAAGAGGATAAACTTTTCAGATCAAATAAGAGTATGGGTGATTGATGTGGCAATGCCAAGGGATAGTAAAAAAGAAAACAAAGAATTGGAGCAGATCAAAATCAAGAAAATACCATATTTTTTGGAGTATAAGACACACCGGAGTATAAGACACACCAAGGTTTTGAAGAGGCAAATTACAAAAAAAAGTAGGTAGGTAGAGGGATAGAGAGGGAGAGAAAGAAAGAGAAATACAGTAGGTAGATAGGTAGAGAGAGAGAGTAGGTAGGTAGGTAAATAAAGGGATAGAAAGAGAGAGAAATAGAGAGAAATACAGTAGGTAGGTAGGGAGAGAGAGAGAATGTGTGTAGGTAGGTAGGTAGATAAAGGAATAGAAAGAGAGAGAATAGAGAGAGAGAAATACAATAGATAGGTAGGGAAAGAGGGTAGGTAGGTAGGGAGAGTGTGTGTGTGGGGGGGGTAGGTAGGTAGGTAGAAGGATAGAGAGAAAGAGAGAGAGAGAGAGAAATATAGTAGGTAGGTAGGGAGAGTGTGTGTGTATGTAGGTAGGTAGGTAGGTAAAGGGGGGATAGAGAGAAATACAGTAGGTAGGTAGGGGGAGAGAGAGAGTGTGTAGATAGGTAGGTAGAGGGAGAGAGAGAAATAGAAAGAGAAATACAGTAGGTAGGTAGGTAGGGAGAGAGAGAGAGTGTGTGTGTGTAGGTAGGTAGGTAGATAAAGGAATAGAGAGAGAGAGAGAAATACAGTAGGGAGGGAGGGAGAGAGAGTAGGTAGGTAGGTTGATGTTTCCATGTGTATTTATCCATGTCCTGGAGAAGGAAATCACTGGCAAACCTTAAGACTTTGTTTCTCCTGGCACAGAAACAGTTAAAGCCAAAAGAGCTTTCCGAAAGTGTTTTTGTACTTCAAACCTCCCCAAAACTGCTCATTTCTCCGCGAAAACAAAAATGTTTTTCTTCAAATAAAAAGCATGACTAGCCTTGGGGGAGGGGGCTTGTAGAGTGCTCCAGGGGGGGTGGAAAATGAGCAAAAAACCAGCCCATTTATCACGAAAACGGGCCATTTTTGTGTGAAATAAATTGAATGCATACTGTAGCCCTATGGAGGCTTATAGAGTGCTGCTGGGGGCTGGGGGGGCAAAAAACCGCCCATTTTAGGCTAATTTCTGCCCTCCCCAGCCCCCAGGAGCTCTCTGGAAGCTTCCATAAGGCTAGGCACAGCCATTTTGGTGAAGGGGGTGGGGTTTCAGGAGGCAAAAAAATGCTGTATTCGATGTATAAGACGCACCCAGATTTTCATCCTCTTTTTAGAGGAAAAGGTGTGTCTTATACTCCGAAAAATACGGTACTTGGTCAAGAAAATTAAAGTTAAAAATTATGGCACACACCAGTCATGGTGGTTCCAGTGATCATCAGCAAATTGGGCACCACACCAGAAAATTTTGAATAGCACTTAGAAATTCTGTCCAGTGACAAAATTTCCATTTGTCAATTACAAAAGGCCAATTGCTTGGATCTGCATATATTAGGCCAATACATTATGACATTCTAGTTTCTTGGGAAGAACTTGATGTGCATAAAAGCCAAAATCTGCTAAAGAACTGGCAGCTGTGATTTCACGTTGTTGTAATTAATCATAATATGGCAAAGAGATAGAGTGTTGCTGTGACCTTCTTGGGCATCCTTTTTAATTAAAGTGGAAGATGGACCATAAGGCAAAGTTTAGGCTTCACTTTTAATTTGCTTTTTCTTTAAAACTTGCAATGGTGAAAGTTTTGTGGATTCAGGGAGAGACTTTTCCATGGGGAGGAGTTCAACATAAAGATTGACTCAAGTTGACCTCACCTTATGGTGAATGTGCGACACTTTGATGTGGTTCTCTTGGCAACAACAGAGAAGTGTTCAGGGGTGTTTACTGGGTATTCCACTCTAACAAATAACCTTTGGCTGTCCTAGTAATGTGCTAAGTATTAGACAAGTACAACTCTGCTTAACTTTTCAAAATCAGCCAAGGCCAGCTAGATGCTGCCACTATTTAATAGCGATTGGGAACAGAAGTACCTATAAACATGGCACAGTTGAAACTATAGGGACCCCCCATAATTTCTGTACTGCAAACATGTATACTGTACAGTACATGGTCATAATTACACACTAAATGACAAACATAATTAATTTGTTCCACTTATTTGGTCATTTCTGGATAAGGCATGTTTCAAATTCAACTGTATAATATCTATATTGAGCTTGGAGATCTGGGTATGTATACAGCCTGGTCAGTGGCTTTGTTGATTGTTGTTGGTGTACTTTGGCTATACCTCAGTGTTGCACTGTATAGGGTTTTCTAAAATAATATTTCTATACTCTGTGTGTGTGTGTTGTAATTGTTTTTGTAAAATTTTAATAATTGTGAGCTGCCCAGAGTCATGTATTTGAGATGGACAGCTATATTAACTGAGATAATGAATGAATCAGTAAAATCAATAAAGTTTTGTTGCCTTGAATATCCTAACTGAAAATAAAGCAATTTCTTGCAGGTGCTACCTAGCCCTAGTGAGATACATGCCTAATGTAATGTGATAGCTTCTTGGTGAAGGTGGAAACACTTGCAAAAGAGAATCACTAGCAGGTATGCCCATATCTTTTCATGGTTATCCCTTCTAAATGGCAAGTTTCATGGCTAGTGTCTATAACACCCAGGCCATACGGCTTCTTTTTTTCCCCATTCCCTTTTTATATGGAGTTTGTATAATATCTGATCTGGTTGGACTGCTCAACTTTGGGATATCCATCCATACATCCAGCCCCTGAATCTTAGACATAGATTCCCAAGCCTAGTAACTACCAGATCTACTGAAGTTCAACTCAACTGGATTGAACCAAACTGGAACAGAATGTTACATTCTATATCAGGAGATGGCAAACTTTTTCTCTAAAGGCCCAGTTCTCAATCTTACTCCATCTCCAAGGGCAATCTAGGAATGTGGCAGCCATTAGAGAATACTGGTCACTAATAAGGAAGTCTCTGACAGGTTGCCACATCCATACAAGTTGTGCTTTCCCTGATCTTTGGCCAGGCCCTTTGCCTACTACTGGCCCATCCAGTCATAGCTTATAAAACAGGTGAATGCTCTCTACATGGGGCTTCCCTTGAGGTGCACCCGAAAGCTACAGTTAGTCCAAAACGCAGCCGTGCAGGTGATTATGGGAGCCACCAGATGCTCCCACATAACACCGATCCTGCGCGAGCTGCATTGGCTTCCTGTGGCCTTTCGGGTGCGCTTCAAGGTTTTGACGACCATCTTTAAAGCGCTCCATGGCTCGGGGCCTAGTTATATGCGAGACCGCCTCCTGCCCCATACATGCCTTAGACCGATATGCTCCCACACAGAGGGCCTTCTCAGGGTGCCGTCGGCCGGACAATGCCGACTGGCGACACCCAGGGGAAGAGCCTTCTCTGTGGCGGGCCCAGCCCTCTGGAATGACCTACCCCCTGAATTACGTACCATCACCGACCTCCGCCTCTTCCGCCAATGTTTAAAGACATATTTGTTCCAACAAGCCGGCCTAGCCTAACCTCCCATGGGGACTTTTTAGGAAGTTTTAAATTGGGTATTTTAAAATTTGGTTTTAACATAGGATAGGACTGTTTAATATATTTTAAATTATATATTTATTTTTTGTATTTTGTATGTTTTTAACTTTCCTGTGCGCTGCCCAGGGTCCTCTGTGGAGAAGGGCGGGATATAAATTTAAATAAAATAAAAAATAAAATAAAGGTGGATTTCTCCCATGGAGCATAGTTTGCTGACCTTTGGTTTTATACCTCCATGCTCATTTTACAGCTGAATGGAATTTTGTTTTTTAATATTAGGAAAAGCTTATTTTCTGGGGTCATATGAGATAGACGTTCAGGACACTGTGCTGAAACACTGTGGAAAATATTACGGAAAACCCATCCTGGAATTACCTTTTTCTATTTGTCCATGACAGACCAAAAGTCCTAGGAAACCAGATATATTAAGGTGGATGCATAGAAAGTTGGAAATTGGAGTAAAGTATACAACTCCAGTTTTCTTGTTTCATGCACGTGCTGAGCTTCTAGTAAAGACTAGGGTTAAAAACACAATGAGTAGCAACATAAGGTGGTATTTGTTCAAAGCAAGTATAATTATGGTACAGTTCTTTTTGCTTTTGTATGGAGCTCTTCCATGAGATTTAACTCAGTCAAATGCTGAGACACATTGGAAGTAAAATATTTCTTGGTCAAATGCAAACTGAATTGTATGCAGAGAGGTCCCATATAAATTAGGTACATATCCACTCTTCAGCCAATATTTATGTTTCATTCCTTCCAAACCAACAAAAAGTTGGAAAGGTATTTTTGTCAGCAGGACAGCCTTCAAAAAAATGAATCTGACCAAATGTGGTATGCAGAAGAAGCCAACGCAAGCAAGTTAACATTGGATCAGGCAACAGCATATGGTGGGGAAAAGAAACTCCCCCAGTCTTCCTCCACCCTCATTCTTAAGTGCCTGTCTCCTCCCTTCTGGTCACATGACCCAGAGTGTAGCTACTATTAAGAGGTTGGAAAGAAGCCATGATCTTTGTGCTTTCCCTGGCATTTTTTTTTAAAAAAAGCAACCCAATTAAATCTTTATATGGAAGAGAAAACACTTTGAAGCAAATTGTGCATCCATACTTTCTATTTGACCCACTGCCACTATGAGGCACTCTCTGATTCCTGAATGCAGAAATGGATAACTATGTCCTTTGAGACAATGTCAAATTCATACTCCAGCTGTGTTTTCCTGATTTAATTCAGATTCGCTGCTTTCTTACCTGAGCCATTTTTTTTTTCTCTTTGAGTCAGTGTTACTATCTGATGACTGCCTGCATTGGTCCCTGCAGTTTCCTTGGCAAAGACTCATAAATGCTTTGCATTTGCCATTGTCTTCTTTTTATGACTGAGAATGACTAACCCAAGATCGCTCAGCTGGCTTTGTAGCTATGGCAGGACCTGAGTTTCCAGCCTAGTGTCTTAAATACTGCACTGCTAAGCTCTCCTTAAAGCCCTTCAGAGTGGATGGTTCCAACTCTTTCATTCTGATATTAGCTCCCGATCTGATTGGCTGCAGTGTCTTGCTTCATTTCCTCCAGTGACTGGTTGCTGCCTTTGGGCAGTTATTGGTCAGCAGTTGGTTTTTCTTTTCTCTTTCTGTAAAAAAACAGGTAATTTTGTGGTTGATATAATAATGTCTGTTAAGTCAATGAATTCTCCACAACCATAGACACTCATTTTCCACTTAACACTTACGATGTACCTGGAACTGGGCATTCGATCGGTTGAATGTATGGCGTGGATTAATACCTTTAAATGGTGGTTTCGGGTGCTTTTTTTGGCAGCCCCTGGTAGCTACCTCTCCCGAGTGCTTGCGGACTCTCATATCTCTTGCTGGGGAAAGGAGCTGCTGAAGAAGCTACACCTGCTAGGCTTCACGGGGGATGATTTGGGAAACTATGGCCTTAAGGACCCCCAATTTAGAGTAGTCCAACGACTCGTGGACATTGATCTACAATATTTACGAGCCAGAGCCAATAAAACTTGCTCCCCCCTGACCTTCAATCAATTCAATAATTACGGACTGAGGATGGCTTCCTATTTCTATACTTTAACCATCCCTAAGTATAGAAGAGCTTTCTCCCTAGCTCGCTTTAATGTCTTGCCCTCAGCACTTTTGGATGGTCACTTCAAGAGGCTCCCGATTAACGAGCGGCTATGCCCTTGCGACAGAGCCAAGGTTGAAACTGAGGAGCATGTCCTTCTATCTTGCCCCATGTATAACGCAGACAGATCTAAGTTACTGTCTCTCCTTGAAACCATCCCTTCTAGACTCAATGGTTGTAACTTGATGGCCCACTGCCTAGGAGATGGCTCTCCATATATCACTTTTCAGGTCTCAAAATTCTTCTTAAGAGCTGTAACCATTAGAGGAGAACGCTGTAACCTTCCTTAGCTAAGCTATTGGCGATCCATTGTTGTGATATTATGATTATTATTATTAAGATTATGATTGTGATTGTGATTGTGATTATCATTATCATTATCATTATCATTATCATTATCATTATCATTATCATTATTATTATTAACAATTCTTCCTGTAGTACTTCTGTTTTGGTCTGTGACCATAAATAAAAGTATATATATATAGACACTTAACACTTACATCTCTTAGTTTTTGGTTTCTATCCAGTTTGGTTTCTATCTGTTCTTGCTTCCTCAATCCACCCACCCCATCCATAGCACTACATAGCTTCTGTCAGTGGTGGGATTCAACCAGTTTGGTGAGCGTGCGTATGCGCGCTTTGCACATGCATGCTTTGCACACGCCCACACCTAATGTGTGGTTTGAACACTCATGCGCCTAACACATACTTTGTGCACATGCACGGTGTTCCAAAATCACCCATTTTAAGCTATGTCAGTTCCAGTGAGTAAAACAGCTGATACGCGGCAATCCGTGAAGCAGCTAAGCTAAAAAACAGGGAAATGTAGGACAGGAAAGAGCAAGGACCGCTGGATGGGGCCAACTGCTAATTGGAATTACCTGTTCACTCAAACCGGTTCAAACTGGCTGAATCTCACCCCTGGTTTCCTTTCTCTTCCCATAAAAATCTTTAAGTGAAGAATTTTGTGCATTCTAGGAAACGCTTCTGTAGAAATGAAATATTAGTTCTTCCTTGCTACGAAGTTTCTGTTGACCTACCATGGAAAATAGGAAGAAAAGAACAACCTGTGCCCTATATCTTTGACACGGTTATATCACAGGAGCAATGATACAATCAGGGGGAAAGAGAAAAAAAGAAGAAGAAAGGATCTGTTTTTGTGTCAAAGAGAGAAATGTGGGAAAGGAATGGGGATGAACGCATCCGTGCATACAAACATATGGAAAGGAAAAGCTCTGGGACTAATGAACCATCAATAATTTTGAAGGTTTTGAAGTTGATCTAAGAAACAGCCAAAATTGGTATAGGATACCCCCAAGTTAATACCTTTGTCTGTTAGGTTAGATTTCAAGCGTTGCATCAGCACAAATTACAGCAGAGAAACCTTTGGGGTTTTCTTACTGTGGTAAGTTTCGTTTTTCACAATTAATACATAGCTTATTTAAAGGCATGGTTTCCTACTTCACCAAGTCAACTGAGGTTGCTTTGCAGTGATGAGAAGAATTAACATTTTCCCCCACTAATCATTTCAAGCACATTGACATCTTTCATGATAACATGAGGAATATGTGAAGATACTCTTTCCCTTATTTGATCTCTAAAACCACTGTGCTAAAATAAGTGTGTAATGGACTGTTCATTGTGTTTATCTCTACTTAGTGGAGAAGTTGAAGGATGAAGTTAATCCTCCTATATCTATGCCTTATAGGCATGTCTTATGCTGGTCCGGTGAGTATTTCAGAAACAAGACATTTTATTGCATTTCACTTTTTAATGCTCTCCTTGTGATAACTCAGTCATACATCTATCTCTTTCTTCTCTCTAGCTGCGCAAACCACGCAGGGCAGGGTATGGAAGCAAAAGTGAAGAAGTGAGTACATTTTCCACTTTTTTTTTCCTGGAAAGAAGGCCTTAGATTTATTAATTCAAGCAAAAATGAGCCCTAATCCCACAGGTTAACTTTTCTCCCATCACTTAATCCATCTGCGGATGCTGAGAGTCACTAGCTACTTTGAAGATCATAAAGTCTGCAACCTCTGAGGGGAAGGGCACTTTTAGGGGACAAAGATGAAGGATACTGTGCCCTTTGCACAGTCACTCATGCCCTCGTGACATCCCGTCTGGACTATTGTAACTCTCTCTACATGGGGCTCCCCCTGAGGTGCACCCGAAGACTTCAGCTGGTCCAGAATGCAGCCGCGCGAGCAATAATGGGGACCTCTAGGTCTACCCATATAACACCGCTCTTGCGCGAGCTGCACTGGCTGCCTGTGGTCTTTCGGGTGCGCTTCAAGGTGCTAGTTGTCATCTTTAAAGCGCTCCATGGCACGGGACCCAGCTATCTGCGGGATCGGATCCTGACCCACACATCCTCACGGCCGATTCGCTCCCACAGAGAGGGACTTCTCCGGGTGCCATCCACTAGACTTTGTCAGCGGGCGACGCCCAGGGGAAGGGCCTTCTCTGTGGCGGGCCCAGCCCTCTGGAACGACCTTCCCCCCGACATCAGAACAACTACGGACCTCTGCTCCTTCCGTCAAAAGCTTAAAACATACTTTTTCTGCTTGGCCGGCCTAGGTTAGTCTCTACCTTTTAGGATGTTAGGGAATTTTAGTGTGTAACTTGGGGATTTTAGCGCAGGGACATTTCTAATTTAATTCGTTTTTATCTATTGCATTTATTGTATGTATTCTTTTTATAGTATTTTAAATTTTTCCCTGTGTACCGCTCAGTCCCCTTGGGGAGAGGACGCGGTATATAAAATAATTTTTTTATTATTATTATTATTATTATATAATTTGCCTTCAGAAGATCAGGGGTCAATATCTAGCACAGATAAAATTATGGAGATGAAATTCTTAGAAAACAAAGACTATTTAGATGTATGAATAATCTAGTTGAGGATAAATAAATTTAACTTTTTAAATACTTAAAAGTAAAAATAAAGCTTTGATATATTTTGAAAGCACACTTTCCCTTTAAGAGGACAAATCTGGAAGAATTGGGATTACTTCTGGGTCCAGATGGTTATGTTTAAGAATATGATCTCATAATTTCTTTAACATTCAGCCAACTGGACTATTCTGAAATAGTGTAGGAATTGCAGGCTTGAATGATCAGTGGTCAGTTTTATTTCCAATACTGAGAGTGATGGTCTAGAAGTGTTTTTTTAAATTGGAAACTTTAAGATGGGTGGACTTCAACTTTCAGAATTCCTCAACTAGCCATGCTGTAATAAAATGGCTAGAGCCATGGTGGTTAAAATGCAGTTATTGCAGGCTAATTCTGCCAACTGCCAGCAGTTCGATCCTGACCAGCTCAAGGTTGACTCAGTCTTCCATCCTTCCAAAGTCAGTGAAATGAGGATCCATGTTGTTTGGGGAAATATGCTGACTCTGTAATCTACTTAGAGAGGGCTGAAAAGCACTGTGAAGCTGTATATAAGTCTAAATGCTATTGTTATTGCTAAAATTCTGGTAATATGATCAAATCAATATTTTTAAAGGATTCATGTATTAATTACAGTTAAAAAAACCTCAATGAAACCTGTTGTAATCACACCTGTTATTGTTTTGATCTTCCTTCTGAGACTTGAAAATATATTCCTGAGGGTTTCCATTTCCATCTATTACATCCATCAGTAGTTCAGCCTAATGAACAATTTTATTATTTACCCAGAAGACGCAAGATAATAAATGTATTTGTTTACAGATGATGCAGTTTGGTCCATATGGCTATATAAATTCACCACAAGTAAGTCTTTTTTCTTCTTCTTGGAAGAATAGTACTATTACACACAATGAAATGTAAAGTAAATGAAAATGAATCTTGACATTTAAATGTAAATGTATTTACTTTTGAAAAGTTACTGTAAGAATTGGGCAGAACTCTATCATTGCTAAGAGGCTTCCTGCTCACTCAATAGGAAGGTGGGAAGGAGATGATATTGGTCTCATCAGATTTTATTTACTTTTAACTTTATTTTCTATTAGGATATGCCCGTTCCTAGTATCCTCTGAGGCATGGGACATAAACAAAAGCAGTTGAAAACAACATTTCAGCTTTAAAAGGAGTATAATAAAGGCCAGATTATAAAGCAGCTTTTTTTGAAGCAAGACAGACATAGAAATATGATCTGACATAACATTCTACTTGTACTAGCGTAAATTCTCCTTTGAGCCAACCTCAGTTGGTCATGCCACTGTAGTTTTCATTGCAATAATATGAAAGTGATTTGCCATTTCCTTCCATATCAACCTTTCTGCCCACATACAACCTTGAAGTTTCTTCGTCTCCCATCCAGATACTAATCAAAAAGGCTATGCGATGCTCTGGATTTAATTCAGAAGATACATCAGAAAGGACAGGAATAACCAACACCTACCGAACCTTATTAAAGAAATGTTCCTGAAAACATTTCTTGACTTACATTGCATAAATTCTACTAACCAACTGTGATCCTAATTAGATTTTCAAGATAAGCCAAAATCAGGTTGCTGCAAATAAAACAGTGAATGTTGTGTATGGGGAGGATGTGTCTTCTAAAAATCATTAGAAAGGCATTTTTGTACTATGGGCAGCAAAATGTGAGGACAAAACTCTAAACAAAATAATCTAACCGTAAGTCCAAACTTCTAGAAAACAATGCAGGTTAGTGTGTCCTCCAGTAATGTAACTGCACTTGATGCTGAATAAAATATACATCTGATCACTTAGATATTACCTGTCTCCATCGCCCTAATTCTGGTTCTAACCTGGTAACATGTTTATTACTGTAAATAATCCAAACATATAGGCTTAAATCAAAATTCTTTTCCTGGTCTGGATTACTGGATGATAACCCAATGACACTGCAAAGTTGAAAGCCGCCTTGGGAAGTACCTGGTCTTAAATCCATAGAAAATACCTGTCCATTGGAAATAGACTCAGTGCAACAAGTGTTGTCACCTTGCTAATTGTGGGTTAATTCATGTTAAAATTTTGCAGATGTTCTTATATCTTTAACTGCTAGCATTATCAGGAGGACCCTACTTAGAGCTCTTACCCATTAAAATTCCATACCACATTATATGGGCTTCCATGCAACCCATCTCTTCCAAAAATATGCTTCCCTTCTAAAGAGAACTCACATTTTGCAATGTGAGTTGTCAGTGTCTTCTACCTGGGAAAATGTTAGATTTCTTCCAGGCAATATAGTGCTTTTATAATTCTCTGTCTAAATGTTGCAACATCTACTGAAAATTTCATCCTGTAGAAATATTAATCAGTGATGTTATTTCCATGGAATTGATCAGCCATGTTCTCTCTTTTTTTCTGCTTTCTTTCTTGCTTTTACTTCCTAGCCACAAGGGTTTTCCGGTGGCTTAGAAATTGGATTAATTTCTAATTTTATTTTATTTGCTAGCCACCTAGGTTTTTTTTTTAAAGTTAGATTAGAAATTGGATTAAATATTATAAATAATAAAACAACATTATTGGCATCATTTTCTAAAATTATTTTAGAAAGTGTTTTTAAGATATAATTCAAATATTCTCAATTTGTTTTTATCCCCTTCATAAAGTCTTTGCATAGAAGAATCTTGTGATACTATCTAAATTCTTGGATAGTTATTGTTAAAGAGTACATTTACAGATGACTCATATTTCTCTCCCTAAACCCTCCCAGGCATATCACAACTGTTCTCTGATCATATTCAGTTATCTTGACCTTTAAATGCTGAGAACTTGCTTACTATGAGCCCATCAATGAGCCCTCCAGCTAAACAATAAGAAGAAATAAAGAAGAAATAAAAGTGGCATTCAGCCACCTCTCTGTCTCCTAATGCTGGCATGGGTCCTGTAACAACCCAAATCTCCTTATCCCCACTTCATCCATAAAGAAAACAAATCAGCTGCAACTCCTTTTTATATTCCAGGAAATCTGAAGGTTACTAAGAGTGGTATAAAGCCACCTTTCCTCTTCCACCATTCATCTCAAATTGTGATGGTGTCAGCATCATATGCTGATATTTTTGTAACAAGCATTTACTCAATAGTTCTAGCCATGTTTATATTTTATTGAAACAATCGAGTAGGCACAGCCAAAATAAGAGGAAACTGATATTCAAGGGGGTCGCAAAACCAGTCCGCATCATGCATGAGTAGAAGTTGAGAAACAACTAAAAAGTGGATCAAACCAATCAGAATAACAGAATATACAGAGTTAGAAAGAACCTTGGAGGTCTTCTAGTCTAAACCCCTGCTCAAGTAGGTCACCCTATATCATTTCAACAAATTCTTGCCCAATCTCTTCTTAAAAACCTCCTGTGTTGGAGCACCCACTGATTAATTTTTCTGTTAGGAAGTTTCTCCTTAGTTCTAGGTTGCTTCTCTCCTTGTTTGGTTTCCATCCATTGCTTATTGTCCTGCCTTCAGGTACCTTGAAGAATAAGTTGGTCCCCCACTTCTTGATAGCAGCCCCTCAGATATTGGAACACTGCTATCACATCACCCCTAGTCCTTCTTTTCATTAAGCTAGACATACCCAATGCCAACAACCATTCTTCATATTTTATCCTTCAGTAGTCTAATCATCTTTGTTGCTCTTCTCTATACTCTTTCCAGAATCTCTAATATTTTTTTACATTGTGATGATTAAAAGTGGGTGCAATATTTCATATATGGTCTTACTAAGGCATCATAAAGTGGTATTAATACTTCATGTGATCTTGATTCTATCCCGCTATAATGCAGCCTAGGATTGCATTGGCTTTTTTGACCGCTGCAGCACACTGCTAGCTCGTAGAAGCTGCTACGTAGGAGCCCTAAATCTCTGTACATTTTTGTCATGCAAAATATATAAATGTATCTAAAACCTCTTTGTGTTGCAAAAACCAAATACAGTGGAAGAGCAACAAGGTACAACATTAAACATTTGATTTCCGGGTGCTGAAACTCTACACTATTTTTTTTTTTTTAAAAAACTTTTCTTTCAGCTTGCTGGTTCCTTTTATGACTACCATTCAAATTATCCACAGATGTTCCCCCAGTGGCCTGTGTTGCCACTGCAAAGATTTTTCCTCTGGCCACAATCAGCCTCACCAGTACATCAAGCTTCTAGGCTTCCCCAACAGAAGCCGCAACAAATTCCTGGAACTAAGCAGCCCAATCAAAGGCCAGAGTTACCACCACAGCAACCAAGATATCAGCAGCCGCAACCTCTGCCAAAACAGCCACAAAAGACCAACCCATCTCAGACGTACCCACAAGTGCCATTTCAGCATCCTACGGAGGGAAAACAACAACAGCCCCAGGTAAACGAGTAGATTGCCTTTTGAGATTGAGATTATGATAAGATCCATGGTGGTGCAATGCAGAAGTGATATTAAGTAAGTATAAGTATAATCTTTATTGTCATTGTACTTGTTTACAACAAAAATGGTTTTAACCTCACTTTTGCAAAATTATAATAGAAACAAAAAGAGAGAGAAAAGAAAAAAGAAAAAAAATTCAGCAGGTTCTGACCAGTTCTGGAGAACTGGTAGCAGAAATTTTGAGTAATTCGGAGAATTGGTAAATATCACATCTGACTGGCCCAGCCCCCATCTCTTCTCTGCCTCCCGAGTCCCAGCTGATCGGGAGGAAATGGGGATTTTATTTATTTATTTATTTATTATTTTATTTTATTAAATTTATACCCCGCCCTTCTCCTTGTTAGGACCCAGGGCGGCGCACAGGGATGTTAAAATACATACAAAGTATATAAAATATATAAAATTTAAAATACTTATTCTAATAAATAAACCCTGCGCTAAAAACCGAATTAAAATCCCAAGTTTAAAAACTATCCAATAGTCAGTATGGAGGTTACGCTAGGCCAGGGGAAGGTTATTTTGCAGTAACCTTCCCCTGGAGTGGGGAGGGAATGGAGATTTTACAGTATCCTTCTCCTGCCACGCCCACCAAGACATGCCCACAGAACCGGAAGTAAAAATGTTTGAATCCAACCACTGGTGCAGTGGTTAGAATGCAGTATTGCAGGCTAAATCTGCATCCCACTGCCAGAAATTCATTTCTCACCAGCTCAGGGTTGATTCAGCCTTCTATCCTTTGGAGGTTGGTAAAATGAGGACCCAGCAATATGCTGACTCTGTAAAGAACATAGAGAGGGCTGTGAAGCACTATGGAGCAGTATATAAGTCTAAGTGTTATTGCTAATGGTAGAATCCTGAAGGCATCAAATAAAAACAAGAATTCTTCTTCTTGAGAAATAAACATTTCAGGTTGGGTAATGGATTTGAAGAAAGAGATTAGGAGAGGAGAAGCTGTTTACTCTGTTCATAGTTGAGTCAGTTGGTTCACAGTTGCTTCAGGTTATTTGATTTTGGCTTAATTTAGTTTGCTAAATTTTCAGCCATGGTTTGTCAACTAAGTTTATGTTCTACTTTGTGTACAAACCCAGCTGATACTGGACAAAATATAATCAACATATTTCTGTGCACCATGTAATACACAAACACAAAATGTGATAAGAGCTTCTCTCAGGTGTTTCTCAAAGTATAATATTTACTCAAGCGAATACTGCATGTATCTGCTCAAATGGACTCCACAAAAGCTTATATCAAATAAATGTATTAATCTGTAAGATGCAATAAATCTCTTGGTTAGCTTAACTGCACTTGACTAACATAAAACATGTGACATTTATTTATGATTTTAAAAAATCAAAAACACATTTGTAAAACATCTCTAAGCTGCTCTGCACAAGGCATTGTGTTGGATTGATTCAGGTACCACTCTGGGAATTAATTTCAATCTTGGAGCTGACTGGCACTATTTATTTTCTAAACATTTACTGTGTTATTTAATTAGTTTTCTGGGAAGACTTCATTGGAATATGTACATGCGGTAGTTGCATAAAAATAAAATAACATGCATTGAAAAAAAGTTTGCACAGACATATCAGAATAACAGAGTTGGAAGGGACCTTGCAGGTCATCTAGTCCAACCCCTTGCTCAAGCAGGAGACCTACACCATTTCAGACACATGGCTGTCCAGGCTCTTTTCAAAAGCCTTTAGTGATGGAGCGCCCAGAACGTCTGAAGGCAAGCCATTCTGCTGGTTTATTGTTCTCTGTGAGGAAATTTCTCTGTGAGGAAATTTCTCCTTAGTTATAGGTGGCTTCACTCCTTGTTTAGTTTCCAACCATAGATTTTTGTCTTGCCTCCTGGTGCCTTGGAAAATAAGATGACACCCCTTTCTTTGTGGCAGCCCCTCAAATATTGGAACACTGCTATTATGTCACCTTTAGTCCTTCTTTTCACTAGACTAGACATACCCAATTCCTACAACCATTCTTCATATGTTTTAGCCTCCAGTTACCTATACATCTTTGTTGCTCTTTTCTGCAGATTCTCAATATATATATATATATTTTTACAAAGACCAAAATTGGTCTTTGTAAAAAATGGACTTTATCAAGGTTTGTTCACTTAAAAAAAATCACTGTTAACTAGGATCTAGTTCCATCTGGATTTTCAGGTTATAACCTGAATAGTGTCCTTACTATACCAGTCATGTGTTCAGCTCCAAGACCTCATATTGTAAATCACACACACTGCAGTCCTTTGGTGTCTTTTCAGGAGTGAAATTCCATCAGCTTAAATGGCACGTATTGTCCGGAAGCAAATATTATATAGCTTGGGTGCATCTATTCAAAGAAGTAATATTTTTCCCCACTGCTGATATTATTTAGAATTAAGCTACCAGAACAGAAATATTTTGTAGTCTTTTCAGTAACCCCAGGCTGCCTCAAAAGATTACTGTGCTGCATTCATCGCATAATGATACTGCAATTATTTTTACGTCGTAAATACATAACAACTGGTTCCTTTTCTTTTCCAGGGATTTCCTCCATATTCCCAACCACCTTGGCATTTTCCACAGGTAAGTCAATTATTCTTAATGTAGCAATCTGAAGGTGGTTGATTATACAATAGTTTTATTGTTTATTGGTTTTGGTCTGTTAAAAAAAATACCTTGGGGAAACAGGAGTAGAGATAGAGATGATGATTTGAAAGTCCATGAGTGGTACATATTGCCTTAGTGGAGAAATGCTTCCTGCATTGAAACCCATGAGACAAAGCCTGTTCTGGAAATATTATCTCATGCATTCTCTTGCAAAATTACAACTAAACCCAGCATAATTCTTACAAAACACTAATCATTACTGTGGCATTCGTCAACCTGAAGTCTTCAGATGTATGGATTTCAAGTCCAGAATACTTATCTAGGAGAGTATTCTGGGAATTAAAGATCACATATTTGGAAAGTGTCCAATGAGTTACAGTTATGAATCGAATAATCATTAGACAGTATTCTCCTTTGGCTGTGAATCTAACTGGCTGAGTTTTAGCCATCATTTTTCAATTACACCCGCCACACAAGATTGCTGTGAAGATAAAAAGGAGATAAACCCTGTGTGCGCTTTGGCTCCTAGGCAATAAATGCACCTTTTGTGGAGCTCTTTGACATTAAAATACATTTGACATAGATGAAATTTTTCTCTTCATTTGCCTCTAATGCTTTTTAGCAGAAGATAGCAATTAAATTGTCTTTGTGTGTGGGGGTGTTTAAAACCAGCAGGATTTAAGATGAATTTACAGGAGCTCAACTAACCATCATCCAAGGAATCAGTATTCTTTATTTATGATATAATATAATCCTAGAGACTTCACCTTAAAGCAATGTGCACATACAAAGAACTGAAAAAAAGCAACACTAAGTATCCATTGATAATTTGAAAGAGCACAGCTAACCATCTTTCAAGGAACCAGTATGCTCTGTGTATTTATTGATGAAGTAATCCTGGAGACATCACCTTCAGTCAGGGGTCTCCGAAATTGGCTGGCTGTGGAATTCTGGGAATTCAAGTCAACAAGTCTTAAAGTTGCCAGGTTTGGAGATCGCTGCCTTAAGGCAAGATACCAATGAAACATGGTTACTGTTTAATTATCATGACAACTTAAAGGCCATCTGACCATTGATTTTACTCTAGATTTTTGGTCCAACTCCAACCATAAAAGTATGGTCCTATCAGGGAGAAAGATATTCTGTTTTCAGACTTACTGTTTCCTGTGATGAATGGTTAAACCAATTCATTTAGCAGCCAAACCAACTCTTCAACAATTCCCTTTTCTTCATGCCACTAAAACGCAGTGGGTTGGTTTCCTACTGAAATTAAGTGGCAAATAATGATTTGGCGTCTAATTGTTATCAATTATAATAGAGTGGGCCTTGGAAGTATTTTAAATGTTTATTTTTTTCCCCTGTTGCCTGCCTACAATAATTATATATTCTTACCTCCCAATGTCAATACTGATCTATTCAAAGTAACTAAGGTACCACGCCACTTGTAGCTCAAATTTTTAGTTAAGTTGGTCTAGGCAACCAGATATTTTTACTCCCAAAATAATAAAGCCAAACTCATGAACAGGAGTGAGCAGTCCCAAGATTACAAGAGGTCCCTCTCTGATAAAATATGTGGTCTCTGCAATTCTTTCTAATATTTCACTGGCAAGCTAATCAATATGTTCGGCTAGAAGACATAACTAGTTTACTTGTATATCACTACTATTAGAAAGATTCAGGCAGTTAGTCCATCAGATTTCTCTTAAGCAATCAGGTGAACCTTTCATTATTACTATGATTGTCAATGCTCTGTTTTTAGAGACAAAATTGCATATGAAGAATATTCTGTAGAACATTTATTAAATAAGCTGAAAATCAACTAGAAACCGATACCACATAATTCTGTTCTTCTATGCTAAGTATTGAAACGTTAAGTGTATATCATAGTTATTATGAAAAACTAAAGAAATGGTGAAGAACACTTTTGCTTCTGCATATTTTATTCTGTTTTTAAGATGTTGATGGCTTTATTGAGTTTCTTATTCACATATTCTCCCAATGTGCAAGTAAAAGAAAACTAATGAAAAACAAACTCTTAACAATCCTAAAAAGCTAATAGAAATTCTCATAGCAAATTTGTCCTTAGTTAAATTTTCCATTTAAAAAATGTCAAACAATTCAGTGAAATAAAGGGAAATGCTCCAATACTTAAAGTTGTGTGTGAACTGAAGAAAGATTTCGACTAAATACTTCAGCAAATGAATAAACATAGTAAAATATACTTTATTACTCCACTGCTGTTTTTCTAACTTTGGTTTATAGTAGTGTCCTCAAACATGAACCATCCAGCCATCATTGTGAAATAAACTCTGTTGTCATTGTGATTTTAATGATGACTCTATAAGGCACTATATATTACTAGTAAAGATCCTGCCAACATATTTTTAAAATGTTCTCAATTCCTCATGCGCTGATATTTACCAACTGTTGAAAAGGGGGAACAGAAAACTGAGAGAGGAGAATATAAAGTCTGAAATCTTGAAAAAGATCTCACTCTCTATTTTCCCCAAAGTGTACAGATTAATAGTTATTATAGCTGCCTACTAGAACAAATTCATATGTAGTTCAAATAGTCCTACTCACTATCATCCCCAGGGAATCTAGAACAGCCATGGGTAGCATCCCTTTGCATACCCACATAATCCCCTATAAAATAATTCTCCTCCCAATGTTGACTTAGTATGCTCAGGCCATAACATATCATTAGACAAAGAGAAGGTTGAAGATACATGTGCATATATTTTTACCAAAAAAAAGTTACAAGGGAGAATGAGTTGGTCAGGAATATCAAGGAAACAGTAATCACTGGAATCATTATTTTTTTATCCCACCTTTATTATTTATACAAGTAACTCAAGGTGCTGAACATACCTAACACTCTTTCTGCCTCCTATTTTCTCTACAACAAAAACTCTGTAAAGTATGTTAGACTTAAAGAGAAGAGGACTGCCCCCAAATTACCCAGATGGCGTTCATGAGATTAGAACTCATGGTTTCTAGCCTGTTGCCTTAACCACTACACCTATGGTTCTTGATAGGTCTTAAATAAGTATATTTGACTGATAAACATTGAGTTATTCCATAGCTATTTAAGGTTTCATCTTGTATTTCTCCAATCCTTCCTGACTTATTTATTAATTTCCTTAGCATATGCCATTTGGGCAGCCACCTGTCAGCAATGAAGAAGGGGTAAGTATAACAATTAAATGCACTAATCTATATATGACCTACAGCTGAAGAAAAATTGGGTCATAGATTGAGAAAAGCTACCATAATTTTCAAAGATACCTTGATTGTACCACTGTTGTACACATCATCATATTTTATGTCTCCTAGTTCTAAGGCTTAAGTCTGCTGCGCATTGAATCATATTTATTTTATCATAATAATAACCTGGAGTTAAGATCTTTTTAGAATCATTTAGATATGTTCATTTTATACCATTTTGTTTTCTCCTTTGCATGTTTAGACTCCATATTTTGGATATGGCTACCATGGGTTAGGAAATCGGCCTCCTTATTATTCCGAAGAGATGTTTGAACAAGACTTTGAGAAACCCAAAGAAAAAGAACCCCCTAAAGCATCAGATCCTACAACAAACTCAACAGTTCTAGACACAAATTCAACCATTCCAGCCAGCCATGCAGGGAATGCTACTCTTTCAGGACTCAGCACGACAAATAACGAGGCCAATTTTCCAGGTCTTTCAAAAAAAAGTGTTAGTGGAAATGGAATCCCAACACCTTCTCCTACTGGTCATATGTCAGGACAAAATGACGCAGCCCAGAATGGCTTTGATCAATCAAATTATAGACCTAGATCTACAAATACCAATGTTTTCCACAACTTTTTTTCAGGTAGTCAACAATCCAGGGGACATGGTTCAGATATTTATAAACCCAACCCAGATATGGGTAATTCGAGACATAACACTTTAATTTCTAGAGGAAATCCATCGATGCAAGCTGAAAACCCAGAAGAACCTTGGGTTTATAGAGACAATTTAGTTCACAGAGCTAATCTTCAGAGAATTAACAGTAATCACCCAACAGCAAAGAATAGGCCAAACTCATATGGACAACAAGAGAAATTCCATTATCCTGGAAATAATCCATCAAGCTGGAGAGCTCATCCTAGCTCTGATCCAGGATCTCAGTGGAATAAGAATCCAGCATATGGGGGTCATAAACAACCTAGTTCTCCATCAGAAAGCCATTCTCTGAACAAAGTGGAAGAAAACACTGATCGGTATCATCCTTCTAGAAAACAACAGTCAAACGGTCAATCCCATCCAGATATATTTTTGGATACAAGGGGAACTCCATTTGAAAAAGAAGCCCATAGGAATGATTGGAACGAACAGTCGTTCATTCATACAGATCATCAGAAAGGACCATTTCCATCTTTACAAAACCAAATGTGGAACCAGAAAAATTTAGAGATAGTTAAAGAAACTCCTCCAGGTTATAATTCAGTATACTCCCCAGGTTCTTTTCACCAGAGGGGACATGCTACCTATTCTGATAAGAATTCTAACAGGCAGGAAGCTCCTTCCTTTCATCCCAGATTTTGGGATGACAAAGAGAACTTGCCAACAGTAGAGCCTCTTGGGCAAAGAGAAGGACCATCTTATTCGCCCCTTTTGCCTTCAGATCAAATGCACAGGAGCGAACATCATGGAAGCATTCAACAGGAGAATGAATTATATTCCAGGCAAAACATATGGCCCCATGAAAAACGTGTGGCTGATCCTGATATACAATACCAAAATCCTCCCTATAATCCAAGTGAGCACCATATAAATACCAAATATTATACAGAACAACCTGCCAGTGAAAGAGGCAATTTGCCATATGAGGAAATTAACAGACAAATTCCAATTCACGGTTCAGAACATTATGAAAATGTTCCATATCATATAAGCAACACACATGGACAGACAGGAAGGAATCCACCATACCCTGGATCATACCCTCCACCACAAACTAGTAATCTTTTCCAAAGAGGATCACTTTATGATGAAAGAGATAGATGGGCCCCCAAAGTGGCTGACCCATCTGCTCCCAAAGAAACTTCATCTTACTTTAATACGTACTCCTCAAACATTGGAAGAAACCCAACATATACTGAAGATACATGGAGAGCCGTACATATCAGTGCACCTTTTTCAAGTAATAATGCTCCTGGAAGGAGAAATTATCCTAATACAGGGGTATATCCAAGAGAACACGAAATCGTCACCTCCCAACCTACTATCAACTATTTTTGCTGTACAGGTGAGTCCCCAGGGGGAAATGAAAATATTCTGGCACCTTTGAGAATTGCACCTCAATTCAAGCTGGTTTCATGGGGACAAAAAAATAGCCCAACTTATCCAGAAGGCAGCCATGCCTTGTATGCCAGGCGACCTGCATACCTAGCTGGCATCCAGTCTAACCATTGGAACAATTCTTTGAACTCTAATCACAGAGAAAATCCAGGTGACTTTGGGGAAGAAGTAGCAGGTCTAGAGATGAGTCCTCCATGCTCCAATTCTCTATTAGGCCAAACAAGTGATCATGATACTATCTATGAAACTGGACTGTTTCCTTCCAAGGGTATACTTTGCTCTAAAAACAGTATCAGAGGGGATGGACATACTGTTCTTGCTCATATCGTGGAGGTAGATCAGTCCAAGAGAGAGTTTGAAAGGGCAACTTTAAGGTTTCCACAACCACAAGGCTTAAGAAATGAAGCTGTTAGTGAAATTGATAGGAAGGAACACCATGCAACCCAAGGGTTTGGGTGGACACCATGCTTTGGAAGTTGGTTAAAACAGCATATATCTAGTACTGGAGACCCATTAGTGGATCAACCTTCTGATGTCTTTTATTTAGAGAATTCAATGCATGCTGGAAAACCTATCATGCTGCCTGAACCCCAGCCAATGTCTAGTACAGTCCCATCTCAAGATGGAGGAGAAGATCAATTAAAACTCACTTCTCCAGAAGAACAGGTGGGACAACCAAATGAAAGGACAACAGATTGTTTAGTCCTCCAAAATGAGTGATACGTTAAAAAGAACCCTGCTTTTCAGAATCTTCAAAAGCAGAATGTCCTGAGTGCAGATGTTTGAGTGCAGATGTAGGTAAATATAATGCAGACATCTGTGCTGTTCCCAAATAGATCTGACATTTATCAGCTGAAATCTATAGATCATGTTTCTCCAATCTGGGGCTACCCAGATTTATCTGGGTTGCATGTCTAAAAGCAATAATGGCTGAGATTATTGAAATTGTAGCTCAACAGTTTAAGCCAATCTTAAACCAAACCAAGGCAGTCTTGAGGAAATTGGGTTGGGATAGGAAGTAGTAGAAAGTTAATCCAATCAAACCCAGAGAGACAGCTTTCTATCTGACTATTTTATTTTTTAAAGTGTTATTCTGGTTGCTTCTTTTTCTTCTGCCTGTCTTCTCGCAAATGGATAAACCTATCCATACCGTTTTTGTCCTGCTCTTCCTGGTGTCAATGTCCTGTATATGTTTTGTGGTATTTTTTCCTTTACAATTATCACAAATGGAAAACTAAATAAATATGTCTGCAGCACTATGTCTGTATCTCACCTTAAGTTCAAAGGTAATTGTTTGATTAATGGCTATATATATATGCTGGTGTTGCCATCCTCAGGTGTTTTCCCATGTATATAGCATGGAATTGTTTTTGCAATGTTTCGACAAGATCTCACTTGTCATCTGCCCCGAGTCCCTTCGGGGAGAGGGGGCGGTCTAGAAATTTAATAAATATATATAAATATATATATCCTCAGGCTTTGGTCTGTGACTGTGACTCACGGTCACAGTCACGGTCTGTGACTCAAGGTTGCAAAAGGTTCCCGGTCTCCCAACCGTCATAAATATGAACAAGCATCTAAATTTTGATCTCCTGACCATGAGGATGCTGCAATGATTGAAAGTGTGGGAAATGGTCCTAAGTCACTTTTTTCAATGCCTTTGTAACGGTCACTAAATGAACTTTGTAAGTCGAGGACTATGTATAGTGCACCAAATAAACATATGGTTTTGATAAAATAAATAAAAGGGGGATTCTTAATTGAAACATAAATCAAAGGGGAAAGGAGTTCAGTGCTGCCTACTTTTTTAAAAAGAACTCTTCACATCATCCTAAGTTTACTTAAAAGAAAGTCACACTCAGTTCAACAATATTGAATTTCAAGTTATTGAACGCATCTGGCTTTTCAACCAAAAGTATGCATAGTCTTTTGTGAAGCAGGATTTGAAAGACAAATGCCAGCTTCTTGGATTGAGCTCAGATGCCTAGCAGGCAAAAGATTTATTTGTTTGTTTTATTTGTTTTAGTTTGTCAAACATGTACGAGATAACAGGTGTCAGTATTAACATGGACATGAACTCAGGAAATGGGTATGAATAAATGGGGACAGTAGGACAGGGACGTTAGGCACTCTGGCACGCTTATGCACCCCCCCCCCCTTACAGACCTCTTAGGAATGGGGTGAGCTCCACCATAGACACTTTATGGTTAAAGTTGTGAGGGTTAGAGGATGTAACAACAGAATCGGGTAGTGCATTCTAGGCATTGACCACTCTGTTGCTGAAGATATATTTTCTGCAATCGAGGTTGGAGCGGTTTATCTTGCGATTGTATCTATTGTTTGCTCATGCGTTATTGTGGTTGAAGCTGAAGTAGTCATTGACAGGTAGGACATTGTAGCAGACAATTTCAGGAGTGAAATTCAGCAGGTTCTGATAGGTTCAGGAGAATCAGTAGCGGAAATTTTGAATAGTTCGGGGAGCTGGCAAATACCACTGGCTGGCCCCAGAGGGAGATGGGAATGGAGATTTTGTAATATCCTTCCTCTGCCACACCCACCAAGCCACGCTCACAGAACCGGTAGTAAAAAATTTTGAATTTCACCACTGGCATAATTTTGTGTACTATGCTTAAGTCAGACCTTATAGCAGGGATGGCGAACCTTTTTTGGCTCGCGTGCCCAAAGCGGGGGGAGCACAAGGGGGTCATGCACGGGCATGCCATACCCATAATGCACATGACCCCAATGCGCATGCGCACACGACCAGTGCTCCCCCCCTTGTAGGGTCAATTTTTGCCCTCTGGAGCCTTTAGGGCAGCCTCCTGAAGGCTCCACAGACCTAAAAGTGGCCCTACAAGCAAACCGGAAGCCCGTTCTTGAACTTCCGGTTTGCCCTTAGGGCCGGTTTTTCGTGCTCCGGAGGCTTCAAGGAAGCCTCTGGAGGGCAAAAAATGGCCTCCAAAGGCCGAAATCAGCTGGCCATCATGGGCATGTGCGCTGACCAGCTGACAGGGCAACGCCTAGCATGCCCTGACAAATGGCTCCGCGCGCCATCACGGCCTTATAGATAGCTCTATAAAGATAGCCCTGTCCTGGCCAACATGCTCTGGAGATGAGCTTCCCCATCCTGCACCAGCTGGATGCATAACTTTTCAAAGGCTGCCCTCCATTAAGCATTTTCTTCACCTTTACAAAAAGGACCTCAATTACATCTGCTGAATTTCTGCAACCTTTGCTAAAGTCAGTGTGAGGGCTCCAATTCTACATGGCAAAAAAAAAAGTAGCTATTCCCAGCATCAGAGCCTTCAGCAAATATTGCCTTACTAAAAATGTTTTTATCTAGACTCATAAAAACACTGGATTAATAGTCTGAGAAATAAAAGCTGAGCTTTTAGCTTTTCCGCAAAAACGTAGCCTGGGTTAGAAGTCAATTCCAACATTCTTTCTCATGACAAGGATCATTTGCAGTATTTGACCTCTGGGTTATCAAGAAATGTAAGTGCCAGCCCACATAAATGTTAGAGCATCCAAGTGTCACAGGGGGGATAAAGCCCAGGGCAACATTCGTGTGTAGAATGAGGACTGAAGATATGCAAGGAGGGCTTGGTTGACTCAGTTCCCAGTGTCTCTAATCGCATTTTATAGGAGATGCTAAACAGGCTATAAAATCGTTTTTCCCCCCTGGGATTGCTTAAACCTTTCTCTTTATAATGAGGGTCATTTCACTGGTTATTGTAAGATATTGGCACACGAATGGTTCTCACTGGTTGCCATCAAAATAAAGAGCAATTAGTTAGTCTCAAACGGGGAGATGGCTTTAAAACATATGCCCCCAGGATGCAATTATTGGTCATAATTGCTTAAGACAAAGCCAACTGGATCAGATTAAGGGAGAAATGTGGAGCTCTCCAAAAGTTTGGAACTGTGACAGCCAGAACCATCTCTGATTAGTGGCCAATCTGGTTAGGGAGTATGGAGATTACTAATATGAAATTCTGGGAAATAGCCGGTTGAATATTTGACACTCATTCTCTGCCAATCCTAATGCCTTTGAAGATCACAAATTTGGAGCCATCTATAGCAAGTATAGATATATAGTAAATAAGGGACGCAGTGGCTCAGAGGCTAAGATGCTGAGTTTGTCGATCAGAAAGGTCAGCAGTTTGGTTGCTCAAATCCCGAGTGCCGCATAACAGAGTGAGCTCCCGTTACTTGTCCCAGCTTCTGCCAACCTAGCAGTTCGAAAGCATGTAAAAATGCAAGTAGAAAAAATAGGGACCGCCTTTGATGGGAAGGTAACAGCGCTCCATGCACATTCAGCGTTTAGTCGTGCCAGCCACATGACCAGGGAGACATCTTTGGACAGCCCTGGCTCTTCTTTTAAATGGAGATGAACACCACTCCCTAGAGTCAGGAATGACTAGTACATATGTGTGAAGGGAATGTTTACCTTATAGCCGTGACGGCGAACCTATGGCATGGGTGCCACAGGTGGCACATGGAGCCATATCTGCTAGCACGCGAGCTGTCAGGTCCAGCACACATGCACACACCAGCCAACTGATTTTCAGCCTTCCAGAGGGCCTTGGGAGGCCTTTTTTGCCCTCCCCAGGCTTTAGGAAAGCCTCTGGAGCCTGGGTAGGGTGAAAAATGGGCCGAACAGGCCAACAAAACTTCTGGTTGGCCCATTTGACATGTTTTTCACCCTCCCCAGGCTCTGGAGGCTTTCCTGGAGCCAGGGGAGGACAATAACGGCCTCACACACACACACCCCAGAGGAAATACCGAGCTCAGCTTGGAGGCGAGTAGTGCGGTACACGTAGGGGCGGGGTTTGTGCACGCATGCACATGTGGGGGAGATGCTTTGCATTATAGGTGCCAGCACACACGCATGCTACCATGCGCGGCCCCTAACATTTTTGGCACCCAACAACAAAAAGGTTAGCCATCACTGCCTTATAGCAAGTATCTGAAATCCGATGAGGGCGAATAGGAATTCCACAAGCAGAACATATGAAGACTATCAGGTTCCATTGATCTGGAACTGTTGCAAATGAGAACTGCAGAGAGACTTATTTTTTTAATTAACAGTTTTAGGACACTTCGATCAGAGCCCCCAACCCGACACCTCACTTATCTGAATAATATTTTGCAACCCACAATGATAATCAACAAACGTTTCTCTTATTTTCTTTTGTGCACTACTGAAGAAAATTGCCTGACTGACTGTGGATGCTTGTCAAAGTGACCAGCAAGCTACACCTTGCTTGTCTTTAACCAATTAGCAATTTTTAGCTAATGATCTTTGAAAACTGAAGCAGAACATTTGATTACAAAGGTCAGCACTGTCATTTTTTCAGAGATCCTTGGATGATAAGAAAAAGGAGTTTCCTAACATCTCCAATGCCAAATTTGCAGTGGTATTAGCATCGGTAGATTAAACTAAATAAATAAGAAATCAAGGAAGTTTATACAATGCTGATACTGGTATCCACAAAGCTCCAAAGATTGGTGGTGGAAGGCTTCCTCCTTCCTCCTGTAGCAAGTTAGCACCCACCCCTCTCCTAGAAGAATGAAACATTTTAGGAAATAAAAGGTAGAATGTTATATTTCTCTAAAGGAGGAATGGAGGAACATGCTCTTGGAGACATAAAGCAGCTCCCCCCCACCATTCTTAATAGCCCTCAGAAGATGCCAGCACTTAAGAGATAACGAACTTATTGAAAGAAGTCAAGTATCTAGGTAGCTCTATTGCTAGGCAGAGCAAATACTGCAGCCAGAAATCCATTCAAGACAGGATATTTCGAAACTCCTTGCAGCAAGTTCTGAACAAAGGTAGGATTAGCCCTCAGCCACAATAGAAATTGCCCAACACTCTTGCAGTTGCACCATCCCCAGCAAACATCAACCAAACTTAGCTCAGACAAACACCTAGATTTGCATTTGCTCTTTTGCCTATTAGAGCCAGCTATGACCGCTATATAATCCCTACATGGCCCCATGGGAGTCTGACAACAGCCAATAGAATACATGTTCTTGCACAGGAAGAGAAAGCTCAAGTGCAAAGCCCAAGAGGAGGTATAACACCCCCCTGCCACCCACAACTCCATGTCGTCAGCTGCCCAGAACTACCCATGTGGTTTTGCTTCATCATTAAACCTTCTTTCTAGCCAGCCTCCATGTTTACAATGTCTTTCTCCCAGCTTGGAACTGAACCATATGGATATTTCTTTCCACACTCAATTGCTGGTATCATTTGGTATGGGGAGAGGGGAGAGGTCCAGTCCTGGGTCACTGTTATGTGGAGTGGTCTTGAGTTTCTCTCCTCTCTTAATTAATATCTGTATGAAGCCACTGACTGGAGTCATTTGGGGATGTAGGGTTCAACGGTGTTCAGCTGATAATATCCTACTATACACCTATAATAGGATGTATATATTAATACCACCTCTAAGTGCAAATAGGAAAAATCATCATTCCAAAACCATCGTAGTCAGTTTTGGTACAATGCAACCTATCATCTTCCTCTAGTTATAGTCAATATTGTCACAGCTGCTATGCAGAAGCAAGCCAGCAAGACACATCTTGGGAATGTGACTGTCTCCATCATCAGTAATTCTTCCACTTTCTGTGTACCAAAGATTCAAGAATCTTCATCTTCCTTAGGCATCTTTGTTTAAGACTCCAAAAAACTGACAAAGGGCATGGAAGTGATGTCTTCAAAAGTCATCCTCTTTTATTGCATTCCATTTTCTATTGAGGGAATGAAGCATAATCTTCTCTGTACATTACACTTCTGTACGGCAATCTTTTGTCCCAAACATCTGCAAAATGGATAATCACCAAATGTGTAGAATATTTATTTATTTATATTTATATATATATAAATTTATTTATTTATTTTTTTTATTTATTTATTTATTTAAATTTATATCCCGCCCTTCTCCACAGAGGACCCAGGGCGGCGCACAGGAAATTTAAAAACATACAAAATACAATAAATATAATTTAAAAACTATTAAATAAACCTATCCTGCGCTAAAACCAAATTTTAAAAACCCAATTTAAAACTATCTAAAAGTCCCCATGGGAGGTTAGGCTAGGCCGGCTTGTTGAAACAAATATGTCTTAAGACATTGGCGGAAGAGGCGGAGGTCGGTAATCGTACGTAATTCAGGGGGCAGGTCATATATATATATAATGTTTATTTTCAACATAAAAACAAGTAAAAATATTATTCCTCTTCAGCTTTGTACAACATGTCGTTCGGTCATGAGTTTTGTGCATCGGTTCTTAGAATTACAAACATAGCTGTCAATTTTCCATCCCATGTATGTATATCACCTTATTTTCCACATAGTAACAGCAAGCATTTATCAAAATCAATCTAGTCATTCCTGACTCTAGGGGTCGGTGCTATATCTCTGTTTCAAAGCCGAAGAGCCAGCACTGTCTGAAGACGTCTCCATGGTCATGTGGCCGGAATGACTAAATACCAAAGGAGCACAGAACAGTGTTACATTCCCACCAAAGGTGGTTCCTATTTTTCTACTTGCATTTTTACATGCTTTTGAATTGCTAGGTTGGCAGAAGCTGAGATAAGTAATGGGAGCTCACTCCATTATGCAGTGTTAGGGATTTGAATTGCTGAACTGCCAACCTTATGATCAACAAACTCAGCATCATAGCCCCTGAGTTACCACATCCCTTTCTGAAAGCTACTTGTATTAACTTTAAATGAAAGTTACTTTGAGATGAAAGATGAAAGTTACTTTGAGTCTAATGGCAGCTAATGGATTCACACACACACCCAATTATTGTTTTTTGGAAAGAAAATATTTGAATTCAAGATTATCCTCCTACAGACATCTCTAAAACTTTCTGAAAGCATTGTGTTACACATATTGCATCTTTATTCCATTCTTCCATAAGGTGGACCAGTAAGAAAGTTCTAGAAAACGTCCGCAAGACACAAAGTCTTGGTTTTAGTAGTTTTTTACCTCTGACTTTTTTCTTCTTCTACCATACAGTTTGCAATTTGCTGTAATATTTTACAACTGAGTTTAGCTAGATTCATACAGTTCATCGATACAGTTAGCTGGATTCAAATGATGCAGGCTTATCATACGCAGTTGTTATTTATACCATGTGCCTGTGATCCTTATTATTTTCCCTGCACTTCGTAATTAGTAACAGACTTCATTTTTTAAAAAAATGGGGAAATGTAGTAAATAAATGTCAATTTCAACGTATGTTTGCACAAGAAACAAAGGAGTCACTTAAAATCAGATTTAGGAGAGGTTTTTTGGGGATAAAACCAAAATATGCTTGATTATATTTTATGGAAAGAGTGTGTACCTAAATAACAAATACATCTTCTGTGATATACTTTAATGAGAAAAAATAGCATTCCTGTAACATTACCTTTGAGACCTCAAGTGTATTAACATTCATTTGTTTCATATTTTAAATAAATATGAAAAGCCAAGGAAGGCTGCCTGCCTTAAGTGCCCATTAAATGCTAAAATTAAACAGATGAATTGCTTCTACCTTTTAGGATCTATTAAAGGAACAAGCAGTCAAGAAATATGCCATAAACTAACATTTGGTAGAATAACTATGGCCTTGGAAAAGATAATGCTACAGTGCATCTACGCCTATAAAGATCAGAGCCAGTCAAGGCATGGTATTTCCTATAGTACTCTATGGAACAAAAGATGAACTTTGAATAGTCTTTATTGGACAAAACACACAAGGAATTTGTCTCCAGAGCATAAGCTCTCAGTGTATATACAAACAACAAAGTGATATAATCATAAGATCAATAGTAAAAGGTAAAAGGAAAGACAACAAGGATTATAGTAATACAGTCATACTACATGATTAGATATCCTTAGGCATAAGGCAGTGCTGTGGGAATTAGGTGTTTAGCAGAGTGACGGCATGAGGGCCTTTGTGTCCAGTTGTTTTGGCATGCAATGTTCTATAGTAGCATTCTGAGGGGAGGAGTTGAAACAGTTTATGTTCAGGATGTGAGGAGGCTGTAAATATTTTGTCAGCTCTTTTTCTGGTCCATGCAGTGTATAGATTCTCAATGGAAAGCAGGCTGGTTGAATGGAAGAAGTCAGATAAGAAGAATACTAATACTTTTGACCTTGATATTGGACAATCCTGGGGATAGTAGAACTGACACCTTATGATTTCAAGTCAGGTTTTTATTTTATTTTATTTTATTATTTTTTTGCCACCCATCTCATAGCAAATGAGTCTGGGCAGCTTCCAGCATTAAAACATTAAAGTCCTAATCAGGGGTGAAATTTAGCGGGTTCCGACAGGTTCCGGAGGACTGGTAGAGGAAATTTTGGAGAACCGGCAAATACCACCTCTGGCTCCAAAGTAGGGTGGGAATGGGGATTTTGCAATATCCTTCCCCCAGGAGTGGGGTGGGAATGGAGCAGAAGTGGGTTGCTGCCGATTCGGCCCAGATCGGGTGAACCGGTAGTAGCAGAGGCAGGAGGCACAGAAGCAGCGGGAGCATGTGGAGAAGTGGTGTGAGCGTACCCAGGAGCGCAAGTAAACCAATACTACAAAAATTAGCAACACACCTCTGGAATGGAGGTTTTGAAATATCTTTCCCCCAGGAGTGGGGTGGGGATGGAGATTTTGCAGTATCTTTCCCCTGCCATGCCCACCAAGCCACGCCCACGGAACCGGTAGGAAAATTTTTTGAATTTCACCACTGGTCCTAATACATAACAAGCTTTAAATATCTTTAAAATAGATACAATAAAACCAGAATTAGAATAAAAATTAGTATAAAAATAGAAATAATATACCTTTAACCAATTGCCTCCTCTCTGTTTTTATATTATGTTTATGAACCACAGTTCTGCAAGTTAACAAGCTAATTCATCCGTTTCTGCTTCAAGTTAAATAAAATACAAATCTACAATTCTAATTAGATCATCAAGGTATAATCAAATTGTTGAATTGGACTAAGAGTATAGCAAATGTTAGCCACATCCAAGGAAATGGAAATAGCTGAACATAAAATAAATTGGAATTGTCTGAGACATAACCAGATGCCATTGACCTTCCATCCTTATTGGAGATGCAACATTAAAAAAACCTTGACTCTACAGTAGATTCGATGGGTTCTTCTCCACAAGGGCACACTTTTAACTCATGAAATTGTTGCATTTGCCCTTGAGAAGAACTGTTGGCAGGGCAGTAAAATGTTGGTGTTAATACTGTTTGGGAGTGGTTATTAATTTTAAATATCTCGCAAGCCTGAAAGGGGGCTTTCATTTATGTGTAGGGCTCATTAACCCATTTGATCTTCTAAAACTCTAACCCACAGATGTCAAACTTGTGATGTCACATTGCCATCATGTGATGTATTGCAACATAGTCCCCCCTTGTGAAGCTGGGGTGGGCGAGGCCTGTGTGTGATACATCTGACCTGTGGGCTACCAGTTTGACATCCCTGCTTGATTGCAGGAAGCCGTTGATCCAGAGGTGGGTTGTTGCCAGTTCAGCCCGGATTGGGCAAACCAGTAGTAGCGGTAGCAAGAAGCTCCGCCCACCTGCCTGGATGCTTCTGTACATCACGCGAGCACGCAAGCAAGTGTGCCCGAACCAGTAATAAAAAAATTAGCAACCCACCTCTGCCTTGATCATATATTGTCATCAAAATGACCTCTTTTGAGAAACCATAGCATTGGAGTTTTAGCAAGGAGGATCTTGCCCATATTTGTATTTGTCTGCCATATCCAAAAAACAAAGACCTTTTGGAAAAATCAAGCAGTAATTTTAGCCAGTGGGCAATAATGTAGATCACCCAATCTCTGTATTGCTCAGGCCAATTTCCCTCTTTAGTACTTTAGCTAAATGTGGGCCCACTTTAAACTTAGTCCTAAAAGATTCAGAATGAAAATTTTTTCAGTGGGGCAAAAAAAGGAACATAATCCCAACTGAGCTCAAAACAATTTTCTTTAAAACTCCCTTAACCAAATATAACTGGAATATACAATTGAATATCCTTTGCAAGGATATTCCATTTGCTGGAATAGCCTTGCAAATTGAGGCTCTTGCTTTCAGCATAATTGAACTCAAGTATTTCTCAGGACATTTAACACATGGGTGTCAAACTTGGCAGGTCATGTTGCTGTCATGCAACGTTCTGTGATGTTTTTCCCCTTTGCGGAGCTGGGCATGGCCTACATGTGACGCATCCAGCCCATGGGCCGCCAGTTTGACACCCCTGATTAGTGGATGAGTCACCCAGAGCTCATTTTTATCTAGCTGATGTTTCGGATAGCAGCACAACATCATTTGCCTGCAGTAAAATTCTTGGCTAACTTGGGAGGATGATGCAATGGGTTGCTTACTTACTCACAGTTTGTGATATATAGGTACTTCCAAAATCCACCAGATGGTGCTAAGTTGTACCAGGTGGTGCTTTGATGACAAATACACTGTTTCCTCAACATCTTCTGTCAGTTTAATTTCCTGGGTTTTCTTTCTTCTAAAGTGAGCTTGATTGCTGTTATTTATTTCCTTAACTAAAATGATTATCAGAAGCTTTGCAGAGGAAACAAGTCCAGCAACTCAGAGGGAACAATTCCAGACCCCAGAATTATTGTTTTCCAATGGTGCTGAAGTCTACATGGGGCTCCCCTTGAGGTGCACCCGAAGACTTCACCTTGTCCAGAATGCAGCCGCGCGGGCAGTTATGGGAACCTCTAGGTTTTCCCATGTAACACCACTCCTGTGCGAGCTGCATTGGCTGCCTGTCATCTTTCGGGTGCGCTTCAAGGTGTTGGTTATCATCTTTAAAGCGCTCCATGGCATGGGACCTAGCTATCTGCGGGATCGCATCCTGCCCATACATCCCTGCGGCCGATCCGCTCCCACAGAGAGGGACTTCTCCGGGTGCCATCCACTAGGCTATGCTAGCGGGCGACGCCCAGGGAAAGGGCCTTCTCTGTGGCAGGCCCAACCCTCTGGAACGACCTTCCCCCCAAAATTAGAACAACTACGGACCTCCGCTCCTTCCGTCAAAAATTAAAAACGCACTTTTTCTGCTTGGCCGGCCTAGGATAGTCAACTGTTTAGGGTTTTTATGATTAATTTTTAGTTTTAAATAATGGGTTTTTAGCGCAGGGCTAGTTTAATTTTATTTTATATTGTATTATATTGTGATTTTATATGTATTTTAAATTCCCTGTGCCCCGCCTCGAGTCCCTTCGGGGAGAGAGAGCGGGCTATCAATTAAAATTATTATTATTATTATTATTATTAAGTGGGATGTGGTGGCTCAGTGGCTAAGATGCTGAGCTTCTTGATCAGAAAGGTCGGCAGTTTGGCAGTTCAAATCCCTAGAGCCGCGTAACGGAGTGAGCTCCCGTTACTTGTCCCAGCTTCTGCCAACCTAGCAGTTTGAAAGCATGTAAAAATGCAAGTAGAAAAATAGGAACCACCTTTGGTGGGAAGGGAACAGCGTTCTGTGCACCTTCAGCATTTAGTCATGCCAGCCACATGACCACGGGGACGTCTTCGGACAGTTCTGGCTCTTCGGCTTTGAAACGGAGATGAGCACCACCCCCTAGAGTCGGGAACGACTAGCACAAATGTGCGAGGGGAACCTTTACCTTTACCTTAGTGGTGCTGAAAATTAAGGTTGGGGATGGGCCTAAGCAAAGAGTGGCATGTATTGGCTTCGTTTTGCTTCTAAGGAAATTAGTTTACAATGTGTGCTAAATATTCCCTTGGTTCTGATTTAGAGTAGAAGCTAAAAGTTTTGATAAGAGTAAAATTGTTCCAAAAAATGCTTTAAATTGTGTGAAAGTTTTTTTAATCTTTATTAGTCTTTTTTTGTGTGCATCAATTTACTACTGTTTGTACCACTATTTCTTCAGAGGGGTTGCATATGCCTCACTATGATTACAATGCTGCATGGCAAACAGTTGAAGATAAAAAAAGCTCATGTGAAAGCAAATGAGAATGAAGACAATGTTAATAGAAGAGTGATTTTTCCATACGGAATGGATTCTTAGAGCATCGCAAAGTCCATTCTCATGCAGACGAATGACACATTTGTTCAGATTTCTTGATTCAGCAAGTAAACTACAGGTAATGGATTTTAAATGGCCGATACACAACGGTACCTGCTGAAATCAAACCCAGAGGGCATCTTCAACCACTTGTCAGAGTGGAAGAAGCTTCTTGGATGAGAAGCAAAATGTCTTCAAAGAAAAACCAGAAAGTCCAGTTGCCTCTTGAAAATGCACCTTTGGGGAAACCATGACCTGGATGACTGAGAATCTCCCTAGACATGAGAATATAGGACAATCTCTAGGGTACTTTCAGCACCTTCTTCTCTCCACAAAGTTTACCATATTTTTCGGAGTATAAGATGCACCTTTTTTCCTCTAAAAAGAGGCTGAAAATCTGGGTCTGTTTTATACATTGAATACAGCATTTTTTGCCTCCCGAAACCCTACCCCCTCCCTCTCTATCCCTCTATCTACCTACCTACTTTCTCTCTCTCTCTCTCTTTCTCCCTATCTACTGTATTTCTCTCTCTATTTCTCTCTCTCTATCCTTCTACCTACCTACCTACACACACTCTCTCTCCCTCCCTCCCTACTGTATTTTTCTCTCTCTCTTTCTATTTCTCTCTCTATCCTTCTACACACTCTCTACCTACACACACACTCTCTCTCTCTCTCCCCCTACCTACCTACTGTATTTCTCTCTCTCTATTTCTCTCTCTTTCTATTCCTTTATCTACCTACCTACTCTCTCTACCTACCTACTGTATTTCTCTTTCTTTCTCTCCCTCTCTCCCCCTCTACCTACCTACCTACTTTTTTTTGTAATTTGCCTCTTCATAACCTTGGTGTGTCTTATACTTCGATGCGTCTTATACTCCGAAAAATACGGTAGGTGTGTCCAAATCACATTCTTGATTTTCTTGAATTTGGAGGGCTTTCCCCTTCCCCCACCACTGCCATGGATACTTTCTTCCACCTTCAATTTACAGTAAAAGGAGAAAATCTAAAATGATGAATGAAAAATAGCATGAATGCTGCACAGAATTTAAACAAATGCTGCAAATGTCAATGTCCATGAAAAATAATAAATAAAAACAAGTTTATCAATGATGTGACAATGTTGAAAAATGGTAAAGGTGCAGAAGTGAATGGGGGGAGGGGGGGAACCAACAGTGCTCTGAGGATGTTATACATCTAGTAAAGTTGCAGGTGTTGATGGTAAAATTGCAAAAATGTTAAAACATGGATATCTGTTTGTGCATAACATGTGCAAGGATGTCACCTGTATCTGACAATTGGAAGAAACTTGCTGTTGTTCCTTTATATAAAAGAAAAGGTAGAAAGAGTGAAAACAAAAACTATAAGAGATAATTTGTTGAGGTTGTCTGGAAAGTTGTTTGAAAGGGTACAAGAATAAAAAAATGGGCAATATTTGCACATTCTAGCATAGCTATGGCGAACCTTTTTTGGCTCGGGTACCATAAATGGGGGGAGCACAGGGGGGTCGTGCGTGGGCGTACCATACCCATAATGCAATGCGTGACAACCCCCCCCCCAGTGCTCATGTGCGCAGTACAGTCACCACACCCCATTTTTTGCATGCTCTTTTCTCTCTCCCCAGGCTCCAGACGAGGGCAAAAACAGCCCCACCCCCACGGAGGCTCTCCAAAGGCTTAAACGGCCTTCAGGAAGCTTCCCTGAAGCCTCCGAGCACTCAAAATGACAGTCCGACGAAACCGGAAGTGACGTCCGATTTGCTTGGAGCGTCGTTTTTAGTGGTCCAGAGGCTTCAGCAACCTTCAGGAGGCTTCCCTGAAGCCTCCAGACCACTCAAAACGACCTTCCAAGCAAATCGGATGTCACTTCCGGTTTCGTCAGAGCATCATTTTGCATGCTTAGAGGCTTCAGGGAAGCTCATGAAGCCTTCAGAGGATCTCTGGGAGGGGGGAGGGGGGGCTCTTTTCACCCTCCCCAGGCTCCTATAAAACACCTGGAGCCTGGAGAGAGCGAAAAGAGCATGCAAAAAAGGGCGAATTCAGCTGACCAATGCGCGCATGGGTGCTGGCCAGCTGACAGGGCAGCGCCTTATGTGCCCTGACAAATGGCTCCGCGTGGCACCTATGGTACGCGTACCATATGTTCGCCATCACGGGTCTAGCACATTTACATGTTAGGTAGGAAGTGCACTTTTGCTTTGCAGCAATTCACTGAGAATGTAGGAATGTGCGAAAGTTGATTGTACCTACATTGCTTTCGAGAACGTATATGATGAAAGGAAAAGGGTTAAAATGTGGAGTGCCTTACCTGAAGAGGGAGCTGAAGTTTAGATGCTGAATGGGATAAGAGCATAATATGCTTGAAGTAACGGATGAGTGAGAATAAACAGAATGCTTAACAAATAGGTCAACACTGGTTAAGTATGTACGTATAGCTAAACATATAAGGATGTTGCAGTGATGTTGGAGTGGTATTGGAATGGGGAAATGAATATGTGTCTACTCTTGTATGTAAGAGACGATGTGTTGTTGGCTGAGAATCCAAGTTATATGTAGCAAGTGTTAAACCTTAAAGTCCAATGAGGATTCTATGCATGTTTTTAAAATTGAAGTATCAAAGACAGAGGTAGTGGTATATGATGGTGAAAATGGAGTCAATGGTCACAAATTATACAAAAATGATGGATGACTCTGTATAACCTGGGAGAATACTTACTAAAATGGGAAAACAGATGAGAAAACTAAAATAGGCAACTGCTGATAGAAAGGTAATGGATGGTCTGTTGCAAGAAATAAATGTTTCTTGGCAATAAAAAAAAAGTATAAAGATGTCATGTATAGCATAAGAAAAGGTTTAATTCCCCTGTTAATACAAGTAACCCTCAGCTTACAATTGACATTGCTTGTAAGAAGCCAGCAGGAATGTTAGAAATTGCAATCAGATAACCATGGGGATGCTGCAACAATCAGAACCAATCGTAAATCTCCCTCATTCAATACTATCATAACTTTGAACAATCACTGAACAAATGGACATGCCCTGAAGACTACCTGTACTATATTTGAAAATGAGATGTAATTATACAAGGGGGGGGGGGAACAATAGCTGAATATAGTGTGCACTTAAGAAGGAATGTACGTGGTAAAACAAGAAGAGATAAGATTAAAAAAAGATGGCGAATTAATGTGGATTGAATTCACAAGTGAATGACCAGTTCAAAAGAATGTTGTTAATACTGGTTGGTGATAGACAAAAAAAGAATTGCAAAATAAATATATGAAGAATGAATGTGTTGAGAGAAAGGGGAAACATAACGTAAGACTGGGTGAATCTGATGAGGTCCTTGGAAAAGAAAGGTGTTAAGAGAAAAAATAAATAAAACCAATGCATGTAGTAGTGTATGGTCATGAAGGAGGCAAGGATGCTTTCCAAGGATAGAAAGATGTGGAAAGGTGTAGAAAATGCTTCTAGTATAAACTGAGTTACATTTCCTGTTCTTCTCCTTGTGATTTTAATTTCTTTGGTTTATTATTTCTTATTCCTTTTCTGCACTCTACACGAAACTGTTTATCCCGAAAAAGAATAATATGGTGGGATGTATGTATTCTGTAGTGTGTTGCAGTAAGTAATGCTTCTATAAACAACTAAATCAGACTTAAAAGATCTTGTCCACATTCCTACCCAGCACATCCATCAGAACACTAATGATAACACTCAGCCAGAGGTGGGTTGCTCTTACTGTCACTACCGGGACGCTGCTCATGGAGCCGCGCATCCTGTTCGTGCGCATGCGCTGTGCACGCATGTGCTATCCACTGCCCCTGTGACACCCAACTGCTTGTTGGGGATTGCGCAGGCAGTGCATGCTGTGTGTGCAGGCGCAATTGGCCAGTTGCTTTACAAACAGGTATAGAACGCAGGTGGGTGGGTGAGCAGGCGGGCGGGTGGTTTCAAATGAGCCACTGCACTGGTACACTGTCAGCTGCTCCCGGCTACTACCAGTACGGCCGTACCGTACTACACCCGGAGGAACCCACCACTGCACTCAACCTCTATCACCTCCATCCAGGACTTACAGAATAAGTCCTGGATGGAGGACTAGCTGGGGAACTCTGGGAGTTGACGTTCCTGCATCTTAAACTTGCTAAGGATGAGAATCCCTGGGCTAGATAGAAATCTCAAATAGCCATTCTCCTCCTTACCGTTACCCATTACTGCTTTGGGTGCCTGAGCGCAACTATCTATACAGCAGAACAAGAAAATAGGTTTTCTTAGAGGCAACTGCTGTTACCATACTGATTTAAAATGGATCTGTGATTTAAGTAAGCCAGACAAGACATTGTCCTTAAATATATTCCTTCAAAACCACAGTTAAAATTATATTTTATATGTTATATGTTTGAATGTAATTAGCTGCTGTAATTAACTCAGCAATAAGAGGAAGCCAGGAGCTCTCTCTCTTTCTGCTCGCTTGCTCTGACTGACTGATTGACTGACTTTGCAGAACAAGGAAGAATCGTGGATTGCAACTGTAAGCAATTGTTTTTGAGTTAAGGAATGTATTTGATTCAATACCTACTATCACTGCTTGTGAAGCAGTAGTATATTTTTCCCATCACAAGTCAAGCTACTTGTTTTTACTATCAGTGTCTGAGACTCTATTCGTGTGTCTACTAGCAACATTTTCTCTTGCTGTAAATTCCACTGCAACTTTCTGTCTCCTAAAGGAGATATCCCCAATGCCCACACTATAAAGTATAGGTATAGGTATTTAGAAAATCCTACACACTTAATCCCTGGCAATCTCCAACCCCAATTTGGGAAATCAAAACATTCTATATCACTTCAATGAAATCAAAGATATTTTACCTTGTTCGTTTGGTTAAATGATTGCATTGTTTGTAAGCATCTGGGAAATCACTGAATAAGGAGCAGCATGCTGAGTTAAAGAAAAAGGCTTACTATTGAAACAAAGAAAGGAGTATTGGCTGATTAATAGGCAGACGTAGCCAAGAGTCATTGATAATTGACATTTCTAATTATCATTGAATTGTTGTAAAGCAAAATCTATAGTACCAAAAAAAAGGGAGGACCAATTTAATTACCGGTAAATGACTGAATCTCAGAAGGATGGTGGATGTTTAACTGAGCATCTGCTTTTCTGATTCACATTTGGTGCAACGCTTGGTACGATGTTGTGATTTCTTTTTTAAAAAGACTTTTAAAGATTTTTTTTAAAAGTTAAGTATATAGTTACTGGGGGAATAGATGATGAGCAAATTTGGCCTTTTCAAGAATTTTCCCAATCTCTTGTCTGATACATAAATGTTTCTAAAAATAGCATTAATTATAAGTTTCCAAAACTAACATTAAACTTCAAAAACAGCATTAAGAATAGCATTAAGTTATTCTAAAAATAGCAGAAAGTCCAGCAAGGTATATAAAATAATGTAAGAGAAATGTGCAGAGCAGAGATGGTATTCAGCCAGTTGGGACTGGTTAGGGAAAAACCCGTAGCACTGACGATCAGTTGGCCCCACCCACCCAGCCCCGCCCTATCCTGTCCTTTATATCCTGCTTTCTAGCTCATCTTAATTGCATGGCACAGCTGATTTCGCCTCCCTTCCCCTGTCACTGTTCTACTTACCATTGCTGACTTGGAAGGTAAGCAACTGAGCTTCTAAATGGTCCATTTTCAGCACTGTGTGCAAACGCTTTAGGTTTGCACATGTATGTGTTGAAGAGCGTGCTCACCGAACCGGTTGTCCATCCAGCAGCATCCCACCACTGGGCCAGAGCTGTATAATATTCTAAATTAGATTAAAATAGGATTGAGGAATCTTCAACTCAGAAGGTGGCCACACCTGGATGACTTGATGAGATCTGGAACCTAAGCAGATTTGAGGAATTAATAACTGGATGAGAAGCTGCCAATAAATCCCAGAATAGATGGGAAATTCAGGAACTATCCTGGTAGAAGGCAATAACAAAGTATTTCCAGACTGCTGCCAACAAACTCAATTTACCTTCATTGTAGCCTTATTGATTCATTACTGTATATTGTTGGGAGCCCAGCATTGTCTTAGCAGGCAAGTGAACCAGGTCATCATCTTAAATGATTGTATCATTCATGTGTTTGGGCATAATACCTTATTTGAATACAGGACTTGTGTTTGGTTAACCTGGTTTAAGATGTTACACAAGCGCAACTAGATTGTATCTCTGGGCATTCCTACATATTGTCATCACAGTCCTTATCTGGGTTGAACAACATCTCTGGAGATATCTGAATATGGAAAGGAAGGAAGCCTATTAATTTGCAGATGAGTATGAATCTTCTACTTTGCCAGGCAACTTTTCAAGGTTAGGGTTCAATCAGGAAAGGCAAAGATGCTCTCGATGAGTTTTGGTGTTCTAGAGGAGGATAGCAATTTTCGTTCATGCTCAGAAACGTGGAACAAGGAAAATTTTACATTTTCAAGCCACTGATGCTTAGAATTCAGTAAGGTCTGCCTGGTGGAACTGATCTAATACTATTATTATGTAACCACTATTAGTACAGGCAAGAAGATAATTTGTCATCCTGGCATGAGCAACAACATCACTGAACAATTCTTTACTTTGGTGAAAAGAGGCATCAGTGTCTGACACAGAAGTCTCATAATTCTGTTCCCTTCATTACCTCACAGATTTGTTTCTCTAAGGGGAGAAAAATGATCACGGAGTCCAGGCCACGTTACATGGATCAGTAGTACCAACCTTTTGGGTACCAGGGACTGGTTCTGTGGAGAAAAGTTTGTCCACGAACTAGAGGGGGCATGGTTTCATGCAGTGGTGAAATTCATTTTTTTTACTACTGGGTCTGTGGGCATGGCTTGGCGGGCTTGGCAGGGGAAGGATACTGGAAATCTCCATTACCACCCCACTCCAGGAGAAGGATACTGTAAAATTTCCCTTCCCACCCCACTCCAGGGAAGGATATTGTAAAATTTCCCTTCTCTTCCCACTCCAGGGGAAGGATACTGCAAAATTTCCATTACCACCCCACTCCAGGAGAAGGATACTGGAAAATTTCCATTCCCTTCCCACTCCAGGCAAAGGATACTGCAAAATCTCCATTTCCACCCCACTAGGTGCAGGATACTGTGAAATTTCCCTTCCCACTCCAGGGGAAGGATATTGCAAAATCTCCATTCCACCCTTCTCCAGGGGAAGAATAGTGGAAATCTCCATTACCACCCCACTCCAGGGGAAGGATACTGTGAAATTTCCATTCCCTTCCCACTCCAGGAGAAGGATACTGCAAAATTTCCATTCCTTTTCCACTCCAGGGGAAGGATACTGCAAAATCTCCATTTCCACCCCACCCCAGGGGAAGGATACTGTGAAATTTCCCTTCCCACACCAGGGGAAGGATACTGCAAAATCTCCATTCCCACCCCACTCCAGGGGGGGAAGGACATTGCAAAATCTCCATTCCCACCCCACTATATGGCCAGTCAGAGGTTGTATTTTCCAGTTCTCCGAACTGCTCAAAATTTCCGCTACTGGTTCTCCAGAAACTGTCAGAACCTGCTGGATTTCACCCTTGGTTTTGTATGCTGCCTGCATCCTGCAGATGGGACTTCATTTGTTTGCATGGACCAGTTACTGGCATCCTGTGGACTGACTCAGGTCCACAGATAGGGGATTGGGGAACCCCTAACATATGTGGCCCATGGAAGCACATCCTTGTTTGTTGCAAATATCTGGGACTGTCCATTTGCTAATTCATTACCAGCCCAGTCTGTGCCATTATCTCCACAACACTTTCAACCAGACTTTCAGATCTCAAGATCATATAAAGGTAGTTCTTGACTTGCAACAGTTCATTTAGTGACTGTTCAAAGTTACAGCACTGACAAAGGTGACTTATAACTGCTGTTCACAGTTACGACCTTTGTAGCATCCCCCTGATCATGTGATGAAAAATAAGATGCTTGGCAACTCGTTCATACTTATAACCGTTGCTGTGTCCCAAGGACATGTAATCACCTTTTGCAACATTTTGACCAGCCAACTCAACAGGGAAGCCAGATTCACTTAACAGCCGGGTTACTAATTTATCAACTGCAGTGATTTACTGAATAATTATGGTAAGAAAGGTCATAAAATGGGGCAAAATGCACTTAACAAATGTCCCACTTGACAACAGAAATGTTGGGGTCAATAATGGTTGTAAGCCGAGGAGTACCTGTAAGAAACTTTGCAAGAGTACTTTATGTTTTGATAGCTCTTCCCCACTCCCGCCCAAGTCCTGATATGAATCAAATAAGAGGTCAATCTAAATTGTAATACGAATACATGCACACTTTCAATAATGAGGTGCAGACTTCTAGAAATAAATTTTAGGAGCTTTTGATAAGCAGGTACATCTCAATGTATTTGGATCCCAAACTCCCAATGTTCTAAATCATTGGATTGGGTATGGACAATCTCCTGCATTCAAATTTATTGCAGTATTTAACTCAAAATGAAGGGCAAAGGGACATAATCTTTAATAAATAATGTACAGTTATGTAGATATATATTTGCATCTCCAATGCTTATCCAGGACCCTTATTCAGGGTGTCTCTTGATACAGATTGGGATGAACACCAAGTATCATAAGGGCTACTAATTAATTCTCTATGGCCAATTACAAGTTTCAATGGGATTCTAGATTTCCACTGAAACTTATTAAACCTCCCCAGCCAAATACATATAAGATTTAGGACTTAGCTATGTGCTATGTTAAAACTATTTTAAAACAATGTATTTAGGAACACTTATGTTTAACAAACACAAACACACTAAGAAACATTTGGTAGAAGGGACAATTCTTGATCATTAACATGGATCATTACACCTTTCCCCCATTATGTTTTCTTGAGAAAAATCTCCTGAGAGGCCATAAACGTAACTTCAGGGATGTCTTAAAGCTTTGGGTGTTTTCTATTTTTAGAAGAATGTTCCAAATTTGAAGATAGATCTACATTCTTTCAGTGGCGTACAGTAAAAACTTATTGTGAACATGTTTATTCCATATTTATTTACATGTTTATTTACAGTAAAAACCTATTATGAACATGTTTATTCCAAACATGTTCATAATAAGTGTGAATACATGAAGTCAGAATAGTATCTCCTATCTTGGAACATTTAAACATTTATGGATAATAAAGGAGAATAGGATATCCATTCCTATAGCATTTGGAAAATGCCAGATATGTAATTAGGGGCAGTGCTATCCAACCCCTTCCCCATGTTTTGCATAGTTTAACAGATTAATACAGTTGGAAGTGACTTTGTAGGCCATCTAGTCCAGCCCCCCTCCCAACCATTTCTGACAGATGGCAGTCCAGTCTCTTCTTGAAAGCTTCCAGTGATAAAGCTCCCACAACTTCTGAAGGCAACTTCTGTTCCATTGGTTGACTGCTCTCACTGTCAGAACATCTCTCATTTCCAGGTTGAATCTCTCCTTGTTCAGTTTCCATCCATTATTCCTTGTTTGGCCTTTAGATGCTATGAAAAATAGGTTGAAGCCCCCTCCTCCTCTCTGTGGCAGCCTCTCAAATATTGGAACCAGTTGTTCTGTGGGTCTTGGGGAATAAGCACTTTAATGTTCCAATATTTCCATGCTTCACCTATGAGAGATGAAAGGTCTAGAAAGGTTGAAGTTCTAAGCAAAAATTCTTGATCTGTATTGGAATAAATATTTAGTACCATGATCGGTAATAATTAATTATCAAAAAGTATACTCTTCATGGAGGTTCACCGACAGCATCACCAAGGAGTAGCTGTTAGAGGTTAATTTCACCTCCTTGACTTTTTTTCCTTTTAGAAAAAAAAATCAGGCAGGTGAAGAGTCGGTTAAGAGCCACTAAAGATGCTTTGGGTTGGAAACACTGAGCAATGCTGGGCAACTGATAAATAAACATTGGCTGTTGAAGATGTTTCTAGTGGGACAGCTTTACTCTGCATGGATGGCAAATAAATAAATACATAAATAAATAAATATTTGATTTTAAAAAACAATATTAAAAAAATCTAACTAGCTCCTGGTGGGGAAGGTCCTTAAGTGATGACTCTACATGGGCCACTACTCCTCACACTACTTCTTATACCTAAAACAAAAACACAAGTGACGGTAACTCCAGAGAAACATTATTTCAAGGGCACTTCTAGTGGAAGAAAAAAATAAGAGTATCTAAGTCGACTTGCGCCAATCCAGATTGTCAGTAGATAGCAGCAAATAGATACCAAAAAAAAGTAGACTATTTGCTGCCATCTGATGATCATTCACATTTTTTACAATCTAGATCCAGTAGCTCTAAGAGACAGGCTTATTGAGAAAGTAAAGTTTAAAGTTTCATTATGTGTGTGTGTCTAGTGTGTTTAATTCTTTTGAATATTATTCAGTTTTAATATATGAAATTTATTGTTATAAATAAATAAAGTATATGTGTGTGTCTACATATGCACTCACATATATGCACTGTATATACTGTCTCAGCTGATGCAATTGGGAGAGCCAAGCTGGCTGAATGGGTTAAAGGCTCCTGCCTGATATGCAATACGGCCCCGGTTCGAATCCCAGTAAGAGTATAATAATAATAATAATAATAATTATTATTATTATTATTATTATTATTATTATTATTATTATTGTTGTTGTTGTTGTTGTTATTATGATTATGATTATTATTATGATTATTATTATGATTATGATTATTATTATGATTAATTTATAATCTGCTCTCTCTCCCCGAAAGGACTCGAGGTGGGGCACAGGGAATTTAAAAATACAAATAAAAACCACAAACATAATATAATATTAAAACGAATTAAACTAAAACCCTGCGCTAAAATCCCATATGAACACTGAAACTAAGCCCCTAAAAGCCTAGCTGATGAGAGCTAAAAAGCTCAAAATAGATCTATCCTAGTCTCTCTGATTTATTGATTGATCAGCTCATAAAACTAACACACACACACACACACACATATATATGTTAGTTTTATGAGGTGATCAATCAATAAATAAGAGAGACCAGGATAGATCTATTTCGAGCTTATTAGCTCTCATCAACTGGCCATACCCTTTACTGGGACTCGAACCGGGGCTGTATTGCATATCAGGCAGGAGCCTAGCAATTCAGCCAAACCGGCTCTCCCTTATTGCATCAGCTGAGACAGGGGTATTTAGTATAGGTAATTGTTTTCACAACATCCTGTTAGGGCCCCATTAAGGGAGGAGACATACTGCTTCCTTTTCTGCCTTTCGGCTCATCACCAAAGACCATCTAGACAGAAAGCCAAGAGTTCTGTTGTGTAAATTTTTTTAAATATGTGTGTTAATTTTATGAGCTGATCAATAAATAAAGAAATCAGCTCATAAAATTAACACACATATCTAAAAAAATTTACACAACAGAACTCTTGGCTTTCTGTCTAGATGGTCTTTGGTGATGAGCCGAAAGGCAGAAAAGGAAGCAGTATGTCTCCTCCCTTAATGGGGCCCTAACAGGATGTTGTGAAAACAATTACATATATATATGTATATATATATATACATACATACATACATACATACATACATACATACATACATACATACATGCATACACATATTATATATATTGCATTTGTGTGTAGGGTGGAGCTGAAAGGCAAAATGGGTAGCAGTATGCTCCCTCTCATATTTGAGCATACCAGGTGCTTTGACATAACACACGCGCACGCGCACACGCACACACACACACACACACACGTGGATGGCCCTATCATGCGTGCAATGGCCAAATTGATTAATGATGTATAAAGGCAGATATCTCTTAAATTGTACTTTTTATACTCTGACGATGTTAGCAGAGGCTAGCGAAATATAGTTTAAGTTCGGGAGATCACAATGTCTGTTTCTTCTTTTATAACTACACCTGGAACTCGTATTTTTAGGATAATTCGCAATATATAGTTTGTATATATGTGACACATATATACACATATACTCATTTATTTATTTATATGTCAAACATTAAAAACTTAATAGGATTAAAAAAATTAAAATGTAAACCAACATTATAAAATTAGAAAAAAGGGAGAGTTCCAAGATGTGGGACAAGTTGTTAATACAGGCACATGGGGGGGGGGGGGCTCCATGGCTCTGTGGGCCCATGCAATGCTACACAGCCTGGTTATGACCCATTTGCAGAAGGGCAAGAGATTGGGGGCTCTCTTCACATCTGAAAGCAAGAAGTTTCACAATGCAGGGAGTTACTGCATTGGTTCGTGTGTGTGTGTGTGTGTGTGTGTGTGTGTGTGTGTGTGTGTGTGTGTGTAAATTGTGTCACACCTGGTATGCCCAAATATGAGAAGGAGCACATTGCTTCCCTTTTCTGTCTTTCGGCTCACCCTAGGAACCATCCAGGCAGAAACTATTTATTTATGTTGCCTTTGTTATTATAATAAATAATAAATATTATATTCATCAGCATAAATGCAACGCACACACACATATATATGAATTGCAGAAAAAGAGTTCTGTTTCATAGTGTTGCAAATCTCCATTATTTTCAATAGACGTCTTCTTTTCTCTAATAACTGCCAACAATAAATAATGCTGGAAAACATTGAGAGCTAATAGGGATAAGAACTGAATTTTTAGTGGTATGTGTTTGTTTTCATAAAGAGAGCCAAATCTATAAAATTATTTCATTTTAGCAAAGGATGCTGCAGGAGTACTAAAAAGGCACTCTTAATTTTGTTTGCTTGTTTAAACATAATGATTGAATAGCAATCACCCTAGTAAAGGGTTGTCCAGCAGCCAGCTGGATATGATAGCTCAAAACGAAGGGAGAAAAATCCAAGCATTAGAGTCCCCATCTGGCCATTAATCTGCAGGAGATACAACAGGCACTATAATTGTTTAATTAATCAAATTAACTCTGCTCTTCAAAACTGGTATTCCAGTGATTTGCAGTTGAGAAACCTAATTCCACCAGGTATTTCAAAGCAAAACGTTTCAACACTTGTTCAATTCCTTATGTCTGGCTAATGAATCGATAATTTCATTTTGAATCCAGAGTTGTTCAAGGCAGGGGAGGAATGTAGTTATACCTAGCATTATGCGAAACCTTAACATAATGCTATCCATCTTAATCCTTGCATTTCCCAGAATGATTAATCCAGTAAAATGATCATTTAGAGACTAGATAAACTGATCTTGCTCATATGTGTGGGATTAGATGTAAAAACCCAACTAATTACAAATATATATTTCAGTTTATGTCTACACCCACACATTCATACACACAAACCCTGCTCCGGTTATTGGACAAGACAGGAGAAGGCATTCTCATTGGGTTATTTATTTCTCTACTAGCTAGAATCAAGGCATTGTAGAAGAAAAGAAAAAGATTGAAATGATTCTGCAGTGCCTCGAGGTAATAGCAACAATCTTTCTTTCAACACAGGTACTCCGAAAGGAATTTTTGCTGATTCAATAAATTGGAGTCATGAAAATGTATCCTACCCACCATCTGTTTTTATCCATTTATTTGAATGATCTATGAGCCAACATGCTAAACTATAAGACCATCATTTTATCATAGTCAGTTTGAATTTTAAGTCCATTACAAAAATTCCACCAAAAGTAAAATATAGGTGAATATTCCAACAAAACCTTTAAATATTCCGAACATCATTGTCCTCATCACCACTCTTACCACCACAAACTACCAGCTGGAAATGTCATGCTTTTAACAGCAAATAGCAATGGAAATGATATTCAATACTGCAGATTTACTTCTGATTTACAGTACTTTTCTTTGAAGAAGATTCAAAATATTTCTCATTTTCACCCACTCAATTAAAATCTTTATACTTGGCTATCTTGCTGTTCATGCATTTTATCCTTCTTATTCAACAAGAATACAAAAATTAAACGAGAAGAAAGCATCTACTTAAAAAGAAATCAAAGATGTCATAGATTGCTTGCCTATGTGTTCTTATCTCACTGTGCTAAAGGAAAAGATAATAGACTGAAAACATGATTTGTTTAGTAAGACTCTACCTGGTCCGAAATAAAGTTAAGGACATGGGCTACAAAAATGGCCTGTGTAAGAAAATACACAAGTAATTGATTCACACATTGTGACAAGCTATTTTATGAGCTTCTGGTTTAACCTGTGGTATGAAACCAACCATTGCCATTTATAAACTATGATTTATTATTCTAGCGAGCAGCGGAACAGGTGGGGTTTTTTTTCCAATCGTTTTGAAAATGAAATATCAATCATATTTTTTTCTATTTATTTGCTAAGACTTACTGCATATTGCACTCTAATTCAAAATGAGTTCTTGGCATGTATCAGTAAGAATATGAATACAGTAATACTAATAGTGTAACACAACAACCATAGATTTGTATGCTAAACCAACTAATCAGAAGATGCCACCTTTTTTATAAATAATCAACATTCATATCATGCCCAAAGTTCTTTGGGAATAGTCAAATATTAATACTTTTCTGGAGATTAACAAATATGGGTCTACAATTATCTCCCAGCGGTATACTGCTGCAGAAAAATGGAGTGGCCATGAAGAAGGCTTCCCCACATAGTTCCTGGTGAGCCTCAGTTTTAATAGACAGGCCTGGAGTAGAGGCTGTCAGAGCTAACCAAGTCTAAAGATATATATATATATATATATATATATATATATATATATATATATATATATATATATATATATATATATATATATATATATATATATAGGTATACCTTCCTAAACAAAATTAATTAGGGTCAGCATTTCAATCACTAAGTTACCTAGTTGTGATGTCACACGATCATGCCACTTACCCTGTTTTTCCCTGAAAATAAGACCTTCCTGGATAATAAGCCTAATTGGGCTTTTGAGCGCATGCGCTAAAATAAGCCCTCCCCTGAAAATAAGCCCTCCCCGAAAATATTGCAACGCAGCATCAATGATGAGGTGACCACGCTCACCGCCTCCTGCACCTCAAAAATAATAAGACCTCCCCAAAAATAAGGCCAAGTGCTTATTTCAGGTAAATACAGTAGCAACAGCAGTTCTGGTAATCCTGCACAAGTCATTAACCTCATGTATGCATCTTCTGGCTTCCTGTCAGCTTCCCTATCAACTTTGCTTGTGGAAAGTCAGCAGAGGAAGGTAGCAAATTATGATCACATGACCACAGGATGCTGTGACCATCCAAATTGTGAACCAGTTGCCAAATAGCTGGATTGTGACCATGTGACCATGCATTGCAATAGCCAGAACTTTGAGGACTGGTTGTTAGTACTACTTGTTCAATGCCACTGTAAATTTGGATGGTCATTGAATAAGCATGGTTATAAGTAGTTTACTGTTCTTGACATGATGAAACAAAGCAAAGGCTCTCCACATACAGTTCCAATAGGAAACTGTGATCCTGATCTAAATGGAGAGTGTGAACTATCTACAATGAATTGGGCTAGTCTTTTGAGAAATGAACATATTAGTTATAACATGGATGGATGACTTCCTTGGTAGTTTAATGTTGTATTGTCATATGATATATACAAGCTGTTAGGAGTAGACTCCTAGTGTTGGGTAGACAATATATATATATATTCCATGATGAAAAAAATGGTCTTTGTTGCTTTAAGGATGTTGGATTGCAATTAGAGACTGTAATTATCACGGCAATAAGAGGAAGTCAGGAGAGCGCATACTCTCTCTCTACTCGATATCTCTGCTGATTGCTCGCTGTGACTGTCTGAAGGAAGAATCGTTAATTGCAACTGTAAGCAATTGTTTGTGTGTTAAGGACTTTGTTTGGCTAACTATCTACAATCTCTGCTTGTGAAGCAGTAGTTTAGTTTTACAACACCAGTAAAGCTACCTGTTTTTTTACTAGCAGTGTCTGAGATACTATTTATGTGTTTAATAGCAACGTTTCTCTATCTGCACATTCCGCTGCACAACTTTGTCTCCCAACGGAGATATCCCCCATCACAAGCAAGCAAGCAAGCAAACAAACAAAAACTAGAAAATATATCAATTTCTCAAATGCATTCAACTGTTCTCAGGTCATCTATTTCTCCTTTTTTATTATTATCATTTTTATTTTATAATATAAAATACAAAAAAAGTAAAGACAATAGGAAATTAAGGGAGAGAAAGGGAATGAGGAAAAGGGGGTGTGAAGTACAAGGGGAAAGAGAAAAAGAAAGAAAAGGGTGCATTGACTTCCAACTCTTCCTAGCACAGTACAAGATCAACTAGCCCCAACCTCAACTTTTTGCATGTACACATTAATATACGTATAAATAGCCGTTTCTATAACACCAAATCTTTCTTATCAACAAAACCAAGATCAAAATTTCATTTGTTTTCTTCACAAGCACAAATTCCAGATGTGATAGCCCAATAAGAGCATATTTTCCTCTTTAAATAAAATAATCAATTTAGCCATTCCTGCTTTATCTTCTTACTACAGAAATAATGTGTATTTCTATTTGCACCTTGTAATCTTTGTGAACTATCGCCATTTTTATTTACAAAATTTATTGTATTCTTTCAAATTTTCGCATTCCTGAGGGGGGGGAAAGGGGGGGGGAGAGCTTTATTTTTCTTTTACCCTCCTTTTACCTTCAAAGTGCTAAACAAAGTACTCATCTATTTCTCAAGTAGATTCATTATTATTTGATCTGGATAGCCAGTAAGGATAGTATCACCGCTAGTTCCCAGGTAAGTTTGTAAAGGATTGTGATCAGCATAATTTGACACTATAAAATATATAAAGTTATTTAAAAAGAGAGTCTCCAGTTAGGCTTTATGGAGTGGAGTACATGCACTCCTCTTCCCACAGGAGGGAGCACTAGAATTAAATTTTAAGCAAGTTTTCTCTTTTCCTGCCTCTTTGCATTGTTTTATTAAACATGTTAACCAAAGATATTAAGCAGCAAGCAGTCAATCATAGCTGACTTCCAAACATAATTATTTCATTGCCAGCTAATCTCTTCTCTTCCTCTAAAGACTAATCCTATTTCAGAATCCAAAATTATGGTGATTAATTTTATTTCAGCTCGTAGGAAAAGCGCAGTATGTTTCTTTGAAAACATATGTAAATACGTAGCTGCCTTGAACCCCAAATAAACCAAATTTATTTCATAATTATATTCCACCTTGCTTCAAACCAATCCACCACTTTAACAGACTTAAGTTTATCAAATACAAATCCTATGTTAGGTAACCTCAGAACTTGCTTTCTGTTAAGTTCTAATTTACTCATCCTTGCTCTGAGCAATTCTGGGTGATGAACCCAAGTTTCCCAGCCCAACTGTTTCTTCAAAATGGTTTTAATCACAACCACTGTAACCCTCAGACAACATAATACAATACAATACAATCGCAGAGTAGGAAAGGACCTTGGAGGTCTTCTAGTCCAACCCCCTGCCTAGGCAGGAAACCCTATACCATTTCAGACAGATGGCTATCCAACATCTTAAAGACTTCCAGTGTTGGGGCATTCACAACTTCTGGAGGCAAGCATGTTCAGATGGAATTTGTAGGTCTAACAAGTCTGGAGATGATGAGATTGGAAAGGTTGGTGAATATCACCCACCTATCTCATCCACATTTTAACTTCGTAACAATCCTGTGACGTAAAGGTAAAGATTCCCCTCACACATATGTGCTAGTCATTCCGGACTCTAGGGGGCGGTGCTCCTTTCCATTTCAAAGCTGAAGAGTCAGCGCTGTCTGAAGACATCTCCGTGGTCATGTGGCCGCCATGATTAAACACCAAAGGAGTCCAGAACACTGTTACCTTCCCACCAAAGGTGGTTCCTATTTTTCTACTTGCATTTTTACGTGCTTTTGAACTGCTAGGTTGGCAGAAGAGTGAGGTAACCTGAGCTAAAAGGTTTTTTAAAAAAAAACCACTTGTACCATCAGTACAATAGCAGGAATCTAACAACCAAGAGAAGAAAAAGAATTCTGTTATTTGATATAAAGTATTTATTCTAGAGCATGTATAAAATATTAATTGTATTGATTGGATGCCATGCCCATTTCAAAACCTCAGTCTTCCTCAGGGACTGGTCCCAGAAGGCATAACAGCTATACATCATCAGAATGGTAATACTGTAACTGTTTCTCAAAAACTGCCCCTAAGAGAAAACTGTAGTTCCAAACACATACTGCCTCTAATATAGAATAAATATTTGATAACACAGTTCAGCAGTTTTCTCTCAGTTGGCACCACAAACCTTCTCTTTCTTGGTCTGGGGCATGGGGAGAGAAATCACACTCCCTTCCACTTTCACTCTGTGACACAGCTTGATCCAGGTATGGCTTTGGCATCTGTTGAAAAATACGCCTGGTAATTTACTTCTGAATGATGGACAAGAATCTCCCACTTTGCAGGTTTTCATTACAAAACACAATGTCACCAAGAGTAGTATGCCAGATTATAGATTTTGTTATAGAAATTCTGGATTTTGCTCCCAGCTGCAAAGCGTAAGATTGTTGTATTGATTATGTGCCATCGAGTTGTTTTCGACTCCTTGCGACCAAATAGATGTTTTCCATGATGGTCTATCCTTATCTTGTGCTTCCAAGTTATGGGAAAAGAATGGGCTGAACCTGGCGGGTGGAGTTAAAAAAAGAGATCAGCCTAGAATCCCTACATAGTGACCTTAGTCCAACCCCTCTTAAAATCTATTGATCCTTATCTAAATTTAGTAGTACTGTAAGTTGAGAATATTCCTGTGCATAGTCATTTTAGCAATAAATCAGTTTCATTGGGCCTTCATGCATGGACCTGGTCTTTCATGCCTGACATAAATCTCCCAATGGTACATCGATCTATTACCTAAATTCATTGCCATACAGTTTTAGGCTGAGCCACAATATGGAAATCTCTGACCATTTTTCTGGTTGTTTTACTAAAAAAAACCCAACCATGATTATTATTATTCCTACTCATGCTACTGGATATTGGCTCAGTAGTGCTACTGACATAGGGCCCAGGGATGCTAGGTAAAGGTAAAGGTTTCCTTCACACATATGTACTAGTCATTCCAGACTCTAGGGGGCGGTGTTCATCTCCGTTTCAAAGCTGAAGAGCCAGGGCTGTCTGAAGACATCTCCATGGTCATGTGGCCGGCATGATTAAACGCCAAAGATGCACAGAACGCTGCTACCTTCCACCAAAGGTGGTTTCTATTTTTCTACTTGCATTTTGGGGATTTTAGCGCAGGGATAATTTTAGTTTAATTTGTTTTTACCTATTTTATTTATGTATTTTATAGTTATTTTAATTCTCCCTGTGCACCGCTCCGAGTCCCTTTGGGGAGAGGATGCGGTATACAAATAAAATTATTATTATTATTATTATTTAATGTGCTTTCGAACTGCTAGGTTGGCAGAAACTGGGACAAGTAACAGGAACTCACTCCATTACATGGCACCAGTGATTCGAACTGCCGAACTGCATATTAGCCACTGAGCCACCGCATCTCAGGGATGCTACTGTGCCTGAAAGGAGTCTTACACCTTATTTTATTTTGTGATGGTCACTTTCATCATGGCAACTTTTAAAAAGTTCACCTATGGTCATCATAGTATCCTTAACATGGTCTTACAATTGCAGATGGGCTTAGTGGCCAAAAAGGCTGTGGACCCCATCTTCCAAAGACAATCTAAGTAACAAAGGAAAAAAGGCAAATATATGAAATGCTAGAATTTAAGCACATAAAAATGTGGTCATCCTTGACAAAGAGACCAAGAATATTATACCAACTTCTTTAATGTTTAACTGATGCTTGGATACAAAATGAAAAAAAGTTTCCCACCTTCAACGGCAGATATTTTCACGTAATTTCACATGTTGTTTAGCTTTACTGGAAAGTTAGTCAGGTAAAAACTGGGTGAAGAATTTTGCCTGCTAGAACTTTGGCTGGTAAGAAATTTTTATTTTGGCCCATTTAGCTTCCTGCCACTTACCAAAGTACTTTAATAGTCTTGAAATTCCTTGAGGCACAAGCATCTTGTAAATATACAGTTTACCTCATAGCTTTGAAAACGGTTGCTATGGCGGGTCCTGGAAACATTAAAATATAATATTAGCAATATTTTTGTTTCCATATATAGGGAGAATCTTAGGATGGTTTGTCACTGGAGCTTTTTCCCCTCTCTGTGGAAAGAGACGAACGCTTGGCTTCACAGACCACAAAGCAATTATAAATTCCTCCGACTCTAATTAAAAACCAGATATGTTTCCAAAACACTATTAAAAACACACTAGGGGAATAAGGATTTCAATTTATTGTCATGAATATCAAGCTTGTTTTCTTATTAGCTGCAAAGCAATGAAGAGTAAATGCTCCATAGGCAAAGCATTTTGTTTAACAATGCTAAAAAATGTGCCTCGACAAGAAAATGGCGTTTGCAATTTGCGCTTTCCTTTCCTTGAAATATATTTACAGTAAATGAATCTGCACTAATGAGAAATGTTTCCCATTAGAAGACACTATAATTTGCAGCAAGCAGCAGATGTGCCACGTCATATATTATTAAAATTCTTTTCACTCTTACGTTCTTAAAATCCAGGTCTATCGGTTTGTATTCATGAGCCAAGCTTTTACACAGGACGCCTAAATTCATCTGTTTATTCAGTTTAACTGGTAGCCACTATTTTATCAGTGTCCCCCACCCCACAGTTGAAAAGCTGCAGGCAGGAGATCTGCAATTCAATATAGTAGGTCAAATCTTCCTGCTGAGGAAATTTAGCTACTGACCACATCAAATCATGTATCAGGAAGAATAACAATGATGGCGATGAGATACAGTGAAACGTCGCTTCAATACTAAATCAATTATTTTTGCCGTACTCCACATGAACTATGTTGCCAAGTGTTTATCTAATCTCATTCAAAAATGAAACCGAGGGTGATCAAGATCCTTGTACAATCATGACGTGCTTTACGTTCTGTTTTACAGTCCTCAGTTTGAAAGTGTTTTGTATTTCAAAAGCTGTTCCGGATCAGACAGATTGATATGATTTGCGCCAGCAAGTCATTTTCAACTCATAGCAACCACATAGATTTTTTTCATGATGATGTATCCCTAACCTGGTCTTTTGAGTTTCCCAACCCATCTTCAATGTAACTGAATCATTAACCTTAGCTCCTGGTCATCCTTTCCTTTCCTTTCCTTTCAACTTTCCCAGGATTACAATTTTTTTCCAGAGATCTGAGTGTTTCCATAAATTTGTCCGACATGCCAATCCAGACTGGCAATTTAAGATGGACCGTTTGTGCCCTCAGTTAGAACACTGGATTGATTTGTTCAACGACCCACAACTTTGTTTTGTTGGCTCTCCACATTGTTTGTAGTGTTCTTCAACACCAGCTCCAACATCAAGCAAGAGCAAGCTTTTGCTCTCCACTACAAAGTCTAAGGTTGGTTATTTAACCTATTGTGATTAGTTTGGTCTTTTCTATGTTTAACTTTAATCCCACTTTTCACTTTATGCCAGCCTTACAGGGAAGACCAGTCAGGAAACATGATCAGATGATTTTACTTTATTGTATTCTACTTTATTGAAACGATGCATTAACTGGATCTCGCAAGTCTGAAAGAGCAATTCATCTGTTGTTTCCTTTACTGCTTGAGAAATTAGAGAGAGTCTCTTTGGTGTCTCTAGTCCCACCCACTAATCAGCTGTGAGCTATGCTGTCTCTTATTTGACTCTTTCCTAGGCAGCATCTCTTCATCCTAAGGACTTTCACATACAACATTACACTTTGTTCTTTAACTTTTATTGCTAGAGCTTGCAGATCCTTTGCATTTAAAAAAATGCAGAGTTATGAAGCTGCTCATCAGTCATTAGCTGGAGAGCTGATCAAATAGATACATAGGTCATACAATTTCAGCATTTCCTGAATGTGCAATGCATTCTTATTTAAATATAATGTAAGATTTGCAGCTATAATGCAAATTAACATAGCCTAATTATCTTCTTGGCAACACATAGGAAAAGACTGAAAATTAACTTTAACCCCTAGTATATAAAAGCCTCCATTCTCAAGATACAATTTTTGCCTGATTTGAAACATAATTAATACAATCATAAACACTATGTGGATTTCAAAGAGATCCAGTTGCAGTCCCAGTTTAGGCAAAGCATTCCTCTGAGGCTGTTCATGAAACATCATGACATTTTCTATAAGTGAAGAACGTTGCTCTGTTTCCTTTGCATCATCTTCCTCCTATAATAAAGGAGGAAGTCATTTCTGATTCTAGGGGATGGTGCTCATCTCCATTTCTTAGCTGAGAGAGCCAGTTTTGTCCAAAAACATTTCCATGGTCATATGGCCAGCATGACTATATGCCAAAGAGCATGGAATGCTATTATATTCCTACCAAAGTGGTACCAATTTATCTACTATGGTGACAAAGTCTTTAGAGTGCAATACTGCAGGCTGCCTACCAGCTGCCTGCAATTTGTCAGATCAAATCTCACCAAGATTGACTCAGCCTTCCACCCTTCCGAGGTGGGTAAAATGAGGACCCAGATTGTTGGGGGCAATATGATGATTCTGTAAACTGTTTAGAGAGGGCTGTAAAGGACTGTAAAGCGGTCTATAAGTCTAAGTGTAATTGCTATTGCTACTTGCATTCGCACGCTTTCGAACTGCAATATGGGCAGGAGGTAGGGCAAGGAACCGGAGCTCATCCTTTGCATGGTTCTCAGGTCTCAAACTCAGGCTGTCAGCTTTTCAGCTGACAAGCTCAGCATCTTTAACCCCTGAGCCATCACATCCCCTTTACCTTCTTCCTATAGGGATTCTAATTGTTAAAAGCGATTACTGTGGTCTTGTTAGATATCAGAATAATCTTCCAGCAATTGGAAGTGGCAAAGAAAGGCTGGGCGCTGCCACAAAGGGCCTCTGAAGGAAATCATGTTGTCTTCCACCTCTGTATCACAGACAAGGGGCTTCATCAAAGTGAATCCAACTTCCTTGCCGAGGCCTAGTGAACATCTGCTTTCATATCCAGATGCATATTTGAAGTAGATCAACAAAATAAGCTTTCATAGTTAGCGAAATTGTCAGCTGTCTTACAATGGGCAGAACTTATCTTCCTCCTAAAAGTCAAGTATTTTAGTGCATTTTGAGATGGGGAAAGGTTCACATTGAGGCTCTGACATTTTAAGAATAATTAAAATATTTCACAATACCACAGCAGTTTTAATATTCCTTCCCAAACAGCCAATAAATTATTTTAATTTAAATATAAAAGAATTGTTTAAGCTTATTCTGGGAAAGGTCAACTGACAAACGTTATCTTTCAGCTGGTAATAAACATTGATGGGTTTTTTTGATGGGTTTTTAAAATTCCAATAAAATGTATTGACTGACCTAGATTCAGTGACCCAACACTCCCTACTTCCTTATGGCTAATGCCTACAGGGGAAATGGGAATCAACACATTTTGCATTTTTCTATTATCCAGTCTCAGTGAAGCCAATAGAATTTATTAGGGCCCACTGGAAGGGCAGAAAGCTTTGTTCAACATTGTGAACCGCTGAAATAGGGTTGAGGCTGAGCCATTTTCAAGCCATTATCAATTTAACTCATCCCGGATAGAAGATGGGACTGCCTCATGTATTGTTCCAAGGACAGAATGACATGCTGCTAACCACTTGAGGTTTTTATCAATAATTAAATGCATTCCATTTGCAGATTTTTTAAAAAAAATTCTTAAAAGCACTAGGATATGCAGTTTCTCAGTGAGATGATACAACAGAGATACGGATATTTTTTAAAAAATATAGTTTGTGGAACAGAAACTGAGCAACTGTCTACTGGAGTCTACTGCAACCAAATTGAAAGGATGCACACAGAAGAGTATTGTAATCTTAGTGCAACTACCGTGATCCTTTGCCAACAGTGTGCGATACCCAGTGGTGGGTTCCAGATTCCGTTGCAACTGATATGCTGCAATGGGGCCAGGCATTCACAACGTGCTCGCGCACACTGCGTGCATGCATACCCACCATCTGCGACACTCCAGCTGCTCGGCGGAGCATCACGCATACGCTGTACAATCTGTGCTCATGCGCAAATGCCCTGGTCGGCTCAAATAGAGGTAAGGAGAAGTACCCGGTGCTCCCAGTAGACACCGGTATGCCCATACCGGGGCATACCAGTGGTATCCCACCACTGGTGATACCTTTGTAAAATGCTTTTCCAGGTGTGCTGAGATTAACAGGAACATTAAGGCAACAGCTGCTGATGTACCTGATGGCCAAAAAATTGATGGTCTTCAGCAAGCATGTTTAAAGCAAATTGCTCTTCTAGTCGGGCTGACACTGACTCCATTTTTATACCTCTGGTACTGTTGCTGTTCAAAAGCAGGAAGACATTAGCATGAAGCATTAGACTGAGACTTAAAACACTTAGTTAATATCTCGAGTGAGTAAGAAACACACAATACAAAATAGGAGAGATGTTTCAAAATGGAGTTTGTATTTTGTATTGAATTAGCATTCAGAGCTTATTGTAGATTTTCATGTGAGCAACTGATTAAAGAAATGTGTTTAATCAAGTGGAAATTCTCAGATCTTTGATTTTTTTCCCCAGTGGTTTTAAGTTTACAAATGACACGAAATGTGATTATGTACACAAAAATTGTAAAAGGTCACATTTTGTGATAAATTATACAGTACATAGTTATTATCAGAAAACATGTTATTTAAGAAAGTTGCAGTTCTTCTCCAACATATTCCAGATGGGATCCAGAATTCTCAGCCCACAAAAAGCGTTTTGGATTTTTTTCTAACTTAATACATCTAGAGCAGGGGTCCCCAACCTTTGCAACTTTAAGTCTGAAGGACTTCAACTCCCAGAATTCTCCAGTCTGAAGGACTTCAGCTCCCAGGACTTCAGCTCCCAGAGAAGTCTGGGAGCTGAAGTCCTTCAGACTTAAAGTTGCAAAGGTTGGGGACCCCTGATCTAGAGAATATCCATTGGAAGAAGGATAGACTAATAGACACAAGAAAGGACTAGAATTTGATTTTTAACACTATATCAAACAATTGATTACAGAGGTATTACACTCAGTTGACAAATGATTAAGTAATTCTAGTTTCAAACAAATATTTGTTGCATTTCACACTATGCCAATAAAAAACAATGTATACTAAACTCTATGGAACCACTAAAAATGATATTCTTCCTAAACTGACATTTGGGATTGCTAGTTCACGATAAATATTTTTTGAAGTATGTGTTTGGTCATAATTTGCCAATCAATCAATTTATTTCTGATTCCCAATGAATCATAGAAGTATATTTGTCATTTGGGGTAAGAAGAATAGGAGGACAGAAATTTGCAGTAATACAAGTCCCTCATGGTTCACTAAATTTTCTTGAGATTCTTCTTGCTATTTCCATACCAGTTATAATTTTTACAGGGGTGGGTTGCTAGCCATCATCCAGGTTTGGGGCCAGTAATGGCAGCCAATGACAGTGAGATGGATGATCCCTGGTGCCCAACAACCAAGAGAATGCCCTCAAAATACATGCTGAAGAACATTCCTGGAAGACTCTAAGCATCATATGGGAAGGCCCTGAACTACTCACCCAAGAACAAAAATGCCTGAGATCCCTTGATGCCTGATTTGCTACATAGCATGGGAGGATCTAAAGCTAACCTTTCTCATGAAAATTCACATAATCCTTTTTTTTTAACAGTCGCCAACCCCCCCCCCCTCCCAAAAGCTAAGACTGGCAGAAGTCAATTGATGGTCAACTCACTAGTAGGAATATCTATTTAATGACCCATTCAGATCTACGGTCACTCTTAGAGTTGAAAAACACCTCATTTTCACTCTTTTCACGTTTACAGCATTTGATCAAAATGCATACACATGCACACTACACACACTATATATATAGCAGGAGTTTAATTTGGTTTTAGCGCAGGTTTTTACTAGAATAAGTTTAAAAAATTTTTTAGATGTTTTGTATGTATTTTTAGTATTCCTGTGCGCCGCCCTGAGTCCGTTTGGAGAAGGGCGGGGTATAAATTTAATAAAATAAAATAAATAATAAATAAGGAGTGTCAAACTGGCGATCCAGGGGCCAGATGCATCACATGCAGGCCACGCCCACCCCAGGTCCGCAAAGGAAAAAAATGTCATGTGATGGCAATGTGACATCATGAGCAGGGGTGGGTTTTAGCACCTGCCTGTTCGGTCATGTGTGTGACACACACACACGCTTCACGCACACATGCATGTATGCGCAGTGCAACTAAATTTGGTCTATGCATGTGCAGTAGCAAAAAACAAGATGGCGGCACCATAAGAGTACCGGGGGCGTGGCAAGCCTGGGTCACTGTCGGTTCCAGCGACCCATGCCACCAAATCACTAGTGGTTCGCCTGAACCGGTTCAAACCGGTAGGAATCCAACACTGATCGTGAGTTTGACACCAATGATATATCATATATGTATGTATGTGTGTATATATGTATACATACATGTTTATTGCTATATAACATGTATAAATACATGTTTATTGATATAAGAAGAAGCTGCTAAGCTATCAAACCATCATTCTTCATTTGCAAAGAAAATACCTTATCAAATAGAAGCTAGAATGAAGAGAGGGAGGAAATGTTCCCACAAATGAAGAGTTCATCTCAACAAGAAAAGAGCCTAGCTACAAGGTGTAGGCCAGAAACTCTGCCGCGCTATAGTAATGTTAACAAAAGTTCACTTTTGCCGCAGTGTTAAATACATCACTGCTCAATTGGAAATAAATTGGTTCACAGCCAGCATTGTGCTGAGTTGGTTCTGAACTAGTGCAACACTTCTTCCCCTTGTGGAAGTAGACTCATAAGATTATCAGAGCTACGAAAGAGAGAAAGTTCCAACTAGTTAGCACTAATCAGAATTTAATTGTAGAGAGGACTAGGATAATGGCCTCATTTGGTGTCCCATCCTCTAAATATTTCAAATGATTATGGAGTGACATTTTTCATTAACATCAACAAAATTAGTAATCCCAGGAAGAATTCAGTGTTTGGGGTTTCTCCCCACCATTTACTTCACCACCAGTTTTGTTCCCAAAGTACATTAATGTAGGATGTTAAAAGAGAGAGAGAGAGAAAACCAGAAACGAATGCTGTGTCCCCAAGCAACTGAGGATCTTAAAAGGAGGGCCATGGGATGTCTTCCTGCATTTGTATTGGTGCTTATGAAAAGCTGTGTGATAATACCATGGAGAGTAACCATCTCCTCTGCTAATACTCTAACTGCATAAGGGAGGGAACATCTTTCATGAACACTGTGAACATAACGTTTTATTCAGGCTCAAGACACTCTGTATGGGTATGCTGCAGTAAATCACTCAGAGGGATTTGGATTTTGTCCATTCTTTTGCATGACTAATACATGAGTCATTATGTTGTTCATTTTTAGTTCTTTAATTCTGCTCCTATTTGGAAGTAGCATACCAGTATTTTTTAAGTACTGTGCTGATGTAACTATGCCCTTGGTAGAAGACGTTCTACCTTGGATCTTTGGAAGCTTCCCACGTAAAATGAGACAAAGCGTTTGACTGTTGGGAACTGAATGCATTTGGCATCTTACCATTCTCAGAATACATCTCAGAACATAACAGTGAAGTCTGATTTTTAGAGGTTAGTTTGGGTAAGTGACAAAAACATATATGCCAAATGGGCCTATTTATCAATGTTAAGTTACAGCTGTCTGTTGCGATCATCCTAAGAGGCATCATAAGATTAACCGTCAAATAAGCTGTGACACAGTCTCTAGTTAATTTAGTCATTGGAGATATCAAATCTATAATTCATTGAAAACAGCAAGCTGCACTTATATAACTTAAAAACAAATGGGGCATGGTGCTTTAAATACTCAGCTAAGTAAGATGTCCACTGCGTGGTTGTGATGAACATGCATAATGCATTTTAAAAATATATTAAAAAAGCAATTGCTGGAGTTGCCAAAGAAACTTGGTGGCTAGGAAGAGAACTTCAATTTTTTTTCTCCTGCTGTGAGTTCACTGAGCATTTCTTCAAGCTGTTGACTTGCATCAACAAAACCTTCAGTACCAACAAGAACAAATCTTAAGCCAAATATGCATGCCGTCTTAGCTGTGGATTGGATCTAGAAGGCAATGTCCACCAGCTAAGAAATATTTCTTTTCTTCTGAATTTATGTATATCCAAACTGTAGAATAGCCTTTCACAACAAGCTTTCTGTTTATTTAAGCTGAATATCCCCACCATCATCTGAAAGTATGTTTTTCTTATTATCCTTATGAGAAGGATTAGGGAAAAACCAACATGCTCAAACACCAATATTTTGGAAACAATATTGCATCAGAAAAATGTACAGGTATTTTGGACAACACAGGAAAAAAACTTCAGCCACAAAGCTGTAAGTAAATTTACTCTTCGGTACAAATCATTGAAGTTTTATCTGATATTTGCTTCAGAGATTTTTGGCATGACAAAATAAAAAGCAATGACACAAATGTATTTGTTATCTTGCCTTATTCACCTGCAGAAATTTTATTACTGATATTATTGATACATTCTGTCTGAAACAGTGCATTGGGAAATGTTGATATCAGAGGTGGGTTGCTCCTGGTTCGGCCCGGTTCAGCTGGCCACCTGCCCAGATGCAATGCAGAAGCATTGCACATGCGCAAGAGGGTGCATGAGCAAACTGGTAGTAAAACCAGTAGAAACCCACCACTGGTTGATATGATATAAAAACTGGGTAGCTGGCTGTTAGTAAAGTAACACTTGTTTAAGGTAAACGATACCTTCTAAAGCTGGAGGACATTTAATTGAATTTATTTTCTTTAAAATAAGGTTAAGTAAATCAGGTAGTTCATGATGGGGAACTAGTATATCTTATAGGGCAGGGGTCCCCAACCTTTTTTGCACCAGGGACCGGTTTCATTTTAAAGAAAATTCTGCGGACGGCTGGCCTAGAGGAGGAGGGGGTGGAGGGGGAACAGGTGGCGCATGCGCACGTGGGCGGGGGGAGTCGGCTCACTTGGCCCTCTACGGCAGTGGTGGGAAAACTTATTAGTCAATAGAGCCAAATATCAACAGTACCACTACTGAAATTTCTTTTGAGAGCCAAAAGGTGTGGCCTGTTTTATGGGAGTGGCTCAGTTGTCATGTGACCCAGTGGGCGTGGCCAACTTGGAAAATGTGGTGAAACTCACTTAATGCTTAGCAACCAAAATTTTGGTCTCAATTGTGGTCATAAGTTCTTCCTTCCTTCCTTCCTTCCTTCCTTCCTTCCTTCCTTCCTTCCTTCCTTCCTTCCTTCCTTCCTTTCTTCCATTTCTGGCTGGTCTTTGGTCTTCTGAAGATGGCAAAAATTGATTTATGGGCACTCGTTATATATAAAGGCTCGTTATATATAAAGGCCTTTGGGATGCTGGTTTGAATCCAGGAAATGACTCAGAGGATGTGATTCCTTTGAAATGACCACTGGGAGAAAAATAGATCTTTAACCTGGTTAACCAAAAAGGTAGCTTGAGGGTGAAGGAAATAGGAAAATAGATTATTTCCTTTCCTTTCCTTCCTTCCATTGCCTCCCTCCCCCTTCCTCCCTTCCTTCTTTCCTTCCCTCCCTCCTACCCTCCATCCCTTTCTTTCTTTCTTTCTTTCTTTCTTTCTTTCTTTCTTTCTTTCTTTCTTCCTTCCTTCCTTCTTTCACCCATCCCTTCCTCCTCCCTCCCCCTTCTTTCCTTCACTCCCTCCTTCCCACCCTCCATTCATCTTTTTCTATTTTTCTTTCTTTCTCTTTCTCTGTTTCTCTCTCTCTCTCTCTCTCTCTCTCTCTCCTCCTTCCACCCATCTCTGTCACTGTGTGTGTGTGTGTGTGTGTGTGTGATTACCTCTCTCCTTCTCTTTCTCTCTATTTCTGTCTCTCTAAGTCTGTCGCTCCGTGTGTCTGTCATTCTCTCCCCCTCCCCCGAGAAGCAGCAGAGTGGAGGTTATCCCGCAACGAGCAAGCGAGCGAGCGGACGGGTGGGCGGGCGGAGGACCCGCGCTGCTGCTACCTTAAGCGTCGCCGAGGCCGTCCGGGCGCCACACGCGGCTGGAACGGAGGTGGGCGGGCGCGCCCGGATGGTGCTTAAAGTAGTCGCAGCTCGCAGCTCGGGTCCTCCGCCCGCCCGTCCGCTTGGGATGAGGCAGCCGTAACCTCCTCACTGACATGCTGGCGCCTCCGGGAAGCCCCGGAAAGTGCGCCGCGGTGGCTGCTCCCTCCTCCTCCTCTCCAGCCCTGCGGCCCGGTTCTTATGAAGCCGCGGACCGGCACCGGTCCGCGGACCGGGGGTTGGGGACCCCTGTTATAGGGGACATGCTGCCCATGTCCCCTATAAGATATACTAGTCTAATAAGATAACAGAATAATAGAATAATAAAACATAGACTAATAGAGTTGGAAGGAATCTTGGAGGTCTTCCAGTCCAACCCCTTGCTCAAGCAGGAGACCCCGCACCATTTCAGACAAATGGCTGTCCAATCTCTTCTTAAAAACCTAGAGTGATGGAGCACCCATAACTTCTGGAGGCAAGCGGTCCCACTGGTTAATTGTTCTGTCAGGAAAGTTCTCCTTCTTTCTAGGTTGGTTCTCTCCTTGATTAATTTCCATCCATTGCTTCTTGTCTTGCCTTCTGAGACTTTGGAGAATAGGTTGATCCCCTATTTTTGTAGCAGCCCCTGAAATATTGGAAGACTGCTCTCATGTTACCCTTAGTCCTTCTATTCATGCTTTTCAGATAAACCCACGTGGTACTGATTGCATGAAGGAATTATTTATAATACATGGATAAACCTGAAATATGCAATCTACAAACCAAGAAATCCTTTTTCATTGCTCTTTGTCATTGGAATTGCTTTACTTCACACATCGCTTCATAGGAATCCCTTCTCCCCATCATCATCACCACCACCAAATAAAAGTATTTATTTCCCAAGATCTACATATTAACAGTTGATAACCCTAGCCACCTGCTCTGTTTTACTTTGCAATCCATTTTTTCCTTCCACTTTTATTGTTCTTTCCTAATGTCTTGTTCTCTTGTAAGTCACCCTGGGAAAATACATTTATTTTGAAGTTGTGGGATATAAATGGCCAAAGTGCTCTCTTTTGTGCCATGTTCTTGATCTCTTTTCATTTTTATCTCACCTAGGAAAACAGTAAGTTGGGGTAGCCTCCTAGCTACATGGTTTTATAAATGGGTTTTTTTTTCATTTGCTTATTCACCTGTTATCCTAACACAATGTTCAAGAAGAAAAGCAATGTATAAATCAAACACAGTTGCAAAGCTGAACAATTTTCCCGGGCATTGTCGCTACCTCATTCTTGGCATGTGCAATCTCTTGTTTTGCAATTATTTTCCTCAGTAAGATTTATACTTTTGATTGGTTTGCTGCAGGGGCAAATTTAATGCCTGGAAAGCGGTACATTGAGTCCCTTGCTGTTTCAGCAGAGTTGCTGATTGGAGTTGTACTCAGAGCTACCCCTGGCCATAGTTCCATATTTTAGGAGCAAAAAAATAAAAATTTAAGATTATGAAGTGTTCCAAGAATTAAGCTGAAAACTCCTATCTTATTCAGATAAGGAGGGAGGAATTTTCTTTTGAAAGGTGCAATTTAAATAAATGACTACTAAATAAAAGCAACCCCTCCTTCCAGAGTAAAAGTAAAGCCAACATGTAGCAATGAAACTATAACAACATATTTGCCATATTATTGCTTACTTCTGAGCCATTTTCTCAACAGAACCCTAATTTTGGCATAGAGGAAAACTCTCAGATTATTTAAAACTCACCCGCAAAGGAGGACTCAGCAGTGCAAGACCTTGGACTATAAATTTTCAGGATAGCTGCACAATGTTTCTGACATTTTATTATGCTTCCCAAATCCCTTCTGGATATCCCAGGGGTGCAATAAGCACATCGCAAAAGAGGCACTAAAGATTTGATACACACTCATCTATTGTTACTGCATCAGATGCAGAGGAATTGGGCATGATAAGTCTTTGGACGAGAAGGATCTAAATATATTTGGTGCTTTAAAAAATTTGGGCCTCAAGAATAACTAGAAATAGAAATGTCTTATGCAATATCTTCATACTGTCCCACATCTGTCAGTGCACCATAACTTCTTGCCTCTGCTTCCTTCCCAAAAACACACCCTCTAAAAACTTCCCTACTTGGAAAAAAGGCTTGGAAATGTTGCTAATTAATCCTTATTTTGAATGTATTATAAAGGTGTAATGTTACTGGAGATATGGAAGTTGATAACAAAAAATTAATTAAGTTTTATAATTAGTAAGTAATAATTTAGTAATTTTTAGATGGCTAGGTTAAATAAATAATTGATAATGACAACAAGGTACATACATGTGTTGGCTTGATGAGAAGAAATTGGATATAAATAGTAAAGGATTTTCTGTTAACAAATATTAATTATAACAATAATAATGAAATAATAATGGACAAAGTTAAGGATATGTATATGTACTGCTTTAACAAAAGGAATTTGGATACAAATTATAAACAGTGACGGGGAAAAAGGCTTAGAAATTTTGCTAATTAATTCTTATTTAAAATAGGTTATGAAGGCCCAAAGTTATTGGATGATTTTTGTAATAATTAACAAAATGCCATTATGTGGTTGTGTTTTTAACTATCGATTGTTTTAGGCAAAAGGACGTTAAAACAATTTTAGTCAAATGAGAATTATGGTATGTTGACAGTAAGATTCTTTAAAAAATCTTTGACTTAAAACACACAACTGATATGAATTATAAGTAATGACGGTGGAAGAGATGCAGGAAAGTTATTTGTAACCAATTGACACATTTTCTACAAGATGTAATGTAAAATGATTCTTTTTTGTGTGGTTTGTTTAATTAAAATAAAAAAATTGCAAAAAAATATAAAAACTTCCCTACGCACATACACAAACACACAAACAAACACACACACATACACCACAAAGAGATTCTGCTGCTGTTCTAATGCTATTAATTATGTCTTCCTGAGGTAAAATGTGATCAGTCCAGCTTTCTCTTATATTTTGTGGCAAGCCATCCAAAATTGCCTCTGGAGCAAGATGGGCAGAATTCAAAATCGACAAATAAAAATAAAATAAGTATTTTCACTGTAAAACATACAGCATCCCAAATACCTAAACCTGCTTCTTATGAGTGGACTGGCTAACAGCCATGTTAGGCAATTTGCCAAGAAAAAAAAAACCCCAAGGGAAGAGGAGGTGACTTTTGCTGCATGTTGTAGCCATGCTGGATTAATGATATCCATGCCATCCATATCCAGAATTGACAAACAGATAGTAGGAGATGATCCTGAAGAAGAGTGAAACTGAAGATTTACTTTCTTCTTTCACTAAGAGAAACAGGAATTTTGTTTCTCCCCAATAAAAATTAATAATATTTAGGAGTGATGGTCATGTGTGGGGAGAGGGTGGATAATTTAATAATAATAATTTATTACATTTATAAACCGCCCCCCCTCCCCGAAGGAGAGGATGCAAGGAAAATGTGTGTGCTTGCACACTGATTTGAACATAGTCATATAATAGACTCTAATACAACACCCGATGTGTCTTCAGTCATATTGGACTGGGATAGCCAGTAATATTGGATACTATATCTAATTGTGGTAATCCCTGATACAAAATAGATTCTCAGACCTTGAAAAGAGTGCAGAGAAGAGGAACAAAGATAATAAGAGGTCTGGAGGCTAAATTGTATGATGAATGGTTAAGGGAACTTTAACCCTTAAAATTAAAGGGTTAAACTTTAACCCTTTAACTTTAAAGGGTTAAAGTTAGCCTACTGTAGAAAATGTTTAGGATTATGAGAAGATTAGTTATTTTAGACTAATTTTAGACTTAGAATATCTTTATTGTCACTTTGAATATACACTAATCGGCATACATTATTCAAATGTCATTGCATACAGCTCTAAAAGGGTCACCACCTGCAAACATGAATAAATAAATAAATAAATATTTATTTATGCATATAGCCACACACCCATATATATTATGACTCAGAGAAACAACACAGTCTAGTTGGGATGTATACATGTACATGGCGACAAAAACGAATCTTGCAAATTTACCAGACAGATGGCACAGGGAACAAATCTGTTACAGACGCTCGTAGTCCTGCTAGAAATACTTAGAAACCTCCTCCCACAGGGGAACAACAGAAACAGACCATAAAGTGGGTGTGTGGGGTCTCTAACAATGCTTTGAGTTCTAAGCAGTATCATGAATAACAAGAAGTGAGCTTCCTATTTTCTGGTACTTGGGCTGTCATAGAGAAGAGAGGGTCATTTTATTCTCCAAAGCACCTGAGGGTAGAACAAGATGCAATGGGTCGAAGTTTGTTAAAGAGAAATCCATCCTGGAATTAAGCACAGTGAAAACAACTGATCAATGGAGCAGCCTCTTGGAGTTGTTGGCACTCCATTGCTGGTGGTTTTCAAGAAAAGATTAGGCAACCATTTGAATGGTATAAGGCCGTAATGGCAAACCTATGGCACGCATGCCACAAGTGGCACAGGAAGCCATATTTGCCGGCACGGCAGCCCTCAGCTCCAACATGTGAATTTCGGCCATCTTTAGGAAAGCCTCCAGAGCCTGGGGAGGGTGAAAAACAGGCACAACAGGCCAACTGGAAATTTGGAAACGATCCGTTTCGGGGAGGGCTGGGGAAGGCTGTTTTCACCCTCCCCAGGCTTCAGGAAAGCCTCCAGGGCCTGGGAAGAGTGAAAACTCTTTCCCCCCTCCATGTAGGGGGTTGCATGCACATGTGCAGGTGGGCGGGTCACACATGCATGTATACATGCACAATTTTGGCACACCTTTCCAAAAAGGTTAGCCATCACTGGTATGAGGTCTCTTTCCCTGGGGAGGAGGGTTAGTCTAGAAGACATCCAAGGTCGCTTCCAGCCCTATGGTTCTGTAACTCAGTCATCTTACAAAAATTTGAGAATGTAATGCCTATGTTACTTGCGTTGTTGACACAGATGGTTGAGGAAATAACTTATTATTTCTTCTTCCGTTTTAAATCCATCACACCAAATGTAGTTTCGAATATCTATTTCTACATGCCAGCCATCTTGAATTCTGTAAGCAAGTTTCTCCAGCTGCTGATAATGCTCTATTAGTACTCCCATTTCCCCTGACAAAACTGCTATTCTATTTGTATTTTCCTGAAAAAGTGAAAATAACTGAGATCTGTACAGCCTATAAAATGGATATATCCCAACTGTATTTTTTTATTTATTTATTTATTCAATTTATATCCCGCCCTTCTCCGAACGGACCCAGGGCAGCGCACAGGAAAATTAAAACAATATACAACAATACAAAAATACCAAAATGCAAAAATTTAAAAATCTATTAAATATGGAATCCTGCGCTAAAAGCTCTTAAAACTATAGCATTCTTATGGGCTTTACCTAAATCTAGTTTTCAATTCTGTAAATAAATAAATAGACAATCTCTTACTCTGACAGGTCTGTGCATGAATGAAACTCCTTGAGACAGCTCTGTAATTTCTGTAAGGCCGTTACTAGTGTAACATTTATTTGCATAGATTCCTGTATTCTAAACAAATCCTAAAATTTGCAAGCAAACTTTATAAATGTTCAATTATAAAGAAAATGTTATATTAAGCTGGAATCTTTATCTTCTTGCTCGATTTCAATCCACAGAGGAGGCTCATGACAACTGTGCGTGTAATAAACATTCATAAAGAGTTTCTCACGCACAAATATGTACAGAGAATTTCTATGTTTGAGTGGATATGCTACTTCTCATATTAATTTTGCTTTGAAATATTCATTAACTTTGGTAGATGTGTGTGTGTGTGTTTGAATAACGTGTCAGTGCTTCAGGAACAAATAGTGGTTTAAAGACCTCTTTCTCTCTATAACTGAAGGAGCAATTTACTGCAAGGAGTCCTCATCAAAGGACTATGTGGACGTTTGGATTGCACATTGATAAAAAATCTTAATCATCACCTCCCTTTATTATTAATGAATTAACTTACATATTAATAATTGTATTATCTATGGAAATATGCTATAAGTATGACTAGGACTTTTGTTGTTATTCGTTGTGGGCTTTTTCCATTCTCTCTCTCTCTCTCTCTCTCTCTCTCTCTCTCTCTCTCTCTCTCTCTCTCTCTCTCTTCTTTTTCTCTCACACACACATACACACACACACACACCTCGGAAGATTAGGAGCAAAGGCCTGTATAGTACTTGTATAGCAGACCACTGAGAAACTGTATTTTTGTAGTCTAGGCTGAGAGACTGAAAAAAATACCCCAGAATATCCCAAAACCATTTTGATGTGGTTGCCAAGAAATATAACTCCGTATAGTCACCAGATGGTCACTAAATACAATTAAAAGGCATGTCTTTATCATTCATTTTCTTTTCCTTGATTCCTACATTTTTGGTTTTGCTCTTTTCTGCTTTGTTTCATTTTTCCTCTATTTTTATTTTAAATATTAGTTCTTGTTAGTTTTCATTCTGTATTTCAAATTTTAATTTACTTATTTTAAAAGGAAATTAACATCACTGAAATCAGACAGAGTTGCTCCTGCATAAAGTTAAAAGGTTTCTCTGGTGGCAACACCAAGGCAATTTTGTTTTGGCTTAGATACTAAGAAGGTTCAGGAAGAGGTAGCCTTGCCTCGGATGGCAATCATCAGCATCATCTTCATAATTTCCTCAGAAGGAGGTAGAACCAAAATACTTTCATTCTGTGGTCCACAGAAATGATCTGAATCACTAGGAGTTGATTCAGCTTGGAGGAAACTTAAGATTTAAAAGATACAGTTTTATAAACACTCATTCGGTAATCAACCCTAACAAAACATATTAGGTTTGCAACTGGATTTATTTCCTTTTCCTGTGTAAATTGATAACTGCTTCTATGAAATCCTCCACAAAAAATCTTGTATTTGTTACTTTGCTAACCATTAAGTCGAATTAGCTACATGGACAAGCTGAGATTTTAAGTAAATGCAAATGCATTTTTAGAAAGAATACTTTAAATCTCTTTCCCCGTACCCAAATTGTTTTCAACCCCGGCTCATTTAGGAAGAAAAAAAATCCTTAAATAAATAGGATTTTAGCAAGCAAACCAGTGACAGATTTGAAGCCTGGAGGGATACAGAAGACAAAGAAAAGTAGGAGAAGAGATAGATTTCCATCACAGTATGTATAGTGTACACACCGAGGAATACAACAGCTGTGCTGCTTTCAGGCTTCTTCCTGATGAGGTTTGGGGTTTTGCTAGAAAAGGGGATGACACATTCAGCTCCAGCTGGAATTTTTCCCTTGGATTTTGTCTCATGGGAAAATCCCACACACCCCAAAAAAAGAGCACCTTGCAGCTCTGTGCTAAGGACTGTACATTAATAATTGTACAATACTGTCTGGCATACAACATGCTGAGAAAGAGGATGGAAACACTCGAAACTTACTAGGCAACTGTAGGAAGTGTTTACCCAATTTATTTTTTTTGCTTTGTTTGCTACATCCATTCCCCTTTAAAATGGATTGAATCTGCTGTATCCAATCTAAGGGTGGTTCAGTGGCTAAGACACTTGAGCTTGTCGGTCAGAAAGGTTGGCACTTTGGTGGTTCGAATCTCTAGCGCCACGTAACAGAGTGAGCTCCGGTTACTTATCCCAGCTTCTGCCAACCTAGCAGTTCGAAAGCACATAAAAATGCAAGTAGAAAAATAGGAACCACCTTTGGTGGGAAGGTAACAGCATTCCGTGCGGCTTAGATGTTTAGTCATGCTGGCCACATGACCACGGAGATGTCTTTGGACAGCGCTGGATCTTCAGGCTTTGAAACAGAGATGAGCACTGCCTCCTAGAGTCAGGAACAACTAGCACATATGTGCAAGGGGAACCTTTACCTTTATCCAACCTAACTCTTTGCTTTATTTCGCCCTGATAGAAAGTTCACAGGATCATAGGCTGATCACCAGAGTCTTTGGTACAAAATCTCTTTTCCCTAAAATCTCTTTTCCCTCAGCCATTTTCATAAATGTTCTTCTAAAATGTGGTATGGATGGGAATAAGATGTCTCCCTGCTTCTTTAGTCCAAAGGGAGCAATATTTCAAATCTCAGTTGCCTAGTATTGATTGCTAAGAGAAATACATAACCCATCATTAATGTATTGTAGTTAAACAATTTCTTAAGGTTAAACTGTGGTTCATAAATCTGGCATTGAACTGAAGCTTTTTCTGTAAGTAACATCTGCCTTGAAAACTTTCTTTTCTGTAAGCATACACCTGGGAATGGAAATGGTCCGTGAACATGCTCAGATTAACTCTTTTTCAATGACTTCATATGTTTTAAGGGCCATTCAGAACGGGCAAGCTGAGTTCTCACAAATGCTGATCTCTCCCCCTCACACAATTTCATTTTAATCAGAAAATACGGAATCTGAGATTTGATTTCAAATTGATAGAAGTGGCCATTAAAATAATTTATAATTCCACAAAGAAATTCCATCTGATGAGACTGTAGTTGGTGAAGAAAATCACTATGAGTGAAATGTTTAACGCTCAGAAAACTTATTTCCAATTCCCCTCACAAACCTTTTAGCACACATTGACAACTTTTTAATAAACACCGACAATGTTGATTTTTATAAAAAATAAAATAAATGCACAGCAGGAAATTGGTTTTGTTCCAGATTTTTAAGTAGGACTTTGGCATTTTCTTCTTTCAACAAAATGTATTTTGAGACTAAACAAACTAACATTTTAGAAGCCTGGATTCTACTTTGCACCATCACTCTACTCATTTTGAATTTTAAAAACCCCAAAGGTTAACTGTAGCTTCTCAAAAATCTGCCTATCCTGTTCCAAGTCTGGAAATTTCCTGTCAAGGGGGACCCAGTCTGAACTCTGGCCTAATGTAAGGCTTAATATAAAGTTTTTCAAACCTTGCACATAACTTGCATTCCTGGCAAATTTAGTTTAAGTAAGTCCAGAGTTTGATGGATTTGCAGTTCTAGGCTTTTAATATACATCTTGGGAATTTTTGAACCTTAAGACATGCTATTTTATGCCAGTCTCATTTTAATATTTTGCTGCTAGTCTCAGTGAGGCAGAGATGTCATTTGCTTATTTTTCAAAAGAAAATTGAAGTAGTGTTGCCAGGCCTGAGAAAATTGAGGAAATTATTTTTGCCATTTTGGAGGAGAAGGATAAATAGAGGCTGTGTTCCAAGATCTCCATCTTTTAGACCAATTTATATTATACATTATATATATATAAATATCTAACCAATTTCCTCTTTTAATATAGTAGATGCACACAGTATCTGAATTCCAATCAGGTGATGGAGAGGGGAGGCTAAGCTTTTCCCCACTGCAATGGGAATTTTCAAAAGAAAATAAATACTTTAGCGACCCTTTTTCTTTTTTAAAAAAATGCCAGAAGAGTGATAGGATGCAATGCATTTTTCTGGGGGCAAACAACTGAACATAAATGTTCAAGCTTCCCACTGCACATGGTAGTCTTCTTCAAGATCACACACAACTCTTTATAGGAAGAGCCAGCACAGTCCGAAGATGTCTCCTAGGTCATGTGGCTGACATGACTAAACACCGAAGGAGCACGGAACACTGTTACCTTCCCACCAAATGTGGTCCCTATTTTTCTAATTGCATTTTTACATGCTTTCAAACTGCTAGGTTGGCAAAAGCTGGGACAAGTAACGGGAGTCACTCAGTTACACAGCGCTGGGGATTCGAACTGCCGAACTGCCAACCTTTCTGATCGACAAGCTCAGCATCTTAGCCACTGAGCCACCGCATCCCTCAACTCTTTATACAGCCAGTTAATTGCATGCTACAACTGAATTCACATATTGTCCCAATCTATAGGGGTGAGTTCCTGCCAGTTCTAACCTCTTCTATAGAAGAGGTTCCACAAATCTACAGTGCCGTTTAGAATCGGTTCCAGCTCCCTCCCCTTGTCCATCCATACATCATCAAGATGAAGAGCGAGAGGAGGAATTCTGAGAGTTGAAGTCCACAAATCTTAAGGCTGTCAAGTTTGAACACCCCTGGGGGTTTTTTTCTAAAGGGTTAGGGGTACAAGGGTCTTGTAACTTGACAGCTTTAAGACTTGTGTGCTTCAAATGCCAGAGTTTCTGAGCCAAGATTTTGGTTGCTAAGCAAGAGCATTGTTAAGTGAGTTTCACCACATTTTAAATTTGGCCACGTCCACCCAGTCACATGACTGCCAAGCCACTCCCACCCGGCCACATGGCCAGCAAGCCACTTCCACAAAGCAGGCCACACCTACAGAAGAGGTTCTAAAAATTTTTGAAACCCACCACTGGCAATCTATAATATCATTTGTACAAGTTTGGTTTAGTGTGCTGTATGAACCCAGGTGTTAGGCCCTTAAAACCATGGTTTTAGACTCAGCATAGCATATGTCTCTAAAAAATTGCCACTAAGTAACTCAACATGGTTAACAGGGGGGAAAAAACATACATTAGTGCAGTTGATGAACCAACTCCAGAGAATGTAGTTCGGCCTGTAGACTCACTTCTTAAGTAGTTTGACCCAATGTCAAATCCTCACTGCTATACTTGCTGCATCAATTTCCCCAGTCTCCCTTGATAAAAATTAAGTTGACAGCAACCTGGACATCGCAACAGCGGGAATCATTCTTTACTGCTTCTGGAAGATTGATAAAGACACAGAAAAAGCCAGGAAATTTCGTAACAGGCATATTGCTCCTGTAGCCTCCCACAATCTAATCAACCTTTCTTCACACTGCCACCTGATATGATTGAGAGAAAACTAATGGGACAGTGAGGCCTCCTAGGAGGGACTGAAGTAGGAAAGACTCCAGGCCTTTCCCAGCACGAGCAGAGCTAATGAGGAAACAAGAGGCGATCTCCTTGTAATGTCCCTTGTTACATCATCAGGCACATAAAAAGTCCTGGAGCTCAAAGTGAGCACAAGTTTGTGCCAATCAAATATACCCTTTCCGAAGGTAAAAGCCTTGAAAATGCATTTGCTGTATAAATCGTGGGGATGGAGGAGGAGATGAGGAAACAAATAAGGTCAACCTAAAGTCACCTGAAACAAGTAACAATGACCTCGGAAATAATTTAGAAAGAGTGCTTTGCTAGACCGCGAGATTGCAAATGTCATTTACAAGAGCATCTTCTCTGAATAAAATACCCATTTGTGTGTGAAAGTCACAAGGGGTCATACTCTAGATCAGGTGTGATATCCAGCAGGTTCTGACAGGTTCTGGAGAACCGGTAGCGGAAATTTTGAATACTTCGGAGAACCGGCAAATGCCACCTCTGGCTGGCCATCGAGTGGGGTGGGAATGGAGATTTTGCAGTATCCTTCCTCTGCCATGTCCACCAAGCCATGCCCACAACGTCCACCAGGCTATGCTCACAGAACCGGTAGTAAAGAAAAATGAATTGATTCCTCTACCATGGGAGGTGGGTTGGATCTGGAAGGAGACTCAGCTTTATGGAATACCTTGTTCCTCCCCTGGTTTAAATTATCATCATCATCATTATCAAAACAGAGGGTTTCCTATTGAGATTTTGAAGCATAGATGGCTATAGTTGGGGTTTATATTTAGTTATTTTATTTGATCATTGAAATATTTACTATATTTATAATATTAATAATAAATGTTTAATATTAGCATTATTTTTTAAATTTAATGTTAATATTGATTTAATTTCTTAAGGAAAGAGAACAAAGAATAAAGATATTAAGGAGAGAGAGGAGAGTGGAAATAAAATTATCACATGAATAAACTAAGGGAACATTACTTCGAATTATGTAAAACTGAATACAGATCAGAAGTTGATTCTTGAGCACATGGAATCATATTGTCTTGGAACTGATGAAGATCCACTTCAAAAGCTGAAAACTGACAAATTTCACAAGCCAATCTTTGGCACCTGCTGCAGAAGTGTTTTTTAAGAAAACATAACAATTTATCTCTCTTTTATGCAAAAGACATGAAAGATCTCAATTTCCTAGTGAATAAATAAATTCCAAGTCGGGGCAATATTGTTTAAAAACATATTAACATAGTTAAAATGTGACTCCTTTTCTGGAACATATTTGTTTAAATAGAGTGTGTATTAACAATGGTGACATTTTGATTTGTGAGTGGCTCAGAAACATGGAAATCTTTGCAAAATAATCAAAGAATAATGAACATACTATCTGTCTAGAGATCTTTAAAGTGGTCTGATGGATCCATCAGCTTCAGGTAGACAAAATCTATCATTTTGCTCCGTAAAAATAGGATAGGATAGGATAGAATAGAATAGAATAGAATAATTTAATTTTTAATTTAATTTATTCGAATTTATAACCTGCACCTTCTCCTAGAAAAGGACCCAGGGCGGCGCACAGGAAAATTTAAAAAACAATACCAATATACAAAAATGCCATTTTTAAAAACCTATTAAACCCATACCCTGTGCTAAAATAATGTGAAATCCCCCTAATTAAAAATAACAGTCAGGAACAGGAGGTTATGCTAGGCCGGCTTGTAGGAACAGCTAATAACAGTCAGGAACAGGAGGTTATGCTAGGCCGGCTTGTTGAAATAGGTGCGTTTTGAGACGTTTTGAGACGCTGGCGGAAAAGGCAGAGGTCTGAGATGGTGCGTAGTTCAGGGGGCAGGTCGTTCCAGAGGGTAGGGCCCGCCACAGTGTCGCCAACCGGCATTGCCCGGCCGATGGCACCCTGAGAAGTCCCTCTCTGTGGGAGCGGATCGGTCGAAGGGATGTATGGAGAATAGAATATAATTCTTTATTGGCCAAGTGTGATTGGACACATAAGGAATTTGTCTTTGGTGCATATGCTATCAGTGTACATAAAATAAAAAATACTTTCATCAAGAATCATAAGATACAACAATGATAGTCATAGGTTACTAAATAAGCAAACAAATCATACTAGGAAACAAATAAAACAATATAAATCATAGAAATACAAGCGACAAGGTTATAATCATAAGTGGGAAGAGATAAGTAATAGGAAGGATGACAAGGATAATAATAATACGGTCTTAGTAAATAATTTGACAGTGTTGTAGGAATTAGTTGTTAAGTATAGTGATGGCACTGCCCCTTTATCTAGTTGTTCTGGTGTGCTGTGCCCTATAGTGTCATTTTAAGGGTAGAAGTTGAAACAATTTATGTCCAGGATGTGAGGAGTCTGTAGATATTTTCACAGCCCTCTTTTTGACTCGTGCAGCATACAGGTCCTCAATGGAAGGCACGTTGGTAGCAATTGGTTTTTTTCTGCAGTTCTAATTATCTATTGAAGTCTGTGTCTGCCTTGTTGGGTTGCAGAACCAAACCAGACATTTATAGAGGTGCAGATGACAGTCTCAGTAATTTCTCTGTAGAACTGAATCAGCAGCTCCTGGGCAGCTTGAGCTTTCTGAGTTGGTGCAGAAAGAATATTCTTTGTTGTGTTTTTTTGATGATGTTTTTGATGTTAGGTGTCCATTTTATGTCTTGAGATATGATAGAACTTAGAAACTTGAAGGTCTCTATTGATACTGTGTTGTCTAGTAATGTAAGAGGCGGTAGTTTAGTAGGGTTTCTCCTAAAATCTACCACCATTTTTACTGTTTTGAGTGTGTTTAGTTCAAGATTGTTCTGGTTGCGCCACAAGGCAAGTTGTTCCACCTACCGTCTGTGTGCAGATTCGTCATTGTCTCGAATGAGACCAATCACTACTACTGGCCAGATAGGGAACTTTTTCAGATATTCCAGATATTGTAGATCTATATTTATTTTTAAATCTCTTCCCATTGACTGGAACAGTGAAGAGGAAATCAATCATAGGGAGAAAGGAAACTGCAAATTTGCCCAAGATGATGACACATAAACAAGATCAGGGAATGGCCTTTTCAGTGGTAATACATTACTATGGTGGAGGGAAAAAAGATAGTTTTCAAATTGTAGATCTAGAGATCACCATGGTATTTTTTGTAGAACAAAGACTACCGTGGTCTGCAAAAAAAACCTGAAGCAATCAGTGCTGACTGTCCTCTTGAAGCGATGATGAGCCAGCAGAAACTCATCTACTTTGGGGGTGTACTGTGTGTAAACAATAGACCAGGAAAAAATGATTATGCTGGGCAAGACTAAGAGATGAGTGGAAATACAGGGAATAAATGGTGGCTATCAGACTTTATGGCACCTAGATAATAATATTATCCAATGAGTTAGAAAACAACATTTCTGAAAATAGTCATTAAGAATCATGTAAAAAGGCTGGAATTCAACATTATGTTTTCTTACCAATTTCATTGTAATTTTAGTGCAATGACAATAAAGATGATGATGATGATGATGATGATGATGATGATGATGATGATGATGATGATTGTGTTACTTTCATATTTCAAGGTTGACTCAGCCTTCCATCCTTCCAAGGTCGGTAAAATGAGGGCCCAGATTGTTGGGGACAATATACTGACCCTGTAAACCATTTAGAGAAAGCTGTAAAAGCACTGTGAAGCGGTATATAAGTCTAAGTGCTATTGCTATGTCAAACATGTACATCAAACTAATATGTGATGAATCTACTTCAGAGTAGACAATTGAGGATCATGATCTTTGCGCTGACGTAAATTACTACACAAATGCTTTCAGGCAGTTTGTGACCTTATGCTATATTTGTAAGAATGACTTTGTTGCAACTAATGCTGATGACGGATGAATTGGAAAAAAGCCTGCTTTCCAGCTAAAGAAAAGAAGAGAAAGGGGGCCAATTAATCTCGGTACAATTTCTTTATACTGTATTAGAAGTAAAAATCAACTTAAAGTTTTGCATGGGAAAGTAGGCAAGGGACACGTGTTGGGATTAAGAAAAAAAATAGAGAGGGTTGGGAAGGGGACAGATCTCTCTCTCTCTCTCTCTCTCTCTCTCTCTCTCTCTCTCTCTCTCTCTCTCTCTCTCTCTGTGTGTGTGTGTGTGTGTGTGAGAGAGAGAGAGAGATCTGAACCCAACTATAATGGCTTTGTTAATGACTTATTGTATAAACCAAGATTCTGTGGTTTATTTGACAAATGATAAGTAAGCCAAATGATGCTAATGTGTGAGGCCTTTGTTTTGCTACTTTATAGCTTTATCCTTTCTTATGTAGGATTGTAACTTCATCCTTATTATAAAACTCCTATTTTGGCTGCCTCCATTAAATTTAAAGTATAGGTTAGATTTTAACTTTACAACATTTATCTCCATAAAATAGGTGTTAGTATTTCCAGAATGCAATTATTTTGTAGCAGGCTTGTATTCTGTGTCATATACATAAAATAAAGCTCCTGTCTTTCTTTAATATAACCAGGATTGCTGAATTATAAGACAATAAAATTATCCGTCCCCCCCTCAACTGACCGGGCTATTTTCTGCTGTGCAGCTGTACCTTTCCTACTACAAGAGAAAGCAATGCTCTCTGATCTCCTCCAGATTTATTTGAACATATATTTGGCTGACATTCTACAAAGGTGGCAGCAGAAGTTGAATCAAGAACACTGCTCCAACTTTTAACTCTACTTTCTCGGAAGCTTGCATTACTTTTTTTCATGAATAGAGTTGCAAGCCTTTTCTTCCCATCAAAATTAGGATGGAAGCCAAGTTAATTTCTCAGTAACCAAGGTTGATTCCAAGACTTTGAATGACTTTGGGTCAGGCAACATAGACCCTTGCCTCTTTGAGAATGAATGAGGCACAATACGTGTCTTCTCAAACTTGTATAGGTCTTCAGGCAAAGTAAGAATGACAGCTGTATTGTGACAGTGAAGGAAGGACTTTTAGATAACATTAAAGAAGGTTTTTTATTATCTCGTGGACTTAAAAAACAAGCCACACATAGGGAAATGTTTCACTTTCTGCAGTCTATCCTTCCCAGTAGACTCCCATGATACATCTCTCACCAGCTCTATAGCTCGTGCTGGGATTAACATAGTTGAATAAATACATGCGCCTGCAGGAATAAATGGTACTCCTGAGGAAGATGCTTCTCTCCAGACTCATCTCTGCCTCTTATCACTGCAAACACCATGACCGGGGGAGGGGAGGGAGGAGAGAGATACCATATTTTTCGGAGTATAAGATGCTCCGAAATATAAGACGCACCTAGCTTTTGGGGAGGAAAACAAGAAAAAAATCTGCCTTAGCCTTCCAGCAATTTGTCTCACTGCAGCAAACAGCAATCTTTTCAGTTTCAGCACAAGCAACTGATTGTCGATTGGAGCGGCCTCCCAATGTTCAGCTGTTTCAGGCTGCAGGGATTGCCATAGCCTATTTCTGCCTCCATGCACCCCACTTTTGGCCTCTGCATTCCATTTTCAGCCTCTGCACACCCATTTTCTGTCTATTCCTAGTGGCTGGGATCGGAATGGGCGGAAAATGGGGCAGGAGGAGGCCGAAAATGGGATGTGTGCAGAGGCAGCAATAGGCAATGGCAATGCCTGCAGCCTGAAACAGCTGATGGTCAGGAGGCTGAGCCAATGGTCAATCAGCTGCTTGTGCTAATCAGGCTGTGCTGAAACTAAAATTGAAACAGGCTGCTTGTTGTTTGCTGCAAGGAGACAAATTGCTGGGAGGCAGAGGCCAAAGACTGGGGGCCAGAGGGTGGGTGGGGCTACATTTGGCGTATAGGATGCACCCAAATTTTCACCCTCTTTTAGGGGGAAAAGTCCATCTTATACTCTGAAAAATATGGTATTTATAGGAATTCCAGATTGTTATAGTGATCATAATGGAATGGTTGATCATTACTTTCTCTGACTGGGCACTTCAATGAAACAAGGGAAAAAGTGACAGTATCTGAACTACAGTTGACATAGGTAACTTGAAGAAGAAAAATAACAGTTTCGTGATACCCTAACATTAGTCCTTCAAGGAAGGCCAAGGCATAAAACAAATTCCACAAAAAAAATTGGAACTTATTTTTAGCTATGAATAGGCTATAGTTACAGGATTTTGACATGACAGCATTTTCTTTCTTTTGCTCAAGAACGAAACACTTCATTTTTTCTCCCAAGCTATCTTGTTTTTCCAAGCTTAAATCATGTTTTGCTAAATGCATTGCAACATGCTTTCTCCAAGGTAACTTCTGGACTCTACACACTCAAAGACTAGTTGATTTATTTCTCTCTTACATTGAAGGATCTATAAAAGCGTTTTCATGGAGATCTTGGAAACTAAACAGGTTAGGGCTTAGTACTTTAATGGAGGAATTTCAAGGCTGTTGTCTAGATTGAGATGTAGCAAAACAAACTGGATGTAGGCAGTGCGAAACCACACCTATAACGTTGTCAAGAAATCTGTACCAATGTAGCCACCAAGAGTCAGACCTGACTTGAAGATGATTTGACCTTTAATTTTATGAGCACATGGATGAGCATTCAGACTCAACTGTTGCTTGGATCACATTGTTTTTTCATACTAACTGATAACCCGACATTGCCGGGGTATTTATTTATCCCAATCCTGTATTAGACTAGAATGGCGATGTCAAGGAGCAACGTAAATGTGGAATGGGCTGTCCTCCCTCCTTCCATGAACGTTGCTGCAATTCCTGAAGAAACGAAAAATTCCTAAAAATATTTTCCCTGTGCCCCCAGAAGAATAATTTCTTTTTTTTATATTGAAAAAGTTTTATTGGTTTTACATTTTTTCTATAGGGTAGGGTAAGGGATACAAAGAAATTTTGAGAGCATTCACGTCGAAGTCGTCGGCTCTTCCGGGACCTCAAAATACATTGATAACAATTAAAAAAAAAACATTTTTCATAACACTACAAAGTGAAAGCATGTACATATACCTAAATTCTCATTTCCATACTGTCAGTCCTTTACAAAAAATCCAAATACAAATATTATGCAAAGTTGTTCAAAAGAAAAGTCAAGGCAAAGTTATTGTTTTTTTTGATCTAAGTCTCTTGGCAATTGTATCTTCTTTTTCTCCTCCCTGGCCCCCAGTGGGCGGGGCCATGGCCCCCTCCGTCCCCCCTGAATCTTCCCCCAGGATAGAGGAATGTTTTTTAAGAAAGGCTTCCGCCTCCGCAACTGTTTTAATCCTCACTCAGAAGAGTAATTTCTAATGTTGGATTTTCCCCCTTACCAGAGGGAGCCCTTTTGTGGAATGCTGTGAAGCTGTTACCATGGCAATTCCTTTGCACTGTACAGTAGAAGTCATTTTAAGGCAGTACATTAGAAGCCATTTTAAGGCACAACAGGCTGTATCTTAACAGAACACCTCCCCAAGCGGTGTTAGGGGTGTCTTACCTCCACCGTATTTTTTTTCCAGAAAGTAAGTCATCTGTCTACCAAGTTTGGTTGAAATTGCTCAAGGCATTCCAGACTTATGTTGGAATACACACACACATCCATTTATAGATAGATAGATAGATAGATAGATAGATAGATAGATAGATAGATAGATAGATAGACAGACAGACAGACAGACAGACAGACAGACAGACAGACAGACAGACAGAGATGGTAGGCTTTAGTACACATGTACAAATGAACAAAATGACCTCCTGAAGCATTTTCAAAATGATCTCTATTTTTATATGGTAGTATCTGGGGGGGGGGGGAATTCAAACCCCATCATTACGTCAAAATATTCATTGTAACCTTGTTTTCAAATGATTTGCATTATTTGCAAATAATGCTACAGGCTAACCTTTTAGATTTGCTCAAAACACCCCACCACCATCACCCTTGACTTGGTATGTGTTTACACATTTTTTAAATGTAAAAAAGAAAATTTGGATCACCAAGGTTCAGAAATGTTTTTAACTGAATCTATCTTCATATGTATACGATTGCCATGTCAAAGACAGAGACTTCAGTATATAGAGAGAGAGATGGAGAAAAGAGGACAGAGAAAGAGAGACACAGAAAAAGAGCCGTTTCCATTTGACAAGACTCACAATGCTGTTCTTCAGAGAAATACTGTACAAAATGAAGCCCCAATTGATGCAATAAGGAGAGAGGAACTTCACACCAAGGTTAGCTGCTTTAAAGCAAAGCATGTTTGCCAAACATGCCCCCAAGGCTAAATCAATTATTTTTCACCCTCCTGTCAGTGCTCAGAACCAATGGAGTATTCTGAAAAGCAGTCATAACTGAGGATTACGGAAACATGAAGAATGTTACCTTCACATGCATTTTGAAGGCATAAATTAGATCCAGGACTGCAAACATACATGTTTTTCTTCTGAATAGCTTTGCACAGTGGCAGTATCGTAGCCAATGAGGTTTATCTGAGATGCAATTATTGCTAATTGAAACTTCTGAATACAGTAGAACCACTGGTCACAAATGCCTCTAACCATGACCAAATTGGGTTCCTACCAAAACATTCACAATTTTTCTTTCTTTCGCAGCCAATTTTCCCTTCCACGCCATGTTTTTTTATTTTCAAAATTAGGTTCGGGTCACAACCAAATCGGTTTGTGACCAACACTATGAAATGAATTACGGTCATCACCAGAGGTTCCACTGTAGTAGGGGGAAAAATAGCTATCCAAATGTCAGTATCTTCCTGTCTTTGGCTAATCTCAAGAAGATAAGCAGAAAACCTTATCACTGCCTGGAGGAAAGTGTACCAGGAAATAGCAAGTGTAGACTAGACTGCAAGCTTAAATATCTTTCAATTGATTGCATAGAAGGAATGGCAAGACATTTTAATACTGTTGCCTAGAAAATAACATGAATGGGTTGATGTGGTAACTAGGATTCAAGTCTGACTTGAAGAAGAATTTATTGTTGAAAAGCAAAATGGTTTTTGGTAATTTCCAAAACATTGGGGAGGAGATCTGCTGTGGAAAACATTACATTTTTGCACCAGAAAGAGACTTCTTATATTTCAACAGCTGATGTAATGTAGTAGAGTTCAATTATGACAAAGTAGACACTATTTGTTTGTTATTTATTTGTTTGTTAAATTTATTGGCAGCCTATTTTGCTGTGGGGCTACTCTAGGCGACTTGCAATGATTAAAAGGGAGAAATGAAGAGAGGGTAAACAGAAGTAAGATAACAGAACAATAAAATAAACAAAGAAAAAGAACATAATGAGAATACATCAATATGTTAACCAAAAGTTTAAAAAAAACAACAGCATTAAACTCACAGGTCAATTCAATCTGAATTTTGTCATATGTATAAAATGTAGTGATGGAAGAGAGAGAGAAATGCTGGCAAAAGGATGATCAAAAGAAATTAATTTGGCTGGAATGACCAATAGAGAATATTGAATTGTTCTGCATATGCAATTATTACAATGATCAGGTTTTATAATTTCAGAAGCCCCCTCCCCCCCAGGGGTGGACTAACATAAATCTAATCAGGAATAATAAAGCTGTTCATTTTATCTTTAATTTAAAGTAATTACCTATAAAAAGTGGGTTATTTTTGGGAAGAGGTGGTTTTAACCATGTATTTGTTTTAGGATTCGTTTGATTTGCACACCCTAGAAATGATAGCACAACATCTATTTTCTCAGTGTGCAGATGGATGGTTGAGGACAATTATTGAGAAGTATGATCCTTCCTTTGGCTGCTGAACATTTATTTTAACAAAACAGCAAAAGTCAATCTAAAGCCAGTGACTACCCAGTATTGACATGCAGAGAAAGGTCATATGGACCTTTAGACAGATTCCTGCATGAATCAATGCACTGCCAAATTGATGGAACCTCAACTTAATGTTTTGCCAATAATTGCAAGTGAATTTCATATGCCACCCACTGGTAGCCTTTCTGACAGCTTCAAATGACCTGCAGATTCATCGAATGGTTTGAAATGGCCAGAACGTTCAGCCCAGAAAAGCAAAGAAAGGGAAGGCAGATGGCTCCAGAATGTGTTTATACATCACACTCAGATCGATATGTATTACAACATATGCACTACAGAGCAAACTGAAGAAAAGAAATGCAAAATAGACAAGCAATTTTTGTACTTTCCCCCCACCCTCCCTAAGTATTGAAGCGCTCAGTGGCTAAGTTGCTGAACTTGTTGATCAGATAGGTCAGCAGTTCACTGGTTCGAATCCCTAGTGCCGCGTAACGGGGTGAGCTCCTGTTACTTGTCCCAGTTTCTGCCAACCTAGCAGTTCGAAAGCATGTATAAAATGAAAGTAGAAAAATAGGAACCACCTTTGGTGTGAAGGTAACAGTATTCTGTGCGCTTTCGGCATTTAGTCATGCTGGCCACATGACCACAGAGACGTCTTCGGATAGCGTTGGCTCTTCGGCTTTGAAATGGAGATGAGCATTGTCCCCTAGTCAGAAACGACTAGCACATATGTGCTTGTGGAACCTTTACCTTTTTAAGTGTTGAAGCTTAATTTACAGTGGCTTATTTCTCACAGCAGTTGAGGTGAAAAACATATTTCTGAATGCTGTTCTTCAGCCCGTAGCAGATAAAATATATTTGCAATATCCTAAACATGGCCAAGCAATACATCATGACAAAGACGAGGCCTGCATTTCCTTTATGGCTTCCTATTTACAACATTCATTCATTCATTCATTTGGATATAAAGAAGCATTAAATCACATCAAGCCCCATTTCAAATCTGTTGTGGTACAATCCAGATACAGGTACAGGCTGGCTAGGGATTTAAGTCTCTCATCTCTTAAAGATACCAATTAGGAAAGGAATACCGTATTTTTCGGAGTATAAGACGCACCGAAGTATAAGACGCACCCAGGTTTTGAAGAGGCAATTTTTTTAAAAAAGTAGGTAGGTAGATAGAGGGATAGAGACGGAGAGAAAGAGAGAGAAATACAGTAGGTATGTAGGGAGAGAGAGAGAGTAGGTAGGTAGGTAGGTAGGTAGGTAGGTAGATAAAGGGATAGAGAGAGAGAGAGGGAGGGAGGGAGAGAGAGAGAAATACAGTAGGTAGGTAAGTAGGGAGAGATAGTATGTGTAGATAGATAAGTAGGTAGAGGATAAAGAGAGAGAAATAGACAGAGAGAGAGAAATACAGTAGATAGGTAGGAGGAGAGATAGTATGTGTAGATAGATAAGTAGGTAGAGGATAAAGAGAGAGAAATAGAGAGAGAGAGAGAAATACAGTAGATAGGTAGGAGGAGAGATAGAGTAGGTAGATAGGTAGATAGAGGGGAGAGAGAGAGAAACACAGTAGGTAGGTAGGGAGAAAGAGAGAGTGTAGGTAGGTAGGTAGGTAGGTAGGTAGGTAGGTAGGTAGGTAGAGGGATAGAGAGAGAAAAATAGAGAGAGAAATAGAGAGAGAGACAGAAATACAGTAGATAGGTAGGGATAGAGAGAGAGAGAGAGTAGGTAGGTAGATGTTTCCAGGTGTATTTACCCATGTGCTGAAGAAGGAAATTACTGACACCTTTGGAACAAATCTTTGTTTCTGCAGGCACAGTAGCTGACCAACGTAATTGTCATCAATCACTCTAACTCAACAGCTTTCCACAAGGGGAAAAAAAATCCCTTTTTGCACTGTGCAAACCTTCCCCAAACGGCCCATTTTTTTGCAAAAATGGGGTCATTTTTTTTCAAATAAAAGGCATGAATAGCCTTGTGGGGGCTTGCAGAGTGCTCCGGGGGGGGGGGGAACAAGGAAAAATGGCCCTTTTTTCATGAAAAGAGCCTTTTGTTTGGTCAAAAAATAGCATGAATAGCCTTATGGAGGCTTACAGAGTGCTGCTGGGGGCTGGGGGGGGGGCAAAACGCCCTGTTTTTGGCTCATTTCTGCCCTCCCCAGCCCCCAGGAGCTCTCTGGAAGCCTCCATAAGGGTATGCACATGGCCATTTTGGTGAAGGGGTGGGGTTTCAGGAGGCAAAAAATGCTGTATTCAATGTATAAGATGCACCCAGATTTTCAGCCTCTTTTTAGAGGAAAAAAGGTGCATCTTATACTCAGAAAAATACGGTAGCTGTGGAAGAATCAGAAAACAAGCATTTAAAACTGTTTTTAAAAAGGTTGTAACTTTCCTTTAGAGAACTTTTTCAGTATGTTACATTGTCGATGAAAATAACATTACAAAATAGTTCCTTTATGTCCAAGAGGATCTGTTTTTATTTTTCAGAAGCAATGACGAGAGGAAGGAAGAGAAAAAGGTAGAATTTTTGAAGTGCTGTTATACAAAAAAGAACGCACTAATTACAGAAGACAAAATGTTATTGTTTTGTATGCTTGATTGGAAAATCTCTTTCAATTGCACTTGACAAGTATTTGGTTCAATTTGGTAAAAAAGAAACCAGGCTTGGGAAGAAACTACTAGTAGATAATCCGGATAATCTATTACTAGTCTTAATTTCTCACAGATAAAAACTCTGTTCTGCCACAATCTTCCTTGATCTGGTGTCCTCTAGATTTATTTTACTGTGATAGAAATTCTGGGATTTCACCAGAATGGTCACAGGTGGTCCTTGACTTACAATTATTCATTTAGTGACAATTCAAAGTTACAACAGCACTGGAAAAAAGTGACTTACCATCACAGTATCGCAAAAGTCATGTGATGCAAATCTGGGCACTTAACAATCATCGTATATTTACAACAGTTGTATTTATTTATTTAGTTATTTATTTTTTTAATTACATTTATATACCGCTCTATCTCCCTTGTGGGACTCAGGGCGGTGAACAGGCGATAATAAAAAACCACAATAAAACATCCAATAATCCAATAAATATGCTAAAAGTTCTAAAACCAAATTAAACAGTGGGCCTGCTCTAAAATACCACTATAAAACCCTAATAAAACAAATTAAAACTACGCCAGGCCAACCACACGAAATAGATGGGTTTTCAGGGCTCGTCGAAAAAGGCACAGGTCCGTGATTGTACGTAGGTCAGGGGGTAGGTCATTCCAGAGGGCAGGAGCTGCCACAGACAAGGCTCTCCCCCTAGGGGTCGCCAGCCGGCATTGACTGGCCGACGGCACCCTGAGGAGGCCCTCTCTGTGGGAGCGGACTGGTCGGAGGGAGGTATGTGGTAGGAGGCGGTCTTGCAAATACCTAGGTCCCTTGCCATGGAGTTGTAGCATCCCATAGTCACATGATCACCACTTGTGAACTTCCTAGCTGGCTTCTGACAAGCAAATGGGGAAAGCTGAATTCACTTAATGATTGTATGATTCACTTACAACTGCAGTGATATATTAACAACTGTGGTAAGAAAGGTTGTAAAATTGGGCACAATTCACATAACAACCACCTTACTTATCAATGGAAATTCTGGTCCCAATTGTCAAGGACTGCCTGCAGTTAGGAAAGGTTGATTGTATTGTATTGTACTGCATTGCATTGCATTGCATCGCATCGCATCACATCGCATCACATTGTATTAATTATACCATACCATACCATACCATACCATACCATACCATACCATACCATACCATACTATACCATGTTATGTTATGTTATGTTATGTTGTGTTGTGTTGTGTTGTGTTGTGTTTGTGTTGTGTTGTGTTGTGATGTTATATTATGTTATATTCAGGGGTGAAATCAACTTACATTTGTTACCGGTTTGCAACTGTGAGCACGTGCATGCAGGACCTTTTGCGCATGCACATAGCATCAAAAATGGAAAGTGATGATGTCAGGGAAGGTGGGCGGAGCCTCCCGCTGCTACCAGTACCAGTTTGCTTGAACCAGATAGAACCGGCTGAATTGCACCACTGGAACTTATGTTGTGTTGTGTTGTGTTGTGCTGTGCTGTGCTGTGCTGTGCTATGAAACGCTATGCTATGCTATGCTATGCTATGCTATGCTATGCTATGCTATGCTATGCTATGCTATGCTATGCTATGCCATGCCATGCTATGCTATGCTATGCTATGCCATGCTATGCTATGCTATGCCATGCCATGCTATGCTATGCTATGCTATGCTATTACAAATACAGTATTTCAACTCCTAATGATCATATAATCACATACTTTTTTTCGGCCACAAAGAAAGTGACTTGCCATTGCTTTGTTTCAGAATTGTTGTTGTTTTTTTAAATAAAATAAAATAGGCTATTTTAGATAGTTTTAAATTGGGGTTTTTAATTTGGTTTTTAGCATAGGATTGTTTCATGTAATTTAATATGCTTTTAAATTTTGTATATTCTGTTTTATATGTTTTTAAATTCCTGTGCGCCGCCCTGGGTCCTTCGTGGAGAAGGGCAGGATATAAATCGAATTAAATAAAATAAATAAAATAAAATTTTTGGTCCAAACTTTGTTCAATCCTACTTACCTTTTAAATACAAAATGTAAACTGGATACAATATCATCTATGGAGATTCTTAGTCATTGTTGTCCCAAAGGTGGATTTTCAAGAAGCAATTGGACTTCCTTGTTTTTTCTTTGAAAACATTTCTCTTCTTATCCAAGAAGCTTCTTCAGAGCTGAAGAAGCTTCTTGAATGAGAAATGAAACATGCAATATCCTTATAAGGCTCAACAAAGGACCTATTTTAAACAATTAAAAAAGAAAAAGCCATCTTATAGGAGTCTTGGTAAGGTCTATTAAGTAGTTTGCCTAATGGATCAGTTTTCCATCATTATTTCACCAGCATCTCCTGACATAAGTGGGGAAGTCTCTGCATTAAAGTCTGCAGAAATGACCTTGTTTCTCAATCCAAATGGCTCCCAGGACAAGTCAAATGAAACTATTAATGAGCAAGATAATTTCATAACTCAGGCTAGCAATTTAATAGTCATTACACACATAAGCACATGTGCGTGCGTGTGCACATACGCGCGCGCACACACACACTCCGCAGGGTGGGAAAGGAAGAGGGTAAAATGTAGCCATAGTTTATATACTCAGACTCAAAGACCCAAGCCACCACAAGGTAAAATAAACATAAGGAGTTCTAACAATTAGAAGAAAGGATAGCTTACTATATAACCATATCTAATCAAATAATGTTTTGAATTCCAGAGTAGGGGGGGGAAACCCACAGGCAAACTCAAAGATTGATTCTAAGGTCCACAAAGGGGCATTTCTGATTGGGGCATTGAACTCCAGAGTTCTTTTTCATTGCCTTCAACGTTTGCACAAACAAACCAACTAATAGAAATTCTTCTTGTTATCCCCTTGAATAGAAATCATTATGGAAGGGCCTCTTAATTTAGGAAGGAGCCCTTGATTCTCATTCATTTTTCTGTGGCCACAGAGTCAGTCTTTCACCAATGCTCTTCCTTCTGTAGACTTCTTTTGCTTGGCCTGAAGCAGAGAAAATAAAACCAGGAAGTGAGCAGGATGCTGAATTGATATATTGTGTGGTTTAGCTCTCAGATATCAGGCTTCTGATTCCATCTCATAAAATACAGCCAAGAAAGATTTGGAATGCATTCATTTCAGTTGATCTATTTAGCAATGAGGTCATCTGTAGCTGCTTTATCATAAACAAACTAGTTGCCAAGATTTTAACAAATATTGGTGCTCTTTTCTTTTTTAAACAGGAAGTCCAAGCTGGACGACAGCATCTTACAGTGCCAAAGGGCAATAGAGATAACTTCATGTTTTGACAGCTTGGGTAGAAAATACAAATCAAACAATCCATGATAAAATTGAATTTCTGTCTGGTGCCACAAATACTGCAATGGTAAAAAGAATTCATATTTTTAAAAGAAGCACATATTACAGCTGTGAGCAATCCATCCATCCATTCATTCCATTTATACGATTGCCCATCTTAAATACATAACTCTGTGTGTCTAACAATGAATAAAAACAAAGCATATTTATTATTATAGCAGAATAAAATAAATAGCCTATACAGCAGCCAAGATGAATATCAAGCAACAACAATTGACACAACAATTGACACAACTCTCCCAGTGCCCCAAGTTCACTTATAAAACTACGTCTTCAAGGCCTTACAGATATTCAGCATAGTTGGAATAAGTCTGATCTCCTGGGAAATTATGTTCCAGAGATTGATCACCATGACCAAAGAGGCTCTTTTCCTGGGTCATGACAGACCCAAGCCCAGATTCCACAGTAAACTCCAATTGAGTCCAATTCTTCATTTGCTTACACTTAATGGACAGAGTCTTGCCGGACTAAAGCTATAACCTTCTAATGTAATAGATATACCCTGGGAGATTCTAGACTTTGGCTATCCCAAACCTCCTCCTCTCACCCCCATCCAGCTTGGCATTATGCAGTGTCTTAGTTTGGGCTTTTCTCTAGAATGTCTTTGGAGAATCTCAGTCATGGATGTCTTAAAGCATTTCTCTCTAGAAAGTATCACTACCACCCTGGGAAACTGTGGTGCTCTTGCCAGACACCCTGGCTCCACTTTTTCTCTAGGTGCACATTCTTGCCAGATGATACAATACAATACAATACAATAGCAGAGTTGGAAGGGACCTTGTAGGTCTTCTAGTCCAACCCCCTGCGTGGGCAGGAACCTTATACCATTTCAGACAAATGGCTATCTAACATCTTTTTAAAGACTTCCAGGGTTGGGGCATTCACAACTGCTGGAGGCAAGCTGTTCCAGAGGTTAATTGTTCTGACTGTCAGGAATGATGTTCCCTAATGGTAAGGATCCAGATGTGTAATAGGATAGGTAGTTACAACGTGGGAGAATTCAAGCAAGTAACTTGGTCCTATGCTATGCAAGGCTTGTTGTGCCTTCAAGTCAATGTTGACTCCAAGTGACAACCTAGACTAATAAGGGTTGCGGTTTTCCTAACAAGTTTTGAAAGTGTTTTGTCCTTGCCTTCTTCCCAGGGTTGAGACAGAAGGACTGGCCCAAGGTCATCCAGCCGTTCCATCCCTAAGATGCAATGAGAACTCACATTGCTTTCACCACTACATCAAACTAGTTCTCATTTATAGAAGCATCTATATATTTGTCTATATCTATTCAGTAGTCTTAATTTCTAAATGTCCTGTGTGTACACACACACACACACAACATGCACACACACTTTCAACTTCAGTGGCATTTGTTTTGCTATTATCAACATCATTTCCCCTATCATTAAAAGATGTAGGAATGCTTACCAAATCTGTAGATCAGGGGTCCCCAACCTTTGCAACTTTAAGTCTGAAGGACTTCAGCTCCCAGAATTCTCCAGCCAGCAAAGCTGGCTGGAGAATTCTGAGAGCTGAAGTCCTTCAGACTTAAAGTTGCAAAGGTTGGAGACCCCTGCTGTAGATAATTGTTTCCATTCAAAATTGAGAAAAAATAAAGATAGCTAATAAAAGACTTAAATAATGTTCAACGTTATATTCATAGGTTTGTAGAACGGCAGGAACATAACAGAAATAGACATAATCTTATTCACTTAGGAAATAAAAATCAAAAGCATGCATATAACATTGGATAGCTGCCTTGGTAATTCCCTCCCCCCCCCCCCCCTTCACTTGTGTCCTATTCTTGGAAACTGCCTAGACGAGTCCCTGCAGTTACGTTAGCAAGGTTTTTCAGAAGTGGGTTGTCATTGTTGGTACTAAGAAAAAAGAGCTTGGAATAGTAGTTGATTGCAAATGAAATATGTTCCACAAGTAGAATGGGTCTGCAAAAAGCCAAATGCAATTTTAGGCTATGTGAACAGGAATACAATTTCCCAATCACTGCAAGTAATTATTTCACTTCTGTCAGCTTTGGCCAGACACCACTTCACTCTGAATGACTTTGGACATCACAGTGTAGGAACAATTCAGAGAAATTAAAACTGGTTCCGAGGAAGGTAGTATGATGAATGATCAGGGGATGAGAGATTAACCTTATGAAGAGAAAATGTAGGAGATGAGGATGTTTGTCTTGAGAGACAACTGAGAGACATATGAAAGCACCCTTCAAATAACTGAAAATATGTTACACAAAGGAAGGTCATGACCTATTCTTTCTTGTCTTAGAATGGAAGCGGTGCATTTGGGTTTACTTGGGGGACCGCCTGTTTGCCAGAATATCTGTCTTGCTTCTGGTTTCAAATACAAATCCACTCATATGATCACTATGAAAATTAGCCTTTTACTTAAGCGAAAGAGGTAACAGCAGACATTTTTATTATTGTTTATATGTAGCAAAAGATGAATCAAAAGAAAAAATAAAAAAATAAACCAAAAACCTGCAAGAAATGAAAAATTTAAGAAACATATAAATGACTTCTGACCTTCTTCTCAACAGATAATTAATAATAATTAGCTAATAATAATGATAATAATAATGATAATAATAATAATAATGATAATAATGATGATGATAATAATAATGATAACAACAACAACAACAACAACAATAACAACAACAACAACAACAACAACAACAATAATAATAATAATAATAATAATAATTATTATTATTATTATTATTATTATTATTATTATTATTATTATTATTATTATTATTATTATTTTATTGGTCATCCTCCCTCTTAATTTTTTCTTTTTTTGCAAATCCTCTCACTCCCTCTTTTATTTTGCATCTTGCTTAACCTTCAAATCCATTAATCATCAATTCAATTTTTCCTTTTTTCAGAAAAGAGTCCATATAAGGTTTCCAGTCTTAGAAAAATGTCTATCTCACTGTGTTGTTATTCAAAAGTGCTGAGAAGGTTGAGGTCTTTATCCAGGCCTTTGGAGAAACAGACCTTGTTGGCCTTTATATGTAGTCCAAAGACAATCCTCTATCATCTTGTTGAGGTCCAGATAGCTACTGAAGAATGAAAGGATGGTGTCCCTCCCATTGCAATGGACACAATCTCACAACTTTCTCAGAAGGGAAGCAACCTTACAATAAATTATGGTAGCCACATGCCAAGGCAGGAAACAAACAGCCCTGCCACACGTACACACAGATGGCAGATCAAGCTTTGTAGACGGAAGCTATCCCTGAGGAATAACACTGGGGCAGAGTTGGATGGGGAGAGGTATATGTAGTCCAAAGAAAAAGCTCCAAACATGAGTACTAACACTGCCTTTACTTTAAGGTTTCAATAACAGAATCTTGCAAGTCTGAAAGGACATCTCTCCCCTTTACCGTCCAAGATATTAGGGAGGGTCTGTGATTTCTGAGATGTTTGCCCCAGTCCCACTCCTTCTGTGTGAGGATCTGCCTCTTATCTGACAATGCTTAATCTGTGGCCCACCTCTTCCTCCTCCTTCTCCCCCTGTCTCTCAAGGACATTCTCTCAGACCATTTGGAGAGCTCTTGCTTCTTTCCATCTAGCCTGCCCTCCTTGTTGGTTTTATTGTAATTTTGTTCGTTTTAATGCTGTGAACCACCCAGAGCCTCTGGGAGTTGGGTTGGATACAAGTTTATTATTACTATGGTTGGTCACACAGTCAACCAGGTATTTAGACTGGATTTATCATTTTTATCCCTCTATCAAGTCCTGGAATAAATCGATGCTGCTGTTTGAAGATATTAAAGGTACCATCACACAAATAAGGGGCGCGCATAAGCGCACCAATATGCCTACCATCCCTGTCCTAATGTTCCCTTTTATTTGTATCCATTTCATCTATTCAAAATCATGCTTTATTTATATATGTTACCTATTGCATGCTTGATGAAATAAATAAAATAAATAAATAAAAATAAAAAATGTAAGAAACAAATAAAGCCACTTTTTGCAAAGGACTGATGGTGTTTTACTCAATGATGATGTTCAAGTGGTGGTCTGAATGCTTTGGGATTGCATTCAAGGCACCTATTGCTATTGCTATCTGCGAGATCGCATCCTACCCCATACATCCCTCCGACCGATCCTCTCCCACAGAGAGGGACTTCTCCGGGTGCTGTCCACTAGGCAATGCCAGCGGGCGACGCCCAGGGGAAGGGCCTTCTCTGTGGTGGGCCCAGCTCTATGGAACGACCTACCCCCCGATCTCAGGACAACCACAGACTTCCGCGCCTTCCGACAAAAGCTCAAGACTTATCTTTTCCAACAGGCCGGCCTGGCCTAACCTACCTTCCAGCCTTTTTAGTCTGAACATCTAAATTGTTTTAATTGGGTTTTTAAGGGGTTTAGTTTTTAGGATTTTAGGATATTTAGCGCAGGGATAAATTGTTTAATTTGATTTTATATATTTATGATGTATCTATGTTTGTATGTTTTTAATTCCCCTGTGCACCGCCCCGAGTCCCTTCGGGGAGAGGGAGCGGTCTACAAATTAAATTTATTATTATTATTATTATTATTGGTACTGCTTTCTTTTGCCACAGTTGCTATGGAGAATCTCAGTCATCTAGGTCATATTTTGTCCCAAAGGTGTTTTTTCAAGAGGCAACTGGACTTTCTGGGGGTTTTTTTCTTTGAAGACGTTTCGCTTCTTATCTCAAAAGCTTCTTCAGCTTCTTGGATAAGAAGCAAAACGTCTTCAAAGAAAAACCAGACAGTCCAGTTGCCTCTTGAAAAAAACACCCTTGGAATGTTCTGCCACAGTAGCTCTACTTGTGTTTGCAGGTGTTTGCAATTTTTTATTTTCTGCAGATTTCTCTCTCTCTCTCATCCTGATTTCTCCAGGTTTTGCAATGTCCACTATTCAGACTTTTCTCCCTGACAATTGTTAAGTCTGGGGTGTTATGTGACAGGTGCTTGTCTGCTTGAATTCTAAACTCCCAGAGCACTGTAGCTTCTTCATTCTCTATTGCTTTGTCTTTTTTTTGTCATCCCACTAGTTCTTGCTTGCAGGCAAAAGATATTTCTTTCAAAATAGTAAGAGCAATTTGATGGAAGTACCAACCACTCAGAGAAGTGATGGCTCCCTTTCACTGGACCTGTACAAGCAAGACGCTAGAAACCATCTGTTTAGAAGTTTTAATTTGGATTCCTGTGGTGAGTAAGAGGTTGCAAATCTGTTCTTCTCACTCATGCGAACTTTAGATATCCAGCCACAAAATTAGAAGGTAGCAGGAGATCATTCAGTTTATCTCAATAGCCATGAGTCAGAATATTTTATGCTGTGACCTACCCTCATTTACAGGTTAAACCATACCATCTCTAGTGCAGTGTATCATAAGCAATATCGCAATGTTATCTCATACAGGCTCCATATGCCCTTATTGTAAGAAAATTCACAATCCATTTAAATGAACTAAATGAACACAAAATCAATTCATGGCCTTCATGTATAAAACAGCAAGAACAGGTTAAATACAATATATAGGATTTCTTGTCCTGGGCAATGTTTTTCATCTGATGTGTTCCATGCTGAGATACATATTTAATTAGTTCATGGGGAGTCTCAGTGTATCATGGAAAAACCATAATTTAATTGGCAGCGGTTAAGTGGGAGTTTGTTTCAGCCCTGAATAGTCCTGGGATGGTTTCAGGCTAACTAACCTCCGTTAGCAAGCTGTTTTGCTTAAATAGAGATGAAGGGGTAATAAACATTTAACCCTCTCTTCCTTCTGTTGGCATAAAGCTAAATCCTCTATGATAGGATTTCTTTAGCAACATTATCTCACTATGTGTGCAATTTTCACCCTCCTGGCTTTCTAGTGCAGGAGTCTCCAAACTTGGCAACTTTAAGAATTGTGGATTTCAACTTAGCTAGAATGGCTAGGGAGTTGAGGTTCACAAGTCTTAAAGTTGCCTACTTTTGAGATCCCTGTTCTAAGTGGGTAGGTATGAAACAATAGGGTTAGGTGGCAGCTCTCCCCAACTCGGAGGTAGAAGAGACAGCCCTTTATACCTTTGCAGAAACTGATGGAGGATCCCCATTTGACTAGATGATCTGTGTTCATCTACCACTGGTTCATGAGACTTGTGACACTCTCAGAGCAGTGCAGTGCACTGGGTTACTCCTGTCATCTGCACATACTCATAAAGTGACGTACATTTACAGTATGTGTGTAAGAGACCTAAGTGCAAGAGTGAAGCCAAAAGCAGTGAGTTGTGGTTGCTACTAAGCAAAGGTCAAGAAGAAGCGGAGCCCATTATATTTTCACTCATGGGTGATTCTCAGCAGGAGAGGTCGACTCACAGTGCACATAAAAACCAACATTACACCCCTTGCATGACAAGTAATGTTACCACTTGTGCCAAGTTCTGCTGCCATTTATATAAGCACAGGGGAAAGGAAACCTTTAGATCATTGTGAGCTACAGTGAATGCTTTGGAGGGGGGGAGGGAGATTCCAAAAATAAATAATGCCATGTGCTTTTTCTTTGTTTTAAACCAGGGGTCCCCAACCCCCGGGCCGTGGACCGGTGCCGGTCCGTGGCTTGATAGGAACCGGGCCGCAGGGCCGGAGAGGAGGAGGAGGGAGGAGGGGTCAGCCCCCTGGGCAGAGCACGCACCAGATTCAGGAGAGCGTAGGTGCGGCCGTTCGCACCGTTGGAGGTCCTAGAGGGCCGAGTGAGCTGACTCCCCCCGTGTGCGCATGCGCAGGCATGGCCGTTCACGCCTTTGGAGGCCCTAGAGGGCTGAGTGAGCAGACTCCCGCCCGCGTGCGCATGTGCAGGCATGGCTGTTCACGCCATTGGACTCCCCCCCCCCACATGCGCATGCGCCGCCTATTCCCCCTCCCACCCCGCTCCTCCTCTACGCCAGCCGGTCCGCAGAATTTTCTTTAAAATGAAACCGGTCCCTGGTGCAAAAAAGATTGGAGACCCCTGTTTTAAACTATGTTAATTAAGATTTAGTTGTTGCACTTAGGGCTGACGAGACCCAGCTGCAAGTCCACACTTGACTGGGTAGCTCACTGTTATTCTTACCTAGTCTATTTCATAGAACAGGTAGTCCTCACCCAATGACCAGTTGCTTAGGAGCCATTAGAATGTACGATGGACAAAAAAAAGCTAAAATGACCTGGTTCCAATATTATATTGGTTGCACACACATCCAAAGTCACATGGCTGCATTTTGGGAAAGTAATAACCAGCTCACCTTTACAACTGGTTGCAGAGTTCTGCACTCACATCACTGTCATTTACAATGGGGTGTTGTTGTTTTTTGCCAAATTCTTAGAAAGATTTCTTTGCTAATTTCTTGTTTTTGGCTGGTTTCCAGCAGAAAGTATCTATTATGCATTTATTTAATAACTATCACATTTGCATACCGACCAACAGACTCAGTTAATGGCCACCACATTCACTAAACTATTTAATTTACTTTATTGTCATTGCACATGGTACAATGAAACTAAATATCACTATGTTTGTTTAACAACCACCACAAAAAGGTAGTAAAATCTGTCCCGTGATCACATGGGTACTTCAGTTTATAATCATCATGATTTACGGTGGAAATTCTAGCTTCCATTGCAGTCATAAGTCAAAAACTACTGTACCTGTAACATAATTCATTCCTTGGGGAAGAATGAAGATATTCCCATGTACCTCACAAGCATGATGAAATGCAAGAAATAAGTAGATTTTAGGCTTTATTTTACAAATAAGACATAAAATTGAATTATTTTTGTAGGATAGTCGGAGAGTCAGGAGTCACACAAATGAGGCTTTCCAGAATTGCTCTTTCCCGGATCATCACAATATCTCTCAAATCACGCTTGTCTTAGATGACATCAAGAATTGGCTGCCAATAAGTTTATCTGTTGTCATCAAGGCCCTACATGCAGTGGTGGGATTGAGCCAGTTTGCACCACCGGGAGAACTGGTTGTTAACTTTCTGAGTTTTGTGAACTGGTTGTTGGAAGAAATCATTAGGGCAGAGAACTGGTTGTTAAATTATTTGAATCCCACCATTGCCTACATGGATGCACTGGGACCAAAACTTAGGAATTTGTAGGGATTCAATAACAGCAAAAACAATAATCCTTAGGAGATAGGAAAACACTATAATTACAGGTACAAAGAACTAGATTTCAGAGGTTTAACAGTTTTTGAGAAAATTACTGGTACATATTCTGTTAATCATAAAAAGTCACCTAATCTCTCCCTTTGGAAAAAATGGAAACATACTTGATGAACTTTGAAAACTTTGAAAATTAACTATGTTAACAGAATAACTGAGTTGGAAGGTACCTTAGAGGTCTTCTAGTCCAACCCCCTGTTCAGTCAGGAAGCTCTATACCATTTCAGACAAATGGTTGTCCAATCTCTTCTTTAAAACTTCCAGTGTTGGAGTATTCACATCTTCTGGAGGCAAGTTGTTCCACTGATTCATTGTTCCAACTATCAGGAAATTTCTCCTTAGTTCTAGGTTGCTTCTCTGCTTGATTCAGTTTCCATCCATTGCTTCTTATTCTGCCCTCAGGTGCTTTGGAGAATAGCTTGACTCCTTTGTCTTTGTGGCAACCCCAATGTTAATTAAGATTTGGTTGTTGCACATGAGCTGAGTAGGTCCTGTTTTAAAGATTTATAAAATCAGGTGAACTTGGGGCATAATTGTAATTACATGTTTTTTCCTTTATATGTTTACTTGCATCTCCCCCTTCTCTTTTGAAATTGCTCACTTTTGTTCTGTGTACGTTTGCTTGACAATGACATAATAAAACATATACAGATACACACAAGCCAACAACTTGCCAAGAACATTTGAGACAACAAGATCTTTATCAGGATGGCAGCTTCTCGTGTCTTTATTTTGTTTTCTTTCCCTTCACAGTTTCTTCAAAACAAAATGATTCTGGTAAAACTGAAATAGTTTACCTTCTTGTCCAAATTTTGGTCACAGGCCAATCAGTCTCCACGCTGAAATGACAAGATCTATCAGGAGCCATGCTGGATTTATATTTTGAGCAGATGTGTGGCCTTTTTCTTGTCTCTGTGTGTGTAGGTGGGTGTCATCTCCACTGAATTCAAAGAGGCTTTTATTCAAGGAATTGGCATATGACCAGAGATTAAGAGAAGACTTTTTTTTTTTGCTATGGCAAACCCACCGAATGTTGATTATTCTAATTTTAGTGTTTTCCCCTCATACCAGCTTCATTTGATGTGACCTCTCTTTTGCTGCCCTTCTCTCAGCTACCCATGGTTGGCTGTGATGGCCTGCAGCTGCAGGGAGTAAGTACAATTTATTTCCACCTAATGCAGATAGAATTTTAATAGCACTAATTCATGAATATATTTATGTCTTCCCTCATTGCTTTTATGCTTTATGAATAGCTATAGGGAAAAGATGTTGGGTTATAATTCTTTCCCCTCAGGATACAAAGGAAAGAGGGAAAATAAGCAATGATAATGATGTGGGAAAGGAGGAAGTCTAATTTTTTTTAAAGGTTAAAACAGCCAGGAAAGGAAAATGTTGCAGGTTATAACAGTGAAAAGAAAAAATATATATCCCAAGAATGGCAAGGATTGGAAATGCCAAGTATGAGATAAGCTAAAACCACTGAAATCTATATAAATAAAAATGTAAAATAGTTTGTGCAAAGCCACTAATCTCAGAAAGTACTGCACCGATCGACACACAATTTTCACACAATGTTCCCAAGGACTTCCGATGCAATCATACGTACATTTTGTGTGGCTGGCACACGTGTGTCATGTGCAAGCAGCACAAACGTAAAAGGTACGCACTTCTCAGGTTTTCACCTCCCTGTGGCTCCTCCCACCCGGCTGCTTCTTATGATGCTTTATGCACACACCCCTCACATTTCCAACTGTCGTTTCCTCAGCAACTGAATAATTCTCCAAAGTTCCACACTGTATGGAGGCCTACTAGGGCCAAAACAAGGCACAGAGGATAGCACACTCCCAGGTGGTCCATAAAGGGATAGAGAGAGGGAGGGAAAAATACGGTAGGTAGGTAGGAAGGTAGGTAGGTAGGTAGGTAGGTGGACAGATAGAGAGGGAGAAATACAGTAGGTAGGTAGGTAGAGGGATAGAGAGAGGGGGGAGAAATACGGTAGGTAGGTAGGTAGGTAGGTAGGTAGGTGGAGAAAGGAAGAAATACAGTAGGTAGGTAGGTAGGTAGGTAGGTAGGTAGGTAGGTAGGTGGATAGATAGAGAGGGAGAAATACAGTAGGTACGTAGGTAGGTAGAGGGATAGAGAAAGAGGGAAAAATACAGTAGGTAGGTAGGTAGGTAGGTAGGTAGGTAGAGGGAGAGAGGAAGAAATATAGTAGGTAGGTAGGTTGGGGGTTATAGGGTGGTTGTGTGTACGTGTGCAGGTGTAGATCTACACACAGATTGGTTGGCCATTTAACCAGACTGGGTCACAGCAATGCGGGGGCGGATACAGACAGTAGAAAATAAACAGAATATATGTAGAAAATCCATATGGACAAAACCTAGATTTCAAACTGTAGCGACTATAAAATATGAGCGGCCCTAGGTGTTCTCTGGGCTTATTTGTTTTCTTCCAGATGTTTCATTACACAAACTAGGTAACATCATCAGTAAAGTAATTCCAGTAATGCTCTGAATGTTTGCAAGAACTCAAATTCTCTTCTCTTTTGCCAGCCAGCTGCAATTTCACATTGGAAATTGCAGCTTGCATTTCCAATGTAAAATATGACCACCTTCTTCAAAAATCTGGATTTATTTACATTTGCTTTTGCTAAAGATACAGTATAAAATGTCATATAAAATATATATTAAATATTTAACATATAAATATATAAAATATTAAATAGTACCACTGCATTTTTCTGCCAGAGGCTTCCAGATGCTAGGTCTATCTGCATATGGCCTATTTCATACTAGTTGCAAACTATTTTGCCTTGAAACGCGGCTGACACCAATTCCAGCATTTAGCAGAGGACAAGTTCTTAGGAATTATTTTATTTATGAATCCATGTTCAGTTAATGAAGGCCAAAACGATCTGTGTGCATCTTAGATTTCTTGAAAGCAACTTGAAAGCTTGACCAGCATACAGAAATGCACTTTTATAACTTTCACAGAAAAAAATATTTATTTACCCCCCCAAAAAAGCATTATTGGAACATGCAAAGTTTAGCACTTGGCTAACCATCTCCTACTAAGAAGAAACTGAAAGAACATATGCTTCATTCCTGGAAAGAACGTCTCTTACTAAAAGATTAGCAACCTCTCCCAGACCAACAGGGAACACAAAGTATATTTTAACTCTTAGGTATTTGGCTCTCCCCTAACTGTTCTTCTATTAAAGAAGACAATTACTTAAAACTCCTTACTCAAACTAGAGAGAGGCTAGAGGACTGGAAGGGTCTACAATTATCGTTACTAGGCAGGATAGCAGCAGTCAAGGCATATATTTTACCTAAATGGGTCTTTCTGTTCCAGACCGCTAAAGCCCTATTAGACGCTAAGTTTTTTCAGTCTCTGGATCACTGCATACGCAGATTTATTTGGCAGAATAAGAAACCCAGGATAAAACTGAAGATGCTCCAGGAACCTTCATCTAGGGGAGGCTTTGGTTTACCGAAATGGGATCTTTATTATCAAGCAGCTATTCTATCCTGGGTCAGAGACTGGACTTTATTAAGAAGGAGGAGAATCCTCATACTTGAGGGCCACAATTTGCAACATGGGTGGCATTTTTTTTTGAGTCAGGAGAATTCCAAAAAATATAAACACTTCATGGACCATTACCTCTGTAGAATTTTGATGAGTACTTGGGAACGAATAAGAAATGCATTTTATTTGATGACGCCGAGGTGGCTATCTCCTCTAGAGGCGATGATGTATCCAACTCTTTCTACACCCCTAACCTACGAGGAACTATTGGATTCTTCAGGGAGATTAAAATCCCAAAGTGAGTTGACAGCCTTAGGTTGTGACCTAGATTGGTGGATTTACAATCTGATTCAATCTAGAGTAGATAAGGATAGAAATAAGGGGGGAATCTATAATTCTCCGCAAGAATTAGACAAGATTTTTATAGGGAACGATGAGATGCTCTTATCCAAATTTTATCAATTTCTATTAGAGCGTTGGATTGGAGAGGAAGCGATTAAGGACTCAATGATTGCCTGGCGGAGAAATTTGGAACACTCGATTGAGCTCGAGAAATGGGAAGAAATCTGGAAAAAAACTAAAATTAACAATGTCGGTCTCATATAAGGAAAACACATACAAAATGTTATATAGGTGGCACCTTCCTCCGGCTAGATTATCGAAGATGTTCCCAGAGACCATTCCGATCTGCTGAAAATGTAAGGTAGCTCTGGGAACTTATTTCCATACTTGGTGGACTTGCCCTCGAGCAGGAATATATTGGACTAGAATCCAAAATTGGGTTTTTGAAATTACAGGATGTAGGATTAAGTTGATTCCAGAAACATTCTTATTTGGCATGAAGCCAGATAATTTAAACAAAACTAATTGGTACTTAATTCTCCACATCATCATTGCAGCTAGAATTTCTTTTGCCCAAAAATGGAAAACCAGCGACATTCCATCAGAGACAATGTTAATCGCTAAGTTTATGGACTGCGCGGAAGCAGACAAGCTTACCAGCCTATTGACAGACAAACAAGAATCGGTATTCTATACATGCTGGGATCGCTGGTACGCTTGGCTACAAAGGAACTCAAAGAAGCGGAATTAGAATCTCTATATGCTTCGATAACACCTCTTCACTTTGTTCTGTTTTCTTTCACTTTTTTGCTTTTCTTATTGGAGATATGCACTATATAAATAAGTGGTAAACTCTAGTTATATTGTATTACTCTCTGCAATCACTTTGTATCATTTAATGCTTCATTTTGTACACTTTTGCTTTTTAATGATTCAATAAAATAAAATTTAAAAAAATAAAAAAGTATATTTTAACTCTTCTAGCTGCACCCTATTCCCCCCTTTGTGTCAAAAGACCATGAGATGCTCAAAGCTCAGGGCAATTACATCATAGACATTAGACATAAGGTAAGAATGGGAGATGTTTTTTTTTAAAGAATACAGTAATCCCTCGTTTTCCGCGGCTTCATTTTCCGCGGTTTCAGTGCTTCGCGGGTTTTTCAATAATACAGAATAGGAAAAAAATGCATTGGTAGGAGGCAAGCGCCCCCTAGTGCTTGCTTTAAACGATGTCCACCAACTCAAGTTTCCGGTATAGTGTATTGCGAATCCTACTTCGCGGTTTTTCCGTTTCCGCGGAAGGGTCCGGTCCCGATTAACCGCGAAAAACGAGGGATTACTGTATAGCAATAGCAATAACACTTATTTATTTATTTATTTTATTTATTTTATCAAATTTGTATATACCGCCCTATCTCCTCAAAGGGACTCAGGGCGGTGCACAGAAATATAAAAACATATACAAAACAATACAATATATAGCAATTTAAAATAGAATTAAATAAGGGTCTGTGCTAAAAATTTGGAGTAAAAAGGTTAAAATCAATTAAAACTACCCATTAAAATTAAAATTAAGCCAGGCCTGCTTCTTGAAATAGATATGTCTTTAATGCTTGGTGGAAGAGGCGTAGGTCCGCGATGGCACGAAGATCGGGGGGTAGGTCGTTCCAGAGGGCAGGCCCCACCACAGAGAAGGCTCTCCCCCTTGGGACCATCTGACGGCATTGTCTGGCGGATGGCACCCTGAGAAGGCCCACTCTGTGGGAGTGGACAGGTCTAAGGGAGGTATGTGGTAGAAGGCATTTAGAGTGCTTTACAGCCCTCTCTAAGTGATTTACAGAGTCAGTATATTGTCAACAATCTGGGTCCTCATTTTACCAATCTCGGAAGAATAGAAGGCTGACTCTATCTTGAGCTGGTGAGACTCGAACTGCCGAACTGCAGTTTCAGCCAGCAGTCAGCAGAAGTAGCCAGATGCAATGAAATAATCTCTAATACTGTAGACACCTAACACTATTACAGAATAAACGAATAGAATAAATGGGAAGCTATACAAATAGCAATAGCACTTAGACGTACATACCTCTTCACAGTGCTTTAGAGCCCTCTCAGCTTATAGAGTCAACATATTCCCCTCAGCAATCTGGGTACTCATTTTACTGACCTTATGGAAGGATGGAAGGATGAGTCAACATTGAGCTGGTGAGAATCAAACTGCTGGCATTTGGCAGAATTAGTCTGCAATGCTGCATTCTAACCACTGCACAACCACAGCTCTTAAATGTACACTCTATATAATAATACACAGTGTAATATAAGGAAAATATTATTTCAGCTTCTGCTTGTGGTTACTGCTTCAATCTGTTCACCACAGTTTCTCTAATAACTGCGCATGTGCGAAGAGATGGCGGTCTGCCTCTGAGCTCCGCGCGGGCCGCGGGGGCTCTTCGAAAACAGGGATGCCACCCGACCCTCTTTACCAGCTCTGAGGGTCGGGCCCAGTAAGTGACCACCCTGGCTTACCATCGAGGCCATGGACGGCCTCCCAGGGTGAGTTGACGGCCAAGAAAGGGGGTTTTGCTGACCGGAAGGCGCCGGTCAGCTGGAGACGCCGGGCGTCAGGCCGATGTCGGGCCGATGCCGGGCTTGTAGAGCCCGCCGGGGGGAGAAAGCGGGGGAGAAAGCGGAGAAAGCGGAGTGTTGGAGACCGGGCAGAAGGTTTGCTGGATGCTGGAGAGGCGGAGACCGGGCAGGAGGTTGGGCAGGAGGCTTGCCAGAAGGTCTGCCGAGGCGTGCCGAATGCCGAAGGACGAAGGACGTGAGAGGCCGGGTTGCCAGAGGCCGGGACGCCAGGCTGGACAGGAAGGCAAGCTGGGACTGCCGAGTGCGGAGGGCCATGGGGGGCCAAGACGCGGAAGGCCGGGATGCCAGCCTGGGAGGAACAACTGGCGAGGACGATCTAGGCCCGATAACAGCAGGGCCGTAGCCGAGATGACCCAATCTGGACTCCTTTATTTGGCCGACTCCATTAGTGTACCGGTGAGTGGGAAAATCGGAGGTCTAGCAGCCGGGAGCCGGGAGGCCGCATAACAGCTGGGCCGAGGCCTAAGAAGATCCAGGCTGAGGCCCTGTTCCCTACTGACTCTGCCCTGTTTAAACCAACTTAAACCAACTTAAACCAGGACCCACAAGGGGGGCCGGGAGATCCTGCAAGGGGCCCAACCATGTACCATCTTTGGCTGAGGCCTGAGGCTCTGGAAGAATGGGACTGGACTGGACTTGCTAAGGCCACGCCTGTGATAGTGCACTTATGTGATCATGTGCACTTTATGCGATTATTTATGGACCATCATACCCAGGATTTTAACTTCCCTATACCGTATTATTGACTTACTGGAATTAATTAATTTTAACATCTATTTAATATTTATTGAATATATATTTTAACATCTTATTTAATATTTATTCTGACCATCCAAGTATCTCTGTACCCAATTGATTGATTCCCTGCTGTTGATGTGACCCGTAATATATTCAAGGGCAGACCTAATCCTACTGCGGGAGTCCCCCCTCTCGCAGGTATGGCCCGCTGTGTTATCAAGGGCACACTTTGATGAGGGACTGATAAGTCAGGAGAAGTGGCGAAAGCGCAGGTGTAGGGGTTTTTTAGTTAAAAAATTGCTGTTTATTTTAGGGGGTACCAGGGAGGGGGGAGGGTTTAGACAGGTTGAGACTAGCCAGAAGGGAACGGGCCGAGCCAGCAGACGACGGAGGGAGGCGGATGGTTCCGCTAAAAGGGGGGAAACACAAGTCATTCCGGTGGAGGGCTTCCCCATCCAGAGGGTCGTGGGGAGGGGCAGGTCCGAGGGGAGACAAGTTCCATCCTCCCGGTTGGAGGCACGTAGCCGTTGGTTACAAACGGTCAGTTGCCACAACCCCCGCAGGCTAGGAGGTCAGGGAGTACAGAGCCAGGGCCTGCGGCTGATGTTTTGCAACGCCAGGTCCGTTGTCAACAAAGCCCCCCTCATTAATGACCTGGTGTCAGAGGGGGAGCCGGACCTGGCTGGAATTGCGGAGACCTGGTTGGGCCACGAGGGAGGACTCCCCCTCGTTGAAAAGTGCCCACCAGGCTACCGCGCTTTTCATCAGCCCCGGGCCCTAGGCAGGGGTGGTGGGGTAGCGGTCATTGTTAAGGAATGTCTTGAGCCGAGAGAGACCGTTGTGCCACAGACCACCGGTTGTGAGTCCCTCTGCGTGAAGTGGGGCCTAGGGAGGCAGTTGGGCTTGCTGGTTGTATACCTGGCTCCCCGCTATGTAGCAGCAGCCCTGCCCGAGCTCCTAGAGGTGATCGCTACGGTGGCAGTTGAGACCCCCAGACTTCTAGTCATGGGGGACTTTAACCTGCCATCGGTGGGCGAATCATCCGGGGTAGCTCGGGAGTTCATGGCTTCCATGACGGCCATGGACCTGACCCAAGTAATTCAAGGCCCCACGCACGAGGGTGGACACACACCGGATCTCATCTTTGTCTCAGGCCAATGGAAGAGTGATCTGGGTATAGGGGATATAGTCATCACACCCTTGTCATGGACAGACCACTCACTTCTCCGGCTTGACTTTCCGACCGCTACTCCCCTCCGCGGGGAGGTGGAACCTGAGTTACCAATCTGGTTCCGCCCCAGGCGCCTGATGGACCCAGATGGGTTCCAAGCGGCGCTTGGGCCACTTCCTGTACCCCTGACCCGCGCCCCGATGGAGGACCTCGTGGCCGCATGGAATACTGCGACCACGGGAGCCTTGGATCGGGTCGCGCCCTTGCGGCCTCTCTTGCGGCGGCGAGCCACCCTGGCTCCTTGGTTTACCGAGGAGCTGAGGGTGATGAAACGCCACAAGAGATGCCTAGAGAGAAGATGGAGGTATACCCGCTCTGAATCTGACCGGACACAGGTAAGAGCCCATTTACGGACTTACATTGTGGCGCTGAGAGTGGCCAAACGCCATCATTGCGCCACTCTCATAGCATCCGCAGATAACCGCCCGGCCGCCCTGTTTAGGGTGACCCGTACCCTCCTTCAACAGAGGGTGCGGGAAGCCCCCTTACAGGGTAGAGCAGAGGAATTTGTGTCTTATCTGCAGGAGAAAATCGCTCAGATACAGAATGAGTTAGCCCCCATTGCTGGTCCAGTGGATTGCCACGAGGGGGATCTTGTTTGGGAGGAGTTTGACTCCGTTACTTCCGAGGATATGGACAGGTTACGTGGGCGACTGCGAGCCACCACATGTTTATTGGACCCGTGTCCCTCCTGGCTTGTACTGGCATCCTGGGAGGTGACACAAGGCTGGCTCCAAGAGGTTATCAACGCATCCTTGAGTGAGGGTTCCTTGCCTGCCTCCCTAAAAGAGGCCATGGTGAGGTCCCTCCTCAAGAAGCCCTCTTTGGATCCAGCTTTATTAACCAACTATCGTCCAGTCTCCAACCTTCCCTTCCTGGCGAAGGTTGTTGAGAGTGTGGTGGCACAACAGTTTCCCCGTCATCTGGAGGAAATTGATTATCTAGACCCGCGCCAGTCCGGCTTTCGACCCGGGCATAGCACCGAGACGGCATTGGTCGCGTTGGTGGATGATCTCTGGAGGGCCAGAGATGGGGGTTGCTCCTCCATCCTGGTTCTGTTAGACCTCTCGGCGGCTTTCGATACCATCGACCATGGTATCCTATTGCGTCGGCTGGGGGGGTTGGGGGTGGGAGGCACCGTTCTGCGGTGGTTCTCCTCCTACCTCTCTGGCCGATCGCAATTTGTGTTGGCAGGAGAGCAGAGGTCGACCCCGAGACCCCTCACATGTGGGGTGCCTCAGGGGTCGGTCCTCTCGCCTCTCCTGTTCAACACATACATGAAGCCGCTGGGCGAGATCATCCGTGGTTTTGGGGTAGAGTATCATCTCTACGCTGATGATACTCAGCTGTATATATCTACCCCAAACCACCCCAATGATGCCGTAGCGGTGATGTGCCAGTGCCTGGAAGCCGTGCGGATCTGGATGGGAAGTAACGGACTCAGGCTCAACCCGACCAAGACCGAGTGGCTGTGGTTTCCGGCTGCCCGATTCAACCAGCTGACTCCATCGCTGGCCATAGGGGGCGAACATCTTGCCCCTGTGGATGGGGCGCGCAACTTGGGTGTCCTCCTGGATACCCGGCTGTCCATGGAAGATCAAGTGACAGCCGTGGCCAGGAGGGCGTTTTACCAGGTTCGCCTGGTACGCCAGTTGCGCCCCCTATTGGATCGGGACGCCCTTCGCACAGTCACTCATGCTCTCGTGACATCCCGACTGGATTATTGCAACTCTCTCTACATGGGGCTCCCCTTGAGGTGTACCCGGAGGCTTCAGTTGGTCCAGAACGCAGCCGCGCGAGCAATTATGGGCACCTCTAGGTTTGCCCACGTAACACCGCTCTTGCGCGAGCTGCACTGGCTACCTGTCGTCTTCCGGGTGCGCTTCAAGGTGTTAATTACCATCTTCAAAGCACTCCATGGCTCGGGACCTAGCTACCTGCGGGATCGGATCCTGCCCCATACATCCTCACGGCCGATTCGCTCCCACAGAGAGGGACTTCTCCGGGTGCCGTCCACTAGACTTTGTCAGCGGGCAACGCCCAGGGGAAGGGCCTTCTCTGTGGCGGGCCCAGCCCTCTGGAACGACCTTCCCCCCGATATCAGGACAACCATGGACCTCCGCTCCTTCCGCTTAAAATTAAAGACACACTTTTTTCGCCTGGCCGGCCTTGGGTAGTCTCTTTTTAGGTTAGGGGTTTTAGGGGTATTTTTAGTTTAGTTTATGGGTTTTAGCGCAGGATCAATTTAATCCATTTTTAATTTTGTATTTTGTATTTTGTCTGTGGTCTTATTTGTATTTTTAATTGCCTGTGCCCCGCCTCGAGTCCCCTTGGGGAGAGAGAGCGGGATATAAAATTAAATTATTATTATTATTATTATTATTATTATTATTATTATTATTATTATTATTATTATTATTATTATTATTATTATTATTATTATTATTATTATTCTTTTATATCAAAATGTAAAGCAGTTCTGCTATTTGGAGTATTTCCTGATCATTTTGCTACAAAGTCATTGATTTCTGCTCAACAGTCCAATCCTATTATTCCAAATGCATCCTTGTCTCTGGCTACAGCAGGATTCCAAGTACTAAAAAAAAGGATGAACAATAAAAGGATATGGGAGGAAGGAAGCTCTATGGCACCTGACATGATCAAGATCTTTGGACTGTAAACATTCACAACCCAAGTCCAAATACTGATTGTCTTCAAACACAGAGCGTACATGTCCATCCTGGAGAGCCAGTTTAGTCTAAGGCACCAGACTTGAAACCAGAAGATTGTGAGTTCTAGTCCTGCTTTAGTGTGAAAGCCAGCCAAATGATCTTGGGCCAGTCATTCTCTCTCAGCCCAACTCACGTCACAGGATTGTTGTTGTAAGGAAAATAGGAAGAGGAGGGTGCCTTGTATATGTCTGTCACCTTGAGTTATTTAAAAATAACAAAGGCGGGATATAAATAAACAAACAAATAAACAAATGTGATATACAGAAGTATCTGAAAGACACAAAAAGACTATTAAGGAAAGAATCATTTATTTCCTAATGTTAGGCTAAAGTGACACTATATTATAAAGGAAATATATAATTTAATCTCTGCCCCCATTTAATCTACTATATGAGATAGTTTGGATATTTATTCCTAAGGTTGTTTTTGTATTCTCTGAGATTTATTTTAGCAGTAACAGTAGAGTCCAGATAGGGTGCAGAATACAAATTGCTGAAATAAATAAATAGACATGTTCCCACACTGCTTTCAAATAAATTAAAAACTGGAATCCTTTTTGGCTGAATAAATCAAAGAATAGCTTCTACACTACAGTGCAGATTTAATTTTTTTTCAAGTGATATTGACTATTTGAAATGCACTACAACATGGACCTAACTATGGGCCACCTCCTGGCCCCTTTCATGACCTAGAGACGCCTGGATCCGGGAAACAGGAAGCTGAGTTAAGGAGACCACAGAACCTCCTGTGTACTTCCTCAAGAATCATTGGCTCATTTCATATCACATCACAAAACTGTGCCTCAGGCAGCTTGACCTTCCCTGCCCAATCAGAGTCCATGGTGGAGCAAATCTGAATAACTTTATCTGTCAGATAGCTTGAATAATCCTCTCAATGGCCCAGTAGATGGTCTTAAGGGCCTTCCTACCCAACAGAGACCAAATCAACCTAAACAGAATTACCAGATGACTATCAGCAGATTCAGTAAGGGTGAAAAATATAGAATGGGCCTGACTTCCTGTTAAGGAAAACATGATACTAGTGTGCCAAAAGAAAACTATTGCTACTCTTATCTGTTTGTTCCCTGGACACCATTTCTCTTTCCCCACCCTCCAATCTCCCAGTTTCATCCCCACATATCATTACAATTTGTAATATATCAAGTTAGCATTCATATGCATGCATATATCTTTAACATGCTTTATTGAAAGATGTTTGAGAAGTCAAATGCATTTATACACACACACACACACTTCTCAGTAACCATCAATTAGAACATGTATTATGAAGAAACACATTTCTTTTTAACAGAAATTGACACTAAGTATAACTGCGGTAGTATAATGCTGTCCCAGGATATTTATGTTCATAGAAATTTATTTTTATTACTGTCAATTTGCACCTTTTATACAAAGGAGCCAAAATGACACATTCTATGTATCTTCTGTATTATCTGAATATATTGAAAGGATTATTTGCTCATATAGCACCCTCTCCATCCCCCAAAGAAATGCTCCTTTTACCATGGTAAATATTTATGATGTGCACAGTGGAGTAGAAATAATTCTGAGGGCCTGTGGGGTACAAAATGGTGGCTGTTCAGCCTCAGATAACATTGAGCACCAATAGGAAGGGATAATCAACTTTGAGTTCTGTCCATGGTTCTGAAGATTATAACATGTACCTCCCATTTTGTTGGATCTTGACAGTCTGTTTTCTAACTGCTTGCCATTTAGAATCCTTCAGACTTGCCAATGGCTTTATTTCCCCCCTCTATCTGTTAGTAAAATAAAATTGTGTTCAGCAACATTACACAAAGCCCCAGATTTATTTCATAAATTATTAAAGATAGGTTCCACCCATCCTCTGGTTCATAATTGCATCTTAGTAGAGGTAAAGTGAGACTTGCAGAGGTTGATGATGTTTGTGGGATTCAGAGAGTTAGAAGACTAAACATGGCTTCATAAAGTCTGAAGGATTCAAAAACCTACAATTCTTGAAGCAAGAGTTTCTATGAGGTAACTCCTTGAAAACAACACCTCAGAGATAAATGACATCATCTGCCCTTTCTTTTAATCAAGAGAGCTCAGCTGTCTGAAATCAAGTGGAAACACAGTGCTCTTCAGCTGAATAGCTAAAGGTGCTTGCTTAATGAGCAGCAATGGTCACTTGCTATTTGTTATGCTTGGACAGCAGGTCACATATCCTTGGTGCACAGAGAAAAGAGTAAGTAGACCTGGAAGAAACATCTGAGGTTTTGTGGAAGCAGTTGAAAAGAAATGTAAAGGGCAGCCAGGACAGGGTTTGTGTTCTGTGGAGACTGATGCTTATTTAAACACTGTTTTGGGATGCCTGAGTATTAAGTATTTTTGTTATTCTGCTTGGGATTTTTTCCCCCCCAAAAAATTGTTAAACATAAATCACAAACACAATTCCATAAAAAATGCATTGAATCTCCTGTTGCCTCTGCTATTGCTCAGGGAAGCACAGAGTATGAAACAATACATTTAAGCTTTGGAATTAATCACTTCAGTGCAAAAATAAGAACCGTTCAACAATACAAAGGAATGCTAAAAGACTGCAAATTATTCACATTTAAGAGAATGAGGATGCCATTTATTTTGTGACTGAGAAAATTAGCCAAGGATATCTCCTTGTACAAATATGCTATCATTATACAACTTGTACCACAGGATATTTAAAACAAATGCTACGATAGCCCTCAGCCTTTAACAACTCCAGGAAGGTGGAGAAATATTCCCCAGTGAGCATTTACACTCTTCTAATTATGGAAAGAATAGATTTGGCTGAGACATAGCTCCTGGGAAAGGCATTCTAAGTGGAATGATTTGAGAGCAATCTACATGCAAACATACATCACAACTATGCTTGTCTTCTATATGACATTTACGGGGGAGGGGAGGTGATCTTCCTCTTGACACATTGCCTACATTACAGAGATACCTAAATGAAAAGTTAGGAAATGCTGAGGCTCACCAAGGTGAAGTGGTGATATATGCATGTTGGATTGTGTTTTCAATTTGAAAGCAAGCTATGAAAATGAGAACTCACATACTGAGTCAGTCAAATTTCACAGGGATTACTCTCCACTAAATTGTTGTTCTATAAAATGGATTTTACAAACAGCACATGGGCAATTGTGAAGCAGAGCATCATTAAAGAATGATTTCATCACTCACTGAAATTGTATTCTAGTACTACAGATTTGTATGCAATCGGTGCAGACATTTTGTTTCTTCATGTGTTAAAATATGAACATTTCTATACATAATTACGAGATGGTAACGTTTAGCAATGAAGTCCTCATTGTACCATTATAAAGAGCAGATTCAAGCAATGATTGCATACAACAATATATACAACAAATGCGATATTATGGAAGTGATGGTTTCTTCCTGGATTAAAATTGGAATTATAGTCCACATCACTTAAAAAGATTATGTTCTGGATTTTATATAAATATGGATGAGCTTATTCTTACAAATTCAGAAAATTTCAAATTAATATTATCTTTTCTTTTGTACTGTAATTTTTTGCCTGAGCCTTTTGATTTTAATAGGAGCTTTTGCTTTGTTAGCTTTTCTTTTTGTCTTCTCTTATCAATTCTTGGATATCGTTTAGGAGGAATTGGCTGCCTAGGTATAGCATAGCACTTAGACTTATACAGTGGTACCTCGGTTCGCGAACTTAATTCGTGAACCGACTCTGTTCGCGATCCGAATTGGTTGTGAAGCGAGGCACAATTTCCCATAGGGTTCAATGTAAATCCGGTTAATCCGTTCTGACCTTGTTTTTTGGTCGTGATTCTTGAACTGACTCTGTTCGCGAACAGAATTAGTCGTGAACAGAGGCACAGTTTCCCATAGGGTTCAATGTAAATCCGGTTAATCCGTTCTGACCTTGTTTTTTGGTCGTGATTCTTGAACTGACTCTGTTCGCGAACAGAATACGTTCGTAGATAAAATGTCCGCGGCTCCGGTTCGTGAAGTGAAACGGGGTTCGTGAATCCGAGCATTTTTACAAACTTTTCTGTTCGTGAAGCTAGGCGGAGTTCGTGAAGCGAGGCGGAGTTCGTGAAGCGGAGCATTTTTTACGAACTTTTCCGTTCGTGAACCGAAACGGTGTTCGTGAACCGGAGCACATTTTTTGGAAAATTTCTGTTCGTAAACCGAATTGGTTGTGAACAGAGGCGTTTGTGAACCGAGGTACCACTGTATAGTGCTTTACAGCCCTCTCTATGTGGTTTACAGAGTCAGCATATTGGCCCAACAATCTACGTTCTCATTTTACCAACCTCAAAGGTGGAACGCTGAGCCAACCTTGAGCCGGTCAGGATCGAACTCCTAGCAGTTGGGAGAATTAGCCTGCAATTCTGTATTCTAACCACTAATCACTATCAGGGCTTTTAGGTATTAAGAACCAAATAGGATTCTGGTTGTTTTAAATGAATAAATGGAGTTGAGGCAGGGGTAAAATTCAGCAGGTTCTGGCAGGTTCTGGAGAACTGGTAGCGGAAATTTTGAGTAGTTTGGAGAACTGGCAAATACCACCTCTGGCTGGCCCCAGAGTGGGTGGGAATGGGGATTTTACAGTATCCTTCTCGCCACACCCACAGAACTGGTAGTAAAAAAAATTGGATTCCACCACTGAGTTAAGGGATGTTTCCTAATACCTTGCAATTTTTTCACAAAATTCAGAATTTCTGCTTTTGGATTGGTGGTGATTCAGGTCTCTCTCTTCATCTTACAACTGGACATGCCCATTATTAACCCCCCCCCCCCATAACAATTCTTCCTCTCCACCTTCCTGAGGAGATTATTGTATTTATTAATGGACAAAAATATATTCCACTTATATATAACCACTTAGCTAAGAATATGCAGTGGGTGCATTTAGTCAATACTGTATTTCTGTACATAATCTGAAAAGTAATTCAAACATGGTTATTGCACTTCTGAATTTAAGTTCTGGTTTTATCATGAGGGCTCCCCCCTCCTTTTTTTTTTTTAGAATGGCACCCCTCAGAGACCAGACAGATTGCAATTCTCTTAGAATTGCACAAGTTTCCAACAAGTCTTTACCATTGGAAGGATGGTATGGGTTGCTTCTACAGGGAAATATTACTTAGGCTGAATGATTTTTCCAGTTGTAAGGCTTTTTGTCCATTAGCTATTATTATTGTATATTTTAACCATTATTTAAAAAGATGTTAACTGAGAGAGAGTTAGCTGTAGCATAAAATGACATTCTGCATAATGATTCTACCCCTGCTTCAATGACTGAAACTATTGGCCCTATGTAAGGCTCAAAAACTTCGCACAAAAACTCAGTTCAGATATCTGATAAAGTGATTCAAACCTTAGATAACAAAGGGAAAGTGAGGAGGAGTGGGAAAGAAGAGAAGGGTAATAAAGAGGGAGTGAGTAAAATTCATGTAATTTTCCCACTGCTGACATGTGGCTCCCCGTAAGAAATTTAACAGAAAAAAATGTGCTCAATCCTTTCTTAGATAGATAAATGTACTGCAGCGAAGAAAAACATTTTAAAATTGTCTATAGACTTGAAGACATATGTTTGCAAAGACCAATGTGGGAGGAAAAGAGATTTCCAATTACATATCTCAAAATTCACAAGTTGCAGAGAAAAAGAAAAGACTATTGAATAAGAGATGACTTTGGAGCTCACATTAGCAGGAATGTTCACCCTATATGAACTGTTTCTATACAGAATATATCATATGCATATAGTAATATGTCAATCTAGCCCAGTCAGGTTCCTTATTGATTCTGAGTAGGGTTTATAGGACTAAGAGTGAAGTACATATCTGAAAAGAGTACTCACATCTATTCTAATACATATTTTTAATGGGAATTGAAATTCTGGCATAAGAAAGTATGGGAAACAAGTTGAAGAAAATTAAATACCACAGCAAAATCACACATATCAAAATAAATCATACAAGATTAGTCTATCAACTTATTTAATAATAATAATAATCTTTATTGTCATTGTAATAATATTGTAATAAAATTACAATGAAATTGGTTCTTTAAGGACTTTAGTGAAATATAGTATAGTTTTGAATGTCCATAGAAATCTTGTTTCATTTCTTTATTTTAAAAAACTGGCTGAAATTCCCAGCTGTAGAATGGATTTACAGGTAGTCCTCGACTTACAACAGTTTACTTAGTGACCATTCGAAGTTACAACAGCAGTAAAAAAAGTGACCTATGATTTTCACACCATTGCAGCATCCCCAGTTTATGTGATTTACATTTGGATGTTTGACAACTGACTTATATTTATGATGGTTGCAGGGTCCCAAGGTCATGTGATCAGCTTTTGCAACCTTCTGACAAGCCAAGTCAATGGGGAAACCAGATTCACTTAACAACCGTGTTACTAATTTAGCCACTGCAGTGTTTCGCTTAACAAATGTGGCAAGAAAAGTTGTAAAATGGGACAAAACTCTCTTAACACATTTCTTACTTGGAGCATAAATTTTGGGCTCGATGGTGGTCATAAGTTGAGGACTACATGTACAGAACTCAAATTCAGATAAATCCAGGATATATTTTTTTCTTTTCTATATGAATAAGGCTGCTCAGACCTCAGACTTACATAATTATTCTCTTTGGGTTTTTTTCTTCTCTTGAGCACAAGTAAGGGTTCAGAAATATACACTTCTACATTTTAAACAAATGACAGTTTTCTATGACATAACAGATGTGGGAAACTGTATTTTGTTTAAATTTGAGCTAGTTCTGTGCCAAAAATATATTTTGCAGCTTTTCACCATTCTTATTCAATTTAATAGCAAAGAAGACAGAAGGATTAAGTAAATTTTATCTGACTTTAGTTATAAGACAGACAATGTGAGCATCATCCCAGTAACTCTATTAAGTAATTATTGCTTCACTAGCATCCCATGATATATATTTTTTCAATGCAAGAAGCTTATGCAGCCAGGGAGGCAGCAAACTAGCAATAGCAATAGCACTTAGTCTTATATACCACTTTACAGTTCTTTACAGCCCTCTCTAAACAGTTAATAGAGTCAGCATATTGCTCCCAACAATCTTTGTCCTCATTTTACCCACCTTGGAAGGATGGAAGGATGAGTCAACCTTGAGCCGGTGAGACCTGAACTGCCAAATTGTAGGCAGCCAGCAATCAGCAGATGTAGCCTGCAGTACTGCACTCTATGCGGTGCACCACCATGGCTTCAAAATGAAGAAGATATGTGCAATAAAAAGGAAACGTGTTTTTAAAAAGGACAGAAAACACTTGTGTGTCATGCAACAATGTTAAGTTTAAAAACAGTGCCAAAATGAAGGTTATACTGAACGATAGATTTCATCACATGGGCTATTCTGAAAATATGGCTTGATCATGGCTCAGTGTTAACGAGGGCCAGAAATCCTCATGCCTAGACATCATTAGACACAATGGTTCATATAAAATCACAAATGGATACATTCATATACAGGATATATATTTTACCCTCCAATGCGAGAAAGAGGATGAGCAGGGAGGAGCCATGTATATCGAAAGCTTGGATCAATTTTTTCACATACTGTAGAAGTTGACATTGTTCCTGGTTCCATCTGAACCAAACAATCGTGAAATAGATGCCTGAAGCAACTTGATTGGCATATGTGCTTTTACGCTTTGTTCTTTCTTTCTCCCTGCTCTTAAAAGCAGCATTCAGTCATCTTTGCTAAGAGTGGAGTATCCTATTGACCCAGCGAACAACTGTCTTGAACAGTGACATACAGTACTGTATTTTAATTACTCCAATCACCCTAAGGTTGTAATGTGAATGCTATACATTATTCCTCATGTCAAAAGGAATGAAGGATATGAGAATAGCTAAACCGAGTGGCAGTAGATGCTTTCTGTACTAACCACCTAAAGAAATCTTAGGAGCTGATGGGAGACAGGTGATATGCAAGCTTAATTTAAAAAAACCATATATTTTTTTAAGATCAGAAACATTTTTATCTTGTATACATACCTTGCTGTGCATAAATTGTCTTAACATTTGGAGAGTCACTCAGTCTCTTCTCTCATCATTTGTCCCCTACCTTTCCTTGGAGATTCCTTTCACACATGAAAGACCATGGCTGTGAATTGCTTATTTAGGCATGGTGGCTTTATTCCTGCCCATTCTCTCCTCCACTTAAGTGAATAAATGTTTGTTAAGTGAATGTTTGCAAAATCTAGACGGAAATAGGTTTTCTTTTTAACTCTAAACAGTTAGCAGTGCGTCCCTTGAGGAGACGAACTGGGAAGAGAAGCTTTCATGAAAAGATAACAAACACAAGGCACTCATTTACTCCTCAATCTGCATCACACATTGCAATGGAAATAAATGAATATTAACCACCTACCCCCAAATACGCTGCTTAATGCAAATTCGACTTTCCCTCCTGGCTTCTGTCTCTTGTTAACTTCCTCAACCTCGCAAGGTCAGAAAAGCTATGGTTTGGACAAAACCATTTAAAAACTAGTGGATTGTGTGTGTGCATGCACCAGGGTTGGGAGGGAGGCAGAAATCCAGGGTTGCTTGCTTCCTTAGTTTAAATTCAGCTAATCCTCACTCCGATTTCAAAATTCTTCGACAAAACAAGAACAGAGGTAGAATGAGATTTTTTTTTTAAAGTCAAACAAAGGGATTGTTTTCAACCTCTTAATATTAATACCAGTCAGGGTTGGGTGCTTGGGAGACAGAGGGCTTAAAAAGGAGGTGATATAAAATTCTGAGCATCTACACAGTTGCCTCTCTCCTGGGATTCCACTGAGGGACACTTTTTAAATCTGTTGCCTGATCCATCCCATTTTCAGATATGACTTTTCTTTTGCTGGTTTCTCCCCGCCACCCCCCAAACCAAATTTTCTGATCCCATTGTGTTCTGGTATGGAAAGTTATCATACCAACAGAGTCTGGAGTCCCTTTACGTATTTCTTTCAAATGTTACTTTGGGTTATTAAGAATAAAGGGAGAGAGAAAGGGACAGAAAAAGAACATAACAGAAAACGATTATCCTTGCCTATTTTTGCAGCAATTACATTCCAATGGTCATTAACATTTAGCAACCCTCCCATCCCATTGAGGAAGGTGGCCCACAAAATTGTTTGTCTTGTTCAGTTAAAACAGGGGTCTCCAACCTTTGCAACTTTAAGTCTGAAGGACTTCAGCTCCCAGACTTCTCCAGCCAGCTTTGCTGGCTGGAGAAGTCTGGGAGCTGAAGTCCTTCAGACTTAAAGTTGCAAAGGTTGGAGACCCCTGAGTTAAAAGGTAAAAGGTTCCCCTCGCACATATGTGCTAGTCGCTCCCAACTGTAGGGTGTGTGTGCTCATCTCTGTTTCAAAGCTGAACAGCCAGTGCTGTCCAAAGATGTCGCCATGGTCATGTGGCCGAAGGTGCACGGAACACTGTTACTTTCCCACCAAAGGTGGTTCCTAATTTTCTTCTTGCATTTTTATATGCTTTCAAACTGCTAGGTTGGCAGAAGCTGGGACAAGCAACCTGAGCTCACTCCATTACATGGCACTAGGGATTCAAACTGCCAAACTGCTGACCTTTCTGATCGACAAGCTCAGCGTCTTAGCCACTGAGCCACCGTGTCCCTATACTTCATTCAGTTACATAGCTATAATGGTGGGTTCCAGATCCCGTCACAGCCAGTATGCTGCAATGGGGCTGGGCATCCACCACGTGCACGCACACTATGCACGCATGCGCACCCACCACCCTACAATACTCCAGCTGCTCCGCAGAGCATTACACAGGCACCATATGCTGCGCGCACATGAACAAATGGCCTGGTTGGGTCAAATACCAGTAAGGAACGTACTGCGTACTGGAACATAGCAGCCGGAACCCACCACTGCATAGCTAAATTTGATCAGCATGGTTTACTTAATATGCTCCCCACAAATGTAAGCTTTACTATTACATTTTGCTTAATCATACTCGGGAATAATTTGTCCAACCCTGACAATATTACTTCCAAAAAGTACAATCTTCCAAGGGGGGGGGGGGGAATGGTTACCCTTCCTCTTAAAGGGATGGAATACAGTCTGGTTCCCAGTAATTTCCCATGCCTTCTTAGTACAGGGCAGCGGGCCTCTTAAAGCTCCCTTTCTTATCTGCTTCTTTCCTGCAAATAAGTTTTGTTTTGTTTTTTGGGAAGAGGATTTGAGTGCAAAAGCCTGGGCTTTCTGAATTGCTCCCAAACTTTGGTGCTTAAACCCCCAGCTTCCCTCCTTCAAAAAACGTATGTTTAGATTTTCTCCTCAACCTGGCTTTTTTTTTTTTTAACTTTGGTTAATAATTTTAACTGAGTTTGAGGGGGGAGGGGAAGTCTATATGTTATTTTAATTAGAAAGCTGGGATATAAATTGAAATGAGTAAGTAAATAATCCCTCAGCTAAATGAATAGACATTTCTGAAATATATCAAGGAAGTCCTAGTGTATTTTGTCCGACCACATTTTGAACTGGGAGTAATAAAACTTGCCATCTAAACAAAGTTTAACTCTGGAGGATCATTAACAGCAGAGTCTAAAATTGCCTGTACTACTGGTTTGCAGCCAGACCTGCTTATTCCCAAACTCTCTTTTATTCTATTCTGTTTCTTCCATTGATTTTTCCCCCCTTCAAGATTCCGCTTTTCAACTTATTTTTTTCTATTTGTATTAATTAATTTATTGACTTATTGAGAAAAAAACCTTAGTCACCTCTCCATAAAACTACCAAATGTGCCACCTGCCCCCCCCAAAAAAACCTCTAAAATACAATTATGAAATAATAAGATGGCAAAATTGACTGCTTTAAATAGAGACAAGCACATATCAAGCATGTTTTTACCTGGAAACTGCTTCTAGAGTTTGTGGTCGATACAGGAAAAAAAATGAAACTCTGACTTGGGTTTTGTTGATTAAGTTACTTTATCATTACAGAAATGGCTAGCATTTGGTAAGCTGGCAGGGTAATAAGTTATTTTGTATTTTCTGTAGTGAAAAATGTTGGAAGTCGTTTTTTTCCATTTCCCTTTTTATACTTATATATCCTTTTTCTATCAACTACATTTATTTGTATTTGTATTGTATTATTTGTATTTTACATTATTATAAAAAAGGAATATGTTTACTTATAAGAAAGGCAAACCCTGAGTGTAATGTAAAGCCTCCCCTGAAGAATAAACAATGCAGATTAAAATCCTAGCTGAAACTAATAAACCACCCCTATAAATGTATTCAATCAAGTGATATACTTTTGCGTGTATACAAAGACTGGAGATCAGAGATTGTAAAACTTCAAAACAGTTTTGACCTGGTGACGGCCTAGATTAATCCTTGCAGTTTTCTTGGAGGCATTTTCAGAAGTGATCTGCTGCTGCCTCCCCCCACCCCAAAGATTGAGAGAGAGAAAGTCATCCAGCTAGACTAATAATAATAATAATAATAATAATTTAATTTCTATCCCGCTCTCTCTCCCCAAGGGGACTCGAGGCGGGGCACAGGCAATTAAAAATACAAATAGACCACAAACAAATACAAAATACAAAGTTAAAAATAAATTAAATAAATCCTGCGCTAAAACCCATAACTAAACTAAAAATTACCCCTAAAAAACCCTGACCTAAAAAGAGACTACCCAAGGCCGGCCAGACGAAAAAAGTGCGTCTTTAATTTTAAGCGGAAGGAGCGGAGGTCCGTGGTTGTCCTGATATCGGGGGGAAGGTCATTCCAGAGGGCTGGGCCCGCCACAGAGAAGGCCCTTCCCCTGGGCGTCGCCCGCTGACAAAGTCTAGTGGACGGCACCCGGAGAAGTCCCTCTCTGTGGGAGCGAATCGGCCGTGAGGATGTATGGGGCAGGATCCGATCCCGCAGGTAGCTAGGTCCCGAGCCATGGAGCGCTTTGAAGATGGTAACTAACACCTTGAAGCGCACCCGGAAGACGACAGGTAGCCAGTGCAGCTCGCGCAACAGCGGTGTTACATGGGCAAACCTAGAGGTGCCCATAATTGCTCGCGCGGCTGCATTCTGGACCAACTGAAGCCTCCGGGTACACCTCAAGGGGAGCCCCATGTAGAGAGAGTTGCAATAATCCAGTCGGGATGTCACGAGAGCATGAGTGACTGTGCGAAGGGCGTCCCGATCCAATAGGGGGCGCAACTGGCGTACCAGGCGAACCTGGTAAAACGCCCTCCTGGCCACGGCTGTCACTTGATCTTCCATGGACAGCCGGGTATCCAGGAGGACACCCAAGTTGCGCGCCCCATCCACAGGGGCAAGATGTTCGCCCCCTATGGCCAGCGTTGGAGAGAGCTGGTTGAATCGGGCAGCCGGAAACCACAGCCACTCGGTCTTGGTCGGGTTGAGCCTAAGTCCGTTACTTCCCATCCAGATCCGCACGGCTTCCAGGCACTGGCACATCACCGCTACGGCATCGTTGGGGTGGTTTGGGGTAGATATGTACAGCTGGGTGTCATCAGCGTACAGGTGGTACTCTACCCCAAAACCACGGATGATCTCGCCCAGCGGCTTCATGTATGCGTTAAACAGGAGAGGCGAGAGGACCGACCCCTGAGGCACCCCGCATGTGAGGGGTCTCGGGGTCGACCTCTGCTCTCCTGCCCGCACAAATTGCGATCGGCCAGAGAGGTAGGAGGAGAACCACCGTAAAACGGTGCCTCCCACCCCCAACCCCCCCAGCCGATGCAATAGGATACCATGGTCGATGGTATCGAAAGCCGCCGAGAGGTCTAATAGGACCAGGATGGAGGAACATCCCCCATCTCTGGCCCTCCAGAGATCATCTACCAACGCGACCAATGCCGTCTCGGTGCTATGCCCGGGCCGAAAGCCGGACTGGCGCGGATCTAGATAGTCAACTTCCTCCAGGTGACGGGGAAACTGTTGTGCCACCACACTCTCAACAACCTTCGCCAAAAAGGGAAGGTTGGAGACTGGACGGTAGTTGTTCAAAAGAGCTGGGTCCAAAGAGGGCTTCTTGAGGAGGGGCCTCACCATGGCCTCTTTTAGGGAGGCAGGCAAGGAACCCTCACTCAAGGATGCGTTGACAACCTCTTGGAGCCAGCCTCGTGTCACCTCCCAGGATGCCAGTACAAGCCAGGAGGGGCACGGATCCAATAAACATGTGGTGGCTCGCAGTCGCCCACGTAGCCTGTCCATATCCTCGGAAGTAACGGAGTCAAACTCCTCCCAAACAAGATCTCCCCCGTGGCATCCCACTGGGCCATGAATGGGGGTTAGCTCACTCTGTATCTGGGCGGTTTTCTCCTGCAGAAAAATCACAAATTCCTCTGCTCTACCCTGTAGCGGGGCTTCCCGCTCCCTCTGTTGAAGGAGGGAGCGGGTCACCCTAAACAGGGCGGCAGGGCGGTTTTCTGCGGATGCTATGAGAGTGGCACAATGATGACGTTTGGCCACCCTCAGCGCCACAATGTAAGTCCGTAAATGGGCTCTTACCTGTGTCCGGTCAGATTCAGAGCGGCTAGCCCTCCATCTTCTCTCTAGGCATCTCTTGCGGCGTTTCATCACCCGCAGCCCCTCAGTGAACCAAGGAGCCAGGGTGGTTCGCCGCCGCAAGAGAGGCCGCAAGGGCGCGACCCGATCTAAGGCTCCCACGGCCGCACTATTCCATGCGGCCGTGAGGTCCTCCATCGGGGCGCGGGTCAGGGATACAGGAAATGGCCCAAGCGCTGTCTGGAACCCATCCGGGTCCATCAAGCGCCTGGGGCGGTACCAGATTGGTGACTCTGGTTCCGCCTCCCCGCGGAGGGGAGCAGCGGTCGGAAAGTCGAGCCGGAGAAGTGAGTGGTCTGACCATGACAAGGGTGTGATGACTATATCCCCTGTACCCAGATCACTTTTCCATTGGCCCGAGACGAAGATGAGGTCCGGCGTATGTCCACCCTCGTGGACATACTAAAAGCCATGGCCTCTTCCAAGCCTAGTATATTTAGCTACTGCATCATAGTCCTTATGCATATAAATGTATGTATGTATGTATGTATGTATGTATGTATGTATGTATGTATGTATGATCTATTTGTCTGCCTGCCTGTCTATCTCTTCCTTCCTCTGTCTTGTCTTCTCTTGTCTTTTCTTGTCTTTTCTTGTCTTCTCTTGTCTTCTCTTGTCTGTCTGTCTGTCTGTCTGTCTGTCTGTCTGTCTCCCCATCCTCATCCACATCCCATCTGGAGATATATGAGCCTCGATGGTGCAGTGGGTAGAGTGCAGTAGTGCAGGCAACTTCTGCGGACTGCTGGCTGCCTGCAATTTGGCAGTTCAAATCCAGGCTCAAGGTTGACTCAGCCTTCCATCCTTCCAAGGTGGCTAAAATGAGGACCCAAATTGTTGGGGGTAATAGGCTGGCTCTGTAAAAGTACTTAGAGAGGGCTGCAAAGCACTGTAAAGCGGTATATAACTCTAAGTGCTGTTGCTATTGCTACATATAATATCTCTCACATACAGTGGTACCTCAGTTCACGAACTTAATTCGTGAACTGATTCTGGTCGCGAACCGAATTGGTTGTGAACCGAGGCACAGTTTCCCATAGGGTTTAATGTAAATCCGGTTAATCCGTTCTGATCTTTTTTTTGGTTTTATTTCTTGAACTGACTCTGGTCGCGAACCGAATTGGTTGTGAACCGAGGCACAGTTTCCCATAGGGTTTAATGTAAATCCGGTTAATCCGTTCTGATCTTTTTTTTTGGTTTTAATTCTTGAACTGACTCTGGTCGCGAACCGAATTGGTTGTGAACCGAGGCACAGTTTCCCATAGGGTTTAATGTAAATCCGGTTAATCCATTCTGATCTTTTTTTTTGGTTTTAATTCTTGAACTGACTCTGGTCGCGAACCGAATTGGTTGTGAACCGAGGCACAGTTTCCCATAGGGTTTAATGTAAATCCGGTTAATCCATTCTGATCTTTTTTTTGGTTTTAATTCTTGAACTGACTCTGGTCGCGAACCGAATTGGTTGTGAACCGAGGCACAGTTTCCCATAGGGTTTAATGTAAATCCGGTTAATCCATTCTGATCTTTTTTTTTGGTTTTAATTCTTGAACTGACTCTGGTCGCGAACCGAATTGGTTGTGAACCGAGGCACAGTTTCCCATAGGGTTTAATGTAAATCCGGTTAATCCATTCTGATCTTTTTTTTGGTTTTAATTCTTGAACTGACTCTGGTCGCGAACCGAATTGGTTGTGAACCGAGGCACAGTTTCCCATAGGGTTTAATGTAAATCCGGTTAATCCATTCTGATCTTTTTTTTGGTTTTAATTCTTGAACTGACTCTGGTCGCGAACCGAATTGGTTGTGAACCGAGGCACAGTTTCCCATAGGGTTTAATGTAAATCCGGTTAATCCATTCTGATCTTTTTTTTTTGGTTTTAATTCTTGAACTGACTCTGGTCGCGAACCGAATTGGTTGTGAACCGAGGCACAGTTTCCCATAGGGTTTAATGTAAATCCGGTTAATCCATTCTGATCTTTTTTTTGGTTTTAATTCTTGAACTGACTCTGGTCGCGAACCGAATTGGTTGTGAACCGAGGCACAGTTTCCCATAGGGTTTAATGTAAATCCGGTTAATCCATTCTGATCTTTTTTTTTGGTTTTAATTCTTGAACTGACTCTGGTCGCGAACCGAATTGGTTGTGAACCGAGGCACAGTTTCCCATAGGGTTTAATGTAAATCCGGTTAATCCATTCTGATCTTTTTTTTTGGTTTTAATTCTTGAACTGACTCTGGTCGCGAACCGAATTGGTTGTGAACCGAGGCACAGTTTCCCATAGGGTTTAATGTAAATCCGGTTAATCCATTCTGATCTTTTTTTTGGTTTTAATTCTTGAACTGACTCTGGTCGCGAACCGAATTGGTTGTGAACCGAGGCACAGTTTCCCATAGGGTTTAATGTAAATCCGGTTAATCCATTCTGATCTTTTTTTTTGGTTTTAATTCTTGAACTGACTCTGGTCGCGAACCGAATTGGTTGTGAACCGAGGCACAGTTTACCATAGGGTTTAATGTAAATCCGGTTAATCCATTCTGATCTTTTTTTTGGTTTTAATTCTTGAACTGACTCTGGTCGCGAACCGAATTGGTTGTGAACCGAGGCACAGTTTCCCATAGGGTTTAATGTAAATCCGGTTAATCCATTCTGATCTTTTTTTTGGTTTTAATTCTTGAACTGACTCTGGTCGCGAACCGAATTGGTTGTGAACCGAGGCACAGTTTCCCATAGGGTTTAATGTAAATCCGGTTAATCCATTCTGATCTTTTTTTTTGGTTTTAATTCTTGAACTGACTCTGGTCGCGAACCGAATTGGTTGTGAACCGAGGCACAGTTTCCCATAGGGTTTAATGTAAATCCGGTTAATCCATTCTGATCTTTTTTTTGGTTTTAATTCTTGAACTGACTCTGGTCGCGAACCGAATTGGTTGTGAACCGAGGCACAGTTTCCCATAGGGTTTAATGTAAATCCGGTTAATCCATTCTGATCTTTTTTTTGGTTTTAATTCTTGAACTGACTCTGGTCGCGAACCGAATTGGTTGTGAACCGAGGCACAGTTTCCCATAGGGTTTAATGTAAATCCGGTTAATCCATTCTGATCTTTTTTTTTGGTTTTAATTCTTGAACTGACTCTGGTCGCGAACCGAATTGGTTGTGAACCGAGGCACAGTTTCCCATAGGGTTTAATGTAAATCCGGTTAATCCATTCTGATCTTTTTTTTGGTTTTAATTCTTGAACTGACTCTGGTTGCGAACCGAATTGGTTGTGAACCGAGGCACAGTTTCCCATAGGGTTTAATGTAAATCCGGTTAATCCGTTCTGATCTTTTTTTTGGTTTTAATTCTTGAACTGACTCTGGTCGCGAACCAAAGCGGAGTTTGTGAACCGGAGCATATTTTGATGAATTTTTCTGTTCGTGAACCGAGTTGTTTGTGAACAGAAGCGTTCGTGAACCGAGGTACCACTGTATATAATACTTACCAGAAGCCCCACTTTAAAAATGCCATAACAACAAAAGTATACCATTAATCTAATTAATAACTGCTGATTAAAATTAAATGCCTGTAAAATAAGGCTTCTCATTTATAAAATCAATCCATCTTTTATCTATGTAATGTACCTTAAGCACTTTCCATCACAAACAAGAACCCAGAGACATTAAGGCTATGAAGATTCTGAAGAATTGGAAATGCTTGAAACCAATATGAGTGGAACACTTTGCCCTTTATTAAGATCTCAAAGCTTTTTTAGGCTTCTTTGTAATCTTGAAAACAGGTGTTACTACTTTAAGACTCAGGTTAACTTTAAGTAGATTTCTCAAAACAGCATCTTTACCCCAGAAATCTCACATAAAAAACTGAGGAGAAAATGAGAGAGGGTTTGACTCGTTACATTCAAAACACCTTTTCTATATCATTTTTAAATGAGTCTAACACAGGTGTGCAGCCTTCTTTCCTCCCATCAAAAATAAACGGGGGCAGGGAAAAAAAACCAACTGTACTATCAACTCTGTAACTAGGCAAATCTTCAAAAGCATCCACACTTATCCACAGGGAAATGTTAGGTCAATTGGATGTATATCCTTTTATTTTAAGAACATTTTTAAGGAAATGGTTTCCTATCTGGTAAATCAATAAAACAGTTTATAAACAAATATCACAAAACTGTAGTATTAATAATATATATATATACAATATTTGAAGTTTAAGCAGAAATTAGGATAGATGAATTAATATTATCTGCCTAAAGGAAACGAAGTATTCTTTTTCTGATTGACAGGAAGATGGGATGCCATTACAGTACTCAACAAGACTGCTGCTCTGATCATGTGACATTTCACCATGATGAGTGTGCCAAGACAAGAACCTCTCATGGTTATGCATGTCTGATGGAAAACTGTGCTTTATGGGGCCATGTTCTGAGTCACTGTTAGAACTGTTAGGTAGACACCAGCATTTGAACTGTGCCCAGAAACATGTTAGCAACTAAGATTCCTGATGAAGTATTGTTGACATATCACATGCAACCAGTTGTATCAGCAAGCAATGCTGCATTGAATATTATACTGGCATTTCCAAACGGTCTTCAAAGGCAACGTGTGTCACCGGCTTGTAACTAAGATATTGTAGTAGGATTTATAGCTGTTGCACTCTCCAAGTTAATGAAAAGCACCATATATCCCACGAATCACTTGCATCTCTACTGACAATTGCAACTCACATATGTTCCCACTCTAGTTCTATAGTCAGCTGAGTTATTTATCAGCTTATTTGAGTTAGGCTTTTGTTTTGTTTTTTGCTATTGTTATGGGCTCCTCTGAAGCTGAAGATTGCCAACTGCAGGAGCGAGCAACCAATACAATACAATAACAGAGTTGGAAGGGTCCTTGGAGATCTTCTAGTCCAACCCCCTGCCCAGGCAGGAAGCCCTACACCATTTCAGACAAATGGCTATCCAATCAAAACCACATCAGCCTAAAATCTGCAGGAGGAAGTACAGAAGAATAAGGTGATGTGCAACATAATCCTGACAAACTATCAGCCCACAGGCACATTAGCAGCTTTCAAAAGCAGAAGAAATGAGATCCTCAAGAAGTAAAGATGCCAATGCCCATGATTAACCTGCATTTGATCCATGGACTATTTTGGACTACATTGGCTCTCTGTCACTGCTACCTATTATTTCCTTAACCTGTGCTCAGTTTGTCTCCTACAGCTTCACTTTCAATTGTCCTCTAAATTGCCCATGCTGCACCATTATTTTCCAGTGTTTCCATGAATCGGCACACCTGGCTCATTGCCTGCCCTTGTAATTTACTTCAATATACTCATCCATAAGCTGCTTGCAAATTGAGTTGGTGTATTTGATAAGCCTGAAGCAGGACAGTCATCACCTTGAATTTCATTTCTTCCAAATATTGGTTTGACACTCCCATACGATTTCATTCGATTTCAATAAGAAAAGCAAAAATCCGTCTTATTTTAGATCCTTGCATTGCATGATCTCTGGTTTCATGTCAATAATAAAATGACAAGATGAGATAGTGCATAGTAATTTTATTAGATGTCTCTCTTAGTCTTTTATAATGATAGTTTTTTTGTACTTTTGAATGTTTTATAAAATTGTTTTTATGATTGTTTTATACATGACCCAGAAACATGTTGAATGAGATGGGCAGCCATATAAATATGACAAACAAACTATCTTTCTAGACTATGTTGGAACACAACAAATTAAATACAGTGGCCCCAATTCCCCATTTATCCAGTCTATCCAAAGGAATGCTGTAATTAGTGGTGTCAAAATAGCACCCAAAGACAAAGATAAAATAAAAGAGAAACAGATGCATATTTCGTATTCTTTTTTCTTTGTGTCCATCAAGTTACCAACAGAATTTCTATGCAATCACAACTTGCTAATAGCTCTGAAAAAAAATGAAGACTAAAATAATAGTGGAATATATAATATGAACATTTTTGCCATTTTGCAATACAAATCCTCTTAAAATAAAATTTTAAAATAAAAAATTATTTTAAAAATAAAATATGTAAATAAGTATGAATCATTTTTCACAGTTAAATAATTAAAATGTATGCTCAAGTAGTTCATTTCTTCATATATTTATTTTCTTATGATCCTTCCCATAGTAGTAATCATTCCCATATCTTATCAATTCCATTTTGCATATCAAGGAAATTTTTCTTGAGAGTTCTTCAGCAGCTGTACTTAATTCCTTTCTAAATGTCAAACTGACACATTAATAGTAAGAGAGAGACCAATTTCTCTGTTACCATTCTCTATAAAGCAAAGTACAGCTAGTACTGCAAATGTTCTCAGTTCTTTATGTCTCTATTTACTTAGCTAAACTGCTGTACTGAAAGCGGCCTCATACTTTTTGCAGAAGTAATTATGCTTATGAATTTTTTAAAAAATATTATTTTTAATTGTGGAGATGCTTGCACTGCAATTCATTTTATTAATGTAAATAATTCAGTGAGTAAATGAAGCCATGCCATGAATCTGTTTCTATAGGTTTGCATTTGCATGTATGTGTGTGTTCTTAATCAATGGATAAAGCCTGCCACAGAGCAGAAATATAGATTTAAAATGCTAGTTAAATATTTTAAAATATGAAAAACTTTAAGGAACGTATTTATTTTTATTTATTATTTATTATTATTGTTTTTATGCAAAATAGTGGAATTTTCATGCACATTTCTTTTGGTTAGATTTGATATGTATGTATGTATGTATCTATGTGTGTGAGTGTGTGTGTGTATGTGTGTGTGTGTGTGTGTATTTATTGATCAGCTCAAAAAACCTAACACACATATAAAAAAAAAATTACACAACGGAACTCATGGCTTTCTGTCTAGATGGTCTCTGGTGATAAGCCGAAAGGCAGAAAACAGTATGTCTTCTCCCTTAATTGGGGCCTAACAAGGTGTTGTAGAACAAAATATATACTTATCCTCCTGTCTCAGCTGAGTAGGAAGAGAACCTGGTGGCTCAAGTGGCTAAGGCAGTTGCCTAGCATGTAATACAGCCCCGGTTCGAATCCCAGTAAGGGTATGGCTAGCTGATGAGAGCCAAAAAGCTCGAAATAGATCTATACTAGTCTCCCTGATTTATTTATTGATCAGCTCAAAAAACCTAACACACATATTAAAAAAATTACACAACGGAACTCATGGCTTTCTGTCTAGATCAGAGGTCTCATTCTCTACACAATCTATATATATCATTGGTGCCGTACTTGAAAGGAACGTTGTGTGAAAATCTGGAAGCGATTGGTGCAGTACTTTCGGAGATTAGCAGTTTTGAACAAACCGCTTGTATATGTGCCTATGTGTACCTGCAAGAAAATTAAATTTTTCATTAGGAACATATTCAACATTTAAAAAGTGTTTTTTTACAAACTTAAAAAGAACTGTACATTATGGGAGTTCTGTTGTATTCATTCCAAAGCAGGCATAGTCTAAACCAGGGGTGTCAAACTTGCAGTGTCACATTGCCATCATGTGATGTCTTGTGACTTTTTCATCCTTCACTAAACCAGGAATGGCCGTGGCCAGTGCATGATGCATCTGGACCATGGGCCACAAGTTTGACACCCCTGGTCTAAACCAAACAAGATCTGAAACTAAACTCTAGACAATCCAGGGTCTAAAATAGTTCTGGATGTTCCAGACCGAGAAACAATAGGACTCAGAACAAGCTTATGAAAGAAGAAGGTTACATAATACATAATCTGCCAATCTTTCATTTGTGTGCTATCATAGGCATACAAACTGTATTTCAGGTAATACCTGAGTCTGTGAAAAAGATGGAGGGGAAACAGATAATGTTTTTTGCAAACTCAAGCTCTGATGGGAGAGGACAAATTAAAATGAGCCATGAAGCTGGCATAAAAATAGGAATGTAATTGAAGGAAGGAAGGAAGGAAGGAAGGAAGGAAGGAAGGAAGGAAGGAAGGAAGGAAGGAAGGAAGGAAGGAAGGGACCAAGGCCCAGGAAACACAAATGATCTCTACCTTTGCTACCAGATTCTTCACTACCAGAATCAAAAATATAAATAACCATTATTGGAGAACACTCGGAAAAAATAATTAGTCATCACTATTATCCCTTTTTAATCCTTGACCTGCTAAATTAAAAAAAATGCAGAAAGAGGTCAAAACTCAACAAGTTCAAACGTGCACATGGACTGCATTAGTACTTTCCAAGCATATGAAAAGAAGGTGCACATCTAAACCTAAGCTTTGCCACCCAAACCGCTAGAAGGTTTGTTGTTTCTTTTTGCTTTTTGCCCATCGTCCCTGTTGATTGTGGAATTTTCAGAGTGCATTTGAAGATGAAGATACTCACTACATAAAAGCATTCTGAATCTCAGCATTAACAGGAAACAAGCTTAGGGAGAGAATGATTGAAGTGGCATAAAAGCATTGGGAATAAAATAAAATTTGAAATAAATAAATGCACACATACTGAACACTTTTTCAGAGCCTGAACAGCATACATGACTCAACATGGGGCTCCCCTTGAGGTGCACCCGGAGACTGCAGCTAGTTCAGAATGGAGCCACGTGGGGGATTCTGGCAGTCTCTCGTTATTGCCAAGTAACACCTCTCCTGCCCGAGCTGCACTGGCTGCCTGTGGCCTTCCGGGTGCGCTTCAAGGTGTTGGTAACCATCTTCAAATCGCTCCATGGCACGGGACCTGGGTATTTGCGAGACCGCCTCCTACCACATACCTCCCTTCGACCTGTCCGCTCGCACAGGGAGGGCCTCCTCAGGGTGCCGTCTGCCAGTCAATGCCGGCTGGCAGCCCCCAGGGGAAGGGCCTTCTCTGTGGCAGGTCCGGCTCTCTGGAATGACCTGCCCCCCAATATTTGCACCATCACGGACCTACGCCTCTTCCGCCGGGAGCTCAAATCACACTTTTTTCATCTGGCCGGCCTGGCTTAGAGTTTAATAATGTAAATTTAATTTTTAATAGAGGGTTTTATAGTTTTAATCTTTGTAGCACAGTTATATTTAATTTAATTCGGTTTTAAATTGTGGATTGCATTTATACGGTGTGTATGTTGTTGTTTTTACTTTTTATCTTCTGTGCACCGCCCCGAGTCCCACTGTGGAGATGGGGCGGTATAAAAATATGATTTAAATAAATAAATAAATAAATAAACATAAAGAAGTAAAAATAGAATAGCAAAGCCCAGATATACCAGTATTCAGATGTAGTATTGTCTTCAAAGATCCTCAGATGCCCTTCAGAGCTCTTCTAAAAGATAATATGGTGGGACAGTTTGGATATCTCATCCTTTCTGTAATGATTCTATTCCATCATTTCTTCTATATTAGTGTGACTTTTGTCCTGTGGCAAGTTGTCCCATGGTGAGTTGGTCATGGTAAGTTGGCCATGGCAAGTTGGCCATGGCAAGTTGGCCATGCAAGTTGCCCTAGATTCATTCCAGGGATAGTAGTTAGAGAGCTCAAGGATGAAGACCCTCAGCATGGTACCCTCAGCATTCCCTCAGACATGAAACCCTTCACAAGCTGTCTGTCTAGAGTTTACCAGGTGCTTCAGAGAAAGCAGCTTTGGTTATATCTAGATTCTGAAACATGTAAGGCTTTAAGATTGAACACAAACCCCTTGATTTCAATTGCACTTGGAATCCATCTCACAGCTCACAGCTGTGAGCAGTAGTGGTGGCATTACTTGGGCAATTATTGGGCAATTATTATTTGGAGGGTGGGTTTTTTTTTTAATTCAAAATGAGTGTTTTGAAAATCATATGAATGGGGATAGAGTAGAGAGACATCTCTAGTTAAAATCATCCTATTATCCTATAAATAAGTTACCAGTAAAAGTCTCACTTCAGCACTAAATCTCATAAGATAATATAGATCCAAGTCACACGAGACAAGTCAACATCAACTCAAGTCAACAAAAAGTGACCAAAACAGCTGAATATACGTTTCCATCTGGAACCATGCAGTACTGGATTCTGTTCAGAATAAAATAGCTCTGTCTTACATACCATCTGGAGCCAACAGTCCACAACTCTATGCTCCTACAAAGTTCATCTGAACACAGATAATTTTGTACATGGAATCACTTTCTCTGGTCATCTGTATTTGAATTTCTGTAGTTCTCTTGGAGGAAACAAAGAGAACTACAGAAACATGGAAACATGTTATTGCACAAGATCAGTCCCTCTATGTTCAATTTGAAAAAACTACAGAATCATGACTGTGGTCTTGGCAGGATCAAGATTAAATTTTGGGGAAAATATGGCAGGAAGCAAATACACTTGCGATTTCAGCTTAATAAATGTAGTCTTATTGTAGTCTTATTCATGCTATTATTAGTGCTGTTACTACTTTGCATATTATTAGCAGAATGTTTACAACCTTAGATCCTAGCAGGTATAATCATCCAGATTAATCAATCCTCCAAAAAAGGGAAGTTTGTTAGAAAAATACTGTTTTTTGTCCATGGAATAATTATAAAGTCATGACACGGAGTAACTGATACGAAAGCTATAGATTTTTAAAATGGCAAGTCAAGAAATATGTGCAAAGATTTGTGTTTGATGACTAATTGCAGCTATGTGGTGATGCTAAACCAAACACATAATTAAGGAATTTGCATTATCCAGTTCAGATGACACATCTAACATCCCATCAGGAAGTGCTGGAATCAGCTATGCATTCAATTAAAGTTGCATTTATTTTCAAATCAGCTTGCTTTCATCCAGAGGCATTTTTAAAATGCTCTTCTGAGCCAAAACAAAAACAAGTTGCTTTTAAATTTTAGAAAGAGGCCCTGATTCATCAAAACACTCAAAGGCATACTTTAATGGAAATTCTATTAGCTTCAGGAAAATTACAAGCGAGGTTTTAAATCACAATAGATGAAATAGAGGATGATCTGCACAAGAATTTGCTACAGTATTGACTTTATTGAGCAAGGCATATGATTGAAAACACAGGCAAACTCTTTCAGAAAATTTAGAGACAATATCCAGCTCTTCATTTTGCAAGATGAGCAAAAGGCTGCTCTTAGTTCTCAGCTGCTCAGTATATCATACAAAGAAACACGTTCAATAGTTAAGGTGGGAGTAAAATACCTTGCAATATCTTGTGCTCTCTTTTGTATTACAAAGCATATGACCTTTCAGCATTTCTTCCAAACACATTTTGTTTGTTTGTTTTATAAGAGTTTGTTTTTCATTTCCCTTTATGGTTCTCTCCTTCAAATGCCAAGACTAGGTTAAGAGTAGGCATTTTAAAAATATTCAAGAGAGTTCACAAACTTTTAAGCACCACTCTATATACGTATATATGTCACCGTGTATGTATATATACTATACCAGTGATGGCGAACCTATGGCACATGCGCCAGCAGTGGCACGCAGAGCCCTCTCTGTGGACACATGCGCCGTCACCAACTGTTCTTCTGGTTTCCAGCACACACATTTTGCGGGCACTGGAGCTCCAGAAAAAGCCTGAAACAGCCCCAAAAATAGCCAAAATACCCAGGTTGTTTTCCAAGCCATTTTCAAGGCCATTTTCCAGGCCAAAAACAGCCTGAAAAACAGCCTGAAAATGACCCCCAAAAAGGCCAAAAAAGAGGCATGCACGCACTACCAGTTGGTCTTCAGTTTTCCAATGCTATGGTGTGCACTCTCATGCGCATGCACACATGTTCGGGTTTGGGCACTCAGTGCCAAAAAGGTTCACCATCACTGTACTATACATATACAGTTATATACTGCATTATATTTATGTGTAACTTGTCTATTTAACTTGTACTGCATATATTCCTTTGTTTCATTTGTGGTGACAATGTTGTGTCTTTCACTTCTTATGTTACCCAACTTGGTTATCTTGGGATACACTTGGTCACTAAATGTTTTTCTTTTCATTCAATATTTTTTTAAACAAGAAACCTGCTTTATAATGCCAATCGAATAAATAACACAATGCATTTTACTAGAAGATTAGATAGCATTATGTCTAAAAAAGCACTTTTGTTCACATGCACATAAAAAAAATTCAATTACATTATTTTTCTATTTCTTCTGTTTCAGTGATTCAATGGGTTATGGATTCTTCACGCTTTGCTGCAATTTCAGATCATGCTCCTGTGACTGTAATTTTAAAAATTAATACTTATAAATCAGCTAACTCTAGATACTACCTGAATACCTTACTTCTTACTAAAACTGTATTGCTGAATCTTATTAAGGAGGAAATGCATTCCTTTTTTAAAATTAACTAGCCTTCCTGGCCACGCGTTGCTGTGGCCCAGTCAGGAGGGACACAACCCACATCAACTCGAGGGTGGAGTTTCTCCGTCTCTCTCTATCCCTCTACCTACCTACCTATCTGCTGTATGTCTCCCCCTCTCTCTCTATCCCTCTACCTACCTACCTACCTACCTACCTACCTACCTACCTACCTACTGTATGTCTCCCTCTCTCTTTCTATCCACCTACCTACCTACCTACTATATTTCTCCCTCCCTCTCTCTATCCCTATGGCTGTCTTCCTACCTATGGACAGAGTATTTTATGTCATAAAGGATGACACACTGCTCTGTCTGTATCCATCTACCTACATTTTTTACATTTCCGTTGTGTGTATCTGGCACAGGTGTGACATCTACACAATCTATATATATATATATCATTGGTGCCGTATTTGAAAGGAATGTTGTGTGAAAATTTGGAAGCAATCGGTGCAGTACTTTCGGAGATTAGTGGTTTTGAACAAACTCTTGTTACATTTTTATTTATATAGATTGGGGTTTAACCAGGCTTTAATTGTATGGCACACGTAGTATTTACTTTTTTTTAAATCAATTGTATATAGCTGCCCATCTTATAAGAAGTGCTTCTGGACGGTGTACATATAAGGAATTTAGCTAGGTGATCATTTATTTTGCTTCAGAAAAGTGGTGGTGGCGGGGGAGACACAGGGAGAGAGAAAGAGAGGTGTAGAGACTCCAAGTTTACGCAGCTAGAACTGATGGTTAATGTTTACTCTTGTTGTATGCTATAAACCCCACAGATGAATCATACCAAACATTTACCCTAAGCAAAATTTATATTCTAGCTTTTAAATTCAGAAAATTTGTACATACTTTAAAAGTTACTAATCAAAATTATTGTGAACCTGGAAAAAAAATTGGGAAGACTTTGGCCTATTTTGAACAACAGCAGTAATGGAATTGTATTTCCAAAATACAGACTAACAATGGGCAATTATTTTTCAAAACAGAATCTATTAATTAATTAATAGTTTTGTTAATACTGTACTCTGTTACATCAAATAGAGACTTCAAAGTGTGGGACACAATTAAAGGCAAGAGATTTCCCAAGAACATAAAAATATGCTGGGACAACTCTTACAAGAGATTACAGAGGCTTTGCAATCTATGGAATTGGGCAAATCCCCAAACTAGATGGATTTCCTGCTGAATGTTATAGAATGTTGATAGACCTATTGGCACTTTGTTCTGTGTGAGGGGATTGTATTTTTTTCATTCACATGAATTAAGAGAGAAGAAACATGAGAAACATGTATTAGCTTGTAGCACACCTTTGCTTGACGTGAATGCTAAGACCAACACAAAAGCAAAGATATTAACAGCAACATCAGCTAGGACAGGGGTCTGCAAAGTTGGCTCTTTTAAGACTGGTGGACTTCAACTCCCAGAATTCCCCAGCCAGCCAAGCTGGCTGGGGAATTCTGGGAGTTGAAGTCCACCAGTCTTAAAAGAGCCAACTTTGCAGACCCCTGAGCTAGGAGACTAAACAAAGTAATACAACCCATAATATACCCACCTGTATCAAGATTTATAAAATCTCTGACAATGTTCCCCTGCTGGTTGGCATTGCTGCACATAAACAAGAATCAGCAATTCTAATTTAGATACTAAAAGATTTTTGATTCGTCTAAGGATCAATTTATGAGCTATGTTTTAAAAAGGTATGAATTTCCATTTGTACTTTGGATTGCAAATCATCCTGTTCCTATAGTAATTACCAATGGATATGTCTCTCAATATTTTAAATTACAGCATGGAACTTGACAAGGAAGTCTCTGGTCTCTTTTAATTTCCAGTTTGGTTCTTGAATACTTTCTCTATTAGACAATCTTAACATATTAAAGGCATGGTGGCCTTTATCTCAAGATATATATATATATATTTATTTATTAAATTTATATGCCAGCCACCTCACCATCACCAAGCTGCAGGCAGCTTACAACAAGATAAAAACAATAATGTAAAATTAAAAAGATAAATATTGACACTTACATTCACAAAAAGTTCAATAATATTAAAAACTTAGTAATATTTAACATATTAAATCTTAAGATATTAAAGGCATGCTGGCACTCTCTTATTGAATAAATACAGTTTTTATATGCTGGTGATATTGTGGCTCTTCTTGATAATTATGTAATGTTATAACCAAGTTATATGGCAGTATGGTTTACAGCCTGGCTATATAATTAGTCGCAAGAAGTTACCTTTGAGACCCACTACAGTTGAGATTTCTACAGAAGGTAAAGATTTCAATATATACAGATTTTATAAAATACTCAGCTTGACATCCTCTCCGAAGTTTACCACAGCATGTTGAATTAAATAAGTTGAAATGTATATATGTAATTTCAATGGATATAATCCAACAGTCCACATTTTCCTGAAATAATTGTCTAAGATTAATGCTCTTAAAACTAATATTATATCAAGATTAATTTATATCTAAAGAGGGATTTCCCTATTAACTCCCATTAGACATTGAATACTGCTAAATTAATTAATGGGAGACATCAGAGAAACTAGAATATCTTTGGCTTAATTGTAGTTACCCTCATAGAATGGCGGCTTTAACCTATGATTTCCAACTATAGCATTGGGTCTTTATCTTAATATCTATAATTTTTAGGAAACTGATTAGAATTATATTCCTTTCTGGGATATTTAGAAAACAAGTGTGTTATATATTTAAAATGTTGGTAGTTGCTAGAGTATGGGTTTATTTAATTGGGATGTTTGTTTCTGGCTTTAAAAGCTGATAATTATATTTAGTTCTTAACAGTTGAAAAGTTGTCATTTGATCCCAAATCATAAAGTTTGATATTTGATGAAATTTGAAAATATCAGGGGTAAGATGTTTTATTGGGATCCTGGGGATTTATACTATTAATCATTTGATTTTTCATAATTGTTCTAAAGATTTGAGACATTGTAAATAACTTGCTTACTTCTTTAATTAGTTTGTTTAACCAGTATTATATTTTTAGTGTTTTAACTGAATTATCACTATTCATTGTTGACTCTTTTCTTTTGTATTTTCAGTATTTCAATATTTTTTAAAATACTATTTTTAAAAAATTAAATCTTGGTGATTGAACAGATAAATGCTTATTAGCATTGGTAATAGCCTCTATCAATTCCAATCACATTCTATGAATCTCTTTAAGTCCATAAAAACATATTTCTTATCTTCCTCTTTCTCTTCTACCTTGCCTATCATAATAACTTTTCCTGCTTCATCAACAGCTTGAATTAGGTAAAGGCTTCCCTGAACATGTGTGCTAGTTGTTTCCAGCTCTAGGGGGTGGTGCTCATCTCCGTTTCTAAGCCAAAGAGCTAGCGTTGTCTGAAGACGTCTCCATGGTCATGTGCCTGGCATGACTCAATGCTGAAGGTGCATAGAACACTGTTACCTTCCCATCAAAGGTGGTTCCTATTTTTCTACTTGAATTTTTTACATGCTTTCGAACTGCTAGCTTGGCAGAAGCAGGGACAAATAACGGGAACTCACCCCATTACAAAGTGCTAGGGATTCAAACCCCTGAACTGCCGAACTTCTGACCAACAAATTCAGTGTCTTAGCCACTGAGCCACCGCATTACATGTCCCAAATGTGTGAGTTTCTACTTGTTGATCATCATTTCAAGGAAACTGTCTGACTTTGTTAACTTAGGGTCAGAATGCTGAAAATTTCAAACAGCAATATTTGCATTGCTTTAGCATCTTTTTTCAGATGTGCCTCTTAATTACAGAAAGATGATAGAGAAATAGCTGATGAATTCAATTGATCTGAGAGTAGTTTCTCTCCCAAATCCAGCTAATGGTAATAATAATTTGGGGATATCAATAACAGATATTTTTACATTCTGTTCTTTTATCAAACTAAAACTAAAACTTCCAGTTCTTCCAATTTTGTACCATTATCTGCCTATACATATGTTGTATAATACATGATATAGAAGGAGCCCTGTTGTATGTCATTCATAACCTCCCATTTTACTCTGAAACATTAACACACACTTATTGGATAGAGTTATTTAATCAACTCTGTATGTATCTAATGGTAGCAAAATCCATCCTGCATTTTTGCAATTTTCTGTATTAGCATTTCATGACAGATTTTGAACTGGGTCTAGACATTTGGTGATAACCAGTTCAGTGGCTTTCGCAGTGGTTTTAATTTTCAGTACTTAAATTGTATGTGGCAGTCTGCCTTTCTGTACTGATCACAATTTAATAGATAACTAAATTTGTCTTTCTATTGTAATAGGAGATCATGTTGGTTTGCTAACTTGCTAACTCATTCTGGCTACTGCCAAGAAATACGTATTTCCTAAATATTTATAAACTGATTTGTTTATAATTTGTTCCAAAGTTTTGTTGGAATCACAGTCAAGTTGACCTCTCTGTAATTACCTGAGCTCTCTTATTTTTTCTTCCCCCCCTCTTATTAAAAATAGATAAAATTACATCTACCCATAATTTCTTAAATTTCATATATTTATCTCTAACATGGCAAGCACAAACTACTTGAAGATCCTTGGATGTAAATAATCTGGACCTGGAGACTAAATAGCAATAGTACTTAGATTTATATATCACTCTACAGTGTTTTTATACATCCCTCTCTAAGTGGTTTACAAGGTCAGCCTCTTGCCCCCAACAATCTGGGTCCTCATTTTACCAACCTCAGAAGGATGGAAGGCTGAGTCAACCTTGAGCCTGGTGAGATTTGACCTGCCAAACTGCTGGCAATTGGCAGTCAGCAGAAGTAGCCTTCAATATTGCATTTTAACCGCTGCTCTACCATGCCTCTAAAACTTCTTTATGGTTTTCAGGTGCTCTTTAATTATCTTGGATTGTCACTCCTTCCATCTCCATTCATTCTCTTTAGACAATTTGAACAAGATTCCTTTTAGGGAGGGAGACTGGAACAAAATAGACATTTTACTATCTCTACCACAGGTTACCGTTCTAACATTTTTTTCCAAACAGCAGGCCCATCTCCTTTTTATATTTTATTGTTGACAATTAGTGGCCAGAATTTATCTTTAACAAGTACCATCTGTTTAGCTATTATATGGCTTACGTTTAATATAAGGCAAGTGATAATTCCTTTAAGAAAGCTGAACTAGTTTATAAATTGAATGCTTTGTGAACTGTACAAAATTAATATAATTAAGAGACTGCATGTAGCTAACACATTTATCTCTCCTTGCCAGGAAGGTAGATAATTTATTGGGCTCAGGTTCTGTTTAAGCAGAGAGGCATTGTAATTCAATGATTCTTAAACTGGGGGTATATACTTCCAAAGGAATAATTCAGTCATGTCCTAGGGTTTATTTGAAGGTTGACCTCTCCCCTGTTACATCTCTCCAACCCACCAGAGTGGGAAGGCAAGGCATATCATATCATCTATTAGGAACTTATATCTGATGAGACCAAGAAAAAGACCCTTCTCTGGCTCTTTCCCTAATATCATTGCTCCGGTGATAAGATTTGCCCTACTTTGTTACTCTTCTGAAAGGTCCTGAAGGCATGCTCTGTCAACAACTAGAGGAATACAGGCTGATATTGAGCTGATCCAGTGATTGGTTTGACTGTTTATTTTGCTCTTGGTGGGTGGGGCGGGTGGAGCTTTAGGAATTTTTAGATTGTGGATTTTTAATGTTGTAAGCCACAGAGTCATCTTGCGTGAGTTGGGCAGCCATATAAATTTGCATCATCAGCCTCATCCTCATCCTCTATTTTAAGAAGGTGCTTGGTTGATACCTAGGACGCTGGCAGCAACCCATATCAACCATTAGCACCAGTCAATGGCATTTTTCACCGAAAATGGGAAGCTGAAGATCTTGTGGGACTTTCAATACAAATGGATCGTCATTTGGAGCACAACATGCCAGATATCATGGTTGTAGAGGGCCGAAGTATACAGTTTATTGATATCGCTGTTCCTGGAGATGCCATAGTCAAAGAAAAAGAACTAGAAAAAATAAAGAAATATTGCAATCTGGCCATCGAAACTACACAGCTATGGATGAAGCATGTAACAGTGATACCCATTGTCATTGGGGCACTTGGCACCATGTTCAAGAATTTTACAAGATACATCAACGAACTGCAGCTTCCTGCAATAACACCAGTGGAATTGCAAAAAACTGCGCTACTCGGAACATCTTATATTTTAAGAAAGTACTTGGTTGATACCTAGGACACTGGCAACAAATCGTATCAACCATTAGCACCAGTCAATGATATTTGTAATGCATTTTTGAATGTTCAGTTGGCTGAGTTTCATGTTTAATGAATAAAGTATAATCATCATCATCATCATCATCATCATCATCATCATCATCATATATTTTAAGAAGGTACTTGATTGATACCTAGGTCGCTGGCAGCAACCCATATCAACCATTAGCACCAATCAATCGTATTTGTGATGCATTTTTGAACGTTCAGTTGATTGAGTTTCATGTTTAATGACTAAAGTATATAATAATAGTAGTAGTAATAATAATAATAATAATAATAATAATAATAATAATAAGAAGAAGAAGAAGAAGAAGAAGTAGTAGTAGTAGTAGTAGTAGTAGTAGTAGTAGTAGTAGTATTGAAAAGTACTGAAAAAAGAAACAGAAGGGTTTATTTTGGCAGCTCAAGAACAAGCCTTAGCCACAAACTGTATGAAGGCAAAAATCCAACATGTTACCACCAACAGCAAATGTCGCCTCTGTAATGAGAAAGATGAGACAGTCGACCACCTGATCAGTGGGTGCAGCAAAATTTCACAAACTGACTACCTACAACGCCATGACCGCGTTGCTAAGATAATTCACTGGAAATTGTGCCAGAAGTTTGGATTTGAGTACAGCAAAAATCACTGGGAACATCAGGTTGAGAAAGTTTTAGAGAATGAGAAAGTCAAGATCTTAATAATAATAATAATAATAATAATTTAATTTTATATCCCGCTCTCTCTCCCCAAGGGGACTCGAGGCGGGGCACAGGCAATTAAAAATACAAATAAGACCACAGACAAAATACAAAATACAAAATTAAAAATGGATTAAATTGATCCTGCGCTAAAACCCATAAACTAAACTAAAAATTACCCCTAAAACCCCTAACCTAAAAAGATACTACCCAAGGCCGGCCAGGCGAAAAAAGTGTGTCTTTAATTTTAAGCGGAAGGAGCGGAGGTCCGTGGTTGTCCTGATATCGGGGGGAAGGTCGTTCCAGAGGGCTGGGCCCGCCACAGAGAAGGCCCTTCCCCTGGGCGTTGCCCGCTGACAAAGTCTAGTGGACGGCACCCGGAGAAGTCCCTCTCTGTGGGAGCGAATCGGCCGTGAGGATGTATGGGGCAGGATCCGATCCCGCAGGTAGCTATGTCCCGAGCCATGGAGCGCTTTGAAGATGGTAATTAACACCTTGAAGCGCACCCGGAAGACGACAGGTAGCCAGTGCAGCTCGCGCAAGAGCGGTGTTACGTGGGCACACCTAGAGGTGCCCATAATTGCTCACGCGGCTGCGTTCTGGACCAACTGAAGCCTCCGGGTACACCTCAAGGGGAGCCCCATGTAGAGAGAGTTGCAATAATCCAGTCGGGATGTCACGAGAGCATGAGTGACTGTGCGAAGGGTGTCCCGATCCAATAGGGGGCGCAACTGGCGTATCAGGCGAACCTGGTAAAACGCCCTCCTGGCCACGGCTGTCACTTGATCTTCCATGGACAGCCGGGTATCCAGGAGGACACCCAAGTTGCGCGCCCCATCCACAGGGGCAAGATGTTCACCCCCTATGGCCAGCGATGGAGTCAGCTGGTTGAATCGGGCAGCCGGAAACCACAGCCACTCGGTCTTGGTCGGGTTGAGCCTGAGTCCGTTACTTCCCATCCAGATCCGCACGGCTTCCAGGCACTGGCACATCACCGCTACGGCATCGTTGGGGTGGTTTGGGGTAGATATATACAGCTGAGTATCATCAGCGTAGAGATGATACTCTACCCCAAAACCACGGATGATCTCGCCCAGCGGCTTCATGTATGTGTTGAACAGGAGAGGCGAGAGGACCGACCCCTGAGGCACCCCACATGTGAGGGGTCTCGGGGTCGACCTCTGCTCTCCTGTCAACACAAATTGCGATCGGCCAGAGAGGTAGGAGGAGAACCACCGCAAAACGGTGCCTCCCACCCCCAACCCCCCCAGCCGATGCAATAGGATACCATGGTCGATGGTATCGAAAGCCGCCGAGAGGTCTAACAGAACCAGGATGGAGGAGCAACCCCCATCTCTGGCCCTCCAGAGATCATCCACCAACGCGACCAATGCCATCTCGGTGCTATGCCCGGGTCGAAAGCCGGACTGGCGCGGGTCTAGATAATCAATTTCCTCCAGATGACGGGGAAACTGTTGTGCCACCACACTCTCAACAACCTTCGCCAGGAAGGGAAGGTTGGAGACTGGACGGTAGTTGGTTAATAAAGCTGGATCCAAAGAGGGCTTCTTGAGGAGGGGCCTCACCATGGCCTCTTTTAGGGAGGCAGGCAAGGAACCCTCACTCAAGGATGTGTTGATAACCTCTTGGAGCCAGCCTCGTGTCACCTCCCAGGATGCCAGTACAAGCCAGGAGGGACACGGGTCCAATAAACATGTGGTGGCTCGCAGTCGCCCACGTAACCTGTCCATATCCTCGGAAGTAACGGAGTCAAACTCCTCCCAAACAAGATCCCCCTCGTGGCAATCCACTGGACCAGCAATGGGGGCTAACTCATTCTGTATCTGAGCGATTTTCTCCTGCAGATAAGACACAAATTCCTCTGCTCTACCCTGTAAGGGGGCTTCCCGCACCCTCTGTTGAAGGAGGGTACGGGTCACCCTAAACAGGGCGGCAGGGCGGTTATCTGCGGATGCTATGAGAGTGGCGCAATGATGGCGTTTGGCCACTCTCAGCACCACAATGTAAGTCCGTAAATGGGCTCTTACCTGTGTCCGGTCAGATTCAGAGCGGGTATACCTCCATCTTCTCTCTAGGCATCTCTTGTGGCGTTTCATCACCCTCAGCTCCTCGGTAAACCAAGGAGCCAGGGTGGCTCGCCGCCGCAAGAGAGGCCGCAAGGGCGCGACCCGATCCAAGGCTCCCGTGGTCGCAGTATTCCATGCGGCCACGAGGTCCTCCATCGGGGCGCGGGTCAGGGGTACAGGAAGTGGCCCAAGCGCCGCTTGGAACCCATCTGGGTCCATCAGGCGCCTGGGGCGGAACCAGATTGGTAACTCAGGTTCCACCATCTTGTGGGACTTCCATCTTGTGGGACTTCAGAATTCAGACTGACAGGCACTTGTCCTACAGCACACCTGATATAACAATAATTGGAAAGAAAAAAGTATGGTTCGTTGACATTGCAATACCTGGTGATGCACGAATTGAAAATAAACAGCAAGAAAAAATCACAAAATACCGGACTTGCAAATTGAAGTTGAGCGACTATGGAAGAGAAAGTTGTGTGTTGTCCCAATTGTGATTGGAGCCCTTGGAGCAATACCTAGGAGACTGCCTTGCTATGTGGAGGTTCTACGTTTGCCCGACTTGAGCATTCTGACTCTACAATGGGCCACCCTGCTTGGAACAGCTTATATCCTCTGACGTTACCTTGACAGTTCCTAGGTCCTTGGTTAGGACTCGAGCTGTTGAGCTACCAACCATCACCAAAGGCTGTGAATCTCACCAAAGATTAACCACACAATAATAATAATAATAATAAGTAGGAGGGTAAAAATGCTGAATACATCTAAACACCTGGCTGACAGTGCCACAAATCATAATACTATTCAAAGTAATAGCACAATTAGTAATTGCTTGTTGTGAGTCAAGGATCCAGTTTTGAACTGTCACTGCTGCAAAACAAAGAAGTCTCTTTTATCTGCATGTGTTCGTGGGGGACATGATATTCAAGACTATGAAAAAGGATTATTATTATTATTATTATTATTATTATTATTATTATTATTATTATTATTATTATTATTATTATTATTATTATTATTATTATTATTATTATTATTATTATTATTAAATTTGTAAACCGCTCTCTCTCCCTGAAGGGATTCGAGGCGGTGCACAGGGAATTAAAAATACACATATATTAAAACCAACAGACATTATCATACAAATTTAAAAATGAATTAAACCTATACACTGCGCTAAAATCCCCAACTATCTAAAAACTAATACCCCTAAAAATCCCTAATAAAACAATTTGAGTATTCAGCTTGAGGTAAATGGGTCGATTAAGCTAAGTCAGCCAGGCAGAAGAAGTGAGTTTTTAGTTTTTGACAGAAGGAGCGGAGGTCCGTAGTTGTTCTAAGTTTGGGGGGAAGGTCGTTCCAGAGGGTCGGGCACGCCACAGAGAAGGCCCTTCTCCTGGGCGTCACCCGGTGGCATAGCCTAGTGGACGGCACCCGAAGAAATCCCTCTCTGTGGGATCGAATCGGTCAAAGGGATGGATGGGGCAGGATGCGATCCCGCAGGTAGCTAGGTCCCGAGCCATGGAGCGCTTTAAAGATGATAATCAACACCTTGAAGCGCACCCGAAAGACAACAGGCAGCCAGTGCAACTCACACAGGAGCGGTGTTACATGGGAAAACCTAGAGGTTCCCATAACTACCCGCGCGGCCGCATTCTGGACAAGCTGCAGTCTTCGGGTGCACCTCAAAGGGAGCCCCATGTAGAGGGCATTGCAGTAGTCCAGTCGGGATGTCATGAGTGCATGGGTGACTGTGCAAAGGGCATCCCGGTCCAATAGGGGACGCAACTGGCAAAACCAGGCGAACCTGGTAGAATGCCCTCCTGGCCACAGCCGTCACTTGATCTTCCATGGAAAGCTGCGCATCAAGGAGGATGCCCAAGTTGCGTGCCCCATCCACAGGGGTAAGGTGATCGTCCCCTATGGCCAGTGATGGAGTCAACTGGTTGTACCGGGATGCCGGAAACCACAGCCACTCGGTCTTGGACGGGTTGAGTCTGAGTCTGTTCCTTCCCATCCAGGCCCGCACGGCCTCCAGACACCGGCACATCACCTCGACGGCATCGTTGGGGTGGTTTGGGGTAGATACGTACAGCTGCATATCGTCAGTGTACAGATGGTACTCTACCCCAAAACCACGGATAATCTCACCCAGGGGCTTCATATATGTGTTGAACAGGAGTGGCAAGAGGATCGACCCCTGAGGCACCCCACAGAGGTCGACCTCTGCCCTCCTGCCAACACAAATTGCGATCGACCGGAGAAGTAGGAGGAGAACCACCGCAATATGGTGCCCCTCACCCCCAACCCCTCCAGCCGATGCAATAGGATTCCATGGTCGATGGTATCGAAAGCCGCTGAGAGGTCTAATAGGACCAGGATGGAGGAACAACCCCCATCTCTGGCCCTCCAGAGATCATCCACCAACGCGACCAATGCCGTCTCAGTGCTGTACCCGGGCCGGAAGCTGGACTGGCGCGGGTCCAGATAATCAATTTCCTCCAGGTGACGAGGGAACTGCTGTGCCACCACACTCTCTACAACCTTCGCCAAAAAGTGAAGGTTGGAGACCGGACGGTAATTTACTAACAATGCTGGGTCCAGGGAAGACTTCTTGAGGAGGGGTCTCACCACCGCCTCTTTCAAGATGGTAGGCAAGAACCCCTCATGCAAGGAAGCATTCACTACCTCCTGGAGCCAGCCTCGTGTAACCTCCCAGGATGCCAGTACAAGCCAGGAGGGACATGGGTCCAATAAACATGTGGTAGCTCGCAGTCGCCCATGTAAACTGTCCATATCTTCGGAAGTAACAGAGTCAAACTGTTTTAATTGTAACTGGTTTTAATTGTATTTTTAATTCCCTTTGCCCCGCCTCGAGTCCCTTCGGGGAGAGAGAGTGGGTTATAAATTAAAATAATAATAATAATAATAATAATAATAATAATAATAATAATAATAATAATAATAATAATAATAATAATAATAATAATAATAATAATAATAATAATAATAATAATAATAATAATAATAATAATAATTATTATTATTATTATTATTATTATTATTATTATTATTATTATTATTATTATTATTATTATTATTATTAAACTCCTCCCACAAAACTGTCTCAAGACCTGCCTCGGGGCATCCCTCTGGACCACTTTCGGTGGAGGCCAACTCGCTCCGAATCTGAGCAAGATTGAATCAAATATATTAATAAATGTTTATGTATTGGGTGAAATTACTTCATTTTCCATTTTCTCTACTACCTGGATGGCACTGAGTCACCTGGGATCATATACTTTCTGAGAAGGAATTTTGTTCAAATTGTCTAAGAAGAATTATTACAGACAGAAGGAATGGCAATCCAAGATAATTAAAGAGCACCTAACCACCTTCTCAAAGGAAAGATGACACCAGTGCTTTGTTCCAACAAAAGCAGAGAAGATTCATATGGCATTTTAAGGAACAACAGATTTTTTGGGTGACAAGTTCTCCAGAAATTAGAGCCCACACTCTCAGAAGTGTGACTCTAGCTGAACTTAACTAAGAAAATGAATGGAACAAAAATGGTAAACAATGTCACCAAATGGTCATGAAATTCAAGATGTTCTAGCAGCAATTATTACTATCATTTCATTATGTTTCATTTCTACCATCATCCTTTTTTTTAAAGAAAAGATCCTCTCCAAGTACCGTATTTTTCGGAGTATAAGACGCACCGAAGTATAAGACGACCAAGGTTTTGAAGAGGCAAATTTTAAACAAAGTATGTAGGTAGATAGAAGGGGGGGGGGAGAGAAATACAGTAGGTAGGTAGGGAGAGAGAGTAGGTAGGGAGGGAGATGTTTCCAGGTGTGTCCATGTGCTAGAGAAGGAAATCACTGACAAGCTGTAGCACCTAACTTTAATCCTGCTGGTACAGCATTTGATCCATGTAATTCTCATCAATCAGTTAAAAAGCTTTCCAAAAGGAGAAAAAAACCCCTTTTTGCACTCTGCAAACTTCCCCCAAATGGCCTGTTTTTTGCGAAAATGGGCCTGTTTTTTTTTCCCAAATAAAATGCATGAATAGCCTTGGGGGGGCTTGCAGAGTGCTGGGGGGGGGGCAAAAAAAAGCAAAAAATGACCCTCTTTTCACGAAAACAGGCTGTTTTTTGGTCAAAAAATGCATGTCTAGCCTTATGGAGGCTTATAGAGTGCTGCTGCTGGCTGGGGGGGGGGCAAAAAACAGCCCATATTTTTCTTATTTCTGCCCTCCCCAGCCCCCAGGAGCTCTCTGGAAGCCTCCATAAAGGCCATTTTGGTGAAGGGGTGGGGCTTCGGGAGGCAAAATAATGCTGTATTCGATGTATAAGACGCACCCAGATTTTCAGCCTCTTTTTAGAGGAAAAAAGGTGTGTCTTATACCCCAAAAAATACAGTATGTCTTTTAAAAAAATGTATTTGAATGTGCCTCTTCTAGAAAATATATTTAAATGAGAATCCCCCCCCCCCCCCCCCGCAGCATGCTTGAACATATATTTTTCATATGAATTTACTAGAAATTGTACTTTCAGTATTAGAAGATTCATGGAACATGATGTACTTCTGATCTACTTTTGTTAAGTAAACATCAGGTCCCCTTTAAGTCCTGCTTTGCTGCCTGATTGTGGCAGGTTGGTGATTCCTCCTGGGAGGAATCCATGAAGAATGCCAGGAATATACTCTGAAAGCATATCCAAAGTCACCCAAGAAATGAAGATCACCCAGTGTTCTGACGTAGGCTTCCCCAAAAAGCACAAAGCAGATTCCTGGTCCCAACAAAATCCCTTTTATTAAACGAATGTGAATTCCTCTCATTCATATTCAGCAAAGGCCTGGTAAACAGTCTTTTAAAGGTGAATTTATGACCACAGACCTTATCTAGCTTGGAAAGCTGCCATGTAAATATTTTCCAAACGGCAATACTGTGCAAGGAAAGGCTTGGCACAGAGTCTCTGAGATTTACAGACAAATCTTCACACTCCTTAAATAAAAGAATGAATGAATTGTTTCCTGCAAAAGCCCACTCCCCCTTTGCTCTTTTATTTCCTATGGGAAGGGCCATTCACCATCCACATGTGGCGTTACTCTAAAGTCGACCCTGATTTCTTAGCTGTTCTTTTCTTCTAGCAGCTCTGTACATGAACACACTGGGAACAGGTTCCAGCTGTTCCTCTACCTCACTGCTGTCTAGCTCCGAAGGCAGCTGAGAACTGCCAGACAGCCTTGGTCCCCTCTCTGCCTCCGACCCAGAGCCCTTGTCTGAGCCTTCCCCAGCCTCCAGGACTGGCCCATGTTCCTCCTCAACCTCCTCACTGTTCAACTCTGCTGCCAACTTCACCAGCCTCTGGCGGGCCACAACACCCAGCTGCATAGCTAAAGTAAACAGGTATCCATGTTGGGCAGCAGCTATAAAGGATGACGTTGCAGATGGATTATTATTCTAGTAACAATGGCAAAGGCATAATTTCATTTTGTGCAGGAGAAAGCATTGATAAAGCATCCCTGTATTTTTCCAAGAAAATCACATGGATAGGCAAGATAAAGTTATTGGATGGCATGCTGAGGAAGAGTTTACAATATTTTGGAATAGGAATAGTGTTACAGACACAATTAGATTAAAACTGTCCTAGTTGTTATTGCCACAATGGAAAAGAGAATCCAGTTACAGTGGGAACATGGAACAGAAGAAGCTAAAATATAGGAAAGCTTAAAAGTGAAAGTTGAATTGTATAAAAAAAACATTAGTATCTTAGGCACTGGCAAATTGAAATGGACTGGAATTGAACCCTTTTATCAGAAAGTCTTAATATTTAGTACTCAAGACATAAAAAAGAAAGAACAGCAATGCTTTTATATTCAGGAAGGATATAGAAAATATATTACTTGGATACAATAAAGTCAATGATCAGGTAACCTAAAAATAAATTAGAGACAGATTGTCATGGAGAAATATAATCATTGTAGCTTAAATGTAGCTGTTAGGAGTCAAAAACTACTTAATGGCACATAATCAACTAGATCAGTCAAAATCACATCATCAATTAAATCAGTCAAACTCATGTCATCATGGCAGCATCATGTGACATATTGTGACTTTCCCCCCCTTCGTTAAATCGGGTGTGGGTGTGGTCAGTGTGTGACACATCCTGCCCATGGGCCATATGTTTGACAGCCCTGAACTAGATGAAGTATTGTATAGTCAACTCCTAAGAAGTTCATCATGCTTTGAGAATGGAAAAAAAGAGAAAAAAGAGAAAAAGATGACCAGTAATATATTGGGTGGACTTGATTACAGCAGTGAAGATTGGAAAATTGGAATACTTAACTAACCAGTTTGGGGATGGATCATCCTGGAGAAGGTATGTACTCATTAAAAGTCAACACCAACTCAATGGCATGTAATCAATCAATCAATCAATCAAGTTATTTTATTATGTGCAAAGACTGAATTCCTCAGCACCTCTAAATCTTTTTTTTTTAAGCTGCATGCATTAAAAATTATTCTCATTATGTACAAAAAGTTAATTCTGTTTTGAGGCTAATAATCGTATCTCCTATATTTTTATATTTTTTTATATTTTTTTATTAATTTTAAAACACTACAACAAAAACTACATACACCTTACAATACAATATTTCACCCTGTGCTATACATAGGAAAGGAAGATTTGGTTCTTCGGATATATCTTCATGATCTCCAAAATCCACGTTCTCTGGGTACAGGTATCGAAGCATCCAAATTTCCAAGCGCATAGTCCACAAATGGCTCCCAAGTTTTCCAAAAAGTGTCTCTTTTATAAACACTCCTATATATTTTGACATTTTTTTAAATTGCAGAAATGAACAGCAATAAATATGGGGAATTTGTAAAGACATGTTATAATTAAATGAAACAGTATAATTTAAAAAAAACAACAGTCATTGTCTTCATACAGGAGAAACAAAAGAAATGACAAAACTACAATTATATTCATTTACGGTGTCTGATCAAGGACAATTCAGTTTAAATATTTAAGCTAAGTATTTAAACTATTGAGGCAGGATATTTACCTTTGAGAGATAAAGTAATACAATGAGAATGTTTAGGGTTCACATTCATCTGTCTAAAATAATTGGCAAGTTGTGCAATGTTGAAACTTGGATGACACTGTGAATCAGATCTCATAGCAATGTCACTGAAAAATTACTGATCCATTTAAGAAATCTCAATCCTTGGTATATTTTGTAAATTACTTGTTGTTTCTACTGCTCTGCTTCTATAACTCTCAGTAATTAGGAACTATAGGTCATTAGGTCAATAAGGAGGTTCTGATTTTACTTTAAGATAGGCTGCCAGATCTGGGCTCTACAAGCTCTAAGTGAATGATTAATGTACAGTCGTATCTCTATGTCTCTTCTATGTCATCTAGTGATTGTTCAGACTTTTGCAGACAGATTGAAGCAACACCAAGTTGAGCATAGAGGTAAAAATAATACTGCTATTTCATTCAACAAAGTGCTATATTAGTTAATTTCTAATGTACCTGGCCTGTCTTTTGACAATAGAAATATTATGTTTGTTCAAAGTGGCAGCATAGAAAATCTAAAGTAACATAGAAGTTAATTATTGTTCATTTCTGATTGTACATTGTAAGCATGCAGGTTCTAGTTGTGCTTTTTAGATTAGTCAATTGATTAACGTAATGAAATGGAAAAAGAAATTAATGGTATATATGCATGTACATATCTTGGAGGATGAAAGTTGGGAGAAAAGTTTCATATAGGCTGTACAAGGTAAAGTTGGCAAAATGCTAAAAATTCTTTAACAAATTTGAATACTGTAGTGCTAAAAACCTATCCCTCAAAAGTTCTATTTATGTGGCCAATAGGAGTTAACATCAACTTGATGGCACATAATCCATCCATCAATTGCTAAAATGAATTATTAACATTATTGAAATCATAGCCCACAAGAAGAATCACCTGGACTTCTGTGTCTGAAAAATAAAGATTGAAATTCTAAATATATATTTCCATAATGTTATGCATTCATGGTTTTATATTAATACTGTTTTGCTTTGTTTAACTGAAAACCTTTTAATGAAGCATAATAAAAACAAGATAAAACTTGTCAATATGCACACATACAGTACATTTTCTAGATAGAGAGTTAGTTTGGTGTAGTGATGAAGGCACCAGATGGAACCAGGAGAATATGATTTCCAGTCCTCTCTTAGGCATGAAAGCCAGCTGGGTAACATTGGGCTAGTCACTCTCTCTTAGCTCACAGCGTTATGGGGAACATTGAAGGACAAAGGAGTATTAAGTATGCTTGCTATCTTGAGTTAATTATAAAAATTGGATAAAAACAAATGAATACTTAATAGTTTCAACATATTTTAAATTCACTGTTTTGGGATTATTAAAATCCACATACACTATTAAGAAACTTCCTGAAAGATTAACCAAGCTAAATGAAATTATTTAAAAGGAAGAACAGAAACTGAATACTGTGGCAATCGGTAAAGACCCTGCCAAACCTCAACTTTTTCTCATATTATGTTTTTACTGACAAGGAATGGTTTGATTCTTTGCTATACTTGGAACAAATGCTTCACTAATTTGGACTGTGGTTGAAAAGCAATGAAGCATTAGTGGCTTAAAGCAACAACGAATAAAACAATACAAATTACTTGGGGGTTTGGAAGCCTAATAGAATGTTGACCCTGGTTTTTTTTGCCTTTTCCATGTAGTTCCATATTTCAAATGCAAGATCTCATTTGGTTTTATTTCATGGAACTAACAGGCTGTGAAAAAGCAGTTCCCATGCAATTAAGAGGATCACGCTATAGCTACCACTCCTTTGGGGGCAGTCAACATAGCTATCACATTCAAAACTTCTCCCACCATGGTTTATTACATACTTATTTTTTTGTACATGGAACAGAGCCTATAGCATCATCAGCCATGTTGCAGCTACATTACTAATCCCATATGATTTGGGCCTTAGGCACAGAGTAGAACAATAAAATAGGAGCCAAGATTACAAAGATGATATTGTTTAAAAAACAAAAACAAAACAGATGGTTGGATAAACTTGGCATTTGGTCCCATCACAAAATCCAGAGGCTATCCAGAGTATTTGTTTCTGTTGGTAACTGCTGTTTTAGCAAACTGATGATGGAAAAATACTTTGGCGGGCAGTTATTCTGCAGAGCTCATTACCTATTAGGATATACCATGACATGTAATGACACATGTAGATTCAAAACAGGATTAGACACATCCCTGGTGAATTAAAATTAAAAATATTTACTAATATTTCAGCAAAAATGTGTTTGGAAGAACCTATATGTCTCTTCACAGTCAGATTCATGTTACGATTGAATAAGATGATGGTTTTTTGGGGAAAGCAATGACTAAAGCAATGACTTTTTAGTTCTCCATTTATGAGAACTAGAAAAGAAGGGGCTGGATCCAGATTACACCATTCAGAGAAGACACACTGAAATCAATGGGAGTTCAGATCACCAGGATTTCAAAAATCAATTTAAATATGACTAAATCCAGATCGATTTCTCTTTATTTTCAGTCGGTTGGCTATAGGATACATTTATCTGGAACAGGAAGAGTATGATTGAGATGCCAAAAGGGGTTAACAGTTGCTATGAATATCAAACAACCTTATTTTCAGTTTTCGGCTTTCTCTTTCTCTGTTGTCCATATATTTTTGTGCCCGTTTGTGTGTGCTTGTGCAAGGGTATATACACATACATACACATGAACACATGAACAAGAACACATCCTATACTGGTTGATTATATTATCTGACTTTTCTCTCTCCCAATTTTCTTTTACCCAACCCATTTCCCTTCAGATTCCTTAGACCACAAATCTAGTCATTTTGGTTGGGATTGTTGGGTAAAGTCAAAATTGCTCCACAATGTTCTAGGTCACCTTCCTTTCTCAGATTTGTTTTTCTTTTTAAATTGTATCTTCTATATGTGGGCTTTAAGGGCAATATGAAATATTTATTTATTATATTTATTTGAAAGTAGCCGTTCCTGGCCACGCATTGCTGTGGCCCAGTCTGGTTAAATGGCCAACCAATCTGTGTGTAGATCTACACTTGCATACACAAACACGTGCACACAACCACCGTATAACCCCCAACCTACCTACCTACTGTATTTCTCCCTCTCTCTATCCCTCTACCTACCTACCTATCTACTGTATTTTTCCTTGCATCTTATGGACAGAGTATTTTATGTCATAAAGGATGACATAATACCTGTGGCCCACTACTCTCTCTGTATCCATCTACCTACCTTTTTTACAATTTTTTACATTTCTGTTGCATGTACCTGGCACAAGCATGACATCTACACAATCTATATATCTATATCTATATCTATCTATCTATCTATCTATCTATCTATCATCTATCTATCTATCTATCTATCTATCTATCTATCTATCTATCTATCATCTATCTATCTATCTATCTATCTATCTATCTATCTATCTATCTATCTATCTATCTAATTGGTGCCGTATTTGAAAGGAATGTTGTGTGAAAATTTGGAAGCGATCGGTGTAATACTTTCGGAGATTAGCGGTTTTGAACAAACTCAGTTACATTTTTATTTTTATAGATGTATTAATGTTTGATAATACTGTATATGTTTAATAAACACACTATTTGCACACTTTGTGATGAAATAACTGATTATGAATTTATCTTGATTATTGTGCTGTTTTCTCTATTGTCTTTTCAGAACGTTTTACTGTACACAATATCGTTAACTGATCTCTGCAGAACCGATACAACCACTGATCTTGGGTGGTTTAGAAATGTAAGAAACTATTATTGCAAATCAAGATATTAATAAAAACAAAGGACACCGCTCTTAGTTTTGGAAACCAGCAGTCCAGAATATCATTTCTTTTTTTTCTTTTTTTTTACTATACTTTGAAGATTTAGTCCATTCCCTCAGTCTTGGTGACAAAATTGTTATCCTTGCACAAATATGCAGACGCATAGATGAAGAAGCCTGATCCTTTCCTCCTTTGGTTCTCCTCGAGTTCCTACTGCTTCTCCAATGTTTAGGACTGAGTCTTACCAGACGTTGGACCTGAAAAATTCCAAGTGGCTATTTGGCTAGCCTGAGTTCAAATGCGAGTATCAATAAAGGGCATTTTACAAAGTTGCCTGGCAACTACAGATAAAGTCCTCATGCCAGTTGTAGGTCAAAATTGGTACATTATGAAGACGAGGTATAACGATTCAGTGTCTTGGAACAGTAGGAGAATCTGACAGAAAGCTGCTCAGTGAATCCCTCTCACACAGGGCTGACATCTGGTGCAAATATTTTGCTTGTCTTCAGGGCATTTTGACTCTCTGTGCATCTTAATTCAGTTTGTGTTCTTAAAATGTCCTCAGTTATATCAGGCAGAACCTTGTAAAAGCAGGGGGATATTAAAGACATTATTCAGAAAAATAAGGTTGCTGTTAATTATTTATCTGTAACCCTAAAAGTTCACATACTCTAGCTCCAGTTCGAGGGATAATTTATTATGGCCAAAATTTTAAAAAATCAGATGATGCATCTGTTTTAAAAAGACGAAGCAGATGTGTGAGATAGCTAGCTAACTATGAAAGCAATGGGAGCACATTAATGCAGCGCATGTGACAAGCAGGCACTTCCTTCATGCCGCCTATCTAGTATCGATTAGCTGTTTTCTTTCATTAAGCAGTTGAGAAGCACACAAAGAGTTACGGTAGTTCTTAGGAGAAGGCTGCTTTGCACCAGGGGTAAACTTTGAAGTGTACTTAGATCTCTTGATAATAATATTTTCTAATCAAATTTTCAAAGAATTTGCAGGATTCTTTGCAGCTTTACGTTTACTTTCAACACAATTTGATGTTTCTGAAATAAACTATACAAAAACTAGCCATAATTTTCTCTTAAATTTTAAGGTAGCTTTAAAGAAAATCCACAATATGCTTTGAAGATAAGGACACTACAAATATAGGGAAGAGTTGGATTTTTATTGTCCGTTGCTTTTTCTAGTAGACTAATAAACTACAGTATGTTTGTTATAGGATAACTTTATTGTTACTTTGACACTTTTAATTTGAGAGAAAAACCTGCCATTAGCTCATTACATGAAGTTAGAAGGGGTTTCAGTTTGTGTCTGAGTGCATAAAAATGAATTCAACAGAGACGTAAAGCCTAAGTAAAACATTTTTTTTCTGATGCATGATTTTTGCCAGCCATTACTGTTATTTTGTATATAATAAACCTGAAGCCATAATCAGATCAGAGATTAACTGTCTTCCTTGTTCAGTCATCCTCTTTTCTTCATTCTATTTTAAAAAATGGGTTGCTACTAATTCCACAATAAATATGACAGATTAGGACAGTTGCACACTTGCAACTGTGCTTGGTCTGGTTTTGTTCTACAGTAGGTTGATAGATGAATAAATGATTAAGTGGTAATGTAGCAGAATATAGCTTCGCCTATTAAAATCTGCATATGCAGTACTTCTTAAAAATGAGAGGAAGTTTTTATTATTTTCAGTTTGCAACACTATGCCAGCAATAACTAGAGAAAAATGATGCTTTACAAATGAAAAGCTACGTCACCTTTATGAACCTTCAAATCACTTTTTGACTCCTGACAATAGCCTGGATTAGTCCCTGCAGTTTTCTTGGCATTTTTAGATGTTTGCACTGCTTACTTTCTTGGGCTGAGAGAGTATGGCTGTGCCCAAGATAGTCCAGTTGGATTAGAACTCATGATTTACCTTGGTAGTTTTTAAATAATAGATTGTAGTCGGTAGCAAAACTGCAGGTTTACAGCACAGAAACTTTATACAGCAGGCATATCCTGCAGAGATCTATCCACTGCTCCATCCCTAAATATGCATTCCTTAAATAATGCAGTTTATTTATTTAAGACATTTATATGTCTGCTGAACTCAAACACTGGGACTCTGAGAAGTTTACAATAAATGCAAAATAAGCAAAACAAACAAACAATTTAGTTAAAATGAAAACAAACCCAGGAGCTTGCAACTGTTACGTTCCTCCAGACAGGAATGCCAGTATCTGAGCTCCAGCAGCAGAGGAGAAAACCAGATCTTTAATGCCTTTCTAAAGGCCAATTTGGACAAAGGTATGTTTAATCCAGACAAAGGTTTATTGAATCAAAATAATTCAAGGTCACACATTTTCCCAAGGTAATCCATTCATCATTGAAAAATTGTGTGTCTTTAGGGATTGTTTTAAAAGCATTTTTAATTTATATTTTCATTCTAGGGTATTGATCTTGGGAATGAAAAAAACAGAAGACAAGATACTGCTCTAGGCTCTCATAACTCATTAATCGATAAAACGGGTTTTGTCTGATTAGAATAATAAAAAAATTATAAAAAGAAAAATTCTACTTTTTTTCAACATCAGTGGGTAGCCTCAAGCTCTGGGATTCCCTGGTATTCTCCCAATGAAGGATAATCCTAGACAAAGTAAGCCAGGTGCTGCCATCTGTTGAGAGCATATATAAAATCTTCTCCATAAGCAACCTTCATATGCCTGACTAAAGTGGGAGGCAACACGTTAACTCAGGAGTCCCCAACCTTTGCAACTTTAAGTCTGAAGGACTTCAGCTCCCAGAATTCTCCAGCCAGCAAAGCTGGCTGGAGAAGTCTGGGAGCTGTAGTCCTTCAGACTAAAAGTTGCAAAGGTTGGGGACCCCTGCGCTAACTTGCATAACTGGAAATGCATTCTACATGCCACCTCCACGTTTACAAACATGTGCATGTGTTAATGACATGTGTTAATTGCACAGCCACCTAGATAAAAGTGCACTGCATTGTACTTCTAGGAAGTTCTTTGTACCAACTCTACATGGTTAGTGTAAACATCTTCTCATGCTACAAATTAGCAAACTGAAACTTATACGATGTAACAACTAGATAAGAGAAGGGAAAGTGAGATGAAAGTCATGATTCTGAATTACAAAAGGACATATTATTTTTCCCTTTCATTACATGCACCAATTTTTTTAGGTACACAGGAAACTGTACCACCAAACTGAATTCATCATAATTTTATCAATTTAAATGGCTCATATCAGTGCAAGAAAGAACCCAAATGATAAGCTTGATTGACAATTTTTTGTTACATCATTTTATGATTTTTCAGGTGAAGTGATCCAATCATACCAGAAGTATTTGAAGAGAAAATAGCCTAAACATGGTTTACCTAATTAAAGCATTACTAAACACCTTTAGCACTGTAATCACTGAAGCTGAACTGTTTGGAGAAAGACATTCTAGTGAATTCATTCTGCATTCAAGATGAGTTTCACATTCTCATATCAAATTATATGGATATGGAATACTGTAAACTTTGATAGGGACACGGTGGCTCAGTGGCTAAGATGCTGACCTTGTCGATCAGAAAAGACAGCAGTTCGGTGGTTTGAATCCCTAGCACCATGTAACGGAGTATGCTCCTGTTACTAGTCCCAGCTTCTGTTAACCTAGCTGTTTGAAAGCATGTAAAAATGCAAGTAGAAAAATAGGGACCACCTCCACATAACCATGGAGACATCTTCGGACAGTGCTGGCTCTTTGGCTTTGAAACGGAGATGAGCACTTCCCCCTAGAGCCAGAAATGACTAGTACATATGTGCGAGGGAACCTTTACCTTAATACCTAATCTTTGATAGGCATATTCAGAAATAAATTCCCACTAAAGTGGAAGAAGCAAACATTCAAATCAGGGTCATGGGGCGATACAAACCCCAGATTATCTGCTCTCAGTATGGCGTATGGTACTGGTAGTCTTTTACTTACAACAGTTCATTTAGTGAACATTTGAAGTTACAATGGCAGTGGAAAAAGTGACCTAGGAGCATTTTTCATTCTTATGGCTGTTGCAGCATCCCCATGCCATGCTGATCAAAATTGAGATCCTTGGCAACTGGTTCATATTTATGATGGTTGCAGTGCTCTGGGCTCACATGATCATCTTTTGTCACAGGCAAAATCAATGGGGAAACCAGATTTACTTAACAACGGCAGTGATTCACTTAACAACTACCTCAAAAGAAAGATGGCAAAATGGGGCAAAACTGTCTCGTTTAGCGACAGAAATTTTGGGCTCCATTGTGGTTGTAAGTCAAGGATTACCTGTACTGAATGTACTTGGCTCAGCCTTCCATCCTTCCAAAGTCGGTAAAATGACGACCCAGATGGTTGGGGGCAATATGCTGACTCTGTAAATCTCTAAGAGAGGGCTGGAAAGCACTGTGAAGCAGTATGTAAGTCTAGGTGCTATTGGAGAGGAGGCTGGGAGTGAAAGGAGGTGAAAGGGAGCGGGAGAACTTTCTCTCAGGTGAAGCAAGAGAAAGTGCGAGGGCAAAACAAAACCTCTCTCTCTCACACACACACAAACACGCCTCTCTCCCCGCCTCCCTGTCCGACTGAGCAGCTGCTGGCAGAATGCGCGCCAAAGGGGGCGCACACAGAGCCCGCGCCGAAGGTAAACAGAGCCGGGGAAACACGTGGCCGCTGCCGCTACTGCTGTTGGCGGTGGTCGCGCGTCTTCTCCGCTTGGCAAGTCCGCCGCCTCCCGGCCTCTCGGCGCGCTCTCTCTCTCTCTCTCTCAGTCCCCCGGCTTCAGGCGTTGCGGGAGCCACCGCCGGCATTGAGAGGGTTGTTAACAGTTGGGCGCTCTTCGAAGCCGCTTCCCCTTTTCCACCTCACGAAGAGGTGACGGTGGGAAAAAAAAGGGGGGGAAGAGCCCTCCCTCTCCCCCCCGGGCTTTACGGAATAAGCAGCCCTCCATCCTCCCTCAGGCGCTTTCCCGCCTTCTTCTTCTTCTTCCTCCACTCTTCAACGAGCGGCGGCACCACCGGCACCCTCCCCCCACCCCGCCTCCCTCCCTTCCGCAAGACCAGGCGGCGCGCAGGTGGCGGGAACGGAGCGCAGGGGTGGGGGTGGGGGGGCTCAGCTGGCGGGAACCGGCCGGGATTTGCTTCAAGGGCTGGCTTCCGAGCGCCCTGCGGTCGCTTCCTCCCCGCCGACCATGTTCCTCCTCCGCCGCCGCTGCTGTAACGGCAGCCGCTCGCTGCCGCCGCGTCTCCTATTGGTGCTGGGGGTTTCGGCCCTGGTGGCCGGGGCCGCCGCGTCGTGCTCTTCCTCGCCACTCGGCGAGGCTTCGGTGCAGGGGCTGGTCCGGCTCGCCTCCGTGGTGATCGAGGGCAAGGTCCTGGCTCACAGCGTGGCCGAAGTAACGGCTGGCCGAAGAGGAGGAGGAGGAGGAGAAGAAACGACGTCGCTGGGGTCGCCGCCGCCGCCGCCGTTGAGGCTGTCCGGGCAACCTGCCGCCACCACCACCACCATCCTCCTCATCACCAGCTCCTCCTCCTCCTCAGGAACGTTCCTCCCCTCCTCGCCGGCTCCCAGCCCTCCGCTCCCGCACCTCGGCAGCCCGAGCCCGGCGCCCGCCTCCGCCGTAGCTCGAGTGCGCGTGCACCAGGTGTGGCCGGCGAAAAGCGGCGGGCTGCGGAAGGACGCGCTGCTTTGGCTGCTGCTCGGAGAGCGGGGCTCCGCTTGCGGGAGCGCCTTGAAGGAAGAGGGTCGCTACGTCTTCTTCATGGAGCCCGTGGCGGCAGCTTCGGGCGGGAACAGCAGTGAGTCGTCGCCGCCGCCGCTCTTTCGAGCGTCTTCCCCGCCCCTGGAGACGGGCAGGAATCTCAAGAAGGAGGTCAGCAGGGCGCTGTGTACCCGGGGATGTGGTAAGTCAGCGGGCGGCGGTTGGGAAAAAAGAGACGGGGCAGGGGGAGAAAATAAAGAGGTGGCTTGGGCTGGCCCGGATCGCCTAGGGGAGATGGGAGGTGAATGAAGAACAAAAAGAAGAAGAAGAAGGAAAAGAAAAGAAAAGGGGGGGAGGGTTGTTAAAGTCGGCCGTCCGGTTCCTTATTTTCTCCCCCTCCCCCCTTTCACGCTCCTTGGCTTTTCTGTGCGATTTTGCCCGATGGTGCTGGGTCTTCTCGGTGTCGACGGTTTTTCAAGTGGGTTTCGATGGCTGATTCTCCCCCCCCCCCCAAATCAGAAGTTGAGTGACAAGGGTGGGAAACTTTGGGAAAGCTCTCGGAGCAACAAGCAGGCTTACAACGTCGTCTTCCTCTTTGGGGCTTTGGAGATTGTGAGAAAGAAGGCTTTCTCCTTTGCCGTTGTTGTGTTTTGAAAAGGTAGAGCTAGCTATAGTTGGCGAAGTCTTTCAGGCCCTCAGAAGAGAAACTGCAGGGGGACGGGGGCGGGCGGGGTGGTGCTGGTGGTTCCTTTTTGCCTCATCCGAAAGGCCTCAGGTGTGCATTTTCCTCCTTTGGGAAGAAAAAAAAAAGAAGCATTTTGAAAGCAGGCCGGATTTGTTGGGTTTTCGATGTTGATTGTTGTTCCTCTTCGTGTGTTTGATTGCTAACTTTAGTGAGGTTGACAATTCCAGCCTCTGATAATTTTTGCTGTATACTGTATAATATTGCCAATTTATTCTGTGGTTGTAGAAAGTCCTTCCCTAGTATTTGACATGTGACATTGTACAGATATTTTTGCTTGATCCTTGACAGGGCCCAGTTGTTATGTGAGTGCAACCTTAATGTCATTTGATCCCCCCCCCAAACTCCCAAAATTTGCTTCCATCAATGTGAACCATATTAAGCAATTTCTCATATGCTGATTCTGTTATTTCAGGGGCTGCAAAATGTTCAGTCTCTTCTTCGTACTCCTTTTCTAAATGTATCGGCATCGTGTAAGTGATTGTGAGATGCTTGCTTTAAGTTGTTTGTTTGTCAGTGGAGTGCCTAGTCATGTTTTATAACACCTGAAATTTAGTCTTGCCAGTACTATTTAATGTTTGCATTGTCGCCTGGGGTAGATGTGTGGATACAGGGCAGAAAGACAGAAGACGAGGTGCTGGAGAAGGATAATTCTCAGTCAAATTCAGAAATGTTGCCTGTCATTTTCATTTGATGCAATTTCTTACAGATTCACATTGGTCTGAATTGGCATGTAATTTCAGTATTATTTATTTGGTTAATTAATTAGCTATAATGTGGGCTTTTTTATAGGGAAGGAATGGGAAATGATCCTAGAATTACTGCAGAGAGGAACTGTCCACACTAAACGGTGCTGATGTTGAGTGAATGACCTGGGGATTCCCTAGAACTGCAGGATAGATGTCACTGTAAAACAAGGGAAATACTCTGTGGAGACCTGATTTATATTGGCTGATATAAAAGCTGAACATTTCTCTGGAGGAGACTGATTTTCTCTGGTGGTGCAGAAGGAAAAGGGAATGCTCCTTCTATCCCCTGTAGTAATATGATACATAAAATGATTTGGTCAGCTACAAAACAGAACTGGGCATTAACATCACATGAAAGGGAATTTCCGGAGTATCATAATCTTATTTTGTCAATTCTTAAGTGTCTGATGACATTGTTATTTAAAGATTCAATTTCTTTTGACTTTAATTAACGTATTTGGCGGCATTCTATACCAATATCTTAAATTACAGTATAAAGTCTGGTCTTCTAGGTACGATTAATTTACCATCATAGTTAGAGTACTTTAGGGGTGGGTGAATTGACATAACTACACACACACACACACACACACACACACCGTATATACATGTACACTTTCTCTGTCTCACTAGGATGCAGTCCTGGAGTCCTGTTAAAAATAATAAAAGGGAAAAATCAAAGGATAAATAGAAAACAATAAGCACGCTTAAGTTAAACATAATGTGCACATCTGATTTACAACATTATTACTGATTCTCAGGGAACGTGATGTACACTCTGTCTGAACAACTTGATCTTTATAATTTATGCCTCAGTGTTTCGATGTCTGCTGGTGGTACAGTAAGAAATGTATTATTGTCAGTGCTATTTAGCTTTATACAAGACTTCTGCCTTAACTATATTGAGATTACCTATTCCCAAGAGAAGAACATAACTGAGTAATCTACCTAACTTCTAACATACAATACTGCAGTTTTTATATTTGTAATATTAACTGATCACTGGATTTCAGAGGCATGTTCAATAGAAACCTGTAAATACAAGGTCTGCTTTCTCAGTAGAGGGTTCGATACCATTTCTTTTGTCAATAACAAACTGAAATTTTCCAGCTTTTAGTAACTGCATTCTTAAAATAGAATCTGTTGACCTCTCAGTGCTCCAGACACTGCAGTGTAGCCCCAAACATTCATAAAGATAGTGTAAAACATATTTTATAACATTACTAAGTAAATAAGGCATGACGTAAACATATGCTATTATCTGGTTCCAGACTCATCTGCTCAGTTAAGATGTCATGTCAAATCATGGTTTTATAAATTTGATGTATTGCTTTATACTATGGCTAAATTGATGAACTAGGGGTTTTGACATTGATTGACCTAGAATTAGATGCTATAACTGTATTTTTTAAGCGGGAATTTTGTAAGCAATGGCTGAAATCCTTATGACCTGTTTTAGAAACAAGCAAATTATGATACTGCTGTTATATTGCATGCAAATCAGACTTATGTTTGAAGTACAGCCTTAGAACAATTAATCAGTGGAACAGCTTGCCTCCAGAAGTTGTGAAGGTCCCAACACTGGAAGTCTTTAAGAAGATGTTGGATAGCCATTTGTCTGAAATGTTATAGGGTTTCCTGCTAGGCAGGGGGTTGGACTAGAAGACATCCAAGGTCCCTTCCAACTTTGCTATTGTATTGTATTGATAAAATAACAATGACAATTTATGCTGCCTATAAAACAATTATGCTGAGATAGAATATTGCTCAATAAATATAATGGAGAAAGTAAACAACTCAAAATGTGGCTCCATTTGTACTTTGGAAACCTCAGTTTAGACTCTAAGCCGTGGTTAGCTTGGATATTGGAATTCAGCCATTATATGATCAGCTGGTTCAGATCAGGATGCATTCAGCCTGCACTTAAACTGCAGTTTATTCAAAAGGCTTAGCACTTCTGCACTGTTATAGGGGCCAGTAAACTTGTGAAGTTTTATCATGATAGAAATAATATTTTTGGGGTCATTTTTAGATGGTGAATTGTGGCTTATGACACAATTTTCCTACTTATGATTGTTGTAGTATCCCCATGGTCACACAATCAACATTTGGGCACTTGGCCATTGACATGTATTCATGACAGTTGCACTGTTGCAGGGTCATGTGATGACCATTTGTAACTTGAAGCCTTCCCAGCTGGCTTCTGACCAACACAGTTAATGGGAGAGGCCAGATTCACTTAACAACTGCAGTGCTTTGCTTCATTGTGGCAAAAAGGTTGTAAAATGGGATAGCAATAACACTTCGATTTGTATACCACTTCTCATTTTACCTGCCTTGGAAAGATGGATGGTTGAATCAACCTTGAGCCTTAGTGAGATTTAAACTGCCAAACTGCAGGTAGCTGGCAGCAGAAGTAGCCTGCAGCACTCTTACCACTGTGGCATCATGGCTCATGCAACTCACTTAACAAATGCCTTGCTTAGCAATATGAAATTTGGGCTCAGTTGTGGTTCTAAGTCGAAGGCTACCTCACAAGTGCAAAATAATGCTAAATATAAGCCTCAATGATGATTCCTCATAAAAATAAGGGTATAGATCATTCATTTTGTATTTTATAAAAAATAAGCAGTGCATAGATGAAGGCAAGGAGATAACCTCTTCTTCATGGTGTGGTAAAGCTCAGACATACTTTCAAATGAAAGGGATGTCAGAAAACATCTTCCCATTGTTTGGCAGTTTACCTAATTCTATCCCGCAGAAAAAATTATGTGTGAGCATACCTCTTTTGTGCACGTCCAGCATTGTTTATGGACAGAGTGCTTTGGTGATGACGCGAGTTAACATGCAATTTCCATGCAGTACATACTTTACTGACATAGTGACAGGCAGCAGCAATTCATGCAGCTTGCCAGTGGAAAAGGCCAGCTGCTACCAATGGCAATCAATATAAGGAAAACGGAATCCCCTCGTACTGTAACAATTGCAGAAGCAGTGATTACTTCAATGGCTTTGCAAATACATAATTCCTGACTGCATTGCTGCCTTTATTGCTATAATATCTAGGCTCCTAGCCCATTGTTATCAAGATATTTGCCCAATACTGATCAAGATGCATCTTTTCTCACCTTCCCAAAAGTGCTGGTGAAAATGAGTATTTTATCTTTTGTGTTCAGTGATGCTGCAGTTCACTGAGATAATGCTGGCCAGTGCTGATCCACGCTCTGAAAGATGATGCAAGAATCAGTACTGTAATAAGAAAAATGGAATAAGATGTACTGAATTATTCCACTTAAGATTATATGTGAGTGAATGTTTGTATAGGTATGCAGATGGTCCCTGAATATTTATCCATATAATAAACTCCTTGTTTCTATTAGATTAGATTTAAACCTCTTTTTATGTATTAGTTCAGCACATACTTAGTGGTTTTGTTTGTTTTTAATTTAAAGGAGCATGCAGACATATGTCTATTCATCTGCAATCTGAGATACAGCTGTTTATGGATGAGTGGTTACTGAAGATGGATATATCTAATTATTTAATATGTGTCTTAATTATGTGTTTAATGCATTTGCATATAGGAATGCTTTTGCTTAATAATTGTTATGGATTATTCTTGTATAGATATAAATATAAATTTATATAAATCTAAATTCCACTGTATTTGTTTTGTTTGTTTTTTGCAAGAAAAAGGATGCCACATTGCCAAGCAGTTGATATAATCTGACCCAGGACTTGTATTACTGGACTTTAAATAGGCTAAAACATGTTAATCTGCTGCTTTCTTCAGACCCCACAAGGCAGTTCTGAGTCCAAAGAAAACCAAAGTTAGCATCTTCCCTTTATACTCCGTATCTTGCTCTCTCATCAAGAAACTGGCTTAGAGAAAGTGATTAATAGGAACTATTAATTTTGTGTTCAGATATTTCAAGCATTCTCAGCAAGGTTTCCTTGTGCCTGTTGATCTATTATATCAAGGCATCTGGTCATTTGCTTTTCATTTAATGTGTGCAGACCACATGCAGCTATTTATATAAAATATTGCTACAAACTGCATCAACCTGATACATTTTCAAAACCTCATCGTTTAATTGCCGTTGTTATGTAAGTTTATGCAAAACTAACGTGCTAAAATATTCTGCTCATGCTTAATTGTATTTATCTTTAAATATATAAATAGGTTTCTTAAAATTTACTTAGTAGATTTTAAACCTAATAAATTATTCTGTCTATTAAAATACTCGTTCTATTTTCCAACCATCATCTTGTCTCATTTGTATGGATGGAACCAAATACAATCACATGGGAAAACCCTCTTAAACACAATCAATATAAAAATGCATTTGAAAAACTAAATGAATAATTGCCTTCTGGTTTACCTACACTAGGGAGTATAATTTTATCTCTATGTGCTAAGTTAGAATAATTACTAATGGAAATGACATATATATCCTTGTATACATAGGAGGGAGATATGGTTCTCTGGAGGTTTGACGTTAACAAAATAATTTTCTTTCTTTCTTAAAGAAAGTCTCATGAATATTATAAGCTTTACTAGCCTATTAATGTTTTTAGATAATATAGAAGCTAGGCTATGGATGACTGGAGGTTTATTTAATTGATCATTAATTCTGATAAGTGGTAGAAATTATGTATTTGTTTCCTAATTGTAAATTATCTTCAATATAACAAAAAGGAGGTTATATTTAAAAAAATTGCACTACAATTCTAATTAGTTATCAACTAAAAATTCTGTGATCAGTCTTGTTTATCAATCAAATTCATTACTGGATTACTTTTCATTACTACTTAGAACAGGCATGTCCAAAGTCCGGCCCGGGGGCCATTTGCGGCCCGGGGGTCGGTTTAATACGGCCCTCCAACAGCCCTCCCTGCTCTGTGTAAATGTGGCCCTCCCTTCCTCCCTCTGTCTCTGGGGCTGTGTGGCTGGGGGGGGGGGTGGACGCGCAGCCCCAGAACGTGCGCTTGGTGCCTGCCGGAGGGAGCCGCGATGGAGACGCGACCAGCTTCCCTGCCTGACGCCCCTGCCAGGCGACCTGCCGGGCGACAGCCTCGGTGGTGCTTAAGATGACGGGACTTCCGGTATCCGGCTCCAGCGGAGACGGGCGAGCCTAGGGCTCGCTCGCCGCTTTGTTGCCTTTTCTGCCCCCCCAGGGGGGCGAAACTCTCCGGTTACCGGAGGTTTCCCGCAGGGTCGGCTCAGAGGGAGCGGCCCTCGTCACGGCGGTGGGGAGGGCGCTCCTCTCTGCGACCTAGGAGGAGAGGAACATGCTAGCGGGGGTTTTTTCCTTCCCCAACGGCTGTCGGTGCCATTCGCTTTAATGGAGAGGGCTGAACGGAGAGATCGGGCGGATCGCCGAGGCTTCAGCTGCGAGAGAGAGTGAGTTTAAAAGAACACCTTTTTTTCCTTGCTGCCAGCCAGGCTGAACGGACTGGGAGGGGGGTGTTTAATTTTAAAAAAACCCCCCTCGGATTTAAGCGGCACGCTAAGATGGCTTCTCTGCAAAGAGAAAGCGGAAACTTTCACTCCGGACGGTCTTTAACAAGGGAAAGTGGATTGTGACTTTCTGCAACATTGTTTCTAGGTCTGGCTGAGCTTAAAAAAATTTTCTTTTTTTTGCTACTCTCTCCCTCTGGCTGCGAGATGGGCGGTGGAAGTGGCTTCACTTTGTCCCTTGCCTGACTATTTCAACTAAGGAAAATTTCCAGCGTCTCTTTGAAAGCAGGACTCTCTCTGGATTTTTGAATTTTTTTTTCTTTTGATGGATTTGTGACTTCTTCTCTGGAATACCTTCGTTATTATTATTTGCTGATTTGGGAAATTGTGTCTCTTTTGGTTTCTGAATGGTTTGCAACTTCACAGCCCTGAACTGAACTGAGCTCCTGGTTTGCCCCACCAGCCCCACCCGGAAAACGCCATCTTGGTGGCAGTGACTCTAACTTTTAACCATGGCACAAGAAGCAGCACTTGTAAATTTGGAACAAAGGATGGCTTCTCTTGAAACTTCTATGCAAACTTTGATATTAGAAATAAAGGCCCAGAGGGCTGAAAATAGTACTTTTAAAAAGGAACTATTGGATACCCGGAAGCAAGTGTTGGAGAATACACAGAAGAATGAAGAATTGGAAGGAGGGCTGGAGGGGGCTAAGGGAGAGATTAAAAATGTTTCTAATGAGGTGGGGGAAATAAATGGGCATGTGTCTAGGATAGATATGGAAAGAATGACATATTTTTTGAGATTTCAGAATGTTCTTGAGGAATCTGGTGAATGCCTACCTGATCTTATGAGTACAATTTTAGCAGACTATTTACAAAAACCTAAGGATGAGATCAGGGGGGACATTGACCTAGCCTATAGAATTAATTCTGCATATGCCAGGATGAATGAAGTGCCTAGAGAGATACATGTGAAATTTGTTAGAAGGTCAACCAGAGAGGAAATCCTGAAATTGCAGAGAGAAAGTCCATTAATTTACCAACTAAAAACGGTCACTATCTTGAAGCAGATTCCTAGAAAGATTCGAGATGCAAGACGGAAATTTTCCTTCTTGTCTAAAACATTGTTTGATCATGGGATTTGGTTCAAGTGGGTGACACCCGAAGGGATGCTGGTGTTCTGGGAAGGAGGAAGAGTGAGGATTAAAACAGTTGCTGAGGCGGAAGCCTTTCTTAAAAAACATTCCTCTGCCCTGGGGGAAGATCCAGGGGGGACGGAGGGGGTCACGGCCCCGCCCGCGGGGGGCCAGGGGGGAGAGAAAGAAGATACAATAGCCAAAAGACTTAGATCAAAAAAATAACTTTGCCTTGATTTTTCTTGAACAATTTTGTATAATATTTCTATCCGGACTTTTTGTAAATGTCTGACAGCATGGAAGGGAGAATTTAGGTAAATGTACTTGCTTTCATCTTGTAGTGGTATGGAAAATGTTTTCTATGTTAACTTTTTTTTAATGTGTATTTTGAGGTCTCGGAAGGTCCGACGACTCTGACGTGAATGCTCTCAAAATTTCTTTTTAACCATTACCCTATCCTGTTAAAAAATGTAAAACCAATAAAACTTTTTCAATAAAAAAAAAAAAAAAAAAAAAAGATGACGGTAGCCTTGGGTGCTCGCACAAGGTCGCCTGGCAGGTCGCCCGGCAGGGGCGTCAGGCAGGGAAACCGGTCGCGTCTCCATCGCGGCTCCCTCCGGCGGGCCACGCGTTCACCTCCCTCCCAGCCACGCAGCCCCAGAACGTGCAGCTCCTGCCGCACAAGGTCGCCCGGCAGGGGCATCAGGCAGGGAAGCCGGATGCGCGGCCTCAGAACATAAGCCGTGGTGCCTGCCGGAGCGAGCCGCGATAGAGCCGCGACGCCACTGCCAGGCGTCAGCCTCGGTGGTGCTTAAGATGATGGTAGCCTTGGGTGCTCACCCCGCCTGCTCCCTCGCCCGCTGCGGGAGGAGGCGTCCGTATCCTCCGGCATACCGGCCCTTCTGCTGCTTCCCGGGGTGGGGGAGGGGAGGAGAGGGGAGAGAGGGAGTGACTGACAGACACAGAGAGAGACAGAAGGGGAGGGAGGGAAAGACAGAGAGACAGACAGAGACAGAGAGAAAGAGAGGGAGGGAGAGAGACACAGATAGAGAATGACACAGGAAGGGATTGAATCGGAGACAGACGGGGAAAGAAGGAGAGACAGACATACAGAGAGAGGGAGGGAGGGAGAGAATCAGAGAGAGTGACACACACAGAGACAGGGAGAGACAGAGAGAGGGAGGGAGAGACAGATAGAGACTGATTAAGTGAGTGAGAGACAGACAGACAGACACACACACAGAGTGACAGAGAGAAAAAGAGAAAGAGAAAGAGAGAAAGAGAAAGAAAGAAAGAAAGAGAAAGAAAGAGAGAGAGAAAGAAAGAGACAGAAAGAGAGACAGAAAGAAAGAGAAAAAGAGAGAGAGAAAGGAAGAGAAAGAGAGAGAAAGGGAAAGAAAGAAAGAGAAAGAGAGAGAGAGAAAGAGAGAAAGAGAGAGAAATGGAGAGAGAGAGAGAGAGAGGAAGAAAGAGAGTGAGAGAGAAAGAAAGAGAAAAAGAGAGAGAGAAAGGAAGAGAAAGAGAGAAAAAGGGAAAGAGCAAAAGAGAGAGAGAGAAAGAGAGAAAGAAAGAGAGACAGACAGAAAGAGAAAGAGTGAGAGAGAGAGAGAGAAATGGAGAGAGAGAGAGGAAGAAAGAGAGAGTGAGAGAGAAAGGGAGACAGAAAGAAAGAGAAAAAGAGAGAGAGAAAGGAAGAGAAAGAGAGAAAAAGGGAAAGAAAGAAAGAGCAAAAGAGAGGGAGAGAGAAAGAAAGAGAGACAGAAAGAAAGAGAAAGAGAGTGAGAGAGAAAGAGAGAAAGAGAAATGGAGAGAGAGAGAGAGGAAGAAAGAGAGAAAGAGAGAGAGTGAGAGAGAAAGGGAGACAGAAAGAAAGAGAAAAAGAGAGAGAAAGAAAGAGAGAGAGAGAAATGGAGAGAGAGAGAGAGGAAGAAAGAGAGAGAGAGAGACAAAGAAAGAGAGACAGAAAGAAAGAGAAAAAGAGAGAGAGAGAAAGAAAGAGAGAAAGAGCGAGAGAAATGGAGAGAGAGAGAGAGGAAGAAAGAGAGAAAGAGAGAGAGTGAGAGAGAAAGAGAGACAGAAAGAAAGAGAAAAAGAGAGAGAGAAAGAAAGAGAGAGAGAAATGGAGAGAGAGAGAGAGGAAGAAAGAGAGAGAGAGACAAAGAAAGAGAGACAGAAAGAAAGAGAAAAAGAGAGAGAGAAAGAAAGAGAGAAAGAGCGAGAGAAATGGAGAGAGAGAGAGGAAGAAAGAGAGAAAGAGGTAGGTAAGTTTTTTTAAATTTATTTTCATTACATTGTGAAAACTCAACAGTCAGTTGATCTTAATGCTATGAAATGAAAAGTATGTCATTTGCAATTAACTTGGCATAAAATAATTTATTTGCATTTAATTGTAATGGTTCAAAGAATGTTCGGAAAAATGTTCGGCCCTCCACCATGTTCACTTCATCCAATCTGGCCCTCTTTGAAAAAAGTTTGGACACCACTGACTTAGAACTAGTAAATAACAGAAGTGCGTCGTATCGTAGCTGTCTGCCACATTAATTGAGTACAATAGCTCAAAGTCATGGACATAGGAAATCTTTCCTAAGAAGTTAATAATTTTATTTATTTGCGATACCTCCGTGTTTCTGATTGGTTCCTCAAGCCAAGATATATCATGGAAGGTTTACAATGTATTTCTTCTTAACTTTGCATATAACTTCAGAGGGTTGAATAATGGAATGGTCCCCTATTTAAAAATATATTTCCTTACATTAGATTACATTTTATTACAAGGAGCAGTTTGTTCCTGTGCTTAATCAATTGTGGTTTTCTGAGTGCACAGATCTTGTATAGTCTGTAGTGAGATGATTCACTGATGGATGTATTATAAAAAGATGGGGACAGCGTGCTCTGCTGTTTTTCATTTCTGAACGGTGGAATTCTGATAATATTATTTGAGTACATCTGGAGCCTGGAACATGCACAATAGATATGTTACCTTATGTAACAAAAATGTCAGACTGCCAATGTACTGATAGACAGTATATCTTGCAACTATTGTTAGTGTAAATATAACTGCAGATAACATAGCATGATGTGGTTGCTATGTTTCCAGCCCTGAAAAAAAAATCATAGAGTTTAGTAAATCCATTTTTCAAAATAAAACTTAGCGTTATTTTGCATGTTTACTATTTTTATTAGTATTCGTACTGGTAGAAATATGTCATTGGAATTTTTGACCTTTTAAATTCAACCCTGATATGATTTTCACCAGTGATTTTTCCATCCAATATTGGAAATTCCTAGTTAGGAATTAAACAATGATTGCCAGTAAATCTGTCCCCTGCTATTTTGCCAATATTAATTATAAGTATGGAATAATAGTACTTTTAAGGTTTATTAGAAAAAAGCTCCAAAGGAATAGAACCTAAAGCTATTTTTCACTTAATGTTTAATGTAGCCCTTATTTAAAGGTATCTTGTAATGAACATAATTATCTTACTGGGATTGTCTGTTGACAGATACACGTCTCATTTTATGCTTGTGCAATGTTCCAAAACTGCATCACAATATTTGTATTTGTGCCAAGATTAGAAAAGCAATAAAAAGTCCCAATTGCAATATTCCATTATTATTTTATCATCACAAAAATGAATCATAGGTTGAATTGATATCTTGAAACAGTTAAAATGACTTATTTACACATCCTAAATCAGTAATATGTGATTTAAAAAAATAATAATAATCCTTATAGAGGAGAAGCAGCCACTTCTTCCTAGATTTTAAAGAATTAATATATGTTTTTGAAGGAGTTGTACTGCTATTCCAAGTTCAACCTTAACTAAGCATAGTTTTATAAAGTGGTAGAAGTCCATAGTATCTTATCTTGATAAATTGTTTAGATTATTGTTGACAGTTTTAAAAACAGACTGTTTTGCTGCAGAGATTGAACCTCTGTGTTGCAATAGCTATTTCAACTTTTCTGAGGCTTGTATTAAGATAGAACTGCTTCTGATGTTAAGAGAGAGAGAAAGTGCATGCACAAACACATTCTCCAAAGATGATAAATCATCCTGAAATAACTTTCTAGAATAGGTAACAAGAGTACAAATTTCTTGCCAGTGGGAACTAGCAGGCTAGGATAGGAAAGATCCAGATTGAGTGCTAATGAACTCTATAAAGAATTTAATGATGCAATGAGAGAAACTTTTTGTTTTGGGATTCCCTCCCCCTAAACCTCAGGGAAGAAATAGATGAAAAAATGTCTGATAAAATCTGTCTAAAATCAATACATTGCAGTCTTGTTTCAGGCTATGTTTTGATTGTGTAGCAAAATAATATACGTTAAGAATTGGTAGCATGAGTATATGTTGATTCTACTGGATCTTTCATTACTTTTACCATTAAGCTAGATATTGTCCAGGGCAGTGGTAGGTTGTTTTTTTTTTTACTACCATTTTGGGCGTGCTCACACAACACTTCTGCGCATGCGGGTGTTGGGTGGGTGGGTGGAGCATCCCCCCCCCCACTACTACTGGTTCGCTCAAACTGGGAGCAACCCGCCTCTGGTCCAGAGGTTGTAGCATTGGGATCTTGCAGCAAGATGTTATGTTGGCTTTAGTTTTTGGAAGATCCAACATCAGAAGTGATCTTGGCTGATGGTATTCCTCAGAGTTTTATTTTGAACCCATGCTGCTATTCAGTATTTCTCTATCATTGCTGAATTTGGACCACTGTATCACCAATGTGGATGACTCGGTCTTATTCCAGAGTGCCTTCTAAGACTCTGCATTATTGTCTAGAGATGGTAAATGGCTGAATCTGGTTAGAAATGCTCAGTAAAACTGAGCCAGAATCTATCACGGTAGCTATTGTTGGTTGCTATTGGCTTATAATAAGATCTGTTTCTCTAGAGCTGTGTGAATGCCAAAGGCCTGTTTTTTATATATATTTATATTTTATATCTGAGATTAGTGCACTAACAGTGCCACTGCTGGAAGATGTACATCTGACGCAGTGGTGGGTTTCAAATTTTTTTAGAACCTCTTCTGTAGGTGTGACCTGCTTTGTGGGAGTGGCTTACCGGCCATGTGACTGGGTGGGAGTGGCTTGCAGCCATATGACCAGGTAGGCGTGGCCAACTTCTAAAATGTGGTGAATATCACTTAACATTGCTCTTGCTTAGCAACCAAAATGTTGGCTCAGGAACTCTGGCATTTGAAGCATGCAAGTCTTAAAGCTGTCAATTTACAAGACCCTTGTACCCCTAACCCTTTAGGAAAAAAAATCCCAGGGGTGTTCAAACTTGACAGCTTTAAGACTTGTGGACTTCAACTCCCAGAATTCCTCCTCTCGCTCTTCATCTTGATGATGTGCAGATGGGTGGGGGGAGGAGCTGGAACCGGTTCTAAATGGCACTGTAGATTTGTGGAACCTCTTCTATAGAAGAGGTTAGAACTGGCAGAATCCCACCCCTGATCTGACTATTAATAATCAAATCTGCATTTATTTCAATCTGCTGAAAAATTATTTTTGATGGTTGTTTAAAAACTATAACCTGAGTTGTTAGAACTTGCTTTTCATCCAGGCAGAGTGGAAAGGGTGGTGAAGACTTTTAAAAAGCCTGAATAGTTTTAAATTAAGGAATCTAATGAGATATTTTTTTCCTGTTAAGGTTCTCTATCACTTTAGATTATTTTCTCCGGGCCTCTTACTAGTTCTAAGAACCCCAAAGATATGCTTGGTTTGTGCTACACAGAGCACTTTCATAATGGCTGTACTTAAGCTTTTGCAAAATGTCAAGCCTTTAGCAGTTGCTCACAACCATGAAAACTAGATTCTCGCAGGGTCTTATTTTATTAGATTTATTGCAAGGAAAAAAGGACCAGCTTGCAAAATCTAGGGAACTGGATGTATGATGTATTTATTCAGCATTCCATATTTCATTAGGATATGGATCCTTTGAGTCTCTTACTGACCATCTTTTAAAACAGTAGGAAGATTGCTGCTGGCTTCATGGATGGGGGAAGAATATATAAATCAGGGTTTCTCAGCTGGCTGGGGAATTCTGGGACTTGAAGTCCACATATCTTAAAGTTGTCAAGGTTGGGAAACATGAAGTAGATTCTGGCCTTTAACTGCAAAATATTTTCTTTGGCTCTAAGAAGACTGTTTCATACTATTTGTGTAACATTTTTATCCACGACAATTTTGAAGTTGGTAAAGATCTTCCATTTTTTAAATTATGCTATATACATAATTTTTTTATATGTGTGTTATGTTTTGGCTTTCTGTCTTTCTGTCTTTCTGTCTAGATGGTCTCTGGTCACTGTCCACCTATGGCCTTACTCCAAGTCGACCCTTGTTCCTTAGCTGTTCCCTTTGAGAACTCAGCACTTCTGCACACTGAGAACAGATTCCAGCTGTTTGTCTGCCTCACTGATATCTGACTCCGAAGCCAGCTGATAACTGTCAGATGGCCCTGGCCCCCTCTGAGCCTCCTACTCAGAGCACTCATCAGAGCCATCCCCAAACTCCAGGACTGGCCCATGTTCCACCCCCCTCCACCACCCCCCACTCCTCACTGTCTGAATCTGCTGCCAGTTCTGCTGGTGCTGGCGGGCCACAACCCTCCTCATTTTGCTGCTTAGTGAGGTAATTTAAGATCCTGTTGGACTGAATACTAAGCACAGATGCATCATTTGTATGCTATCTTATTGACTGCTGCTATAACACTACAGGTAGTCCTTAACCTACAATCACAGCTAAATCCAACATTTATGTTGTTAAGCGAGACATTTGTTAAGTGAATTTTGCCCCCATTTTATTTATTTATTTATTTATTTATTTTTCATATTTATAACCCGCTCCCATCTCACAACAAGGGACTCGGGGCGGCGAACATAGAATTAAATCAATAAATACAAAATACAATACATAGATATTAGATGCCTGTGTTGTAACCGTTTTTAAAACCCTCGTTTATAATTGGCGGTGCTGGGGTTACGCAAGGCCGGCTAGTTGGAAGAAGTGAGTCTTAAGACATTTGCGGAAGAGGCGGAGGTCAGGAATGGTGCGGATTTCAGGGGGCAGGTCGTTCCAAAGGGCCGGCCCTGCCACAGAGAAGGCCCTCCCCCTGGGCGCCGACAGTCGACATTGCCCAACCAACGGCACCCTGAGGAGGCCCTCTTTTATGACCTTTATTGCCTCAGTTGTTAAGTGAATCACTGCAGTTTATAAGTTAATAATGTGGATGCTAAGTGAATTGGATTTCCCTGTTGACTTCGCTTGTCAGAAAGTCACAAAAGGTGATCAGATGATCATTGGCCATCGCAACAGTCATAAATATGAACCAGTTGCCAAGCATCTGAATTTTGATCACATGATCATGGGGATACTGGAAAGGTCATAACTGTGAAAAATGGTCATGCCATTTTTTTCAGTGCTGTTGTGACTTTGGTTACTAAACGAACTGTTGTAAGTCAAGAACTACTTGCACTGCTTTCCGACTAATTGTCCGAAATGTCTCAGTGCCTCAGTCCTCTTCCAACTCTCTCTCTTTTTCATTTTGCTAAGTCTAATCTTGTATAAATCATGAAAAACGTTTTCATTAGCTAAAGAAGCCTACAGTTTGCCGAAGAGCACCCATGGGCCCAGCCCTTGTGGAGATATCACACCTTGAATGTGGTGTGAGGAAGATTTCAATTAATCGTCTTTGGATTTAGTTCTGTGGAGCATTTCGATTAACATTCTTTGGATTCAGTTCTGAAATTCAAAGTTATGTATGGAAACAAGTAGGTTAAAATTCTTTCTGAAACATTCAGAAATTCATTAAAAGATGAGATTTAAAGGTTGTAACTTGCTTATTTAAACAGTATTTTTCAGTAGAATAGTTACGCACCTTAAATTCAAAGGAACATCTTGATGAATATAAACATTTCTCATTTATTAATTTACCACAAAGATGTGTTTGCATGTCATGAATTATATATATATACGTATAAAACACACACACAGAGACACATAGTGACCCTTTATATCATTAGTAAATGAACAATAACTTTGCATTCATTTGCACCCATTGACCTGGAAAAAAACTCTTATTTGTTACAAATGAGTATATTTATTATTTACATGCATGCTCATAGTTATAGTTATATTAGAACTAAAGCTAACGATGCATCTGAGAAGAACTGAGAAAAAGGCAGAATTGCTTTAGAATTGCTGCTTATTTATTGGGAGTCCCCTGATAAAACTTTACATTTATTTTGTGTGGTTCCTTGAAACCATATTTTCATATGATTTGTGATTTTTTAAATTCTGTGAATGACTCAGTGTTCATTATGTTATTCAAATTCGCATGTAGTGAATATGATACATCATAAGCATTAATTTTTGGTATGATCCACCTGCTATTGGCTGATTAGTATCAAACAAAAGTTTGGTGTTTGACTGTACTAGTTGCTGATGCATTTCCAAGTCCAACTAAATGTTGCTTTGAGTTTTAAAATCTATATAAATAAAAATGTAACAAGAGTTTGTTCAAAATCGCTAATCTCTGAAAGTACTGCACCGATCGCTTCCAAATTTTCACACAATGTTTCTTTCAAATACGGCACCAATGATATATATATAGATTGTGTAGATGTCACACCTGTGCCAGGTACATGCAACGGAAAAGTAAAAATTTGTAAAAAAAGTAGGATAGGTAGATGGATACAGAGAGAGCAGTGGGCCACAGGTATTATGTCATCCTTTATGACATAAAATACTCTGAGGGAGAAATACAGTAGGTAGGTAGGTAGGTATGTAGGTAGAGAGATAGAGAGGGAGAAATACAGTAGGTAGGTAGGTAGAGGTAGAGAGGGAGAAATACAGTAGGTAGGTAGGTAGGTAGGTAGGTAGGTAGAGGGATAGAGAGAGGGAGAAATACGGTAGGTAGGTAGGTAGGTAGGTGGATAGAGAGGGAGCGGGAGAAATACAGTAGGTAGGTAGGTAGGTAGGTAGGTAGGTAGAGGGAGAGAGGGAGAAATACAGTAGGTAGGTAGATTGGGGGTTATACGGTGGTTGTGTGTATGTGTTTGTGTGTGCAGGTGTAGATCTACACACAGATTGGTTGGCCATTTAACCAGACTGGGCCACTGCCACGCGTGACTGGGAACGTCTAGTAATTATATATTTGAAGGAATCTCTGTATGCTTATGCTTATGAGCATGCTTCTTAGTTTCGGTCATCACTAGAAATCTTGCTCAGTGGCACATCCATGATAACTGTAAGAGTTAGCATTAAGAGAGAGGATTCTCCTGACCACGGTACTTCCCTATGGAATTCCCTTTCAAGAAACATATTATGCTTGATCCATTTCTTGTATTTCAGAAGTTTTGAAAACATATTTTTCTTCCGTTTGGCTTTTAACTGCCAAGTTCTTGCTTTTATGTTATTTTTTGACACATTGAGAAGGTTAGAGTTTTGAAAAGCATTGTGTGTAAGATAAACATATGAGTAAGTTGTTATGCGTTGCAAATCAAAAGTATTCTTCGGAATATGAAGGCACACTAATACCTTATATATTCTTAGTACTGGGCCATGGTTTTAGGCTATGTTCTATTTCAACAGTGCTCAAGTGAAGCATTCCTTTGAGGGTAAATTTCAAAGCAATGCATGCTCCTTTCCTACAAGCAAAGTAAATGGGATCTATAGAACAAGTGGCATCTAAGCAGTGCCTACTTTCTTGTCACGTGATCTTCCCAGATAAGCAAGATGTTCTTGTACAGTGGCAATTTTCTGGGGAAAAGAGTCTCTAAACTCTCACAACAATTGCCCAGAAGAAGTCAGAAATTTCATAAGGACTCACCTATAGAGAAGTAGAGAGAAAATATGATGATGGTTGGTGAACCATGTTAGCTTATTGTAGAGAAGTACAAACACAGCCTTGAAGAAGAAAAAAACCCCAAACCATAACTTTAGGCTGCGAAGGAAGAGGAGGTGAGAAATAAGTTCAACTCTGTTGATATCATATTAGCGTTTTAAAGGACTGTTTGATAAAAGAGAGGCAGAAGGAAAATTTAATGTGATGTGCAGTCATATCCTGGAGGAAGATTTATGAAGGCTCTGCTGCCAGCCTGAAGAATTGCCAACTATGCCTAAACAATAGCCTGCTTAACTCAAAAAAGTAGGAATTGCTTTGCTCCTACAGATTAAAAGCAGAACTTTCACTTTCCAGACAGGACAGTAGTTTAGATTCCCTAAAAGAATGGATCATAAATCCAAGCTGCATTTCACTGTTATAAAGGGAAGCAAGAGTGGGATTTATCACTCTGCTTGTTTATCTGGACTTACTGAAAATGGCATCATTAGTCTTCTACACTTGAACATGAAATTAAGAAGCTCTTGTATGAAGGAAGAAGGTGGGGGGGGGGAGTTATCAGAAGGTTTTGTACTGAAGTGTTTGCTTGTAGAAGCAAGCCCAAAGTGCTTGTGACAGGAAGAATGCTTAATTTTGCCTCCTGTGATTGGCTCCTTCGGCACTTCTAATAACTGCCAGCGAGTACTGGAAGATGTTTTTGTATACACATAAGAGCCTCTTCTTTATCGTGGAAAGCCAGATGAAGCTGTACAAAGCCTCCCATCAAGGGAAATCAGATCATCTCCTTATTTTGATAAAGAGAAGGATCACGTTGTCTCTATGACATAAAATTCCATGTCAAATATAATCCAAAGCCCTAGTACATCCTGAGCAGAGTAAAACCTCCATTTGTTTGGACCTCAGTACCATGGACTTTGCAATGTAATGGACCAAATTTGCTTAGACTTTATTGCACTTGTGTAATGTTATAATTATATAATTAGTGCAAATATTTGCGTTCATTTGCATCATGATATGGCACAGTAAATGACACAAGTAATCGTTCGCATCATTTGCAAAATGATATTATTGCATATGGGTGTGTGTGTGTGTTTTATGTTTGTGCTGATAAATAAATAAACAAGGGAGACTAGTATAGATCTATTTCAAGCTATTTAGCTCTCATCAGCTAGCCATACCCTTACGGGGATTCGAACCGGGGCTGTATTACATGTTAGGCAGATGTTTAAGCCACTAAGCCATCAGGTTCTCCTCCTGATCAGCTGAGCCAGGGGAATAAGTATATACATGTGTCAATTGGGGCTTAGTAGGGTGTTATGACACAGTATATACTTATTCCCCTAGCTCAGCTGATCAGGAGGAGAAACTGGTGGCTTAGTGGCTAAAACATCTGCCTAACATGTAATACAGCCCCGGTTCGAATCCCAGTAAGGCTAGCTGATGAGAGCTAAATAGCTTGAAATAGATCTATACTAGTCTCCCTTGTTTATTTATTTATCAGCACAAATGTAAAAACAACACAAATGGAAACAAAAGGCAATGAAACAAATAGCTTTCTGTCTGCATGGTCTCCTGTTCAGGGTCCCTTTAAGGGGAGGAGACTTAATGTCTCTCCTATATATATATATATATATCAGGGCGGCGCACAGGATGTGCAGAACGATCTCTCCCAACAAAAGAAAAAAGAATTTATTTCCTTCTCCACTCTTTTAGTCTTTCATTGCTTTTCCTTATTTTAGTTCCCTTAGTTTAAGTCCTTTTGGTTGCTTTCAGTAGTTTGGTTTCTTGTTCCCTCTTGATGGTTTCAGTTTCTCATGGGGCAGCACCGCATGGTGCCAACACTGGCCGGCACTAGCCGGTGGCTGTGGAGGCGATCCTCGGCGGGGCATCTGCAGCTGCAGATTTCCCCCTCATAGGTTTTACAGTGCAGGGAGTCTGTAGATAGCTTGGGGAGCCTTTTTTTTTTTTGCGCCTGACGCCATTCTAGAGGGCAATTCAAGATGCACTCACTACTGACCATTCTAGAAGGCATCCTTACCTCCATGGACCTGACGGAGGCATACCTCCATGTGCCCATCCATCCCGAACACCGATGGTTCCTTCTATTTTGCTATCAGGGAAATCATGATCAATATCAGACCCTTCCATTTGGCGTCTCCTCAGCACCCAGAGTATTCACCAAGTTACTAGCAGTGGTAGCAGCCAGCTTTCAGGTATGCCCCATCAGAATAATGTGCTATCTGGATGACATCCTCATGTTGTCCAGGTTGCACAGTCAGGCACATCAGGATCTGGAGGTTATGCTCCAGACTTTCAAGAACCACAGCTTTTCGATAAACCTTGCAAAAAGTCAGCTGGTTCTGACCATGCACATAGTGCACTTAGGGACTCTGATAGACACCAGGCAAGGTAGGGTCTTTCTATCCAGGGAACGTCAGGAGAGTCTCAGGGTATTGGTGCAACAGATGCGGAAGCATCATTGAATTCAGCTGTTGCAGCTACCTTAAGTTCGGGGCAAGATGATCTGCTGTTTCACCATAGTGCCCTGGGCCAGGCTGCACAGCAGGCCCCTCTAGTGGCTTCTCCTGCCATATCAAAAAGAAGGAAGCAGTTGCTTCTCAGCAATGATTCAGAGCCCCCAGAGGTGCCCTGGTGGGCATCACTGGCTATCATGAAGGGGTCTTTGTTCCAGGATCCATCTCGGGTGACAATCACCATAGATGTCAGTCTATTTGGATGTGCTCACTTGGAGGCAAGATGGTGCAAGGTCAGTAGTCCTGCCTTGAAAGGCAACAGACCATAAACTATCTGGAACTGCGGGCGATTCGACTGGGTCTTCTTCACTTTCAGTCAGCAGTGGAAGGAAAGCATGTGTTGATCCTCATGGACAACATGATGTGAAGCATGTCAACCAATAGGTTGGGACCTGATCCAGAGTTCTTGTGACAGAAGTCCAGATGGAGGAGCAAGCGGAGCTAATACTCCTTGCGCCTTACTGGCTGTGCTGCCCGTAGTTTGCAGACCTCCTGTCACTGTCAGTTGCACTGCCGTGGCGACTACCTCCATCTAGAACATTGCCTACCCAGGGAGCCATAGCTTATCCAGATCCTCAGTGGATCAAACTGATCATCTGGTGGCTAAGCAGCAATCAATGACCTTGAAAGGTCTGTCACCTTTGTTTGTCATTGAGACAATTCAGGCAGCCAGGAGGCCGTCTACAAATTGCATCTACATGCCACATGGAAGGCTTTCCTGGTGCAAGCCCAAACGTATAGTCCTGTCTCTATATTTCAAAGGCTTACTCCTTACAGATGCAATCACCTCCAGATTGCATCACGGCCCATTCCACGCAGAGTACAGCCACTTCAGCAGCATGGGGTCAGCAGCATGGGGTACGCAAGTCTCTCTTCAGGAGATTTGCAGAGTGGCTAGGTGGACGTCACTGTCACCCTTTATTAGACATTACCAGATTGACAACTATGTGTTAGCTGATGTAATAATAATAATAATAGCCAAATTTATTGACCGCTCCCTCTCCCCACAGGGACTCGGGGCGGTGCACAGGGGAAATAAAAACAATAAATATACAACATACATAGCAAAATTAAAACAGATTAAATTAATTCCTGTGCTAAAATCCCATTAACTAAAAATCCCCATACATTTAAAAAACCCATAGAGAGAGAGACTACCCTAGGCCGGCCAGGCGGAAAAGATGAGTCTTCAATTTCAAGCGGAAGGAGCGGAGGTCCGTGGTCGTTCTAATATCGGGGGGAAGGTCGTTCCAGAGGGCCGGGCCCGCCACAGAGAGAGCCCTTCCCCTGGGCGTCGCCCGCTGACAAAGTCTAGTGGACGGCACCCAGAGAAGTCCCTCTCTGTGGGAGCGAATCGGCCGTGAGGATGTGTGAGGCAGGATCCGATCCTGCAGGTAGCTAGGTCCCGAGCCATGGAGCGCTTTAAAGATGATAGTTAACACCTTGAAGCGCACCCGGAAGACGACAGGCAGCCAGTGCAACTCGCGCAAGAGCGGTGTAATGTGGGTAAACCTAGTGGTTCCCATGATTGCTCGCGCGGCTGCATTCTGAACTAACTGAAGCCTCCGGGTGCACTTCAAGGGGAGCCCCATGTAGAGAGAGTTACAATAGTCCAGTCGGGATGTCACGAGGCATGAGTGACTGTGTGAAGGGCGTCCCGATCCAATAGGGGGCGCAATTGGCGGACCAGGCGAACCTGGTAAAACGCCCTCCTGGCCACGGCTGTCACTTGCTCTTCCATAGACAGCCGGGTATCCAGGAGGACACCCAAATTGCGCGCCCCATCCACAGGGGCAAGATGTTCGCCCCCTATGGCCAGCGTTGGAGAGAGCTGGTTGAATCGGGCAGCCGGAAACCACAGCCACTCGGTCTTGGTCGGGTTGAGCCTGAGTCCGTTGCTTCCCATCCAGATCCGCACGGCTTCCAGGCACTGGCGCATCACCGCTACGGCATCGTTGGGGTGGTTTGGGGTAGATATATACAGCTGAGTATCATCAGCGTATAGATGGTACTCTACCCCAAAACCACGGATGATCTCACCCAGCGGCTTCATGTATGCATTAAACAGGAGAGGCGAGAGGACCGACCCCTGAGGCACCCCACATGTGAGGGGTCTCGGGGTCGACCTCTGCTCCCCTGCCAACACAAATTGCGATCGGCCAGAGAGGTAGGAGGAGAACCACCGTAAAACGGTGCCCACCACCCCCAACCCCCCCAGCCGATGCAATAGGATACCATGGTCGATGGTATCGAAAGCCGCCGAGAGGTCTAATAGGACCAGGATGGAGGAACAACCCCCATCTCTGGCCCTCCAGAGATCATCTACCAACGCGACCAATGCCGTCTCGGTGCTATGCCCGGGCCGAAAGCCGGACTGGCGCGAGTCTAGATAATCAACTTCCTCCAGGTGACGGGGAAACTGTTGTGCCACCACACTCTCAACAACCTTCGCCAAAAAGGGAAGGTTGGAGACGGGACGATAGTTGGTTAAAAGAGCTGGATCCAAAGAGGGCTTCTTAAGGAGGGGCCTCACCATAGCCTCTTTTAGGGAAGCAGGCAAGGAACCCTCACTCAAAGAAGCGTTGACAACCTCTTGGAGCCAGCCTCGTGTCACCTCGTGTCACCAGGATGCCAGTACAAGCCAGGAGGGGCACGGGTCCAATAAACATGTGGTGGCTCGCAGTCGCCCACGTAGCCTGTCCATATCCTCGGAAGCAACGGAGTCAAATTCCTCCCAAACAAGATCCGCCTCGTGGCACCCCACTGGACCAAGAATGGGGGCTAACTCGTTCTGTATCTGAGCGGTTTTGTCCTGCAGGAAAGTCACAAATTCCTCTGCTCTACCCTGTAGCGGGGCTTCCCGCACCCTCTGTTGAAGGAGGGAACGGGTCACCCTAAACAGGGCGGCAGGGCGGTTTTCTGCGGATGCTATGAGAGTAGCACAATGATGGCGTTTGGCCACTCTCAGCGCCACAATGTAAGTCCGTAAATGGGCTCTTACCTGTGTCCGGTCAGATTCAGAGCGAGTAGCCCTCCATCTTCCCTCTAGGCATCTCTTGCGGCGTTTCATCGCCCTCAGCTCCTCGGTAAACCAAGGAGCCGGGGCGGCTCGGCGCCGCAAGAGAGGCCGCAAGGGCGCGACCCGATCCAAGGCTCCCGCGGTCGCAATATTCCATGCGGCCACGAGGTCCTCCATCGGGGCGCGGGACAGGGGTACAGGAAGTGGCCCAAGCGCCATCTGGAACCCATCCGGGTCCATCAGGCGCCTGGGGCGGAACCAGATAGGTGGTTCTGGCACCGCCTCCTCGCGGAGGGGAGTAGCGGTCGGAAAGTCGAGCCGGAGAAGTGAGTGATCCGACCATGACAAGGGTGTGATGACTATGTCCCCTATGTGGCATTTAGGAGTCTTACAGCAGGTCAGCGCCAGTCAGCGAGTTCTGTACGGGACAGCATCCCATCTGTAATGTTTGGACAAGCTTTGGTATGTACCCACACATGGAAACTATCTTCACCAACATAGGAGAATGGGCATTGGTTTACCTGAAACACCCGTTGTGTGGCAAGGTGGAGATAGCATCCAGCCCCACACTTCAGTGGTCCGATCTGGTGAAAATGGGAGAGATCGTTCCATCAGTTGCATGTCAGTCTGCATGTACATCTTCGTCAAAAAAGCTGGGTATAGCAGCAGGAAGAGGCGGGACTTAAACTTTGCAGACTTAGTTCTATTGGATGGCATATGAGGATAACTCACGCATGGATGCTATTTCCACCTTCCCAGAGAACGGGCGTATCAAATAAGCCAATGCCCATTCCATCCACTCATGTTCTTAAAATCAAAGATAACAATAAGTATTCTGACAATAAATATGAAATGTACAATATTCTTTGTAATAGGCCTGAATTCAGTTGCGGTTCATTTAGCTTTTAAAGATTGTTATAATGGTTTTTAAAGAAAAATGATAGAACTATAGCTTTGATGATATATTGCACTTTGGATTTTACTGAATACATGTAAGAATAAATATAAGGAATTATGAAGTTGAGTGTTTCTTACACTGCTGTAAAACATTTCTCTTTTTAAAATAATGTACTGATATGGCAGACAGAATATGGAATTTGCTCACTAAGATGACCCTTTCATGCATCTGTCTGAAACACCAGTTGTTTTTCAAATGACATTTTTAAGGCACATGTTCAACATCAAATTCCACATTCGATTTTAGGAAGATACTGTGTTTGTAAGTGTGCTGAGCCCAGGCTGTCCTGATACATCACTTCTTTTCTTCCTATACTCTGCCTGCCACACCAATCATCCCATGGTCTGCGATGCTATAGTTCTGCAAATTTCCTTCATCACACCTGCTACATTTTGGCTGAACTATCAAGTGCACGTGCTTGTATCTCCTTCCCTGAATGCAAGTTGGTAGCTCTTGCAAAGACTGTGAGAGAAAAACACTCTGGAAGTTGGCCACTACTAAAGGATGTGGAAGAGTCCATGGCCTTCGTAGCTGTATTGGTTTAAGAGCTTACAGTTCAGCCTTTGGAACAGAAAAATACAAAGGTGTGTATTTGTGGAAGAGAAAACAGTTATATTTATTTAGATTGAATATGCACTGTAACATTTTTGCTTCAAGACTTAAATGTAATTTTTGCTAGCATTGGCATTATCCTAAATGTCATATTGAAAGACTTCATTAATTCAGAAAGGTCAAAAAAAGATGACCATCATACATTTTGTATCCCATGTCAGTGTGATGTTCATATTAACAGCAAGAGAAAAGGTATGCTTCAAAATTTTGCAAGACAGAGAGCAACCAGATTGTATTTAAAAAAGGTATAAATACCAACACTAACTGGAATGACAGGCAACATTCAACTTAATTGTTACGGGAATCTTTGTAAAGTTTTATTAAGTTGTAAGAAAATCAGACTTCATTATTATCTCTCTTCTGTCAAATTCTCTTTTCATCCATTCTTAGGATGTTTTAAACTTCTAACTACAGACTGGCCTGTATCTGCCACCTCACTGCCCAGATCTGCTTCCTATCTCCCATCTCTTAGGCCAGGGGTTGGCAACCTTAAACCTTCAAAGAACCATGAAGGTCCTAACCGGAAGCCCTCTGTTCAATTCTGAAGCCAAACGGAAGTCCAGTTCCCCCACCATAGAGTCTCCTCCTAGCACAGCGTTCGTTTTTCTCAGCCAACTGGAAGTCCGGTTCCTCCACCATAGAGTCTCCTCCTAGTATGGCATCTTTTTCGTTTTATTGACCGGCGACAGAGAGCCACAGCAGAAGGATGAAAGAGCCACATGCAGCTCCAGAGCCACAGGTTGCTGATCCCAATTCTTAGGCCTAAGAATTGCCAATGGCAATTCCCAAGTGTGAAGAGGGTTACTGCTGACAAGACAGACAACAGTAGATTAGGCATTCCTTCATTCTATATGTTGCCTGTCATACCTGGAACAGAGGAGTCAGTGGGAGGGTAGACATTTTTTGAGAGTATGAACAGATGCAACAGGATAGATCCAGTTGACATGAAGATGTTTGTCTCTTTGGACTTTTGAAAACCTTTTGATCAAGTCTGTCACCAAAGACTTCAAGTAATCTTAGAAGTTGTGAATTAAGAGGACAGGTTGACTTGTGGATAGGTAACTGGAAACTAATAGAAAGGAGAATGAACACTAAAATAATACATTTCTAGAAGTAGGAGGACTTTCATGGGTTGTTTTATTGTCACTCTACTTTCTTCGGGAAGCTGAAGTGAAAGAAATTGCTACCATAGTTTTATAAAAGGGTATGGGTTGGACAGTAAGGATAATAGCATTTCAAAAATAAATGTACTCTTTCTCTCACTTTAAAGAAGAAGAAATTCAAAAAAAAATTGGAAAAAAAATAGTAACTGTTTTATAGATATGTCAATTTAGATTCTATAGTTATTGCCAGATCCAATCTGGGTCAGTCACTGGGACAAGATTTAGTCTTCCAAATTTGTGCATCCTCAGGGAACTTCTCTCTTATACCAGAATGTGTGCATTGTATTTATGTGGTGTCTTCCTATTGGTTGATTGGTGTGTTGATGGAAGGTGATTGGCTGTTGTTTCTTATGCTGGCTGCCAAGTCCTTGGCTCCTAAGTACCTGATAAGCTGGTGGTAAATCCACACTCTTGTTGACTGACAAGGGGCCTGTTTCCCAGGCTTCAATCATTTCCCTGGTTATCTTTGTAGCTGCACAGCCAGTAATCTTGGTAGCTGCAAAGTTGAAGTAGGTATGTCTTTTACATGGTTATTCAAATTTAACCATACTGTATTAAACATGTGCTTCTATTATTATGGTTGGGAAAAATCCATCTGCAGTACCATTTTATTGCTAAATGGGACCTTCCAAACCTGTTGGGGCAAAGCAACAGGGTCAAGATATTTATTTATGTTTTAATTTCCTTGTTTTCTCCTTGTTTCTAAATTATTTATTTTAATGCTAAATTAATAATTCTGTCAACGTGGAGTTTTTAGTCCCATGTTGATGAGTCTGAGGTTGACAAACATTCTTTAAAAGCTGGCTTCCCTAGATTCTTTTCAAAACACTGTGAGCTGCCCAAAATAGGTGCCACATGCTGTGTATAGACATATGTTGCTCACCACGGAGATAAAGGCACACACAAAAAGGATTATAATAACTTAGCTGGACATTAATTTGCAAAGCAAACTACACTAAAAACTGAATTAATTCAATGGCAATTTGATTGCATTACTTTCTTTTATAAAGTAGAATGCTGGGATTTTAAGATCTCTATTAGAATAATGCCCCAGGTATTACAATTATGCAGGGCTCAGATAAGTCTTAATATCTGATATTATTCTTCTGTTGCAGGCATTTCTATCTGGAAGTTAAAATTAAATATCTTATCTCTCTCTCTGTGTGTTTGTTTTATTTAATTTTGTCTTTAAATTTTATTTCAAAAGCATTAAAGCTGTGATTATGTGCTGAAGAATGAAACCCCAGCATCATGGGACAGTTTGGGATGGGGAGGAGGTTAAGTTACTAAGGATGGAGGTGTTTACGACTCCTGCATGGCTGCTGGCTTGTCTCCCTAGTTTGTATTGTATTTTCATCCTCAGGACAGCCAAAGATTCCTGGTTTTGGTTTTAGTTTTTTCAAAGATGAAAGGGAGAAGAAAAAGCCAATCATTTTGGGGGGATCAGCAAAGATACTCTGTTCAGTCCTGAAGGATGGAGGAAGAAGCCAGGATGTTATGGAAGAAGAGAAATTAGCTCAGGGCAGGATGATGCAGAAATGCCTGTCTATGGAACCTTTCTGCCATGTAACTGCAGATGAAGTTTTGTAAGCATATTAACACATCGTTTCTCTAGAGAACGCCCATGACTCATGAGGACACATGGTATCCCTTGCATGTGAAAGCACCTTAGATTTTCCTTTTCTTGATTCCAAATTTTCCATGGAGCTTATCCTCCAGTATATCATTCAGGACAGTGATGGGATTCAAATAATTTAACAATTATCTCTGCCCTAATGATTTCTTACAACAACCAGTTCACCAAACTGCTCGGAAAGTTAACAACTGGTTCTCCCGAAGGGGTATGAACTGGCTGAAACCCACCACTGATTCAGGAGTTTAGTGTGCAGGACAGGAAAGATAGTACCACAGTAATGAATAAGATTCCTAATTTCAAGAAAGATATTCATCTTTTTCTAGATGAAGTAGCATCTACTTGAAAAATAGTTATTTATTTATTGTTTCAATTTATAAACCGCACCCTCTCCCCGAAGGAACTCGGGGCGGTGCACAGGAAGTTAAAAAACATATATACATAACAAATATAAATATTTAAAACCCGAATTAAATAATTATCACCCTGTGCTAAAATCTTAAAAACTTAAAACTATATCCCTTAAAATCCCAATTTAAAACAATTTAGATTACAGACTGCAGGCTAGGTGAGGTAGAATTAGGCCAGGCCGGCCTGATGGAAAAAATAGGTCTTTAACTTTTGGCGGAAGGAGCGGAGGTCCGTGGTAGTTCTAAGTTCGGGGGGGTAGGTCGTTCCAGAGGGTTGGGCCCGCCACAGAGAAGGCCCTTCCTCTGGGCGTTGCCCGCTGGCATTGCCTAGTTTGGGAGTTCTTCTGGATCCAGTTTGCGCCTAAAAACCCATGTGCCATCTATGCTAAGAAAGAATTTGTGCAACTCTAGTTGTGATCAGCAGAGTGCATGTAGTCTGGCTACAGCCACCATGTTTTTTTGACCTCAGAGTTGGTGTTTATGGAATATGATCTACATTAACCCTGCTTGTAAACATTCAATAATAGCAATTTGTGCAAAACAATTCTGTATCAGTAATGCCAGGTAGAGGATTTTAATTATTTAAATAACATCATTATGATTTTCTACTCTAGAAAGTTAGCACCCACCCTGCTAGAAGAATGAAATATTTTGAGGAATATTTAAAAAGACAGAATATTATGTTTCCCTAAAGGGAGAAACGGAGAAACATGTTTTTTAGAGGCAGGAAGCAGCCCCACTCTCCCTGTCCCCAAGCCGAAACTGAGGAGGCAGCTTTTAGAAATGCAGATTTGGTTATCCATTCAAGACAGGATAATTTGAAACTCCCTGCAACAAAGTCTGAACAAAGGCAGAATGGTGGGATTAACCTTCACTCAAGATCCAACACAGGCAATTCCAGTATAGGAATTGCCCAACACCCTTTCAGAACACAAGTGCCTTCATTGCACCACCCCCAGAGCAGTCCAAACTTCAACCAAATTTAGCTAGGATTTGCATTTCCTCTTTTGACTATAGAGCCAGCTATGACCCCTACATAATCCTTACATGACCCTATAGGAATCTGGCAACAGACAATAGAATACATGCTCTTACACAGGAACAGGAAGGCCAAATACAAAGCCCAAAGAAGGTATGCTGACACTCTCAATTCCGTTTTGTCAGCTGCCCAGAATCACATGTGCTTGGTGGTTCTGCTTCATCAATAAATGGACCCTCTTTCCAATCAGCTTCCAGCCTCCATTTTATTTTCAGTGCCTTCCTCCCAGCTTGGAACTGAACCAGATGTATATTTCTTCCCATTCTACCAACAATAGTGGCTCCCAATTTGTTTCTAAGATGCATTTAAATATCTGTTAACGCTTTAACATTCTCATTGTCCGTGGTTTTTGAAGTATTGCATTTTCTTTATATGTCTTCACATAGGGTAATTGAAAGCTAGGTTTAAACGTTCATACACACAGCAATGGCCAAGCTGTAAAATTCCCTGCCTTGTTCTGATTGCTTTAGCTCCCTTATCTCTTTTCTTTTTGCTTCATTTTCAGAAATAGGACAATTGATTTATCTGCTGTTCCTCTGATCTTTGCAGCTTAGTATTGTTGATTTGAGTGACAGGATGTTATCTTGAATAAATTAATTTCATTAATTTTTAATTTTCAATGTATTTCAATCTGATGTGCAGTTCTATTATGACTTTATGTTGAAAAGTAATAAAAGAATATGAGCTACAAATATCAAAATGTAGATTTCCCCCCTATTGTTTGCTTCACTGTCCTCTTTGTTATATACATTAGAGCTCTTTGAATTTTATAGGGTTCTTTGTGTAACGTAATGACTCATTAGATTGAAAGAGGGATTTTACATCTAAATTTTCATTTGCTTGTATTACCCAGATGAAGTGTTCCATAAAAATATATTACTGATTGCTAGTACATATTATTATTGTATCCACCTAATATTTGGTTCTATGAATTAAAGGGCTTTTAAAACCCATTAGTAAATAGTAACTTAAAAATATTAGAATGTTATATATCTACTGGGAGAAAGCAGCATTTTTAAAGTTAATACTATAATTTATTTACCTTACTCACTTTCCTTCAGGTAGAAGTGATTCAGTATATTTTGTCTGAACTCCTATTTTCTAACAGGTCTAATAAAAGATACATGCCACAAAGACAAGTCAGATTTTTTACAGTGTCTCAAAATGACTTTGACAAAGTTAGTGAATCAGTGAAGCTGACATATGAGGCTCTCTCTCAAATAGACTGATTTTCCCCTGCAAAGAATGATTAAATAGGAAGAGTGGTGCTTTGTCACAAAGTAAGGACCTTGCCAGTTAAGGTTATATATTTGATATTATCCTGATAAATGCAGACTTTAAAAGGTTTTGTTAGGTTTTCATATCTGAGGTCATCTAAATTGGATCAAAAGTGCTAATCGGTTTTTGGTTTTGCATAGGAGTGCTATAGCTAAAAAAGAAGAGGTTTTTTAAAAGAAAGATCTTGCAGAAAACTGGTGTTTAGATTGGCTCTGTAAAAGTTTTATAAAAAAAAGTTTTATATTGATTGGCAACTTCCTTAGAAAATAAACAATATTTATTTTTTGTGTCTTTTATTTATTAAAAGTAAAGTATATCCCAGATTCTTTATCAAAAGGCAATAAAAAGTGCAAAAGACATTACTTAGGAAAATAATTCAAAGCATAATTAAAATACCACGAAAACAAATCTATAAAATAGATTATTCAGCCAATATTGAGGTTTGCAGACAAGCAAATTTGCTTTTTAAATTATCATTCTTTGGTTTTATCAGATTTATATTTTATTACTTAATTTTTTTTTTGTTTTCTTCACTTATTTTGTCATCAATTTGATGACTTTTTACCAAAACTAGACCATGGTGTTGATGAGCTCCATGTTTTTTTAAACGATGTACTTTCTGATTCTTTTTTATTTTTTGGGTGCCTTCAAGTCATTGTTTTCTATTAGTGACTGCCTCAGCAAACCCCTACACTTTTCCTGGACAATTTTTTAGAAGTGGTTTGCTATTGCCACTAAGGCTGAAAGGGAACTACTGGCCCAAGAATACCATCACCAACCAAGATTCATGCCTAAGGAGGGACCAGAACTCAGGTTCTCCAGGTATCTAGCTTGGTGCCTAACTACTACACCAAACTAGCTGTCTTCACTGATTTTTCTCATCTTTTTTAGTTTACTCAGGACCTTATAGTTGACATATTTACAGATTTAAATATAAACGTAACCACAAGTCTATAGAGATTCTCAGTCATCCAGGTCATGGTTGTCCCAAAGGTGCTTTTTCAGGAGGCAACTGGACTTCCTTGTTTTTTCTTTGAAGACGTTTCGCTTCTCATCCAAGAAGCTTCTTCAGCTGAAAAAGCACCTTTAGGAGAACTTTAATATGGGAGGGGACGGGAGACAAAATGCAAAAAGGCAGCATCGAGGTATTGCAAGCTCTTCCCCTATTGTACTTTTTGTCATTCTAACAAAATGTGTGGATCTTTTAAATTCCAGAATCATAGCATTCAGTTTTCATAATTATGTGATTAGACAGGGCATGCTTTTAGAAAGTCTATTGCTGCATTGTACATACATACTGATATTATCGCAAACATCTTAGCTCTGTGATGTCTGTCATTTGATTTTTCTGGAAGCCTGAACTTCGTTGCTGTACCATTGTTAAACAATTTAAAGGTATATGTTTATTTTTGTAATAAATGGCAAGTATGCGCATACAATTCAAATGTAAATTATAGAACAGTTGTACCAAATACAAGAGGAAAAAGGTTAGAGCCATTAAAACAATTAAATAAGGGTTGTCCTTGATTTACAAGAGTGTGTTTAATGACTGTTGAAAGTTACAACAGCACTTAAAAAGGTGGCTTATGACCATTTTTCACACTTATGATAATTGCAGCATCCCATGGTCATGTAATCAAAATTCAGATGCTTGGCAACTGACTCCTGTTTACTGTATAATGGTTGCAATGCCCTGGGGTCATGTGATCATCTTTTGTGACCTTCTGATAAGACAATGGGGAAGGTGGATTCACTTAACAACTATGTTACTAACTTAACAACTGCAGTGATTCATTTAACTCTGGCAAGAAAAATCATATAATGGGGCAAAAATTCACTTAACAACTGTCTTGCTCAGCAATGGAAATGTTGGGGTTAATTGTGGTCGTAAATTCAATCCAACATCTTTTACCTGATGAAAATGTAGGCATCTTATATGTGGCTAGAGGTTTTCAGACTTTTACCAAATCCTGATTTGTTATTATTTAAAATGGCTATATCAGTTTCTTGTATTCATCTTCTTACCTGCTAATCTTTACGGTAATCTCAATCTTTATATTACTGATACAAAATGCTGTAGCTCCTTGTGGTAGTTGTATGGATGATATTGATTTGACAACAACTACCTCTATGGAAAAGCAATGAATTTAAATAATGCAGAGGTACTAGAGAGGACTGTGATTTTTTAAATTCTTGGACTGAGTATTTTTATTTTATATTAATTAAAACCAGCAACTACGAACTAGAATCCACTTATTGCAGTTTATCCCTGCCATTAGTCAGGGCTCTTTGCTAGCCCCAACAATTAAAAAATGCTTTTATGTGAAGGGATTTATGGAAATTGTTAACTGTAAAATTGGGTTTCTCTTCAATAAATGACCATACAGGAACTTGCGATTGATCAGTGCCAGCTGAAAATATTTTGATGCCTAAGGCACAGCCTAAATAGGTATATTTTTGAAAACTCAGGAAGACCTAACTTTTTCAGAGTGAATCTAGGAAGACCCATATGGTTGTACTTAAGACTTCCTGGATCTCTCTATAATTTAGAATATTTTATACATAACAAGGGACGTGGTGGCTAAGACGCTGAGGTTGTTGAACAGAAAGGTTGGCAGTTTGAATCCCTACTGCTGCGTAATGGAGTGAGCTCCCGTTACTTATCCCAGCTTCTGCCAACCTAGCAGTTCAAAAGCAGGTAAAAAATGCAAGTACAAAAATAGGGATTACTTTGGTGGGAAGGTAACCACGTTCTGTGCGCCTTCAGTGTTTAATCATGGTGGCCACATGACCACAGAGACGTCTTCGGACAGCACTGGCTCTTCAGCTTTGAAATGGAGAATAGCACTGCCCCCTAGAGTCGGGAAGGACTAACACATATGTGCGAGGGGAACCTGGTTTATACATAATAATGAGTAAAATATGCTTTTTAAATATAACTAGCTATACCCGGCCATGCGTTGCTGTGGCCCAGTCTGGTTAAATGGTCAACCAATCTGTGTGTAGATCTACACCTGCACACATACACACAACCACCATATAACCCCCAACCTACCTACCTACCGTATTTCTCTCTCTCTCTCTATCTATCCCTCTACCTACCTACCTACTGTATTTCTTCCTTTCTCCCTCTATATACCTACCTACCATATTTCTCCCTCTCTATCCCTCTACCTACCTACTGTATTTCTCCCGATCTATCTATACACCTACCTACCTACCTAACTACGGTATTGCTCCCTCTCTGTCTATCCCTCTACTTACCTACCTACTGTATTTCTTCCTTTCTCCCTCTACCTACCTACCTACTGTATTTCTTCCTCTCTATCTATCCCTCTACCTACCTACCTACTGTATTTCTCCCTCTCTATCTATCCACCTATCTATCTACCTACCTACCTACCTACCATATTTCTTCCTTTCTCCACCTACCTACCTACCTACTGTATTTCTCCCTCTCTATCTATCACCCTATCTACCTACCTACCTACCTACTGTGTTTCTCTCTATCTATCCATCTATCTATCTATCTATCTATCTATCTATCTATCTATCTATCTATCTATCTATCTATCTATCTATCTATCTATCTACCTACCTACCTACCTACCTACCTACCTACCTACCTACCTACTGTATTTCTCCCTCTCTATCTATCCCTCTATCTACCTACCTACCTACCTACCTACCGTATTTCTCCCTCTCTATTCCCCTATCTACCTACCTACTGTAATACAATAATACAATAGCAGAGTTGGAAGGGACCTTGGAGGTCATCTAGTCCAACCCCCTGCCTAGGCAGGAAGCCCTATACCAGTGATGGCGAACCTTTTTTTCCTTGGGTGCCAAAAGCACGTACTTGCGCACTATTGCACGCACTCAGGTGCCCACCCCGATAATCTCATCCCCCCCATGCCATGCCCCCTATGCATGCATGCGTGGCACCCCACCCTGCTGCCCCATGCATGCACATACAACTTTCTTGGAGCCTGGGGAGGGCAAAAACACCCACCTCCCAGAGGCCCTCCAGAGGCCAGAAATGTCCCATTTCCTGGTAAGTCCGTTTTTCGCTCTCTGGAGGCTTCAGGAGGCTTTCCTAAAGCATCCAGAGGACAAAAAACTGCTAAAAATCAAGGCCAAAAATCAGATGGCCAGCATGTGCACACGTGCTGGAGCTGAAAGGGCAACACCTCGCATACCCTCAGAAATGGCTCTGCATGCCACCTGTGGCACGCGTGCCATAGGTTTGCCATCACTGCCCTATACCATTTCACACAAATGGCTAGCCAACATCTTCTTAAAGACTTGCAGTGTTGGGGCATTCACAACTTCTGGAGGGAAGCTGTTCCACTGGTTAATTGTTCTAACTGTCAGGAAATTCCTCCTCAGTTCTAAGTTGCTTCTCTCCTTGATTAGTTTCCACCCATTGCTTCTTGTTTTGCCCTCTAGTGCTTTGGAGAATAGCTTGACTTCCTCTTCTTTGTTGCAACCCCTGAGATATTGGAAGGCTGCTATCATGTCTCCCCTAGTCCCTCTTTTATTAAACTGTATTTCTCCCTCTCTCTCTCTCTATGGGCCACCTGGGAGTTTGCTATCCTCTGTGCCTTGTCTTGGCCCTTTTAGGCCTCCGTACAGTATTCTTGAGGAAATGACTGTTGGAAATGCCAGGTGGGAGGAGTTACAGGGAGGTGAAAGCCTGATCAGTGGGTACATTTTACATTTGTGTACCTTGCACATGACACACGTGTGCTAGCCACAAAATAAGTACGTATTCTATTGTCAGAAGTCCTTGGGAACATTGTGTCAAAATTTGGTGTAAATCAGTGCAGTAGTTTTTGAGATTAGCGGCTTCGTAAAAACTATTTTACATTTTTATTTATATAGATGTTACATTTTTTGTATCTAAGCAGAAAACTAGACAGCTGTAATATCAGTATCTTAGTTTTGAGGAGGTGTTTATATTTTAGTTTAATTTGGGCAAATCTAGACGAATATGTGATTTTTCAACAAGCATTTTGTTTTGTGTCTGTTTACAACAAGCTTGCACAGTGATTTGGTATTTAAAACATGTTTGCAGCTTGGAAGTCTCAGATAGTAGCTTCAAAACTTTTCATCAATAAAGCACTTTTGTTTTCTGCCTCCGGATAAAAATCTAAAAACAAACATAAAAAAGGGGAAAGGATGAGAAGGGAAAAATATTTAAAAAACAAACAAACCTCAGACATTTCTTAAAGCTGACCATAGTCAGCCATATATTGTAACAATAGTGTATGGATTAGAGGGAGGCTGAATATGTTTAGATAGTGCTTGACTTATAATCATACATTTTGTGACCGTTCAAAGTTACAAAAACACTGAAAAAAGTGACTTATGACCATTCCTTTTTGTTGTGACTGCCACAGCGTCCCTGCAGTTACGTGACCAACATTCAGGCACTTGGTAACTGGCATAATAAATTTATGATGATTGCAGCATTCTGGGGGGGTCATGTGATCGCCTCTTGTGACCTTCCCAGCTGACTTCTGACAAGTAAAATCAGTGGGGGAAGCCAGATTAACAACCACTTAACTGCAGTGATTTGATTAACAACGGGGGCTCCTGGGAGAGAGAGAGTTTAGGACCTGATTTTCCATTGCTAAGCAATGAAAATTCCGGCTTCAATTGTGGTTGTAAGCCAGAGTCTACCTGTAGAATAAAAGTCTGTAGTTCTTAAACTTTCTCTGCCAGTATCCCGTGAAACCAAACACCTTATTTCTGACTGTTGCTTTGGAATATGACTTACTAATGGCTGTTGCTACGATCTATCTTGGTGTTCTTCTCCAATATGTTAAAGAGCTAGAATTGGTGTACTTTACTGACAGATAACAGAATAAAAAAGCATTGAATATTTTTTTTCCCAGGAAGGAAAGGTTTGGGTAAGTATGGATATGTGACCTGTGCATATTTCATATAGGTTTGTGTGTGTTGTCCAACTAACAAGAATTATTGAAAAAAATTCCAGTCTCAGATCCAGGTCCTGCGCCCTCCTACCCAAATAATATACTGATTGAGTATATGTCATCAAGTTGTTTTCAGCTTCTAGTAACCACAAAGATAGATGTTCTCTTTGATAATTTGCCTTTCAAGTCAACAATGGTGCACTCATCAACAATGTAACTGAATCAGGGATGGGCTCTGGGCGGCTTTACTGCCGGCTCTCTAGATACGCGCTGTGAGCACATGTGCAGTTCAATTAAAATTGACCCTTACTCTGAACTGAATCCGTCCCACCTTGCTGATGTCTTCTTCTTCTCTTTCTTTCTTTTCAACTTTTCCATTTTTAGAGCTTTTACAGAGAGAGCTGGGTCTTTGCCTAATGCAACTTATATTAGGTCTAGGGCACACATGCACCCTGGAGCTGACAGGGCAATGCCTCATGTGCCCTAAGAAATGGTTCCGCATGTCACCTGTGGCACCCGTACCATGGGTTCGCCATCACCCAGGGGTGTAGGGCAAACCCCTGCCTGAGGCTCTAAATAATACAGTACTGAGTTAAACAGGTTAATGGTCTTATTCAATATAATGCCACTTCATAGGATTGGGAGTTGGTGAATCCATTCATTTAACCTCTTCGGTAGTCTCTTTTCCTTAATAAACAAAACTGGAAAATTGTTAATTATGTATTCATATTAAGAATTGCTGCAGGATTTTACATTTTAAAGTCCTCTCTTCCAGTAGAGCAAAGATGTTGAACCTGTTCGGAAAAACTTTCTACAAAAATGTTTTTAATAAAAGATCCAATCATTTTTTAATGGTTGAATACTCCCTAATTGCAAAATAGACTGCAGATAATTATCTGAATGCCAATCTCAGAGTCCTTTTCTGTAATTTTGCTTTTAAAAAAAAGTGTCACACATATTGATGGATAAACATTAGAAATTACCAAAGAATCCTAAGATGCATACGTAATTATTCAGTCCATAATATTTGTACAAATAATCAAAGTTGTTTAGATCTGTAAAATAATGGGATTTGAGTAGTAGAGCAGGGAACTATAATAATTTCTAGTGTTCAGTGAGTAAGCAAAAAAGAAAGTGGATAAAAATTTTGTATTCAAATGGGAATTGCTGAATATTTCAGTCCCTTGGAACATTTAAGTCTGTCTTTTGGTATGTTTTCTTTCCTCAGTCATAATTCTCTTCCATTTTCCCACTATCCCTGCTCTTTAGTTTTGACGTTGCTACCTCAAACTTTCTTTCAGCAGCCCTGAATTTTAATTTCACATTTCAAATGCAGAGAAAACATCTGGCCTCTTTTTCCCTTCTGTACAGGTAGTCCTCGACTTACAACTGTCCATTTAGTGACCTTTTGAAGTTACAGTGGCACTGATTCATTTAACAGCTGTGTTACTAACTTAACAACTCACTTAAGTGCTACGGTGTTACTAACTTAACAACAACTTAAGTGAACTCGTAATTCACTTAACAACTGTGCCAAGAAAGGTCAGAAAATGAGGCCAAATTCACTTACCAACTGTCTCACATGGCAACAGAAATTTGGGTCTCTTTTGCAGTTGTTAAGTTGAGGACTACCCGTACCTTCATCAGATGAATAATGCTGGTTTTGCATTGTCAGACACAAAGATACAAATTGTAACATTTTCAGTCTTAAGCACCTGAGCTTATTCATCTGCTTGCTTAAGGTTATGACATTTTTGTGATTTTTTTCTCTTCTTGTGGCATCAGCATAATTAACCCAGCTGCTGGTTCATACTATTCTCTCTTGCCCTTTCATTAAGTTTAAAAATATTCGAAGGATTTTTTAAAAATGCCTGGCCTGTACAAAAAGGAGACAGGTGGCCGTGTTAATAAAAATCCTTGCAAACAATCCATAAAATCTTCTAATTACATCTGAAGGATAATTGTTGGCTAAAATAATCCATTTTATGGAACATCATGAAAAAAACCCCAAGTCATCAGGCCTAATTCCTTATTGTTATCTACTGGCTCTATTCTTTCCATCAGCACACTTCAGACAGATGTTCCCTTAGAAATATCTAACATTTTATATGCAAAGATTATTGCCAAAGAATTAAAAAAGAGAGTTGCAAAATTAGTCCCTTTTGTAACCAAAGGGAGTGGCATGGGCAAAAAATAATTATAGTTATTTTTAATACTGTGTCTAAAGCCAGAATCAAATAAGCATATTCATCATCCAGTTCTATTCTGCCTGTGTTAATAGGCCATAGATATTGCTTTTGTCACATCCCATCCCCTTAAAAGCCTATGCCTTTCAATTGAGCAGATCTTTGCATTAAGCTACCAGTCACTCAAAATTTAATAATCAGGTGGTGCTGTAGGCGACCGCAGTGGCTTAGAGGTTGAAGACACTGAGTTTGTCAGCTGGAAAAGTTGGTTCAACAGGGTGAGCTCCTGTTCCTTACCCCAGTTCTTTCTCACCTAGCTGTTCAAAATCATGCACATGTGAGTAGATTAATATATTACTTCAGTGGGCAGGTAACAGTATCCTGTGTACTTTTGGCATATAACCATGTTGGCCACATGATCACGGGAACGTCTTGGAACTATGTTGGCTCCCTCGACCAAGAAACGGAGATGAGCATCGCCCTCTAGAGTCAGATATCACTGGACAGGGAAACCCTTACCTTACTGTATGTGTTCCTCATATAACACAGTTTTGCCTGTGGGAACGACTCACAGATAACTAATAACAGGCAGTAAAGTTCAAATGTTCCTGCCAAGACTATTTATCTTCAAACAGATTGTTTTAGTTGCAAACAGATTACTATATGTATGAATTGTCCTTCTTTCAAAATAAAGTGTTCAGATTAGGTGATAAAAGCCCTTTCTATGTGCAACTAAATTGTTCAAAGTCTTTCAGACCATACTGTAGATAATAAGCATGTTGAATGCATGTAATCCTGCTTCAGCATGCAGCCAGATAATGAAAATGAGAAAAACCAGAAATTAGATTGGATCAGATCATCAGGTCCTTTTGCAGAAGTGTAAGGATGTAATATGAGTTGAATAGTCAAGAGATGAAAACAGACACGCAATTTTATAAGTAACCAAATGCTGATATATCTCTTATTGTTGACCCTTGGTGCTCTCTGAGTTTTGATGTTTGCTTGCAGTGTGTTGATAATATTATTAGGTAATGAAATGTCCACAAGCAAGCAACCAGGCCCAGTAAGCACCAAGGATTCCATACTTCACCCCTGAAATATGTATATTCTCTTTTGTTGATATTCCTTATTGCTGGATTTCATCTCTTTATGGTACTTCATATAGTTATTTTAAACAGTGTAACAGCAGAAGTGTTAAAGCTGGATTTAAAGCAGCAGATATAAAGCTGGATTTTAACTCTATTTTTTCTACTAATTTCTTTCTGTTTATTTCTCAGCTAGTAAAGAATACTATAAGTTCTTTTGAGACATACTAAATGCTAGATTCTAATATAAGAGAATATATAAAGACCAGATTATTAAAAAGCAACATTGCTTTCAATATAAGTCATGTCTTTCAACAAAGGCTATACAACTGAACATTTATTCACATACAGTGTAAGTATAGTCAACCTCCCAGGATCAATTGTATCTACCGTATTTATTCGAGTATAACGCGCAAAATTTTCTACCAAAAAAAGAACTCAAAGTTTGGGTGCGCGTTATAAACGAGGGTGCGCGTTATAAATGAGGGTACGCGTTATAAACGATTTTTATCATGGCCGCACTTGTTCAACAACGTTTGTCACTTACAATGCTTGGTCTGAGCCAAGAAAAAGTGAAACAAAATTTTATACCGATTTTTAATCGAAAATTAGGGGGTGCGCGTTATACACGTGTGCGCGTTATACTCGAATAAATATGGTACTTCTATTGACTTAAAGCATCTAAAGCTCTTTTTGTTCCCTATGATGTAATCATGTTTCCATTAACTATTTTGACATTTCATGTGTAAATAAGTGAAACAATGCAAAGATTAGTGTTTCTCACAATGTCAATCTAGCAAAATGAATCTTACATTTTAGTTCATTATGATCTTTCTAATGATTTAAGACCCTGAAGAACAAGAAATATAATGAGGGCTCATCCAAAAGAGTAACAATAACTGGATTAAAACTCATTTCTATTCCATTGTATTTATACTGCTGAGAAATACTTCTACAATTGGGTTTCATGTTGCTGAGTTTGTCAATCAATATGCAATTTACAATTTAGGAAAGTGTTCATCAGTATTTAGATTAATGAATTTCTCTGTGATAAGAACACATGTACATTTAGCAGGATATACTCATTGCCTAAAATATTCTTTTTTACTTCATCCTATATGACCAATATACCTGAATTCTAATGAAAAAAAAAGAAGAGATTTTAATTTTGACACTTTTCAGCTGAATTGCAGAATTTAACCATCTGTATATGTCAGCTTAATAGCACTATTATTACTTATAAATGTCCATGAATAATTTATACTGTCCTTTTAACACTTATTCCTTTAGAATGTTTGAAAGCATGTGCTGGATTTATAATAATAATAGTGAACTCTCTGAACAACTGCAAGTCACATATAATTTAGGGCACCTGGAATAGTAGGTTCATATATCACAAATGCAATTTGTATATTTTCTCATGCTAAATTTATATGGTCAAACAAAGCTGCAGCCAAGTTAAATATGAATTAAACAACCTGAAATGTAGCTATAGAAAGGTTCATATTCTCAAAGGTCCGAATAGCTGCAAACACACCTAATTTCTTCTAGTCTGAGTTGATTAGAGCTTATTTTTTGTTAAATAGGATTGGCCTTTCATTAAAAGTTTGCTCTTCCTTTCTTTATTCTGAAATAAATTCTTGCTGCCCTCGGGAATGTTAAGAATTTGTAAGAAGCTATGAAGTTCTGTCTAACTTTAGGTGTATACATATATGTAAATGATAGTGAAAATTAAATTTTATAATTTGGTTCTTTAAGCATGTATCTGTCATATGTCAAAGGAATGCCACCTTTCATCTGTTTTCCCCCCTGAATATTTAAAACTACAATAGCTGTTCATTTATTTAATAGAGGCTGAAGTCAGGGTTACCAATAAATCATACTGTTTATCTTTTCTACTATCAAGCAAATGATATTAGAGTTTCTGCAGCTTGCTTTATAGAAAGCTCTAAAATGCACTTGAGCCTGCAAGAACTAGAATACACACAGGCTACCCTAGTAATGAATTAATGATATGAAATCATGGGTCTGCTTTAAGAACCAGGAACAATAAAAGCCCAATACACCAGTGGCCCCCAACCTTTTGGGCATCAGGGACTGGTCCCATGGAGAAAGGTTTCTCCGCGGATGGGAGGGGTGTGGTTTTGCATGCTGTCTACATTCCACAGGTGGGGCTTTGCTTGTCTGCGCAGACTGGTTGCTAGCATGCTGCGGACCGGTGTCAGTCGATGGACTGGAGGTTGGTAACCCCTGGAATACACTGCATTTATCCTGAGGACTGATCAAACATTTCCATAGAACAGCCATTATTAACAAGTTGTTCATATTTAACTCTCCAATGTAATATATGTAGGCCCTTAATAAGTTATTTCTATTTCCATGTTCAGAATATTTCTTAGGAAAGGAGGACTAGGACTGTAGTATGACTTTGCATGATGGCTGTCAGCGTTCCGAGTAACGCACCCATTGAAACAGAACTCCGAGACAGGTAGATTCCTCAAATAACATGTTTATTGGATACATCAATACAATAATACAATACAATAGCAGAGTTGGAAGGGACCTTGTAGGTCTTCTAGTCCAACCCCCTGCGTGGGCAGGAACCCTATACTATTTCAGACAAATGGCTATCTAACATCTTCTTAAAGACTTCCAGGGTTGGGGCATTCACAACTTCTGGAGGCAAGCTGTTCCAGAGGTTAATTGTTCTAACTGTCAGGAAATTTCTCCTTAGTTCTAAGTTGCTTCTCTCCTTGATTAGTTTCCACCCATTGCTTCTTGTCCTGCCCCCAGGTGCCTTGGAGAATAGTTGCATATCAGCTCATCATCATATCAGCTGCAGCTGGTTAAAACCAATTCTAACATTTCCTGCAGCTTTCACCTAATTAAAAGAGCAAAATTCCACCCTCCCAGGTCACATTGTCCAATTAGGATGGGTGTCAGGCTCGTCTCCTCCTTCAACAACCACGTTACAATGTCCTATAGGAAAAAATTTTGTGTTGACTGTTAGCCTGACTATCTACTTCCCCCCTCCCTTCCCTCTCTCAGGCTTTGTGGCAACTATGAGGCAACACAAGATGGCTTCAGCCAAGTTTGCTTCAGAAATAACAATAGTCCCATTAAACTTAATGATGTTTTCTACCAAGGAAGCAAATATATTATTGAGCTACATAAATCAAACAGCAAACCTACGTACATTTTATCTGACAGCAGACATGCAGGCACACTGCTAAGTAAGTTTGTATGGGAACATTATTTAACCAAGCTGACTGAACACTAGTGAGAGACCATATTAGGACTTACTTAGTGGCGCTAAGAGTGGCCAAACGTGAGTATTGTGCCACCCTTATCGCGTCCGCGGAAAACCGCCCTGCCGCCCTGTTTGGGGTGACCCGCTCCCTCCTTCATTTGAGGCCGCGGGAAGCCCCTCTGCAGGGTCGAGCAGAGGAATTTGGAGTATTTCTGCAGGACAAAATCACTCAGATTCGGAACAAGTTGCCCTCCACTAGTGGCCCAGTCGGGGCGTCCGGTGCTGGTCTTGAGATAACACCTTGGGAGGAGTTCGACTTTGTTACTACCGAGGATATGGACAGGTTGCGGAGGAACCTTAGAGCCACCACATGTTTATTGGACCCGTGCCCCTCCTGGCTTGTACTGGCATCCTGGGAGGTGACACGAGGCTGGCTCCAGGGCATTGTGAATTCATCTCTGAGTGAGGGGTACTTGCCCACCGTTTTGAAAGAGGCGGTGGTGAGGCCCCTCCTCAAGAAGCCATCCCTGGACCCAGCTTTATTAGAGAACTATCGTCCCGTCTCCAACCTTCACTTTTTAGTGAAGGTTGTTGAGAGTGTGGTGGCTCAACAGTTTCCCCGACATCTGGAGGAAGTTGATTATCTAGACCCGCGCCAGTCCGGCTTCCGGCCCGGTCATAGCACCGAGACGGCATTGGTCGCGTTGGTTGATGATCTCTGGAGGGCACAGGATAGAGGTTGTTCCTCTATCCTTGTCCTATTAGACCTCTCAGCGGCTTTTGATACCATCGACCATGGTATCTTATTGCACCGATTGGGGGGGTTGGGGCTGGGAGGCACCGTTCTACGGTGGTTCTCGTCCTACCTCTCTGGTCGGTCGCAATGGGTGTTGGCAGGAGGGCAGAGGTCGTCCCCGAGGCCCCTCACATGTGGGGTCCCTCAGGGGTCGGTCCTCTCTCCCCTTCTGTTCAACACCTATATGAAGCCGCTGGGCGAGATCATCCGTGGTTTTGGGGTGGAATACCATCTGTACGCTGATGACACTCAGTTGTACATATCCACCCCAAACCACCCCAACGATGCCGTCGAAGTGCTGTCCCGGTGTCTAGAGGCCGTACGGATCTGGATGGGTAGTAACAAACTCAAACTCAACCCGTCCAAGACCGAGTGGCTGTGGTTTCCGGCAACCCGGTTCAGCCAGTTAAGTCCAACACTGGCCATTGGGGGCGAACAACTGGCCCCCGTGGAGAGGGCGCGCAACTTGGGTGTCCTCCTGGATTCCCGGCTGTCATGGAGGACCATGTGGCGGCTGTGGCCAGGGGGGCGTTCTATCAGGTACGCCTGATACGCCAGTTGCGCCCCTTACTGGATCGGGGAGCCCTTCGCACAGTCATTCAAGCGCTTGTGACATCCCGGCTGGATTACTGCAACACTCTCTACATGGGGCTCCCCTTGAGGTGCACTCGAAAGCTACAGTTAGTACAGAATGCGGCCGCGCGGGTGATTATGGGTGCCTCAAGGCAAACCCACGTAACACCTCTCCTGCGCGAGCTGCACTGGCTGCCTGTGGCCTTTCGAGTGCGCTTCAAGATGTTGACAACCATCTTTAAATCGCTCCATGGCTCGGGGCCTAGCTATATACGAGACCGCCTCCTGCCCCATACATCCCTTCGTCCGATCCGCTCCCACAGAGAGGGCCTTCTCCGGGTGCCGTCGGCGGGGCAATGCCGGTTGGCGACACCCAGGGGAAGGGCCTTCTCTGTGGCGGGCCCGGCCCTCTGGAACGACCTACCCCCCGACCTTCGCACTATCTCGGACCTCCGCCTCTTCCGCCAACGTTTTAAGACGTATTTATTTTAACAAGCCGGCCTAGGATAGCCCCCCGTTTCTGACTTTTTAAAAATAAATTATAATTTGGGAAGGTTTTTAACATGGGTTTTAGCACGGGTTAACTAATTTAATATATTTTAAATTGATATTTATTGTATTTTGTGGTTTTAATAATGCCTGTGCGCCGCCCTGGGTCCTAACAAGGAGAAGGGCGGGGTATAAATTTAATAAAATAAATAAATAAAATAAAATAAATATGCTTAAATGTAGATGTTCTTAATTATCTTCTGGAGGAGGGTGACAATGTTTGATCATTTTGACAATTCTTCCATATGCACTTTTCGAACCCAAATGGATAAGTTTATTTAAAGTACCAGCATTATTAATGGTTTCATTTATATGTTCATTTTAAAGGAATTAAAGAGGTCCTTGAAGAATAGGGTAGCTTTGAAAGTGAACTATACCTCGGTGAATGAATCTCTTATTTATTATCTAATAGGCCTGAAAATTATTTGAAAGAACTGCTGGAGATATTCCAAGGATTCCAAATTCCTCCTTAATATACGCTTGTGTGACTTTAACTAACCAAATTCAGCAAAATTCAATTAAAGCTCAACAATATATTTCAAATAATTATGCAATGCATCATCCTGAAGACACATTTTCTATTAAAAATCCTATTTGAATAAAAGAGCAAATACTGGTTTGTTGTTTACTATCACTGTTTATTGATGACAGAATTGTGCAATAGGTCATACATCGTAATCCATTCCCAAATGATGTTGCCTTGTACAAATCTAGACAGCTCAACATATCTTTGCAAGGTTAGGTTGCAAATCTTATATGTGAACATTTCCCCTCCCATTCGATTGTGGCAAAGGAAGTATTTTCCCAATGGATCAAGCAGTTAAAAAAGGTGGCAGGAAGTTGGTACCTTCAGACTTTTAAGATTGGGTTAATGTAGACTTACAATAAAGTAGAATTGGTTTATCTAGTAGTGTTTCCTATCTAGTTTTCCCTGGATTCACATAGATGTAAATTTTTATAAATGAATGCATATTTTCATTTTGGAGTAAGCCAAATTATACAAAGAATAGAAAGAAAGTTAGAAATAATAAGCAAAAGAAATTAAAAGACAAGCTAAAAGAGACATAGCTAAAACTAATTTACATTAAAACATTCACTACATTTTTCGTTAATTTTCTGTGCTTGCAAAATCTTGTTTTACCATATCAAAATGCTGATTAAAAAAAGAGGTGTCTGTGTGTGTCAAAAAAGTCAAGATGCACAACACATATAAAACAATAACAATATGATTTTGATTGCCCTGTTGTGGCCACTGTGCTGACTTTTTATTCAGCCCTGATACTCTGATTCAAAGTGTCTTTGCCAACTACATTCAACCTTGGCTTTTTCAGTTGTCCTCCTTGCAAAGAAGCCCAACCACTTTTGCTTCTTTAAGAGATATTCATTCCTTTCAAAAGAGAAGATATTTCAGGAGCTGTGGTGGTGCAATCCTTTGAATACAGTTATTGCAGGCTAACTCTGCCCATTGCCAGGAGTTTGATCCTGTCCAAACTCCAAGTTAACTCAGTTTTCCCTCCTTTCGTGGTTGTTAAATGAGAACCTAAATTGTTGGGAACAATATGCTGACTCTGTAAAACAGTTAGATATTGCTGTAAAGCACTATGAAGTGGTATATACATGTAAGTATTATTGGTATTTCTGTTAGCGGGTTTACTTCTTGCAAGATCCAAGCTGGCTTAGTCTTCTGAGTTTTCAGATTCATACTGGAGCCCATCCGCAGGGAACTTTCTCTACCAGTATGTGGGGTATTCTATGCATCATATTTATGTGATGCCTTGCTATTTGTTGATTGGCTAGTGATTGGCTATTGTTTCCTTGTGGTGCCAAGTTCTTAACTCCTAAGTATTTCATAAGATGGTGGCAAATCAACACTCCTGTTGACTGGCAAGAGGCCCATTTAGCAATAGCTCTTAGACTTATATACCAGTTTATAGTGCTTTATAGCCCTCTCTAAGTGGTTTTACAGAGTCAGCATATTGTCCCCAACAATCTGGGTCCTCATTTTACCCACCTCGGAAGGATGGAAGGCTGAGTCAACCTTGAGCCTGGTGGGATTTGAATTGCCAAATTGAAGGCAGCTGATAGTCATCAGAAGTGGCCTGTAATACAGCACTCTAACCACTGCACCACTGAGGTTCTTTTCCCTCGCTATCTTTGTACCAGCACCATTGCTTGTTTTTTAAATATATTTCTATAAGTTTGGTAAACATTCTGTCAAGACATACAAAATACTTGCCCTGGTCACCATTTTGTTATACAGGTAGTCCTTAAGTTATGGCAGTAATTGGGACTGGAATTTTCATCACTTAACATCATTAGATGAAACAACACCTCATCACATGGCTTAGCAACAGCAATCTCAAAACTCTTCATTGCTCTTGTTAACTGAATCCCACTGGTTAAGGATGCATAATGATAGATCCAGGTTGTTCCTGGTTTGGTCTCTCCCAGAGCCTCAGTATATCTCATCTGGAACCCCCCTCCCCTAGGTCTGTCTCCTCCTCCTCTCTTCCCTTTTAGCCATCCTGCACAATGGCACTTCTCAACACGGCAGCATTGATACCAGCTATCATGGGCCAGGACTCAGATCATGACTGCAAAAAAGGTGTTCCCCCAAACCTGTGGGGCAGAGGTCTTCAAACTTGGCAACTTTAAGACTTGTGGACTTCAACTCCCAGAATTCTCAGGCCAGCTTGTCTGGCTGGAGAATTCTGGGTGTTGAAGTCCACAAATCTTAAAGTTGCCAAGTTTGGGGACCCCTGTTGTGGAGTGTCAATCTCAGAAGACACTAAGCCAGGAATCACCTGAGGCTTATCAAACACAGGTGACCATTAGAACAGCTGGAGCTGTCAGACTTGGTGAGAGGAGTGGTGAGCAAAGAGGCTTACCGAGGCTCCTCACCTAGCAAAGGGAGAAGCTGTCTTAATTAGATATAGCTGATTGCAGCTTGTTGTAAGCTGAAGCCCTACTTGATCTGACCCATGTTTCTCTCCTGGAAACAACATTGTGTTCTGCTCTGATGTGTCATTCCTGTAAAGCCAGCTCATGAAACTCTAATCTTGGATTGGTTGATAGACCCAAACAAGGGTCTCTGAACTTGGGCCTGGATTTTGATTTCTCTTCTGTGCAATCCAGTTGCACAGAAGAGAAATTGAAAGTGAAATCACCCAGGCAAGCTCTCCTTCCTGGAGACTTTGTTGATTTACATTCCTTCCCTTGTCCGTCATTATTTGCTCAGACTTAAGTAAATTGCTATTCTCACCGACCACACGTGTGTGTTTGCATGTGTGTGTCAGTGGTGGGTTCTGGATTCTGTTCCAACCAGTACGGTTGGAACCTCCCCAGCATTACCCACATGCATGCGGGCATGCGTCGTACTTGCCTGTGACGCTTCCACAAGCCTCCAAGACGCTCCAGCTGCTTGGCTGAGCGTCATGCAGGTGCCAAACACACCATGCACGTGCATGGAAGCACCAAAAGCTTAAAGCACAGGTAAGGAGCGAGGGCGGGCAGATGGGCTGTCTGGAGCACTGGAACGGAACAATGTCCAGTGCTCCAGGGGGCTCCGGTATGCCCACACTGGGCCGTACCGCCTGCAACCCATCACTGGTGTGCGTATTTGAAACTTGAAATAGGACACTGGTGGCATTGGGCTGAAATAGAGGCTTGGAACCTTCAGCAATCTCTGCCAGCTGCCACCATCAACTGGGGCCTCAACCTCAGCCCCAGTGCCACTGCTAAGTGCTAAGAACTGCTGCCTGAAGACCCTGTGATGGCTAGCTACCACGTGAAGCTCCACCAGTGCTGCTGAGGACATCTATATTCTATAGTGTATTCTCTCACTCTATATTCTTTACAGATTATTTTGCCTTGTCTTCATAGTTTCTTTTCAATATTTCATTACTCCACCCAGTATTTTGTATTCACATATAGTAACTTTGGGTAGTTACTATTCAATAAATTATTACAGGGTTGTTATAAATAGGGGAAGGTACCATGTATACTTCCCTGACGTTCTTGGAGAAATGTAATGTTTGGAATGAGATAAAAAAAACAGCTGTCAGTTTCATTCCTTACTTTCCTTATAAATCATGTTTACAGTTTTAAATTAAGAATCTTATCTTGTTTATAAGGTTGGGAAGAAATGCTTTAGGGTGCCGTGCAATTGCACAATAGTTCACCTTGAAACTGAAGTAGCTATAATTTACAATGTAATAATAAACCAACAAGAATCCTGCTCAAAGGATTCATATATATGCTTATATGACTTTCAGTCATATCTTGAATTGAAAGAATGCTGTTATATCAGTAAGAAAAAGCCACCAAGGATATATATTTTGCTTAAAAGCCAAAAGCATTTCAATTTTAACTTTTAATAAAGCAATATCACTATATCGGGGCATCTAGAGAATGGCATTGAGTCAAAATCTCTCTTCAGGTATGATGCCCAGGGAAAATTGTTCTTAAATTGCCTGCATTGAAAGAAGAAATGTAAGTTTAGGGACTTGCTATTCAACATCACCATTTGTTATCATTTATTAGATTAATCCAATCCTTCTAGGAGGAGCATTCTTCTTGGTTTGACTACTTTATTGTGGGTGTATCATTCAGCATTTATATAACCTGACTAATTGACACACACTATCAATTTGTCTTTCCTTCCTCTGAAGCATTTGCTTATTGGCATTCTAGGCCACCTATTCATTTTTAAAAGGCTAAAATAAAGCAGTGTGTGATTTTAAATATCAACATGGGACAGTATTTAGCCAAAATCCTTTAGGCTTGAAAGCTAACTGGGTCGAGACTACTTAGAATTTGGAAGGGAGGCCTCTAAGGAATATCACGTGGAACAGGCAGATGATATATGGTATTCTGGCTGGAATGAGGAAGAACAGTCTTCCCCATTGCTCTATTCTGTAACACTTACAGCAGTGAAAGTGAGGTTTAGGCTAACAATACTGCTGTGACTTCGGATGCATATACAGAGAGAACTAGTTGGGTAAAATCTTGTTCATGCATGTCCAGGATGCAAGTTGGATCCTTTCCATTCCAGTTCTTGGAATGACTGGATTATGGATTGATTAGATTGATAGATCAATATTGTCCCATGCTAATTGATCAAATTGATAAATTGATCAAATCGGTTGATTGCCCATATTTTCGAAAGAAAGCAATGGAAAAGATAAAATTAGTGCTTTGGCTGAACCTTTCTCCAGGTTCTTCTACACAAATTAGCATAGATAAATGAGCATAAATTAGCTGCAGAGTCTTAATTATAAGGGTATGTCAGACTAAAGATACATATCCATGATAAGTTTAAAAGCATTTCAATTCTGGTATCTCAATTTGACATGGAAGTCTGTTTCATGATTTCCCCCCACTTTCTGTCATTAAAAGTAAAATAATTGTGCATATCTTTATCAGAAACCAATTTGTTCATCCAATTTTGCCTTTATTTGATTTAAAAAATATTCTATCTGGAGTGCAACATTTGGTAAGTTATATATAGAGCGGTAGGCTATACACATTTTTATAGTTTTAATTTTGAAGGATAATCTATTACAAAATTTGGAGCCTTGAAAGCTTTGCATGGTCAAGCATGGTCAAATTCTGGGGGGGGAAAGATGTTTAATTGTGATAGGTAATGTTATACTCACTACCCTCTGATTCTTTCTTCTAAATTGAAGGGGATTTTAATTATGCTTGATTTGAGCATTTAGTGCTCAATCCATTAGTTTACATACTAGATGTATTATATTTAATTCAAAGTAGCCAATAAAATTAAAAACAATAGTTTTAAAACAACAGCTGCCCTGCAAATTCTGTTTTACTTTGAGATACCCCAATAGTTTAACAACTGTAGCAATACGAAAAGTAGAATAAATATTGAAAAGGTATCTAACATTAAAATAAACCTAAATTGGCATGATTTTAATCATTGCTGTTGTTAAATACATTCACCCAACTGGAATTGGAATTGTGTGTTTTTTTGGTAGGCTCCACAAAAAGTTCAAGTCAGCAGACTAATTTTTCTTAGTAATTCCAGGATTCTACAGTATGCTGAATGGAAACAGGAGAAAGCTTCTTTACTCTTACATTGTGCTGGGTAATTGAAGGGATCCAATATTTTTTTTAAAAAGGAATAATGGTTTTTATTTTTGCAAGGAGAAAAAGAATGTATTATTCAGCCCTGAGGTTTACTTTTTTAAACTATAGGTAGTCCCAATGTTAGACAGTGCCCAATGTTCACTTGAACATTGGGCACTGTCTAATAAAATGAAATTCAATTGTGAAAAAAGTAAGGTCCTACATATAGGCAAGAAAAACCAAATGCACAAGTACAGTATAGGTGGTACCTTGCTCAATAGTAGCAACTGTGAGAGGGATCTCGGAATCCTAGTGGACAACCATTTAAATATGAGCCAGCAGTGTGCAGCAGCTGCCAAAAAAGCCAACACAGTTCTAGGCTGCATCAACAGAGGGATAGAATCTAGATCGCGTGAAGTGTTAATGCCACTGTATAGTGCCTTGGTAAGGCCACACTTGGAATACTGCATACAGTTTTGGTCGCCACGATGTAGAAAAGACGTGGAGACTCTGGAAAGAGTGCAAAGAAGAGCAACCAAGATGATTAGAGGACTGGAGACTAAGACATATGAAGAACGGCTGCAGGAGCTGGGTATGTCTAGTTTGATGAAGAGAAGGACCAGGGGAGACATGATAGCAGTGTTCCGATATCTCAGAGGGTGCCACAAAGAAGAGGGAGTCAAACTTTTCTCCAAGGCACCTGGGGGCAGGACAAGGAGCAATGGGTGGAAACTAACCAAGGAGAGAAGCAACTTAGAACTAAGGAGAAATTTCCTAACAGTAAGAACAATTAACCTCTGGAACAGCTTGCCTCGAGCAGTTGTGAATGCCCCAACCCTGGAAGTCTTTAAAAAGATGTTAGACAGCCATTTGTCTGAAATGGTATAAGGTTCCTGCCCATGCAGGGGGTTGGACTAGAAGACCTACAAGGTCCCTTCCAACTCTGCTATTGTATTGTATTGTATTGTATTATTGTATTGTATTGTATTGTATTATAGTCCTCAGCCTGTTTCTTTAGCAAGCATTCAAAATTACTGCAGTACCACCCTCAACTCCTTTACTCTCCTGAGGCATCCCTGCAATAGGTCTTCATTTACTTAACAATCTATAAAATAGCTATAAAATTGAGTGCCAGGATTGCGGTCATTGAGCAAAGCAGTCACATGATGTCATGGTTAATGACCACTTCACTCAATGATCATATGTGAGACTACTGAATCCTGAAAGCATAACAGCATTCCATGAGGGCAAAAGAAAAGGACAAGTAGGAAACAATCCTTTACAAGTTTTAACCTCTCTAGTAGTGTTTCATTTACTGTTGTGTAAGGTACAATTGTATACAGGAATCATTGAAGGAGCTAGAAGAATCCCAATGACTATCTCATTATGAAATCAGTTCTGACTTTGCAGCCTTGCTGCACGGACCATGGAATGATTGTAAAGAAAATATAAGCTTATTATGTGATTTGAAGCTTTGATGATGGGAAGTTTGAATCACAAATAAATTCTACAATACATATACTGTATATTGAAAGTAAGAGGATGAACACAACTGGGATCTGATGGAGGAGATGTGGTCAGCCTGTGAATGTGGGTAGCCTTGTATTCTCACTAAGCAGAGGTGGTATTCAGCAGGTTCTGACCAGTTCTAGAGATCTGGTAGCGGAAATTTTGAGTAGTTCAAAGAACCAGTAAATACCACCTCTGACTGGCCCTCCCCTCATCTATTCTCTGCCTCGCAAGTCCCAGCTGATCAGGAGGAAATTGGGATTTCGCAATAACCTTCCCCTGGAGTGGGGACGTAATGGAGATTTTATAGTATCCTTCCCCTGGAGTGAGTTGGGAACAGATATTTTACAGTATCCTTTCCCTGCCATGCCCACCAAGCTATGCACACAGAACTGGTAGTAAACATTTTTGAATCCCACCACTGTGACTAAGTATATGTAAATGACAACTGATCCTTTCACTTCTTATTGGAAAGTATGTATAGTTCCTTCTGCAGATGAATGGCTAATTAAATTGTAAAAGTACACCCCACTAACTGAAATAAACTTGTATTTTTAAAGTAAATCCAACATACCATTTAATTCAACTTTGAAACTATTTTTGGCTTAGTCAAAAATAGCACAGGTGTCAATCTTGCGGTGTCATCATGATGTATCACAAGGGTTTTCCCCTTTGCGGAACTAGGGTGGGTGTGGCATCCGCATGATGCATCCGGCCTGCAGGCTACCAGTTTGACACCCTTGAATTATATAGGTTTGTACCATATCCAAAATTGGGATTTCTTTTGATAGACATTCTTCATATTTTAACTTTTAGTGATCTGTTAAGAGTAGATTTCTCATTGTTCAGATAAAAATTGCTGTAGTTCCTCATCTTATTTTAAGATTAATACTGTACTGATTATTGATAACAAAGGTTACTAAATGCAACAAGTCTAGCGTAATACTTGAGAATTTTGGTGCATAAAATTTGTGGGGGGTTGAGTCAAAACTAGGTTTCCCAAGGGTATTTTGGGGAATAGATATTGAGACTAAAAACAGCTTGTAATGTTAATAGACAAACCTTCAATTTGGATACTTAATTTGAATGCATAGTTTCTATGTTTCTTCATTTCCAGGCAGTGTTCATAACCCAAATAAATTAATTCAAGAAATCAACATGATTACTATCAACATGATAGAAATCAAGAAAAATTACAGCTCATGCCAATGTAAATAAAGGGCAATAAAATTGTAAGTTGCAAAGAAGACAGGAATAATCTTTAAAATATTACACAGGAGACAGTGAAGCGATTTTCAATCTAAAGAAACTCTCATAAAGATACTAGAAACTTTTATGTTCATAATTCTTTGCTTTTTGCATGAGATTAAAACCATGGAAAGTGGATCAAATGTCAAGTCATATTAGAATCAACATTCCTTATACTTAATGAATTTCCTTTTTGAATTAGTCACACAGATGGTAAAAAGAGCTTCTCAGCTAATGCTTCTAATTTTTCTGAGTCAACTCAGAATGTTTCTTGTTTCCTCGCTTTGAAAATTGTGGGTTTTCAGTGATGGAATACTCATTCTCTTTTGGATTTCTAAAATTTTACATATTACTGCTGAATGTTATCAGAGCTACATGTGGGCAAATAATACCAACATTTAGAGTTTGTTTCATTTATTTCCTCAGCAATGTCATTTAATGTGTGATTTTGGTGTGAAAAAGTAGCACCTATAATATCTTCAACCAACTTCTGTGTAGGCCAATTTCTCCTTGCTTAAACTTAGTAACTTTGGAGGTTTTCTTGCATGAACTGCTCATTTCAGACCCTGCCATCACAATTATGTTATTTAGATTTTCGTTTTGACTTGGCCATTCCAAAACACAGAATTTGTTTTTAACTGGCCCATTAATCCGGCATTGCCTGGGTACTTGTTTATCTCAATACTGGATTAGTCATTCACAAATGTCTGGACCAAACATAATTTCTAATGTTGGATTTTCCCCCTTACCAAAGAGAACCCCCTTGTGGAGTACTGTGAAGCTGTTACCATGGCTGTGCTGTGCAGTAGAAGCATTTTAAGGCAGTACAGTAGAAGCCATTTTAAGGCACAACAGGCTGCATCTTAACAGAACACACACACTGAGGCATGTTATGGGTGTCTTACCCCCACAATATTTGTTTCCAGAGAGTAAATCATCTGTGTACCAAGTTTGGTTGAAATAAAATGCTGGAACACACACAAACACTGAGCCATTTATATATACATATATACATACACACACATACAGTACATATGTATGTGCGTGTGTGTGTGTGTGTGTGTGTGTGTGTGTGTATAGTGAATTGTCCTAAAAATGTGAATTCCAGGTGTAGCTATAAAAGAAACCGACATAATGATCTCCGGAACTTTAAAATATATTGCTCACTGAGCTTTCGTTAGCAACTGCTAACATCGTCAGAGTGTAAAAGCCATAAAAGGTATATCTGCCTTTATACAATGATAATCAATTTGGCCATTGCGCGTGTGATAGGCCATCCACCTGCCTCCCACTTGTGATTAGCCCTGTTGTTTTTACATCAGGCATGTTAATCGATGCTCCTATTCCTTTCTCCCTTATCAAACACAGCTTGGGCCGTTCTTCACCAGGAAATAATGCTGAGCTGTCTGATGTTTTTAGGATATGTGTGTGTGTGTGTGCGCGCGCGCACACACACACACACACACACACACACACACACACACACACACACTTTCCAGGTTCAAATCCCAGTAAGGGTATGGCTAGCTGATGAGAACTAAATAGTTTGAAATAGATCTATACTAGTCTCCCTTTATTTATTTATCAGCACAAACGTAACACACACACACACATGCATTGTGTCACAACACCCTGGTATGCCCCAAATTTGGGAGGGAGCAGAACTGCTTCCCTTTTCTGTCTTTCGTCTCACCCTAGGAGCCATCCAGGCAGAAAGCCATTTATCTTTATGTTACCTTTGTTATATTTGTGTTGCCTTTGTTTTGTTTATTTATCAGCACCAATGCAACACACCCACACACCCACATGTGTGTGTGTATATATTACATACGTGTGTGTGTATTCTCTGGTATGCTCACTTGTATGCTTGGGGTCACTGTCTTGCAGTATGAGCTGCTTGGATTTTAGCATTTCAGCTGCAGTTCTCAGGTAAATAAGTGATATTCTTCTGCTACACAGGATAATTTATGCCCCTTTCAACGATGGCAGTTTCTCCAGGTTTTGATGCACCAAGTGTGGAAAATTATCTAGACACTTTTGGCATCAGTGTTCTTCTCAGTGAGTAATGACTTCTGTTTTGTTCCTCCCCGTTAGTTTTATTTTTATCCAGTACTTTTCTGTTGATGGAAATTTGAACTCTGACTTCAGCCAAAGCAAGGCAGGCTTGAAGATCACTGGATGTTGTTTTAAGGCTTTGCACAAGTTTTTGGATGATTTGATGTACTCTTGAAGTAAGGTCTAATATTATTTATAGTCAAAAGCCTGCTGTCATACTGTTGGAGTTGTTTTGGCAAGATGTCATTCTAGGAAAGAGGTATTGTCCCACTGTCTCCATTTGAACGTTATGTCTCTGATTGCAGATTGGTGTAATCCCAGACATTTAGAAATGATTTTGTAACTTTCTAGATTGAATGATTTTTTTTCTCCAGAAGTCTTCAAAAATTTATTTTTACTAGATTTTGCTGTGCCTCTAGAATCCATGTGATAAGCATTGTGGTGAATGGAGCTAAGCTAATGAGATTTTTTTATAGGTAGGTCAGGGCTGGCTGATTATTTAAGGGAGTACTCATACAACCAGTCCAGGTTATTCCTCCAGTTGCATTGTTTAAATATGTGTATGTGTGCAAAGGAGTCTGTGTACGAAATCACATTTTATTTTCTTTCCAAATTAGCAGTCACAAATGTCCCGAGATCAAATTGTGAACTGAAGTTAGTTACAAGTGTTTTTGGATATTTTGTAGTACTCTTGTTTATTTTTTCCCACAATCAAAACTTTTTCCAGGATCTAAATAGGATCTAATTTGATTGAACCTTAAGAATAATATGCTAATCTTACTCATTATTTCCATTCTGTATAAAAAAGCTGTTTAAAAACTAAATTTTGTTCATCTCAAATCTAGACTGTTATATTTAAGAATATATTTGAGAGACGTGGTGGCTCAGTGGCAAAAATGCTGAGCTTGTTGAGCAGAAAGGTTGGCAATTTGGCGGTTTGAATCCCTAGTCCTGTGTAATGGAGTGAGCTCCTGTTACTTGTCCCAGCTTCTGCCAACTTAGCAGTTTGAAAGCATGTAAAAATGCAAGTAGAAAAATAGGGACCACTTTGGTGGGAAGGTAACAGGGTTCCGTGCTCTTTTGGCGTTTAGTCATGCTGGACACATGATCATAGAGATGTCTTTGGACAGTGCTGGCTCTTCGGCTTTGAAACGGAGATGAGCACTGCCCCCTAGAGTCAGGAATGACTAGCACATATGTGTGAGAGGAACCTTTACCTTTATTATATATGTGTTTCATTTATTTTATTTTTTAAAAACAATGTATACATCTAAACATATTTAAGCATTATATGACTCTCTATTTTGCTATAGCTATTCTAGGCAGCTAATAAAACAAAAGAAGTCCAAGCAATTAGAAGGATAATCAAAATAGAGTGTGCTGGAAGTCCAAATATAAAGGCCTTCAATTTTAAGAACAGATGGGCAGCAACAAGGCTCACTTAACTGCCATCCCCAAGGCCCAAAGGAAAAGCCAGATTTAATGCTTTGCAAAAGACCAACAGGGTCAGGACTAATTGAACTTCAGGGCAGGGGGGAGAAGACTTATCTCTTTAATCCTGAAAGATGGCACCCTTTAATAAAAGAGGCCCAAAGCCTGCAGCAGAGTAGGGCTCCATGGGGACAACTTATCTCCTGGGACCAACAAGATGACACTTCTTAGCAGAAGAGATCCAAAGCCTGCAGAGATTATTCTATTCCTTTCCATTCCACTCTACTCCACTCCACACCACACCACACCTTATAGAAGGAATGTTAGATATGTTTGCTCCCTTGAAGTCATTTATAAAAAATAATAAAGGCAGACTAAAAAAACAAAGAAAGAGTTATATAATTAGCATAATGGGTGGTTTGATCTTAAATTTTCCTTCATATAATTCACTAGTGATTCCAAATTATCCTCCATAATTTCATTGTAATCATTATATTTTAAGCAAAATCATATTCTTAATTTCAGCAGAATAACTATTTGTCTGACATTGGTTTTTATCAGTTTCATAGACTGTAAAAAGTGCATATAAACCAAGATTTCAATAGGCTTCCCATAAGATATTTTCCAACACATATATATAAAAAAAACCCTATCCTTTTTTCTTCCCTCAGCAATCTTTAAAAACCTTTTATTGCAACTATTGAGGGAGGAAAGAACGAAGAGCTTCTTCTAGTTTTTCTTTCCTTTCCCCAAGGCATGTTACTCATGAGTTCTGCTAATCTGGGTGAAACTTCTTCAGTTTTTGGCAGAATATCAGATAGGAACCTATCTCTAATTCACATACTTTGGAGCCATTAGTGAAGTTATGGATTGGCATTTAAGTAGAATCATAAGTGTTTTAAGAATAGTCAAAACCTTGAGCGTAGTGATTGAAAGTATCATAAAACTACTTCTGTAAAACCTTATTTAAAATCAGTAGTGAGATAGAAAATGGGCTTTCACTTTGACTAGAGGAAGAAGTGATTTGATTATAAACATGTAGTTTCGAATCGAATCGAATCGAATATTTATTTGTATAACCGCGTCCTCTCCCCTAGGGGACTCGGAGCGGTGTACAGGGAGGAATAAAACAGCATAAAATATATACATGAATACAATAAATACAATAAAAACAAATTAAATTTGACTATCCCTGCACTAAAATTCCCATTTAAAATTAACAATCCCTAATCCCTGGGTAGAGACTAACCTAGGCCGGCCAAGCAGAAAAAGTGAGTTTTTAATTTCTGACGGAAGGAGCGGAGGTCCATAGTTGTTCTAATGTCGGGGGGAAGGTCGTTCCAGAGGGCTGGGCCCGCCACAGAGAAGGCCCTTCCCCTGGGCGTCGCCCGCTGACAAAGTCTAGTGGACGGCACCCGGAGCAGTCCCTCTCTGTGGGAGCGAATCGGCCGGGAGGATGTATGGGGTAGAATCCGATCCCGCAGATAGCTAGGTCCCGAGTTTATTTACGCCCATTTTTAAATGGCAAAAGATACTACATAGAGGGAATTGTCTTTGCTCTATTAGAAATAGCATATTTCTAATAAAATATAGATCAATTACTGGGATCAGTTGGCTGATAAACAGATTACCTGGACCCATTTCAGTCAGGTTAGGATACAGTGTGTTGGTCATACTTGGTGATCTGTGGTCAAAATCATTCTCTGAACCCAATATTCAGTCTCTTTTCCCATACCCATCCTTGTTTCTCTTGCTCATAGCCTGTAAGCATTTGCTTTGTTGATCCTGAATTTTCTGTATAAATTAAAAAAGAAGTGCTGAGGCACCACATTGGTTTGAACTCTGTGTGTATTCAAAGTTACAACAGCACTGAAAAAAGTGACATAACCATTTTTCACAGTTACAACCTTTGTAGCATCCCCATGATCCTATGATCAAAATTAAGATGCTCGGCAACTGGTTCATACTTACGACCATTGCTGTGTCCCAAAGTCATGTTATCTTCTTTTGTGACCTTCTGACAAGCAAAGTCGATCAGAAAGCCAGATTCATTTAACAACCAGGTTACTACTGGTAACTTATTGACTGCAGTGATTCACTTAACAACTGAGGTAAGAAAGGTTGTAAATGGGGAAAAACGCACTTAACAAATGTTTTTCCCAACAAGAGAAAGTTTGGGCTCAGTTGTGGTCGTAAGTCGAGGACTACCTATACTACCGTAGAGGCTAACCTCAGAAATATATTCTCTACTACAGGGGTCTCCAACCTTTGCAACTTTAAGTCTGAAGGACTTCAGCTCCCAGACTTCTCCAGCCAGCTTTGGGAGCTGAAGTCCTTCAGACTTAAAAGTTGCAAAGGTTGGAGACCCCTGCTCTACTACGTATAATAGGTCTGCTGATCAAATGGTTTCTAATTTTTGTGTCAGTATTTTTAATATAGGTAGTCTTCACCTTAAAACATTTCATTAATGACCATTCAAAGTTACAAAGACAGTGAAAAAAGCGACCTATGACTATTTTTCACACTTAGGACCGTTGCAGCATCCCCTTCAGTGGTGGGTTTCTGCAGGTTCGCACCTACTCGCGAGAGCCGGTTGGTGAAATTTAGAGAACCTGTTGAGAAGGGGTTCCACCGGCGTACCTGGAAGTAAGAAAGGAAGGAAGAAAGGAAGGAAGGAAAGAAAGAAAGAAAGAAAGAAAGAAAGAATTTATCATCACAATTGAGTCCAAAATTTTGGTTGCTAAGCAAGAGCGTTGTTAAATGAGTTTTACCACATTTTAAAAGGTGGCCCCTCCCACCCTGTCACATGACTGCCAAGCCACGCCCACAAAATAGGCCACACCTAGAGAGTAGGTTCTAAAAAATTTGAAACCCACCACTGATCCCCTTAGTCAAACTTCAGACCCTAAAGCAAGTGACTCATAGTTCTAACAGTTGTGGTGTTGCAGGGTTATGCGATCATCTTTTTCAATCTTCTTACAAGCCAAGTCAATGGGGAAGCCAGATTCACTTAACAACCATGATACTAACTTAGCACAGCAATGATTCATTTAACAACTGTGGCAAGAAAAATGAAATATTTCACTTAGCAACAAAAATATTGGGCTCAATTGTGGTCGTAGGTTGAGGGGTAACTTATTAGTTTTCTAATTTAATGATTTAAATAATTATATTTATAATATAATAAATAATATAGCATAAAAATAAGGTTCTTCAAATAATAATATAAAATTTAATGATTAATGTTAAACACTAATAATTAGATTGAGATAGCAACTTAGATTAATTTTGTGTGGTGGAAAACCCAGCAGAATTTTTTTGAAGTAGATATATACTTTTAAGTAGCTATTTTGTTTCTTTCAGATTGATAGTTTTCCTTATTTAGATATATGTTTTCTAAAGTGCAGAATTCCAACAGTTTATCCTTTTTCCAATCAATTTGAGGTAAAAGGGTTTCATGATGTGTGAAATTCTTTTCCTTTCAGGGACTGGGGAAATAATAAAATACTGGAATCCTACACTTATTTTTATTTTCTAAAAGAGCTCTCAGCTAGCTAGGGAAAATTAAGTAATTGAAAGAAAGAAAATAGTAATTTTAAAAAAAAGGTTTCACTAGGCTTTGAATCAGCAGACTCTTAATTGCTAGCTATAACTTTTGACCACTGTGCTGTTTTAACACTAATGCCAAATAATTTTTACATCAAAAGGACTGCTAAGAAAGGACATTTATTTTATAGATTGTTGTTGAATATGCATGTATGTCTATGTTTTGATATTTTATTTTTTCAATATAAATTGAACATTATGGTGTGTGTGTGTTTGTGTATGTATGTACTATAAACATTTTAAAATACCTCTCTGGGAAGGCTCAATCAGAGGAAATAAAGCAATTGTCCACTATTTTCTCGGGACAGAAAAGTGTGAGAGCACAGCATCAGGGAAAATTGTCTTAACTGCAGGATATGATAGCCTGCATTTCAGATTTAATATGTTGCAACCTATTGCCAAAGTCTTTCAGTCCGGGTACGTTTAAGTTGCCTTAAGCACCTTACATGTGATAAGTACGGATATGGTTTTGGTGTTTAACTCTCAATAGACAGGTTCAGAGTAGCTCTTCACTGACCCTCATTTGCTACTTTACTTAGGAACTCTATCCATAGAATTAAACTACCCAGCATAAGTTCATATGAGCAAGAACTTGGCTACGTCTATTTTCAAGAAACAAGGCAACCTTTCAATTAAATCATTGAAACATTAAAAAAAATTAGTATGATACCGAAAGGGAATGTTTGGATGGCCTTGGAGGTTGAGGGAAAGAGAGGCTGCTTAGGAAATGATCAGATAAAAAAGAAAAAAGATCCAAGTACCTTAATGGTAAGAGAAAGAGACTTAGGAAGGAGCCATCCTAATAGATAAAGTGGTTGAAAGTGGCAGTAGGAAGTTTGTACCTTCATACTTGCAAGATTCTATTAATATAGGAGTAGAGTAGAATAGAATAGAGTAGAGTAGCGTAGCATAGCATAGCATAGAACAGAACAGAACAGAATTCTTGGCCAAGGGTGATTGGACACACAAGGAATTTGTCTCTGGTGCATAAGATCTTAATGTACATACAAGCAACAAGTGATAAATCATGATCATAATTATAAAATATATTCATCATAAATCATAAGATTTAGCTCAACTAGTTATGTTTTCTATCTGGTTTACCTAGGAGCGCTGATAAATGCAATTTTTATTGCAAGTATGGGATAAAAATGTTGTCTTCATGCTCAAAACAACACTCTTAAATCATCATAAATGATAAGATTTAGCTCAACTAGTTATGTTGATATATTGCTATTTTGTTTTGAAAAAGAGATCGAAGTTGAAGAATGAACTTCTTTTAACCTCTCCTAGTTTCTAATATGGAATGCTTCCTATTTGTCAACAGCTGGAAATTTTAGTTATTCCTTTGTGTCACTTCTCCTCTTCCAGGATTACTTTTGGAGAAATAATCTATAGCATTTGTAACATTATGCACCATAGAGTTTATTGCTTTGGGAGGAAATTTGGATAAGTTCTAGGAAAACCTACTGATATTTTTGAATCTCCAACATTTTACAGATCTGAAGTCTTGGGAAAGCACATCATAATAAAACTGTTAATTGTTACCATAATCTACAATACATACTAGTTAAATGTATACATACGCAGATGTATAGAAAGAGTATGTGTTTTGTTTTGAAATGCTGATACTAGTAAATATTTATAATTATTTATGTAATTTATATGCCTTCTTTATTATTTTAATAAGAAAATAAATCTCAAGGTGACGAGCGTATCTAATACACCTTCCTCCTCCTATTTTCCTCAGAACAACAACTTAAGGTTGGACCAAGAGTGAGGGATAACTTATCCCAAAGTTACTCTGTTGGCTTTCATGCCTAAAGTGGGACTAGAACTCATGACATCCTGGTTTCTAGCCTGGGGCATTCACCACTAGAGCAAAAAGGCTCTCCGTAATTGTGCCATACCAGTTATTCATCATTCTGTGTTCTTGGAAAATGTTCCTATCCTACCTTGTTATTCATAGTAACATTCTTTCTTCATAGTAACACAATGCCACCACACAATAAAAGGGAAAACAATTGATATTTGAAAATAAAAATTAATTGTCAGAAGCTTAAGAAAAGTAAATTAAAATGCAAATTACATTTTTTTTCTAAGATGGCATCAGCATCTGGTGCCTCTCAATGTCAAAGTTGCTGCTGACAGGTGTTCCAGGAGAGCAAGAATCAACAAGAACGTATTTACTACCAGTAAGCAAAAGAATTCATTGGAAAATACCTTCTGTTCCGATATCTCAGAGGATAAAACAATTCATAATGCTGGTGGCTAATTAAACCTATTGTAGACATGATGGCTAATTATTTTCTCCTAATTGCATGGATCACAATAGTTTTGTTTGATCAACTTGCATTTACTTCTGCTAAAATCGAAAGGTAATCAATGCTAAGGCGGCCATGCCAGCCTCCTGATCAGTCTGTCAAACCTAGCATCTTGTGTCTTGATAAGTTGCTCGAAAAGAAAGATCACATTCAGAAGGCAAACAATTCACATTCTAACAATAGTTCAAATGTTGGAGTCTCCAAGGGTTTTGTTGAATCATTCAAGGACAGCTTCTTCATTGCCAATGAAGTGACCATGTAACAATATATCTCTTTTTTGGGTACTGAATTCCATCAATGCTTTTAAAAAGCATTACTTTTTTGTATCAATCTATATTTTTCCAAGTTGGGTATTAAACAGATTTAAATAGGAAATGTATTTCAACTAATTCTGAATAATACTGCACACGCTCTGCCGTAGAGTGCCTGCCAGGACTGAATGCTAAGTTCCACTTATCTTTGACCATGACAGTAGAGAGAGCAGCTAATCATTCTGTCAGCTCTAATGAAAAAAAAAAAAGCCCGATTCTAATTCACACTAATAAACTCTACACAAAAATGAAAGATAGGCAGTTAAACTTACAATCTAGAATCAAAGGCCTTGCATAGACTATGAAATTAACTTTTTGAGATGGCCCAACCCCTTGCCAACTTTCTACATGCCCAGATCAAGAAAAATTCTTGACAAGAAGCAAGCGGGATTTAGGGATAGCAGATACACAATTGACCATCTTATAATTTCTAATAATAAAATATATGTTTATGCAACATCAGGTTTTTTTTTAAAAATGGCCTTTATTGATTTAAAATAGGCATGCAGTTCTATTCCAAAGGTTTGACTTTAGTAGAAATTAGCTACTAGTCAACAACCATTGACTAGTAGCTAATTTCTCTACCGTGTTTCCCTGAAAATAAGACAGGGTCTTATTTTTTTTGACCCATGAAATATGGCCTTGGGCTTATTATAGGGGGAGGGCTTATTATTTTCTGGGGCAGGCGAGAAGCAAGGCATGCCTTTTACTTTTCCAGGTCCGTCACGGTCCTCACCATTGTGTCCAGGGAAGCTGCTGGTAAAAAAAAATCCTTCTCGTGAGTTCAATCAAACTTCTTGAACTCGCGAAAAGTTTTTGTTTTTTTTAACCAGGGGCTTTCCTGGACACAATGGCGAGGACCGTGACGGACCTGGAAAGGTAAGAGGTGTGCCTCAGGGCCCAACACCGCCCACCTCGCCCCAATGGTAAAGGCAGCCTGCCTGGTTCCTTTCCTTGCCGTCCCTTTAGCAAGGGGTGGCAGGTGGGGGGGAGAAGCGAAGTGCACCTCTTACCCTTCCAGCTCCATTGTGTTTCTCGCCCTTTTGTCCAGAGAAACCCCTTGTAAAAAAAATCTCGCAAGTTGAGCTCATGAGGGTTTTTTTACAAGGGGCTTCCCGAGACAAAAGGGCAAGGCAGAGCTGTCAGCCTCCAGTAGCTCTAGGACATGCGTCTCGCTCCCCCCCCAACCTGCCACCCCTCGCTAAAGGGACACCAGGGAAAGGAACCAGGCAGGCAGCCATTACCATTGGAGGTGGGGTGGGAGATGGCAGGCCAGCAATGCGTCGCGCACCCCATTCCCTCCCACGCCAAAAACCCCCACCTCCCCTCCCCCACGCCATGGTAACGTCTGCCTGGCTACTTCCCTTTTGTTTCTCTCTCTTTCCTCTGCCTTCGTTTCCCTCCCCCATTCTCTCATTTGTTTGGAATCTCACAAAGACTCATTTCTAGCAACTTTTACCGATGTAGAGGAGGGAGGCGGGGAAGGAGAGATTCCAGGTGTGTGTCCTAGAGCTCCTGGAGACTGCTTAGGTATGAAGAACAATTGTACTTTAGTTCCCCTGTTGTTCAATATTTTTTTTTGTGAATTCAGTCATAGCTGCTCTAATCAAAAAGGAATTCCACCCTCCTAAACTTAGTAGCAGGCATTTGGCAGTGTTACTGTATGCTGATGATGCAGCAATTCTTTCTCTTACCCAGATGGGCCTTTAGCAGAATTTTGTAAAGACAAAGGGCTGACATGCAATCAGTCCAAAATCCAAATTATCATCTTCTCAGGAAGGTCTAACTACCATTAATGGAAAAATCTGAATGAATAAAATTGAACCAATTCCAGTTTTTAAATAGCTTGGCATGGTTTTTCAAGCTTCCATAGACTAGAGGGACAAATTAGATCTGTCGCTGTCAAAAGTACCAATAGTACTGCAGTTCTTCAAATGCCATGATACAATGCCCAGTTTTGTGCCACAGTCATCTAAAAACCTTACACACAGTTTAACCTAGATTTTTATGGGCCTTTTTCTGGGTCCCATTCTGTGTCTCAAATGCCTTAATCAGCATGGTAATATGGATAGTATCTTTGGAGGTTAAAGCCCATGTTTGTTTGCTTTTAATGCTTTAAATTGTGATTTTTATAAAAGGACATAAAATGTTTTAATTTAGGCATCGGGGCATTTTGCTGTTTTTTAATGAAAATTTCCTAAATTGTTTAAAATTATTGTTGTAAGCTGCCTAAAGTAGTCCTATGATGAGATAGGTGGCAAATAAATTTAATGAATGAATGAATGGAATAGACAGACAAACAAATAGTTCCTTCTGCTTTATTATTCTATGTTTTATATAGCCTATTACAGATTAGATAGACAGATAGATAGATAGATAGATAGATAGATAGATAGATAGATAGATAGATAGATAGATAGATAGATAGATAGATAGATAGATAGCCATACCCTTACTGGGATTTGAACTTGGGCTATTTTACATGTTAGGCAGTTACAATAACCTCTAAGCCACAAGTTCTCCTCAACTTATCAGCTGAGCCAGGGGAATGTTTAGATGTTTTGTCAAGGCACCTCAATCAATCAATAATCAATAATTTAATTTATAGACCGCTCCTCTCCCCGTAGGGACTCGGAGCGGTGCACAGGGAAACTAAAACCACAATACAATAAATATACAAATATAATTAAGAACAAATTAAATCTGGGCCTGTGCTAAAATTCCCTTAACAAGCTAAAATACCCAATTAAAACAGCTAGACCCTATAGAGAGAGGCTACCCAAGGCCGGCCAAACGGAAAAGATGAGTTTTTAATTTCAGACGGAAGGAGCGGAAGTCCGTGGTTGTTCTGATGTCGGGGGGAAGGTCGTTCCAGAGGGCTGGGCCCGCCACAGAGAGAGCCCTTCCCCTGGGCGTCGCCCGCTGACAGAGTCTAGTGGACGGCACCCGGAGAAGTCCCTCTCTGTGGGAGCGAATCGGCCGTGAGGATGTATGAGGCAGGATCCGATCCCGCAGATAGCTAGGTCCCGAGCCATGGAGCGCTTTAAAAATGATGACTAATACCTTGAAGCGCACCCGGAAGACGACAGGCAGCCAGTGCAGCTCGCGCAGAAGTGGAGTTATGTGGGCAAATCTGGAGGTACCCAAGATTGCCCGCGCGGCTGCATTCTGAACCATCTGAAGTCTCCGGGTGCACCTCAAGGGAAGCCCCATGTAGAGAGAGTTACAATAGTCCAGTCGCGATGTCACAAGAGCATGAGTGACTGTGCGAAGGGCGTCCCGATCCAATAGGGGGCGCAACTGGCGAACCAGGCGAACCTGGTAAAACGCCCTCCTGGCCACGGCTGTCACTTGATCTTCCATGGACAGCCGGGCATCCAGGAGGACACCCAAGTTGTGCGCCCCATCCACAGGGGCAAGATGTTCGCCCCCTATGGCCAGCGATGGAGTCAGCTGGTTGAATCGGGCAGCCGGAAACCACAGCCACTCGGTCTTGGTCGGGTTGAGCCTGAGTCCGTTACTTCCCATCCAGATCCGCACGGCTTCCAGGCACTGGCACATCACTGCTACGGCATCGTTGGGGTGGTTTGGGGAAGAAATGTACAGCTGTGTATCATCAGCGTACAGGTGGTACTCTACCCCAAAACCACGGATGATCTCACCCAGCGGCTTCATATATGTGTTGAACAGGAGAGGCGAGAGGACCAACCCCTGAGGCACCCCACATGTGAGGGGTCTCGAGGTCGACGTCTGCTCTCCTGTCAACACAAATTGCGATCGGCCAGAGAGGTAGGAGGAGAACCACCGTAAAACGGTGCCTCCCACCCCCAACCCCCCCAGCCGATGCAATAGGATACCATGGTCGATGGTATCAAAAGCCGCCGAGAGGTCTAATAGGACCAGGATGGAGGAACAACCCCCATCTCTGGCCCTCCAGAGATCATCAACCAACGCGACCAATGCAGTCTCAGTGCTATGCCCGGGCCGGAAGCCGGACTGGCGCGGGTCTAGATAATCAACTTCCTCCAGGTGACGGGGAAACTGTTGTGCCACCACACTCTCAACAACCTTCGCCAAAAAGGGAAGGTTGGAGACTGGACGATAGTTGTTTAATAAAGCTGGGTCCAAAGAGGGCTTCTTAAGGAGGGGCCTCACCATAGCCTCTTTTAGGGAAGCAGGCAAGGAACCCTCACTTAAGGATGCGTTGACAACCTCTTGGAGCCAGCCTCGTGTCACCTCCCAGGATGCCAGTACAAGCCAGGAGGGACACGGGTCCAATAAACATGTGGTGGCTCGCAGTCGCCCACGTAACCTGTCCATATCCTCGGAAGTAACGGAGTCAAACTCCTCCCAAACAAGATCTGTCTCGTGGCATCCCACTGGGCCATCAATGGGGGCTAGCTCGTTCTGTATCTGAGCGATTTTCTCCTGCAGAAAAGTCACAAATTCCTCTGCTTTGCCCTGTAGCGGGGCTTCCCGCACCCTCTGTTGAAGGAGGGAGCGGGTCACCCTAAACAGGGCAGCAGGGCGGTTTTCTGCGGATGCTATGAGAGAGGCACAATGATGACGTTTGGCCACTCTCAGCACCACAATGTAAGTCCGTAACTGGGCTCTTACTTGTGTCCGGTCAGATTCAGAACGGGTAGACCTCCATCTTCTCTCTAGGCATCTCTTGTGGCGTTTCATCCCCCGCAGCTCCTCGGTAAACCAAGGAGCCGGGGCGACTCGCCGCCACAAGAGAGGCCGCAAGGGCGCGACCCGATCCAAGGCCCCCGCCTGGTATGCCCCAAATATGGGAGGGAGCATACTGCTTAAAACATCTAATCATTCCCCTGGCTTAGCTGATAACCATAGCCTTACGCACAGTCACCCAAGCCCTCGTCACCTCCCGTCAGGACTATCGCAATGCTCTCTACATGAGGCTTCCCTTGAGGTGCACCCAGAGGCTCCAGTTAGTTCAGAATGCGGCTGCGCAAGGGATTCTGGGAGCTTCTAGATGCTCCCATGTGACACTTCTCCTGCGTGAGCTACACGCAGGAGAAGTGACCACCTTTAAAGTGCTCCATGGCAAGGGACCTGGTACCTGCAAGACCGCCTCCTGTTGCCAAATACCTCCCTCTGACCAGTTCACTCCCACAGAGAAGGCCTCCTCATGGTTCCGGCGGCTAAACAATGCCGACTGGCGATCCCCAGGGGGAGAGCCTTCTCTGTGGCAGCTCCCTCCCTCTGGAATGACCTACCCCCTGGACTAAGGACGATCTCAGACCTACGTCTCTTCCGTCGGGCCCTGAAGACGCATTTTCTCCAAGGCACCTGGGGGCAGGACAAGGAGCAATGGGTGGAAACTAACCAAGGAGAGAAGCAACTTAGAACTAAGGAGAAATTTCCTAACAGTAAGAACAATTAACCTCTGGAACAGCTTGCCTCCAGCAGTTGTGAATGCCCCAACCCTGGAAGTCTTTAAAAAGATGTTAGACAGCCATTTGTCTGAAATGGTATAATGTTCCTGCCCATGCAGGGGGTTGGACTAGAAGACCTACAAGGTCCCTTCCAACTCTGCTATTGTATTGTATTGTATTTATTCTGCGCTGCCGGCCTGTCGTAGTTTTTAAAGGTAGTTTTTAAAGGGATTTTATAGTGATTTTAGTATGGGGTTTTAAAATGTAGGCCATTTATTTAATATCTTTTTAACATATTGTTTTAGATTTTGTACCGTTTATTTTATTGTGGCTGTACACCGCCCTGAGTCCCAAAAGGGAGAAGGGCGGTATATAAATCAAATAAACTATAACTATAAGGGAGGAGAGCTTGTGGCTTAGAGGTTATTATAACTTCCTAACATGTAAAATAGCCCAAGTTCAAATCCCAGTAAGGGTATGGCTAGCTGATGAGCACTAAATAGCTTGAAATAGATCTATACTAGTCTCCCTTCATTTATTTTTCAGCAAAAAAATTCAATACATGGCTGTGTATGTGTATTCCAGCATAACTCTGGAACTCAATTGCTCAATTTTGGTTGAAATTGAGCAATTTCAACCAAACTTGGTACACCGATGACATACTCTCTGGAAAAAGAAACTGTGGGGGTAAGACACCCCTAACACCCCTCAGGTGTGTGTGTGTGTGTTCTGTTAAGATACAGGCTGTTGTGCCATATTGCCGTACTGGCTTCTACTGTACAGCACAGTGGAATTCCCATAGTACTCCACAAGGGAGCTTCCTCTGGTAAGGAGCAAAATCCAACATTAGAAATTACATTTGGTCCAGACATTTTCCCCCTATAAATAAATACTGGGGTAACACCAGGTTATTGGCTAGTATATAATAAATTAAAATTAAAATTGCGTATATACCTAGTAAATATTTAATACATTATACCAGATCCATATTTAATAAATTTATCATTTATTTTTTTCCGTTCAAAAATTAACGTTCTACATTGAGGACACAGCTTTTCAAGTGTACTTTTTGCTCATTTGCTTTGCGCATTTTTGTGTTTATTTAGTCTCTGCTTTCATTGCTGCCATGATATAAATTGGAAAAGGATGCAGTATTGTTATTCTTAGAAAGGCTGCATTTAAAAAGTCCAAACCATCACATTGAGAAAGGTATATTTCTTTGAGGAAGGACTGATTAGTCACGAGAAGTGGGCTAAACGCAGATTGAGGGTTTTTTTAACAAATTATTTGATTCGGCTTTTAGGGGGTTCCAGGGTAGGGGGGGGAAATAGTCCAGGGGGGGGACGGCAATCGATTGGGCTGGCAGGTGGAAGTAGGACTACAGAGGAAGGGGGAGGGGGGTCGTTTCCACTGAGGTTTTATCCATCGATTCGGTCTTAGGGAGGGGCAAGGGCGGTGGGAGGCGGCATAGGCATCATCGGTTGGAAGACCGTGGCCGCTGGATACAGGCGGTCATGTGCTCTAACTCTCCGCCCTCCCATTGCAGACTAGGTGGGCAGGAATCACAGACCCGGGGCCCCAGGCTGATGTTATGCAACGCCAGGTCCGTGGTTCAGAAAGCCCCCCTCATCCATGACCTTGTGTCAGAGGGGGACCCGGACCTGGTGGGTATAACGGAAACCTGGTTGGGCCACGAAGGGGGTTTACCCCTCGTGGACATGTGCCCACCAGGTTACCGCGCCTTCCATCAGCCTAGGGCCCTAGGGAGGGGTGGGGGAGTGGCGATTATTGTTAAGGAAGGTCTCGAGCCGAAGGAGACCACAGTCCCTCAGACAATTGGGTGTGAATCTCTCTGCGTGAGATGGGGCCTAGGGAGGCAGTTGGGCGTGTTAGTTGTATACCTGGCTCCTCGCTATACAACAACAGCCCTGCCCGAGCTCCTAGAGGTGATAGCCGAGGCGGCAGTTGAGACCCCCAGACTGATAGTCATGGGGGACTTTAACTTGCCGTCGGCAGGCGAAGCCTCTGGAGTAGCTCGGGAGTTCATGGCTTCCATGAGGGCCATGGACCTGACCCAGGTAGTTTTAGGCCCCACTCACGAGAGGGGAAACACGCTGGATATGATCTTTGTCTCGGGACAGTGGAGTTGTGATCTGGGAATAGGGGACCTAGTCATCACTCCCTTGTCATGGACAGATCAGGCTCTCCTTCGGCTAGACTTTCCAATCGCTTCACCTCACCGCGGGGAGGCGGAACCGGATACTCCTAGATGGTTCCGCCCCAGGCTTCTAATGGACCCGGAAAGGTTCCAGAGGGAGCTTGGGCCAATTCCTGTGACCCTGCCTCGCGACTCGACTGAGGACCTAGTGGCCGCATAGTTAAGTGCGGCCACGGGGGCCTTGGACCGAGTCGCACCCTTGCGGCCTCTCTTGCGGCGTCGAACCACCCAGGCTCCCTGGTTTACTGAGGAGCTTCGGGGGATGAAGCGCCACAAGAGACGCCTAGAGAGCAGATGGAGATTCTCTCGCTCCGAAGCCGACCGAACACTAGTGAGAACCCATATTAGGGCTTACTTAGTGGCGATTAGGGTGGCCAAACGGGAGTACTGTGCCACCCTTATTGCATCCGCAGATAACGGCCCTGCTGCCCTGTTTGGGGTGACCCACTCCCTCCTTCATCAGAGGCTGCGGGAAGCCCCTTTACAAGGGCGAGCAGAGGAATTTGGGATTTATCTGCAGGAGAAAATCACTCGGATTCGGAATGAGCTACCCTCCATCGCCAGTGGTCCTGTGGGACTGTCCGAGACTAGTCTTGAGGTTCCTTCTTGGGAGGAGTTTGACTTTGTTACCACCGAGGATATGGACCGGTTGTCAAGGAAACTTAGGGCGACCACATGTTTATTGGACCCGTGTCCCTCCTGGCTTGTACTGGCATCCTGGGAGACAACACGAGGCTGGCTCCAGGGCATTGTCAACACATCTTTGAGTGAGGGGTCCGTACCTGCCGTCTTGAAAGAGGCGGTAGTGAGGCCCCTCCTCAAGAAGCCATCCCTGGACCCGGCATTATTAGAGAACTATCGTCCGGTCTCCAACCTTCACTTTTTGGTGAAGGTTGTTGAGAGTGTGGTAGCCCAACAGTTTCCGCGACACCTGGAGGAAGTTGATTATCTAGACCCGCGCCAGTCCGGCTTCCGACCCGGTCACAGCAGCGAGACGGCATTGGTCGCGTTGGTTGATGATCTCTGGAGGGCGCGGGATAGAGGGTATTCCTCTATCCTAGTCCTATTAGACCTCTCAGCGGCTTTTGATACCATCGACCATGGTATCCTATTGCGCCAACTGGGGGGGTTGGGGCTGGGAGGCACCGTTCTGTGGTGGTTCTCGTCCTACCTCTCTGGTCGGTCGCAATATGTGTTGACGGGAGGGCAGAGGTCGACCTCGAGGCCCCTCGTATGTGGGATTCCTCAGGGGTCGGTCCTCTCGCCCCTCCTTTTCAACACATATATGAAGCCGCTGGGTGAGATCATCCATGGCTTTGGGGTGGAGTACCATCTGTGCGCTGATGATACTCAGTTGTACATATCCACCCCAGACCACCCCAACGATGCCGTCGAAGTGCTGTCCCGGTGTTTGGAGGCCATACGGATCTGGATGGGTGGTAACAAACTCAAGCTCAACCCTGCCAAGACTGAGTGGCTGTGGTTTCCGGCACCCCGGTTCAGCCAGATTACTCCAACTCTGGCCATTGGGGGCGAAACACTGGCCCCGTGGAGAGGGCGCACAATTTGGGTGTCCTCCTGAATCCTCGGCTGTCCATGGAAGACCATGTGGCGGCCGTGGCCAGGGGGGCGTTTCATCAGGTACGTCTGATGCACCAATTGCGCCCCTTACTGGACCGGGCTGCCCTCCGCACAGTCACTCAAGCTCTCGTGATGTCCCGACTCGACTACTGTAATGCTTTCTACATGGGGCTTCCCTTGAGGTGCACCCGAAAGCTACAGCTAGTCCAAAACGCAGCCGCGCGGGTGATTATGGGAGCCACTAGATGCTCCCACATAACACCGATCCTGCGCGAGCTGCATTGGCTTCCTGTGGTCTTTCGGGTGCGCTTCAAGGTCTTGACGACCATCTTTAAAGCGCTCCATGGCTCGGGGCCTAGTTATTTGCGAGATCGCCTCTTGCCTCATACATCCCTTAGACTGATACGCTCCCACAGAGAGGGCCTTCTCAGGGTGCCGTCGGCCGGACAATGCCGACTGGCGACACCCAGGGGAAGAGCCTTCTCTGTGGCGGGCCCAGCCCTTTGGAATGACCTACCCCCCGAATTACGCACCATCACCGACCTCCGCCTCTTCCGCCAATGTCTAAAGACATACCTATTCCAACAAGCCGGCCTAGCCTAACCTCCCATGGGGACTTTTAGATAGTTTTAAATCGGATATTTTAAAATTGGGTTTTTAGCATAGGATAAGATGGTTTAATTTATATTTTAAATTGTGTATTTATTTTTGTATTCTGTATGTTTTTTAAATTTCCTGTGCGCCGCCGTGGGTCCTCTGCGGAGAAGGGCGGGATATAAATGTAAATAAAATAAAATAAAATAAAAATATTTCAGGCCAAATTTTCCATTATTTCTGAAATGCAAACTATTGTGTAGGATAAAATAAAGATTGCAGCAACTGTCATGCAAGGCAGTATTCTCTTCATGTATGTTTGTTTTACTAAGCTGTTAGCTCAGCAGTTTCCAGACTCATGCACTATCAAACTTCCCCTGAGTCTAGTCTCTTGGGATCTTAAATGCACAATGTTTTATCTTTAAATCATTCTCCAGGGCAAAAAGTGCTTTTGTATAAATCAAGCAGAGATTAAAGAAGAAACGAATAATATCAAAAGATTATGAGGTGAGTTTAGCATTCACATAAATCACACTTCTTATCAAGGCTTGTAATAACTGCTTAACTCGTCTATCAACTACACTCAAATATTAAGAGGCAACTGAGCTTTTAATTTCTAAACTAAACTGAAATGTACCTTCTTCCCAATATAATATTAATGTAATAATTCTTGTTTAATCATAGAGAAATATTTATGAGCAAGAAGCAACATACAACATCATCTTCATATATTAAAAAAAATCCCTGAGCAATATATACATTCCTGAAATACATTTATGCAAGTAAAATAATATTTTAATAGACGTATGAGGGGCTCAGGTTGAAGGGACATCATTAGTCTCAAAACTCCTTATGCCCACAAGTGAACTAAATCCAGCCCACCTTGATTTCCACTGACTTTTATCTACCTCCAGTTTGCTTTGACCATTATTAGTACAGATTCTTGCAGAGAAACCTAATGTAATCATTTGAACTGCCTTGTTTCTTTTTAACTTTCTTGTGCCTGACAATAGCTAGAATATCTCTGCATTGTCTTCTTTAAAACCTATCTGTCACTTTGCAGGAGGTCTGCCTGTCTTAAGACATACAGTCCTTTCTGATACCTAATGATAGTGGAGTCATGAAGAAAGAGAAGGAAAGATAGAATGCTTTCTCGGTTTTTCTCCTGTACATTTTTCTGGACTGTATTTCAATGACAGGAATATCCACATTCAGCCAAGAAAAATAATTACTTAATTATACATTTGCTTGAGCTGTTTCTGTGATGTGATAAATAGCAATAATGTTCTATTTCTCCTTGTCCAAAGGAATAGCAGTTCACATATTTGGTTTGTGCTTCTCCTCTTTGCCAGCCAAGGTGGAGGGGAAATGCCAGCGTAGTGAATAGCTTCTGTAGATGTTGGCATCCTGTGCTTCGAATGATTAGAAAGGGAATTGGAAACAGAAGCCCTGGGATAGAGACACATTTATATAAATCTATGATGTAAATACATTTGAACTATAATACACACTGAACCACCCCCGTGTCCTGTTAGATCATTGTTTCAGAGATATTATCTAAACAGAAACATAAATACCACAGACAGGCAAAGAAGCAGTGGGAGATTCATTCGCATGATAACGTGACTGCAGTTGAGTACGACAGCACAGCAACATGGCAGCACTCAAACAGTCACAATTTTGTGTCAAATTTCAATCCCATGGGAGTCATGGGTCCTGGATTTTGGATGCTTTCTGTAAGTTAGCCCAATGGAGATATCTAGATTCCACAGCCGGTGCCGAACCAAAGGATACAAACAGATACATGATTTTTAGCAGTATATAGATTCTAGTCTACACTACTCAAAAACAATAGAAAACAATAGAAAACTGGAGCCTGTGTTTTATCATTGAGTCAAGGCAGGCAAGGGGAGACAATATAGAGATATATAAAGTCATGTATGGATAGAAATTATTGCTAGACAGAAGTTCAACTTTTCTCTTTTTTTCTAGTCCAGCATTGATTCGTGTCACATGCATAAACCATGTGAGTTTCTAAAGTCTTTATTTGATTCATAATTGGATTCCCCACCCCCTAATCCATGATATTCTTGGTACTGTAACGATTGTCTGAACCTTAATTCAAAGGCATTTATCTCCTTTATCCTGCTTTTCTTCAATGTTCAGTTTCCAATGCCTCACCACTGGAAAGTTCATAGCTTTAACTACTTTGGTGTTTGTTGTCATAGAAATATCTTTTGACTTTCATTATTTTGTCTATCGTTGCCTTTCTCTCTAAGATTAATCTTTTCTTTATTTCTCCATCAACTGTTTATCTTTATCTATTTGGAGCCCCAAAAAGCATTATCTACTGCCTTTACTTGTTGCCTTAGTAAATTTATCAGCTGCAAGTTTTCTAAGAAGACTGATTGACAGCGGCTTTTTCTTCTTCAGATATAACTTAAATCCTCAATTCTGGATATAAAATTCTGGAATGGAAACATATATTCATTCCCTGGTTTTAAATAATTTAGGCAACATAACCAGTGTTTGATATTTAACTTATGATTCAAAAACTGAGTTGGTTTATATATAATTGCATATTTTATATGTTTCCCTTCTAATGATTTTGAGGGTTGGTTTTTTTTACATATATTTGTCCAGATTGCGATGGTTTTTTTAAAAAGTTTTTTATCCCATAGCAATAAAATATTTGTTTTGAAAAATAACTCAATTTACATTTGCATTAGAGATCTTAATTAGATTTGGAGAGCAAAGAACCCTCACAGAAAGTTCAACACTACATAGATACAGATCATCTTAGAATGCTACATACTTTGACATTGTGACTGATTTACATAGTCTAAACCTAATAGGATTTACAACGGGAGAGTTAAAGCGTTAGATTAGCCTTTACTATTTAAACAATATTCTAACACTTTAAAAGCAAAGTATCCAATAGTAACTACCTTACTATGTCCCTAAACAATAATACTTCAAGGACTTCTAGACTAAATAGGTTTCTAAAATTTATAACTATTCTTAAAATGGAGAATAATAAACATGACCCCAAATTTTATATTATGCCTGTGAAGAATCGAGTGCATGAAAAGCTGTTTCAATCTCTGAATGTCATATGTACATTCTGTGAATAAATCAGAACATCATAAAACAGTAACAGAAAAGTAACTTTATATAAGCAAATAGCCCCGTATTTGTGACTGCATTAAGTGTTTTCCTTCAAGTTCTATTCCATAATCTAGTGTTTTCTAGATGTATTTTATTGCCATATATGATCTCTAACCTGAAGTTTAATTTATGGTTCAAAAGATAGTTCACACAAAACTATTATGAGCAGAAACTGAACTAAAGATTACATATACAGTAACGGTAAAGTGTTCAAATAATCCAAATCTCAGTTCAAATTGTCAGTGTGATTAAAATTGTCACTTCAATCCCTCCTGTTATATTCCCAATGCACTAAAAAGCATGAGCATGCGTGCACAGAATTCCATCAAATCCCTAAACCAATTTGAAGATACCTGATTCAATTTTATCTTCAAATTGGTTTGGTGACTAGATATGAAAAGGTGAATTGACTAGCTAACTTTTGAATCAAAGCCTAGAATCAAAGATTTATAGAACCCTACTTACTGGAAGGAAGCCCTACACATATTTTTTTCAAAAAAATAAGTGCACGTTAAAAGGAATAAGAGGTTACTTTCTTAGAATTATTGCCATTGTTAAAGAATGGATTGGTATTTTCTGGAACAAATGCTACATTAAATATTGATTTCATACATTTTTAAAATTGGTACAACTCTTAACACTATTATTTGACAGCAGCCTTCTTTAGTTATAATGCTTTGTTGTTTCCCATTGCCATTCCTTACACCCAATGGGTTTTTTTCCATTCTATATGTTGTAATCTGTCTTTATTTTAATATAGCTTATTTCAAGGATATGTTAAACCAAGTGAAACAAGGTCTATTTGGGGATTTCTAAAATTGTTTGTCAGTGTAGTTTGGGGCTGAGATTGATTTAAGGTTAAAATGTTATGCCCACCCACAGCCTTCTAAAAACTAGATTAGTCCAATTTTAAAAAGTGAAAGTGATAGCAACTCTAATGCTTCACATAAATGAAGTCTGCACAACATTAATCTCATGAGCTCAATGCGCCATTACTTACTGTTGTTGTTTGAACAGTTGTTTGACTTTGTATATATAATCTATATAGTATATAATAAACACAGTACCACAAACAAATTATTTATTGAGACTCCAAGAAAGTACCATATCAAAAGATGGCTAATGTATCTTATCAGTATGCTGGATCAAAGATTTTTTAATATGAATAAGTAAAGCAACATGCATTGTACATATCTGTGTTGTCCCAGGCCAAGTAACGGTAGTTTAGTGGTTTATTAATATATCCCAGCAATTCCCTTCATCAAAAACCCAGAACTGTTCCAAGTAAGCCCAGCAAAAAATAGACCAAGAGCAGTAGACCCAGTAATAGACCCAGCAATAGACCCAGCAAATGCTAGTCCACAGAGCAACAGCCAATGAGTCCATGAGGCACTTGAAAGTTTCCCAAACAAGATAATTCCAATAGAGAAAATTAAATCCACAATACAAGGCAAGAAAAGTCCAGAATTCACAAGGCACAATCCAAGTCAAGCCATGGTATCAATCCAAAGCAAGGCAGGGATCACAACAACCAGAAAACACACTGGTAGGAAATGAACACATTGTTCCCAGCATTGCCTCCAACTGTCTACTTTGCTAAATAGCCAGCTTTTGGTGAGGCCCACCAAGAAGGATGAGGCTGCCTCCTTACAAGGAGTCAGGCTAACCTTTGCCGCTCCTGCCTTTTCTCTGCCCTATGTGTTTTTGGATCAGGTACAGAATCAGGTACTCTTCCTCATCACTGACCACCTGCAGCTGTGTGTTTTCCCACCTGAAGCCTCAGGCATGTCCTGCTGCAGCTGTGCTTCAGCCAAATCAGCCAGCTGCTCAGAGCCATTGACCAAATCCCCTCCTGACATGCCTGGGATTGGTTGATCCTCCTCTGAACTGACATCCGAAGAGGGAAGCGCCTTGGGGAATCATCACAATATGATGAATATGATAAATGGTGTATGTTTGTTATTGCTCAAAGTTGCAATTTCTGTTGCAAAATGAATGCCAATTCCTCTTAAAATGTTCCTTTATGGTATATTAAGGCAGCTGCTTTAAAGCCAGATGGCATCACTGTATGAAGCTCTAGATTCAGTAGAGAACTGAGTTGGCAACTCGATATGATTCCTGTTGAGATTGCACAACCAATTTCTGCATTGCTAAGTATCATGAGCATTGAGCAGGGAATAGATGTCTGCCAGGGGAAAGGGGGAAAAATGATAATATATGCATGGTGATTTCATGTAACTGCTATACAGAAGTGTTGTAGCCTTAAATAATATTGAAGGCAAAATAATACAAGGAATAAAAATAAATGGAGAAACTACAGAATATAGTCTAGTCAATAAGAAAATAAATCCTCCTCCTATCTAGTTTCATATTCTGTTTCCCAACAGTCTACTAAATCCCTCTGGGAAACCCATAAGCACAACTTGTGTTTCTCAATAGTTGGTCTCAATACAGACATAGTACTACTGATCATCTACTGTATAATCTTGTTCTTGTGGCTACTGATCATTGGTTTCCTAAAAATGCCACTTAATAGAGCACTCTTCTTTGGGTAATTTTAAAAGAGTCCCTTGAGTACAGCTGCAATGGAATTATGGGTTACCTATGCCAGTTTGACAAGATGCATTGAACATAGAAATTACTATGTTTGTGAGTTATGTTTTATTTATGCTCCATCGGACTATTTTTCACATACAGATTATAATAAAATATAGCAATTCAAATTGAACAAAGACTTTTGCAGGCTTACTGTGAACAAGTAAAGCAACATTCATGGTACATATCTGTGTTTCAATACTTATGGCAGTTCTCTAGTTTTCTTATATAAATAGTGTACATATGTTTATTGTTGCTTCAAATTGCATCAGCATTTGTCCATCCGTCCATCTCATGGTTATTTTTGTCAATTCAAAGCAGTGGACCTTACCTATTGTTCCATCTCCTGTTTATCTCAAAACAACCTGTGGGGTGGGCTGCGCTGAGAGAGGAACTCTCTTTCCTCTGTGGACATCCAGCCAGCTTTTATGCCTAAAGGAGGACTGGAACTCACAATCTCACTGTTTCTAGCCAAGGACCTTAGCCTCTTTAGCAAACTTCCTACGGGCTAAAAGTAATATTTTGTTGGAAAACCTCTAACTGACAGATCTGTATATAATTATTATTAGGATAAAATTATAAAAGAAAGACGCATCTAAGATGTGTGAATTACATTACAGAAATATGTACTTTAAAAATATTTTACATTCCAATAATGCATGCTATTCCATTTTTCCTCATTTTCTTGATTTTACAATGCAGTTTTGCAACATTGTTACAGGAAGAACATAACATGGATTTTGTCCAGAAGTGTTTTGGCAGATAAATGTATTAAAAACAGTGAAGATTACATTAAGTGCTATACTTGATTAGAAACCAGAGGAAATGGAGCAATAAATAATAGATTTCCAACAGCAGTACATTTTGTAAATCAATCCATGAATCCTATTGAATTATAGTGCTAAACAGGAAGCTTTAGGAATTTGTTAAACTGGTTTATTACTGTTCTTACTTGGCAACTTTTCTATTTACTGCTCTGCCTTTTGGACTAGCTAATTTATGGGAAATGCAAGGGACAGTTCTGCTCTTTCAGGTTTATGGACATTACCGTGCATGGTGAAGAATACAATGGAAAATAAGTGTCTAACCTCTTCACCTTAAAATCTTTCATCTGCAATAGATGAATCCTTGCTATTTTGTGGAACTTCGCTAGAGTAATAATTCTGGATATTCCAATTTCACAGAGAATTAAACTGTAAAAGACACAAAGATAGAGCTATTTTGCTATAAATGGTTTTGCAATGCTATTTTCTTACATTTCACAATTTTTCTTCAGTAAAGCTATGATTCTCAAATAGCATGGAAAGATACACTACTGTTACTATAAATCATTGTTTCAAACAATAGTAGGGTAAGAATAATGAAAGAATTATGATTTGAATGGCTGATACGCTCTTACTTGGAAAAGAAAAATAGTTTGGAAGGCCATCCAATAGATCTCCTCCACCTCCTCCTCCTCCTCCCATACTACTGATTAAGTGTACATCAGTAGCAGATAGATTTGTTTTCTAAAGTAGCCTTCTCAGATTCCAGATAATTTATTTTCATAAGGAACTTGATGTGGAGCTTCTAAAATTGAGTAGATGTTTTTATTCAGTTGAACAAATCAGAAGAAGCCATGAAGAGATATCTCGCGAAATGAATCATATGAAAAGATGGGAAAAAATGGGGAAATTGGGTTTTTTTTTTAGGAAAACAATTCATGTCATTGATTTCTAACTAAATTACAGCTAGTTATTGGCGGAAATGAATCAAAACACTGATACCTGGAAGGAATTATTCATCCTTGTATTGATAAAGGAACTAAGGATGTGTGTTGGATATTTTGTGCTTTTGAGACACTATTGACTTCTGGTGTCTGCTGGACCAATTCCTACAGTTTTCTTGGCAAGGTCCCCCCCCCCCCGCCCCGCCCCAGAAGTGGCTTGCTAGTGCCACCTTTCTAGAGCTGAGCTGAGAGAGAATGACTGATCCAAGATAGCAAGACTAGCACTCTATAGTCTCTTGGTTTCTGCCTTAACCACTATGCCAAATTGGTTCTCTCTATAAAGGAGGAAGCCTTCAAAGACACAATCATAATCCTACATAGTTTATTCAGAGCTGGGGAGCTGGGTTAGAACTAAAATGCGCATCAGGAATGAGAATGAGAATTATAAAGCAGGTATAAACCATATACAGTATAAAATTGTATGATATTTAATAATAGTGGTGCCATCACTTTCCTTTTACCTTATAGTATTAAACTTGATTAATTTCATTTCACAAAATCAACCAATCGAAAATTAGTGCTTAATGACGATGCAACATAATGTGCAAAGATTTTTCTGACCCCAGTGTACCACTACAATTTAAAAGTGATGCTCTTTCAGACATAACTGAGTCATAGGAAAAAGATACTTTGGTGTGTGCAGGAACCTAGCACATACTTTATACAATCCCTTGAAGCAGTTGAGTCTTTTTCTAGGGTAGCATGGCTGCTTTTCCTAGATACATTATGATTCTGGAAAAAGTCACACCTGGTTTATGGAACGGCTGACCTGTGCTCCACTGATGCCCACCGCTTTCCTCTTTAAATTGATAACACTGTACATAGCCCTGCCATATAGTACTCTTGAAATAGCTACAAAATTGCAACACTCACCCTGGAAAGATTGATGGTTACTTCTATATCTTCTAACAGTGCAAAACCCACAACTGTTTCAAAGGTGCTTTTTCAAAAGGCAGCTAGACTTCCTTTGTTTTTCCTTGAAGACATTTTACTTCTCACCCAAGAAGCTACTTCAGTTTGTATAAAAGCACCTTTCGGATAATCATGACCTGGATGACAGAGAATCCCCATAGACAATGCGACTGTTTCATTTCACAAGGCTACTGAGGCCATGCGTAGTAGTCAGAAGAAGTTTCTGTGCAATGTGTAGAAGCCTGTTCTAGCGTTTTGAGTATCTCATACTAGAAAAACCATATATGACTGAAGAAGCTGGTTGTCTTGGAAGCATCCTGAAACACCTTATTTTGAGGCAAGAGATGTCTCTGCAGCACAAAGTGTGTCACAGAGATGATATGCAGCTATCCACAATGGCCTAATAACACACAAGTGCCAACAAATCTTTACACTATACAAATCTTTATAGTATGGTGCAGTTTTTAAGTGTCTTCATCTTGCTAGCTCTCTGAAGCATTAGAAATTGGAATAGAAAGATGGAAGTATGTAAACAATACACATTTCATTCAACTCATTTTTGAGACAATGTATGCAAAATTAAGTTGACTAGATTTATAAAGATCCACACATCCTTTTGAGTTGTTACTATTATTATTGACATTTTTTGAAATTTTTGCAATATAAGGAAGGGAAGCAATATTATTTTTAACTGATTTCTACTCATATTAAAGTTTAATACCTGATTGTTTTCTCTATATTTAAATTAGAGGCATATTTTACTGTGAATGCTTCCTGGTTCTCAGAAGGAAAATACTTTCAGGTAGGCTTGCAAATGCAAGTCAGGGATTTTCATAGATGAGACAGTTATTTCTAAGCAATTATTATTCCACCTTTAAGCATGTATCACACTGACAGCCATAAAGAACTTCTTTGTGATACCTCTTGCCTTACTTGCTTTTATCCAGAGTGTCAGGAAGCTAAGAAACAATTGCAGATTTACAAAATTTATTGCTTAGTTTCTGAAATAAAAGTTTCACTCCCTCACATCTTCACTCACCCATGCATATATACTGCATTCAAAGTCAAAAGTTGAAATATTTTTTAGAAATATTCATGCATGACACCTTCCAGGCACAGTACCGCTTTTTCTGTGATGTTTCCAAAGCACAACAGTTCCTGTCCAAATATTCTCTTCTATCTGTAGTTCCTGTATACGTTTATAATTTCCCACAGAGCTTGGATACTCCATCAAGATTTGGCAAGTTTCACCTTGGCACTTTTATCACACCACCTGATAGCTTTTCTTCTTTTGTGTCACCTAGAGGAAATGCTGGATCGTCAAGTTCACATCTGAACTGTTATTTTGGGATTGGCTCGGGGTGTTTCCGAAATTAATGTTCTAGACATGCTGTGTATGCTGAAATCTTCCAGGAACAAATCTTTCGTCCTCTTACGGCCTGCTTTGGGGGGGATTCATGTGCTTCATTTTTCATACATATCTTTTCGCTTAACTACTGTTTTGCCGGTTTCAGGTGTGGTTTGGTATAAAGAAATAGGTATAGAGTCCAGATATTTACCTCGATAAGCTTTACACATTTATTCAGCTGAATAAAGACAGGCCTCCCTTAGCAAGGGAGAGCTCTGCATACATTTTGACATTCAGGTTTATATGTTTGCTATATTGTCCACTTCTTGACCCAGAAGCACTGGCACACTCTACTCAGAAAAGCTGGCATACTCTAGATAAGATAAAGAAGTACGTAATAGCTATCCACTGCCCTTGAAGATCCTCCAAGGACATTGGGTATCATCTCAGGGACTTTGGATGTTTCTGGAGGAACTTCCCATGACTTTGAAGGCCTGCAGAGGCAATGGTGACATTGGTACATATGCTCCCTCAAGACTTTCAATAGAACCATTAGATTCCTGGTCAACACTACATTCTATAAAGTTACACATGAAAATTCTACTCTCTCGTTATATGGTATAGCAGTGCTATTCAACCTTTTCTTCACTATGGACCCCCTTTAAATACTTTTGTGGTCACAGACTGGGGCTACAGACCACAAATATTTAAGATTTAAATAGTAATATTTCTTCAAGCCTTCAGGGACCTCCTGTGACATCGTGCCTTCCAGGGGCCAGTGAACCACAGGTTGAGAACCATTGTGCTATAGTATGTAGTGTGGTAGAATCTGTAGTTGAAGTGAGGGGAGGAGTTAAGAGACTGCTTAGCCAGGAATTGCCGAAGAGGCGAAAGTGGTAGAAACCAGATCCACCCTAAACCTTGGAATGTTTATCTAGTTCAGTGATGGTTAACCTTATCGGCACTGAGTGCCAAAACTTGAGCACACGCACCAGAGTGCCGTAACCTAGAAGAGAGCAACTGGCCAGTGTGCATGTGTGTGGTGGCCAGATGCTCTCCCATCTTCCATCATATGCATGCATGCTGGACAGCTGTTCTGGTGCACATGCACTCTGGCCAGTTGCGCTCTCCTGGGTTCTGGCATGCACATGCGCATGACAGAACCCAGAAGACAGCACCTAGACAGTGCCTGTCTAGTGCACACATGCATGACAGAACCTGGAAGAGCAGCTGGCGACAGCGCACGTGCCCACAGAGAAGGCTGTGTGTGCCACCTCTGGCACGCTTGCCTTAGGTTCGCCACGACAGATCTAGTTGTTCTGTGGTGAATGCAGTTAGTTTTCAAGATTCTTTTGAACAGGCAAGTAGCAATAAATATATTACTATGATCAGCGCTTGGTATCATTTTGGATCCTTGTGCCTGACATTAACTACATGTTCCTTTTCTTGATACCATTATATTTATAATGGAGGTATGTAAAAATTAATAGATACATAATAGACTGTGCAGCAGAGAGAAATTTAAAAACATATTTTGTTTTAATAACTACTTTTTGTACAGCTCACGTCAGTGTGTGTGTGTGAGTGAGTGTATGTGTGTAAGATATATGAAAAATGTTTTTTGACAATATATGTCATCGGCAATAAGAGCTATTTAAGCCTGGTAGTGATGTAAGCTAATATGCAAGGATGTTGTTCAATACTTGGTTGAGTCAGATGCAGCTGTTATTAAGAAAATTCTGATTAATCTTTTCCTTCCCTTTGGGGATGATCTCACTGACCTTTTGTTGTTGTTGTACCTTCAAATCAGTGTTGATTCTGGCAACTATCTGGATTAGTCCCTGCAGTTTTCTTGACAAATCTTTTCAGAAATCGTTTGCCATTGTCTTCTTCCTGGGGCTAGGAGAGTGCGACTGACTGGTTTTGGGTTCAAGGCAACACCAGCAGAGGTGGTATTCAGCCAGTTCAGACTGGTTCAGATGAACTGCTAGCTCTGACAATAAGTTGACCCCGCCCACCTGCTCCCGCCCTATCCTGTCCTTTATTTCCTGCTTTCTAGCACATCTCAATTATGTGCCGCAGCTGATTCCCCACCCTCCTTGCTGTTCTACTTATCGTTGCTGACTTGGAAGGTAAGTAGCTGAGCTTCTAAATGTTCCATTTTCAGCACTGTGCACAAGCGCACACTCATCAAACCAGTTGTTAAACCAGCAGTATCCCAACACTGAGCACCAGGTCGCCCAGGTTCTAGCTTGGTACTTTAACCACCACACAAACTAGCTCCATATGTAGCAAGCATTGTCCATATATTGCTAAATACATAGCAGGAATGGACAGGAAATATTGGTGGATATATATCATATGGTCAAAATTTTGTAGGCTTAATCTTTATTTTTTTAATGCTCATAAATGGCACAATTGTGTTATCTTCTGTCATGGTAATAAATCCTGACATATAATTTAGCAGATTTTTAGTTCAAGTTTTCTCATATGAAGGATGGAGGAATTGAATCCCTGGTTCAAATGCTATAAGATTGGAGGAGGACATTTCTGCTTGGGTAGGTTGTTATAAATTGCATAATGATATTTATAGTCTTTGGCTAATTTTTACAGTGTCGTGACTAGTTTGCTTTGACTTTGATATGTAAATAATACATTTTTTTCTAAATCTATCGTGCCGCTTCTGTTCCCACCTGAATGTTTTCTTCTCCCTATTTTTTCCAGGTCAGAAGTGACCATTTGCAGAAATGCCTTGTCCATCAGTATCTCTTGATTAATATTATCTTGTCTTTCCATTTTAGCAATATTTACAGAATAATTTCAAATAAATCAGCTTAATGTATTGCAGCGTCCTCTGGAACAGAATTATTAAAAAGGGTTATTTAAATTGTATCTGTCTTGAGTTTTATCAGTCTATATATATAAATTTCCAAACTTTATATACCTACCATTTCACCTACCGTTTGCTCATGTTGAGTGTTCGTTGTTGTAGGCTTTAAAAAAAATAATAAACCTCTGTTTTGCTGTTAACAAAAAACCTCCAACATTTAAAATGTCAAATGCTGTTTTATAATTGCAAGGACTCTCTCCTGCCCCCCCCCCCCCAAATTTAAAATCTCTACAAGATTCATTTTTAGTATTTTGGTTGCAAGACCAACATGCAGATTGCTATTCAATATAGAGAGGACATTTCCAGTTCTGTTTACCATCTTTTTAAAAGGACTTATTTCTAGACAATTTCAGCAGGACTGGAGGACTTTACCTTAAAATACCATTTTTCAAGGGCTGGCTTGCAATACCTCCAGGCCAACATATTATTAGCAGGCAATGTACCATGATAAAACTATCTTGAGGCAACATTGTTCTTCCAAAGATGATTTAAGAGTGAACATTTAGAAACAAGGACATTAATGCATTACAAATCTGTAACACTCCATTTTTATTGCTTGATTATTTGATGCTTGGCTTTCTCGTGGAAAAGAATCGGTGGTGTTTCCCCCATAGCAGCTTTTGTTGATGACGTAATTTTTGAAAAGCTTTCAATTATTTGCTTATATTTCTTTAAAATGATTTCCTCCAATGTCACTTGAACTAAATATCCCATCTTTTGTTTTGTCATTGGTTCAGTGCAACTATGTTTAGCTCTTTGCAATATAGCTTTGGGTCCTTATGATTAATTATTTATTCAGTTATACATATTCCCAAGAGATTTTTTTTAATAGTTAATAAAGAGGACTAAAAAACAGTAACCTAAATGTTACCGATACATAAAAACTATTCATATCAACCCAAGCTTGTGTGTGTGTGTGTGTGTGTGTGTGTGTGTGTGTGTGTGTTTATAAAAAAATAGAATTACCATTTAACATTGGGACAGTTCTGGGATCATCCTTGTTAATCAGTCCTATTCTCCAGAATACAAACAGCTATAATGCTTTGACATGGTTAATCTTAACCGTGATCTGTTTCCCTAGCATTTTAGATATACTGTGTACATACTATATTGTGTTCACATATCAAACTGAACGCAAACTCTTTTAATCAGGTTTCCCCCCCCAAACTTGGCAACTCTAAGATGTGTGGACTTCTTCCGGAGTTGCCAAGTTTGAACAACACTGCTTTAAATCATTTGCTGGCTTCACACATAACATTGTCATAAACCATAATTTACAAAGTGTAATAAATGATTTCATTCTGTTAAGTAAAATGTGTTTTAAAAATCAATGCCATGGCATAAACAGATCAACATTATGGCATTTCCAGCAAATTATTTCATGTGGCATGAAACCATATTTAGCTAGTTAAGGTAAATCTGTTGCCAAAAGTATATACAATTCACTCCCAGTTCATGCTTCTCACTTTGGAATCAGAGAAATTGGAATGCTAATTGGCATACTAATTTGTTTTCTGCAAAGGGTCTCACAGTCATTCAACTGGGAAATTTAACTTCAGTCGGGGGGGGGGGGAGAATGGCAAATTGTATGCAAGTTTCCTCCAGTTCTCTTTTGTATACATAGGTTCTGATACACAGTATGGAATTTTGGAGGTGCCGATGTGCTCATTGACACAAATCTTTATGCTTGCAAAGCTTCCTATTCTAGTTGACTTTATTTTTTAAGGAATATTTTTTTCATTAGAAGCAAAAAGAAGCTGTAAAACTCTATAGATATATCATTATGCATTTGTAAAACACTGTACCTGATGCTAATAGCATCTTCATTCCTGAGAATTCTTTCAGATATCGGTAACACTTCTTGGAAAATAAAAATGATGGATAGGATTATTCCACTAATTTATGTAGATCTGACGAACCAACTTAGAAAATGGCAAAACTAAAACAACAACAACACCCAAATAATTTCCAAGAAATTTTCATAAAATCCCAAATCAGCTCATCATCTGTAATAAATTATGACCTGTTATAGATGCTACCAATGTTCACACCAGGCAGCAGAAATTTATTCCCATGCACTGCATATAATATGTAGTGTAATTCCTTTGCTGAAACTGAAGTGAGCACCTGTTGCAAATCATTGGGACCTGATGGATTATATCCTAGTGTTTTGAAGGAGCTGGCAGATGTTATTTCAGAATCATTAAACTATATTTTCAGAGATCCTGGAGCACTACGGAACTACTAGAGGACTGGAAAAGAGTCGATATGTCTCCCTTCAAAAAGGGGGGGGGACAAATCTGGGAAACTGCAGATCAATCAATCCAACATGGGAAGATCCTGGTAAAGATAATCAAGAAACAGATCTGCAAATACCTAGAATCAAATGAAGTTATAACCAGAAGCCAACATAGGTTTGTCAAAAACAGATCATGCCAAACAAATCTTATTTCATTATTTGATATTTGAGGCATTGTCACAAAGAAGAGAGGGGTCAACCTCTTCTCCAAAGCACCTGAGGGCCGGACAAGAAACAATGGATAGAAACTAATCAAGGAGAGAAGCAACCTAGAACTAAGGAAAAAATTACCAATAGTGAAAACAATAAACCAGTGGAAAGGCTTGCCTTCAGAAGTTGTTGGTTCCAAGTAACTTTGGAACCAATCCTTGCATTTACATACAACCTTCACAGTTCTGTAAGCAAAGAAAAGGCAAAGTGATGTCATAAACACACAATTTCACTTAGCAATTGCTTTGCTTAACAACTGAGTTGCCAGTTGTGGGGACTGAGTGAGGATGTGTATCTGTATTAGATGCATTTGATGCAAGTACACCCGAATATGACACAGCATCTCACAAAAATAATTAGGTAATTCAGCTGAGATAAAAATATTTGTTATATATACTATTTATAGTACTCTTCCAAAAGCTGTGAGGCATGAGATGTATTTTTAGTTTCTGTTTGGCATTAATTGGTTAGAATGTTATCTAAGTAACTTATTTCAATACATTTAATTTTTTTCACATCTGCTCATTGTAATACTGAAAAGAACTGTCAGTTTATTAATAGCAAGGACAGTTGTCATCATAAACATGTTAGCTTTGAAGTAAAACCAAGTAAGTTCAGTGGGACCTATTCTAAAGTGATGATTCATAGAACTGCAGTCTTAGAAGAATTAATGTACTAGGAGCCAAAAATTTAAAAAATATTTATTTCTCTTCTAACGTTTCAAGCTAAAACTGATATTTATTGTTACTTTGATATAACTTTTTTCTAATAAATGTATGCATGGGAAGCAAATCTGGTGAAATTTAAATGAATAAATGGAAATGAGAGAGAATGAAAGAACCAATCTAAAATAATGAAGGTATCGACCAAGGATTGTGGATACCCATATTTGACCTTGTTTAAGCCTAGACTCCTTTTTAATAAAAGCTATGTTAGGGTTCCAAATAACACCCCCAACGAAAGAAGACCTCCGAGGCTTGAAGTTCCTCAAAGTTCCATTTTATTAGAGATGTCATGTTGGCACATCTGGGAAAACCTGAATCTGAAGCTTTCAGGTTTCCCCCATCCAAATGAAAGTCCAAGCTCCTCTCCAGCATCCATATGTCCATCACATGGCCCAATCAGGAACCGTCCCAACTGGAGATGCCTCCCAGTCATACCCCTCCAGGTGCAGGGCAAGATGTCCTTGACTCTCTGAGAAAGGAATGTCATTACGACTATATATCTCCTATACTCCATATAACCTCCCTCCCATTTTCCCACAGCATTGAATGTGGCAGGCCTGAAAGGCCAATGCAAAAGATGGCTTCCAGTCTTGACAAGATAGTCACAGTTTTAGGAGGGAAAGATTGGAGAAAATATCTGATGGAGACCTTGGAGGAAGTTTGAAAATTAAAAAAAAAGGATTATTTTGTTTTGATGTCCAGTTGGGAGAGAAAAGGCTCCAGAAACTGGTTCCCTGACAGATTAAACTATTGGAAGAAATAAATCTAAATCATAATTGCAAGCACTATTTAGACAGAAATTGTTGGCCTCCTACCTCTATAGATAGCAACATTAATTGTATTGTGTTAAATTCATCTTTTTACCATCTATTCTTTCACTAGGAGGAGTTTGTGAATATCTAACAGGTCATTTTATATCTTCTTGCCAATCTATTGTCCACAGGACTCTTCAAACACAGACAAATTCAGGTACTTGCTGTCAAATTCAGAAATCTCATGGACAGAGCAGGTCGTATCAGGTGCCATACTTATAACCAAGAACACAATGCAGTGTCAGAGAGTTAAAAATATCAGAACAAAAAATGGTGAAGAGTTGTAATAAATGAATACCATCAGAGAGGCAGTCTAAAATTTCAAGTACCAAGGGGATATGCTATTCATAATAAGAATGTATAGATTTGCAATGTGTTGACTCCAGCAGTTAACATGGAATATATTTATAATCTCTGCTCTTCCTTTCTCTCATTCCACCTTTGGTTGCGATATGGATCATTTCCAAAGACATATGCAGGGAGAGTTGAAGGTGGGAAGAGGGGCAAATGATGAAAACAGTGTCACACATGAAAGCATAGGGTTTATATGGATGCGTCGGATCACTCCCTCTTGGCTGCATCTGTGAGTTAGATACAGATACAGATCTCTTGACTTTCAGCGTTTATGTACTATTGCTCTTAGGGACTCAGAATCAGTCAGGACAAAGATTTTTCTCAGCTATTCTCAGATAGATATCAGTGTTTCCTGAACTTCTTCATCTGAAGAAGAGATTTATTTTATGGTCTGAAGAAGAAATTGATTTATTTAAGAAGAGTTTCCTCTGTGAAGTTAGGATTTAAAATAGATACAAGTTTGTAATAGATATATCCATATCCAATTACCAGTGGGATCATAAAATGGGGATCTATGGCTAATAAATAAAAACCAGTAGTAGCATACAGAGTATGCCAGCATCGAATACATAGTGGACAGAATTTCAGCTTCTGATCAGCTATAAAATGCATAATAAAAGGTCTATAAATGGCTGTATGAGGAACTGTCAAGTTTAAATAAGGTAAAATCTAGGGCCATGATGGCAAACCTATGGTACACATGCCAGAGGTGGCACGCAGAGCCATCTCCTCACACACCAACCATCGTCTGTTGCTCTTCCGGGTTCCTGGTGCACATATGCTCACCAGCCAGCTGGGTTTCACACACTTGGGAATGCTGGAAACCATAAGAGCAGCTCCCTAGCAGGCATATGCACGCCAGCTGGTCTTCACACATCCATGCATGCCAGAAACTGGAAGACCATGTGACCGACTCGCATGCGGCCAATGAAAACGGGAAGCTCAGTTTCCTAGCGTGCACATGCATGCCGGGGGACTGCTCTTACGGTTTCTGGCGCTCCCCCCACTCACATGCTCCGGCACTCGGTGCCAAAAAGGTTTGCTAACACTGATCTAGGGACTAAGGACTGTTCCTCTTGCTCATAGGTTATATTTCTAAAATGACTAACATGATCTTTAGATTTATTCAGAGGATTACTTTGCAGAAATAAGATCAAAAACAATTTAGAAGGATGAATCAACAATACGAACCAAGTACAGCCGTTCTAAAAGGAGTTGGGTTGCAGAATGACAAGGGCATTGTGCCATAGGCAGCAATTAATGGAGCAAGAAATCACGAAGTACAAGCATTTCTATCCAGAGGAATATGTTGCTATTTATCATAGAGAGAGCAAATGGAAACAAAATCCATTCCTTTATTAAATATGTTAAGTCCCTAAGGTTACTATTTCTTTTTACAAATTTCTATCCCTCTAATATTGAGCAACAACATTTTACAAAAGATAAATTATATAGCATTCCTGTTCTGTATTTTATCTTTCTCACTTTCTTTATTATAATAGGAATCAGAATAAAAAATGTTGTATTGTTAGTTAATTATTATATCAGAGCATTAAAAATGTAACAGTTATTTTGTCAATATAACTCAGGAGAAACTGAAATAATGAAAAAAAAATCTGTAACAAAGGGGTTTGATATCCCTTTCATTTGTAATCTAGCAATTTTTCTTAAATGCACCAGTAACAGCATTTGAAAAATATCATTAAACATAGGTATGGCTGAAGGAATTATAATAAATCTAAAGGGATCCCCAAAGGTGCTTTTTCAAGAGGCAACTGGACTTTCTTGTTTTTCTTTGAAGACATTTCACTTCAAGAAGTTTCTTGAGCTCTGACTGGATGGTGAACTGGCTTGCACACCCATTTGCACTACTCAGGTGACCCTGAAGACACAGATAAACCTCCAAGTGGCCTTAACCACTCGCTAAAACAGGGGTGGGCAATCTTTGCAACTTTAAGTCTGAAGGACTTCAGCTCCCAGAATTCTCCAGTCAGCTTTGCTTTGCTGGCTGGAAAATTCTGGGAGCTGAAGTCCTTCAGACTTAAAGTTGCAAAGTTTGCCCACCTCTGCGCTAAAAGAATGCAAATCCTTCCATTCCCCGCCATCCAGTCAGAGCTGAAGAAGCTTCTTTGATGAGAAGCAAAACTAAAGCAAGAAAGGCCAGCTGGCTCTTGAAAAAGCACCTTGAGGACAATTAGGACAACTGAATGACTGAGAATCTCCATAGATGTCTAAAGGGATTATTATCACATTGTAATATTTTGAAGAGAATGTATTGAGAACTGTTCTGCGTTACATGCTTTACATATAAAAAGACTGCAATATTGATCTTCTATACATTTGAGTTTGACGTGGTATAATGTACCTAAAGACACAGTTTATTCATTGGGCTATACATTAACTGAAAATCCTGTTATGCGGTGAGCTATGATTCTTCATTCTAACTATGCTAGCAACCCAAATATGAAACATGTCACAACTTGAAATTTGTATTTCCTAGCTCACACAGTTTTGCTTATGTTAAAGAGCACTAAGAAATATATTAGAAGCATAAACTGAAATAAAGGATTATATATAGTAGTATATACTGAATTGAAATGAATACAACATTTTCTGAGAATAAATTCAAAACAGTGTCTGTAGGGAACACAAGCTATTTTGTCTGTTTAAAGAATACTCTTTATATGGGCTCTACAGGTATTGCCATTGCTGTATTTGAAGTTCAGTAAATCAGAGTGTGAATGGTATAATGCAGGTGGGAAATGTATGTGCTGGATCAAAATAAACACATGGGAAATGTAGAAAAATAGGTTGGAAGTAGCTAGTAATATACGTGTGTGTGTGTGTGTGTGTGTGTTTGTGTGTGTTAGGTTTTGAGCTGATAAAGAAATAAACAAGGGAGACTAGGATAGATCTATTTCGACCTATTTAGCTCTCAACAGCTAGCCATACCCTTACTGGGATTCGAACCAGGGAAGTATTGCATGTGAGGCAGCCACAATTGCCTCTAGACTACTGGTTCTTATCCTGATCAGCTGAGACAGGAGGATAAGTATATGCTTGTGTCACAACACCCTGTTAAGCCCCAATTAAGGGAGGAAGTATACTGCTTTCCTATTCTGGCTTTCAGCTCATCACCAGAGACCATGAGCCATGAATATATACATATATACATTCGTAGATTTTCACGGGTGTAAGTATGCTGGTCTTGTTGTATTTGGGTCTTTTCCTGTGTAAGATAGAGATTGCCTTTGCAACGTTTCGGCGAAGTCTCTCTTGCCATCTTCAGGCTGGCGTCTTGCCTGAAGATGGCGAGTGAGACCTCACTGAAACATTGCAAAGACAATCTCAATCTTACACTTGCTGTATTCGGATACAACAAGACCAGAATACGTACACCCATAAAAATCTACAAATACACACACACACACACACACCCTGCTCTGTCTTGACTTGTGCCTGAGCACCAGGTATTTGGATTCAAGTTTGTGGGGGACAAACTTGAATGAAGAGATAGGTCTGTCAGGAAATTTGAGGTTAAAATTTCACTGTACCATGTGCAATACAATAAGAACAATGGGAATCCCAAAGCACCTCATTGTCTTCATAACAAATTTATGTACAGGTCAGTACACAGCATGGACAGAACATGATGAAGCAGACTGGCTCCAGGCTGACAAAATAGTGTGACTGTGTACTCTCCCTTTATTTATTCAGTCTATATACTGAATACATATTAAGGGAAGCTAGATTGGAATATGATGAGCCCGGCTTCAGAATTGGAAGAAGAAACAACAATAATGCCTGCTATGCTGATGACAATGTCCTGATAGTCAAAAATCTCTTTTTATCCTTTGCATTGTTATAGATCCTGTTGTATTATACATCACATTCTCTTAATACAGTGAAATTATACTAAGTTAATTTGAAATTATTAGCATTCTATTTTGTAGGTAGCTGAGATAGATGCTAAGAACAGAGCAGAAAAATGTATTCTATAAATATTAATTACAATTTAGAATATCAATATTACAAATAAGAGTTATTTGGCGAATGTTTTGATTTTGGTGAATCATTTGATTTTTTTTTTTCATTCAAAGTTGACGATAACAGTGAAACAAGAACTCTTGCAAATTGGATCAGAGTATTTGTTATGTGATAAGTTCAGATCTTAATATATAAAATGTTAACAATGAAAAAATAGATAAATGAAGAAAATTCAACAAGGAGTAATATACTTAGAAAAAGAAAAGAAGTAAAAGAAAGAAGTAAAAAAACCTATTAAATGTCTAAATACCCTCCTTTTTATAGGTCTGCTGCTTTACAATATATATTGAAATTTATGTCTCTTTACCTGTTGCATTTCCCATGCTGTGTGACATGGCGTTCAAAATGTTGATAATCCTTCTTGGAAAAGCTTATTAGTTTATCTTTTATGGCCAAAGAGGACTTTTAAGTCTTTAGATGAAATTTTAGTGGTAATTTGAATTTCCTGTTCTTATGTTGAATTGTTTGTTTCTTGGCTATATTGTGTAAAACCATTTATAGTTATGTGGACTATTTGTGTTGATTTTTATGTATTGAATATCATGTTTTGCAAAGCACACTGAATGTAATTATTATTGGAATTGTTCTTAACGTTATTGCTATTTTATAGCTTTGAATAGCAATAACGTTAAGAACAGTTCCAATAATTTTCATATTACATAAGTAAAGGGAAGGGACAGGGATATTCCATGCATGGCTAACTATCAAGATTTTAAAGCAAATGTTCTACACTATTAATTGTGTGGAAAGCATTAAACATGAAACCATTAAAACATTTCATTTCATGAAAACTTTAAAGGTAATTTCTAAAATCTTAATTTCTGTAATCTTGTATTTCCTCTTTTCCATTCTATTGATAATGATCTAATAAAGGATTGATTTATTCCGGCTTTCATTACACATGTAAATTAAAAAAAACTTATTGTTGAGACATGCCTGCCTTATTGTATGAATGAACGAAAGTTGTTTTTTAAAAATCTTATTGCCCATGTGGTTTTTGTCAATCACCCATCTCCCCACTTAGATAAATAGTTTTAAGAGCTCTACATGTTTGCTCAATGTTAATATATTTAATAAGACATGCACACAAACACAGATAAACAATAGTGAAGTGTTGCTAAATATAATGAAGCCATACTGATAAACAGTATAGAAAAACTGAGGCAAAGACCTTACTGTTTCTGCAGGATGATTATCTATCTATCTATCTATCTATCTATCTATCTATCTATCTATCTATCTATCTATCTATCTATCTATCTATCTATCTATCTATCTATCTATCTATCTATCTATCTATCTATCTATCTATCTATCTATCTATCTATCTATCTACCTACCTACCTACCTACCTACCTACCTACCTACCTACCTACCTACCCACCCACCCACCCACCCACCCACCTACCCCTGTATATATAACGTAACCTTCCTCCTATTTTACCCACAACAACAACAACAACAACAATCCTCTGAAATCTATTGGGATGAGAGAAAGTCACCTAGATGACCGAGAGACATTGAGTTCTAGTCCTGCCATAGACACAAAGCCAGCTGCGTGATCTTGGGTCAGTCACTTTCTCTAAGGCTTAGGAAGGGGGCAGTATCAAATCACTTCTGAAAAGTGACTGGTCTAGGCAGTCTGAACAGAAGAAAAAAAGAGTTTCAGACAACTTACATTAGTAATGAGCTGGTAAACAATCATTTAAAGGTAATAATGGGTAATGGGATCATAAGTCAGATCTCTAAGCTAGGAGTTTCCAACAATACATCATACATTTTTGGCCCCCACTGCACTAATATATGGAGTGGAAGTGATATTATTTTAATGGAAGGTATTTATGAGATCAGTTTTATGTTTGTATGTTTATAAACCATATAAAGTCTTCTAAGTGGCTTCTGAAGTTTGCAATAAATAAAAATGCACATTGTGGTGAAAGTGAAAACTACTTTCAGTATCTGGCTAAAGTCTGTGCTATCCTCCCAATGCCAACACACATTGTTGTTTTTAATAGTCATGCTTGTTTTATTCACATTTCAATTATGAAGTTAAAACATTGTAAGAAGTATTCTGACATATCTCATTAATTTTAAGTTACTCTCTTATCTGAGGAATGATTTCCATATTATCATAGCAATCACAGAATAAAATCAGAATAGATTAAACTACAGCATGATCAAAGATTATGTAAATGAATATCAATATTTCACAACAGGATTCTATTTTTATTGAAAATCACACATTTTAAAAAGTGGAATAATTATGTTTTTAATCTCAAGGAATGAGGAAACACTGATGGAATATCTTTGGATCATGCAGTTTTGTTATATTGGGCTTTCTGGACTGTAACAATAGCAGCAGAAAAAGGAAGGGAAGGAAGGAAGGAAGGAAGGAAGGAAGGAAGGAAGGAAGGAAGGAAGGAAGGAAGGAAGGAAATTTGAAAAGCAGATGGAAAAAGCATAGAGGACAATAAGAATTAATTAAATATTGTTTGGAAAACAGTTGGGCCATTAGAAGTTGCAAAAGTGAGTGGGATCCTCAGTGAAGATATATAAAAATTAAATTCCTTTCAGCTACCCTTATTAGAGAAGATACAGGATGGGGAGAGATATGAGATATTCTTCCTCCCAATTTCACAATACACTTGGGTGGAGGAATATTCTAGTGAAGCTAATGAGAGGCAGTTTTAACCGAAAAAAGGACACCCTTATTCACACAACACTTAATTAACCTGTGGAATTCATTACCATAAGAAGTGGTGATGGCCACCAACTTGAATGAGTTTAAAGGGATAGGGTGACAGATTTATGAATGGCTATTAATCTTGAAGATTTATGGTTTGAAAGCATCTCAATGGAATCTGATTAGCCTCTATAAGAAAAGATAGCAGACTAAGAGGAGCCTTGATGTGATCCAACGGGACTGTTCTTATAACAAATAAGCCTAATTTTCCCCTTGCCAGATTTATTGTCACTGCTGTCCTTATAGAATGCTACTAATAGGGTCAGAATAGATCTGTGTGAACTAACATTAGCTACAAACTTGTACGTACTAGGATGTATTTTTACCAGGAGATGTTTGATTTTTAATATCTCCTGGTAAAAACAAAGGTGGAGGATGGTTAAGATTTCATATTAAGTTGTGGATTTCTATTCCCTACTAGCTATACCTGGCCACGCGTTGCTGTGGCCCAGTCTGGTTAAATAGCCAACCAATCTGTGTGTATATCTACCCCTGCACACATACACACAATCACAGTATAACCCCCAACCTACCTACCTACCTACCGTATTTCTCCCTCTCTATCTATTCCTCTACCTACCTACCTACCTACCTACCTACCTACCTACCTACCTACTATTTCTTCCTTTCTCCCTCTATCTACCTACCTACCTACCATATTTCTCCCTCTCTATCTATCCCCCTATCTACCTACCTAGATACCTACTGTATTTCTTCCTTTCTCCCTCTAGCTACCTACCTACCTATTGTATTTCTCCCTCTCTATCTATCCCTCTACCTATCTACCTACCTACCTTCTGTATTTCTCCCTCTCTCTCTATTCACCTACCTACCTATCTACCTACCTACCTACCTACCTACCTACCTACCTACCTACCTACCTACCGTATTTCTCCCTCTCTGTCTATCCCTCTATTTACCTACCTACTGTATTTCTTCCTTTCTCCCTCTATCTACCTACCTACCTATTGTATTTCTCCCTCTCTCTCTATTCCCCTACCTACCTACCTATCTACCTACCTACCTACCTACCTATACCTACTGTATTTCTCCCTCCCTCTCTGTCTATCCCTCTATTTACCTACCTAATGTATTTCTTCCTTTCTCCCTCTATCTACCTACCTACCTACTGTATTTCTTCCTCTCTATCTATTCCCCTACCTACCTACATACATACTGTATTTCTCCCTCTCTATCCCTCTACCTACCTACTGACTGTATTTCTTCTTTCTCCCTCTATCTGCCTACCTACCTACCTACTGTATTTCTCCCTCTCTATCCACCTACCTACCGTATTTCTTCCTTTCTCCCTCTATCTACCTACCTACCTATGTACTGTTTTTCTCCCTATCCACCTACCTACTGTATTTCTTCATTTCTCCCCCTACCTACCTACCTACCTACCTACCTACCTACCTACCTACCTACCTATATACCTACCTATCTACCTACCTACTGTATTTCTTCCTTTCTCCCTCTATCTACCTACCTACCTATGTACTGTATTTCTCCCTATCCACCTACCTACCTACCTACTGTATTTCTTCCTTTCTCCCTCTACCTACCTACCTACCTACCTACCTACCTACCTACTGTGTTTCTCCCTATCTATCTATCCCCCTACCTACCTACCTACCTACTGTATTTCTCCCTCTCTATATATTCCCCTATCTACCTACCTACTGTAATACATTAATACAATAGCCGAGTTGGAAGGGACCTTGGAGGTCATCTAGTCTAACTCCCTGCCTAGGCAGGAAGCCCTATACCATTTCAGACAAATGGCTATCTAACATCTTCTTAAAGACTTGCAGTGTTGGGGCATTCACAACTTCTGGAGGCAAGCTGTTCCACTGGTTAATTGTTCTAACTGTCAGGAAATTCCTCCTCAGTTCTAAGTTGCTTCTCTCCTTGATTAGTTTCCACCCATTGCTTCTTGTTCTGTCCTCAGGTGCTTTGGAGAATAGTTTGACTCCCTCTTCTTTGTGGCAACCCCTGAGATATTGGAAGGCTGCTATCATGTCTCCCCTAGTCCCTCTTTTATTAAACTGTATTTCTCCCTCTCTCTCTCTATGGGCCACCTGGGAGTTTGCTATCCTCTGTGTTTTGGCACTTTTAGGCCTCCATACGTTGCTGAGGAAATGACAGTTGAAAAGCAGCCTGATGGGAGGAGCTACAGGGAGGTGAAAACATGATCAGTGGGTACATTTTACGTTTGTGTACCTTGCACATGACACACGTGTGCTAGGCACAAAATGAGTACGTATTCTATTATCGGAAGTCCTTGGGAACATTGTGTCAAAATTTGGTGTAAATCGGTGCAGTAGTTTTTGAGATTAGCGGCTTCATACAAACTATTTTACATTTTTATTTATATAGATGAGAGCTCAGTGGATCAATAGTATTGAACTATTGAGCCACCACCATGAACCATGGTGGTGCAGTGGTTAGAGTGCAGTACTACAGGCTATTTCTACTGACTGCCGGCTGCTTGCAATTTGGCAGTTCAAATTTCACCAGACTCAAGGTTGACTCAGAGCCTTCCATCCTTCCGAGGTGGGTAAAATGAGGAGCCAGATTTTTGGGGGGGACGGGGGGATGGGGAGGGAACGTGCTGACTCTGTAACATGCTTAGAGAAGGCTGTAAAGCACTGCAAAGTGGTATATAAGTCTAAGTGCTATTGTTATATCATAATAAGCTACATTCTAGTTTCAGAGTCTCAGTTTATTCTCCTCTCCTCTTCCCTTCTCATCTCCCAAGGGCTGAAGCTACAATAAATTCACCAGAAGGGGCAAACTTTGCCATTCTGATCTTTACCATTCTTTGTTTGGTAGGGATGGGGCTCTTTTAGGAGCAAAACAGATAAGTGAAGTGTATGAATATTTAATGAAACAATTTTGTCCCTTTTTTAAAATCAGATTTTCATATTTTGATATCGTGTTCTACAATTATTCTGGAAGTAGTAAAAAATGGATTTGGGAGATACATGCAACCCATACCCTAAGGAAGTGATGGCGAATCTTTTAGCATAGATTAAGGGTTTAATTTTAAAGTTAATTTTAGTGGTCTTAATTTTTCTTAGCACAGATTTTACTATTTAATTCCATTTTATATTATATGTATGTGTTGTGATTTTTACTTTTTCTGTGCACCCCCCTGAGTCCTACCACGGAGAATAGGGTGGTATATAAATTTGAAATAAATAAAATAAATAAATAGCACAGAATGCCCTAACTGGAGTGCATGTGTGTGTATGTGTGCGCAGGCCAGAGTGCTGGAAATCCGAAAACCAGCTGGCTGGTGTGCATGTGCATGCTGACCAGCTGGTCTTCGGGTTTCCAGCACGCGCATGCATTCCGGTCAGCTGGTCTTCATGCACGCCGGAGCGCCGGAAACACAGTGTGTGCACATGCATATTTTTTTGCCATTTTGGGCCATTTTGTGGGCCTGGTTTTTGGCTGGTTTTTTGGCCGTTTTCTGGCACCATGGCACCCACAAAACCAGCTGCCCGGTGCACATATGCATGCCAAAAACCAGAAAAGCAGCTGGGGATGGCACGCGGTCCCATAGAGAGGACTCTGCGTACCACCTGTGGCATGAGTATCATAGGTTTGCCATCACGGCCCTAAGTATTGCTCATTCTTTTACCGACTTAGCAGTGCCCGGATATTTTAGCATTGTTTCATATGTACAGGTAGTTCTTAACTTACCACCATGATAGGACTGGTATTTCAGACACTAAGCAAAAACCAGTCATTAAATGAGTCATCATGTGACTGGACCCAATTTTAGCATGATTTTTACTATGGTTGCTCAGTGAATTATTAAGCAAATTATTAAGCAAATCATATGGATGTTAAATGAATCAAACAGATGTTAAAGTGAACCCAGAATCTAATTGACTTTGCTTGTCGGAATCTGGCTGTGAAGTTCACAAATTGTGACCACATGACCATGAGATGTTGCAACTGTCAGAAATGCAAGCACAAATCACTTGACCACAGGGTGTGCGTGGCCATTGCAACTTTGAAAACAAGTCACAAATCACTTTTTCCAGGCCCATAACTTAAAACTGTCATTAAAGAAACAGTTGTAAATTGAGGATTACCTGTATTATTTTTACTAAAAATGTTATGTATACCCATTTCTCAAGGTTGCTTACAATATATAAATGTAAGTATAAATATAATATATATATAATATAAAACTATTAACAGAATATCAGAGGAAAGGGAAATGTGATATTCATGCAAATAATTTTTTGATCAGCAATTTCTAATCAAAAGCTGGAATTAAGGAAGGATCAAACAGCAATGAAAATAAAAAGAAAACTCTTTATTATAATTCTGGAAAACATGAAAGAAAAGAACCCTGATAATTAATAGCTCTTTCTAGTATCTTGCAAATACAAGGAATCAAGTAGGAAGACTTCAGATTCTAAGTGAAATATGAAAAGTGAAAAATGCAGAAGAAATGTTTCTTAGGTTTATAGTGCCATGAGCCATTTTATGCTTGAATTGATCCTGGCAATAAATGGCTCGGTAGAGCAAATCAGTTGCAGTGTACACTCAGTGCTTAGCCTCTGGCAATATTCCAATATTTCAACCCAAGTAAGTATTTTACACTTGCTTTAAGTCCCTCAATGCTTTTCAAAGGCCATTCTACATAGAAAGCTTTCATGTGCACGCATATGCATGCACAGAGAGCGGAGGTTTCCATTCTGTCGTTTTTCTGCTGACTTCTATTTATATAGGAGTATAACTTTCTAATAATTGTTTTTGTGACAGGTTGACAAATCAGGCTTGACACAGACAGGAGCTTGTTTCAAGAAAATGAAAAGTACTATGTGAAAGTTTCTGTCAAGATGTCTATTAGAAATGGACACCTCATTGGCCATCTGAGTTGAACAAAACAGGATGCACACTAAATGGGTAAATCATCAGGCATCTGATTTGCATCAGCCATAGCCAAGAGTCACATTTTCTTAGAAGAACCAATGTCTTAGCCCATTTACAACTGAGATCTTCTACATCTCTTGTAAAATAAAATGAAAGTCTCCAGGAGGCAAATAATCCTCTGAAGTCCTTATGAGTAAATTTCCTGTCAGAGGAATCCTACCTTCATTATTTATGCATGAAGATAAAAAGATAAAAAGGAACTCTTATGTAAACATATTGGGATACAGAATAACAAAATTAGAAGTGGCCTTTGAGGCCTTCTAGTCCAATCCTTTGCTCAATCAGGAGACCCTACGCCATTCTCTTTTTAAGAACCTAGAGCAGGGATGTCCAAACTTGGGAACTTTAAGACTTGTGGACTTCAACTTCCAGAATTCCCCAGCCAGCTATGCTGGCTGGGGAATTCTGGGAGTTGAAGTCCACAAGTCTTAAAGTTCCCAAGTTTGGACATCCCTGACCTAGAGTGATGGAGCACCCACAAGCTATGCTGGCTGGGGAATTCTGGGAGTTGAAGTCCACAAGTCTTAAAGTTCCCAAGTTTGGACATCCCTGACCTAGAGTGATGGAGCACCCACAAGTTGTGCAGGCAAGCCATTCCACTGATTAATTGTTCTCACTGTTGGGAAATTCTTTCTAGTTCTATGGTGGATCTCTCTTTGATAAGTTTCCATCCATTACTTCTTTGAAAGCCCAAGGTAAAATAACTGTCAGATTCCAGGGCTGTGCTCATCTGGATAAAACCTAAGTGCAAATTGAGGTGGGATGACACTGAAAATTAAAAAATTTTTGATTTACATGTTGTTATGTGATATTTTCTTTCAGCAATTCTGAATATTTTACTTTTTGGGTGTATTTTTTCATAAGTTGTGGTAAGTTCTCACTGAAAATGTAAATGATCCCTTTTCTTTCAATTGATTTTCTATTTCCCGAACATTATTTAGTTTGGGTAGTAAGCAATCCTTGTACTGAACCCAGAAGCAATCCATTTCATCAGACCCCCGTAGTAAGCTTCTCACATGAAGCAAGTTGTCTTGCGGTGAGCTCAACCATGAAATGCTCAGTTTCCTATAAAGTGGGATGGGGGCCTGTACTATCACTCCTTGAGCCTGAAAAGCATCTGGTTTCTGAAGAATTTAATTAGGCTCAAGCCAACCTATTTGTGCTGAAATGTGTGTATTCACAAAACCTTCTAGATGATGGAATGAAAAAGCAAGCAAGTGCAACCTCTAGAGGAATGTGCCAGCTGTAGGAGTAAAGGATACTTGAGAGCATGTAAAACATACTAACACATAAATCTAAAATAACAACAGGACAATCTAAAGCAAAGAAAGACATGATTCAGTTTAAAGAACGTTGGACTGACTCATCAAATTTAATATTTGAATCAAATCTCCAAACACATCAAAGCAAATCAGTTGCCACTGAATATGTCATAGAAATCGGAAGGCAATTTGCTGATTCCACAGATTTTCTGTTGCTGTTTGACTTTGCAAACAATTTTGTTGTAACTTGCCTTCTTCATATAGACGGAGCTGAATTGGGAGCAGGAAGTAGATGCTGAATGGTGTAAAGAACTCTTTGATGTTGACATGAGTAGCCAGTTGGCCATTTTAACACATCAGAAAATTTCATGCCTATGCAACGGGAGAGATAGAAAATATTTGAGTTATAATTCTTCTGTTTGTATGTCATCTTCATGCTAACATTTCTCTAGGTATATTTCTTCAACAAAGAAAAAAGAGAGAGAGACTCAATTAATTTATCCTCTAGGGCTGTGCAAAAGCTTTAAAGAGTGAGTAGGTTTGATTGAAACTTCAGTTGAATTACTGCATTAAAGCTGAATAACAAATTGAAACAAAATTCCAGTACAGGAAATCTAATCAGCCTTGGGAAGCACTTCACAGATTTGACTGCTTTTCTTCTGCTTCTGTAATTGAATAAAAGGGGTTGAATGAAATGTAATGCCTGCAGTGTTGTAAGTCATTGACAGATGACAGCAACTGGAAGCTCTGACACATTCTTTAGAATCTTGTCCTTCACTTGGTGGGAAGTTGCTACCAGAAAAGGTTGTCTTGCTGTTGTTTGTGAAAAGGAAGCCTTTCATCTGTACTCATCAGTGGACTTTTAACCATGTGATGTAATCAACTTTTTATCTTCTAAAAGTGTCCCTCCAACTGAAATTCATTGCTGAAAGCAGGCTATTTACAGTGATGACTATGATAAGTGAATACTATATATTTGTTTATTTGTTGTTTATTTGTCAATTTTTATAGCCACCCATTTTAGTCAGGGATTCTGAGTGGCTTACAATTCAAAATATATATTAAAATTAAAATACTAAAAATATTTTAAAACAATTAAAAAAACAATAAAAACATCCAAAGTTAATATACATAGTAACCAAGATACTTCGCCAGTTAGCAATACAGCCAGGAAATGGGGCCCTTAATACATTCAGCATCCCAGGTTTGGGAACATAGCTAGGTTTTAAGGGCCTTATGAAAGGCTAGCAGGATGGTTGGTGTCATTGCTAATCTCTGAAGAGAGGATATTCCATAGATTAGGAACCACTGTGGAAAAAGCATGTCTTCTAGTTCCCACCAGCCCATACTCTTTGGCTGACGGTACCTGCAGGATGCCCAATCTCCTAGGTAGGAGACTCAGAGACTCTTGGATCCCTTAGATACCCCAGTCCCAGGCCATCTTTAAAGGTGAGCATCACCACCTTGAACTGCATCCCAGAAACACACTGGTAACCAGTGCAGCTCATGCAGAAGTGGTGTTAACTAATGCTGCATTCTGTACCATTAAAGTTTCTGAATGATCTTCAGGACAATCCCATGTAGAGTGTGTTTGCCTAAATCAGTGGTGGGATTCAAACATTTTTACTACTGGTTCTGTAGTGTGCCTTGGTGGGCGTAGTGTGTCTTTGTGGGCGTGGCAGGAGAAGGATACTGTAAAATCTCCATTCCCACCCCACTCCAAGGGAAGGTTAGTGCAAAATCCCCATTTCCTACCAATCAGCTGGGACTCGGGAGGCAGAGAATAGATGGGGGTGGGGCCAGTCGAGGTGGTATTTTTACCAGTTCTCTGAGCTATTCAAAATTTCTGCTATTGGTTCTCCAGAACTTGTCAGAACCGTCTGAATACCACCTCTAGTCTAAATGAGAAGTTATGAGTTACTGTGAGCATCCTGGTCTAGGTGTAGGCACATTTGGCACACCACCCAAAAGTGTGCAAATCTCCTCCTAGCCATGGCTGCTACCTGGTCTTTGAACAGGAGCTGCAAGTCCAGGGCGACCCCCACACTACACACCTGTCTATCTGGGGTAATGTAACCCTCTCCAGAATAAAAAAAAATGGAAGAAAGCTATCTCCAAAGAGTCAAAATTGCTGAGCCAAAATAATTACCCTTTTTGACTTGTGTGATGAATAATAAACTATTTGTGACAGCAATGACAGGTTTCACATGAGAAAGACTGATGAAGTGATTAAGGGTAATTTTTGGATCACAAAGAGAAATTGCTTTCAAGCTTGTCATTTCATAGGAATGTGTGGGTCACATTATTGATATCCTGCGCTATCAGAAGATTTGTACAAGATGGGTTCCTTCTATGCTTATTGTGACAGAAATAAAAGCTTTAGGAGCTGAAATTTGCCAGCAATATTTATCACATTATGAGACTGAAAGCGAGGAATTTCCTCACGGCATCCGGATGGCTGACAAAATATGAAATCAACATTAAGACCAAGAAATGAATCATCAGTTCATGAAATATTATCACTAAGCTTTACTTGCGGAAAAAATAATGAAAAATCCAGGCTTTGTCAGGAAAACTCATGATTACAGTTGTACTGAGACACAAATAATATTATTCCCTGAACCTAACACCAATATGAAGTCAGAGCATTACATTGCAACATTCAAGTGCAGAAACAATGATTAAGCAAAGGTCAGAAATACACAAAGAATACTTTATTGTGATATGACAACATTGGACTTCACATCTCGCAAACTATTCAAGAGGCATTTGAAAATCTAGGCACCACACCATATAGATTTGGCTCTCTGTATATTGTATATGGAATAAATACCTTTGGGGTCATCTGTTTGATTAAAGTTAAGAGGTAGAAAGGACTGTCAGGACCCAACTGAAGAGAGTGTGTTGGATTCTTTTGTGATGGTTTAAATCGCTTATCTACCATTTGTGATTTTGTGTGTGTGTGTTGAGAAGTAAATAGAGATGACAAAAAGGTCTGATTTCACAGATTATTTTCCTGTTCTGTTTGTGATAATTTCCCTATTGAAACTAAAATTATGGAGATGGACGCATTACTTTTCACTGAGCCCTCGTATAATCCTGCAGTTTCATTTCATTCCATGGAGAATGCTGACAGGGTGAGTTGAATGGTGTGATGGCCTCTGTGACATTAAAATAAAAGCTGTCCCATGAATGTTATCACCTCATTAAACTCTCTGCCTATCAGAGTTCTTTGGTGATGGTGAATTTAACATTTCTTTAGGGTTCATTCACTTTCATAGCTTTCAATTTCTTTAATGTAACCGTCACAGGCTTTAACTGGTGTCTCTGGTGTCAATTGAATGTTGCGCTTATTTGGTGGTCCTGTCAACACAACTGAGAATTCAATTCAGCCCTCAACACTCTGTGTATGGATTCAAGGCATATCAGTCCTTTTGTGCACTCTTGGATGAAATCTTGCTTTTATCTTCTGTATGATTGGGATCACTATCAAAGCTGACCCAGCCAGAGCACAAAAATACTCAAAGAAGTAGGAGATGTTTGGGAGATGTGAAGAGACATGGCCGATAGAATCACCAAGGGTCAGACATGACTGAATGGATAACACCACCACCACCACCATCATTTGATAATTTTAAGGCTCTGAACAATGAATGGATGGATCGTTGGTTAACATGTTTAGGCACTGGCCAAAAATCTATCTATTTAGTACTAAAACTTGTGCTGCCATTATCATTAATGGTTTCTCCAAGGAATGGGAGTGCTATGGCTATGGCATTCCCATCATAAAAAATATTATACTGTGTTAGTTTTACATTCTTTCTCTGTTGGTCAACAGAGGACATCAAATATAGTCAGGATTGTGGCAAAGAGGAGGAGAGATGCAGAAATGGAGGATAAAAGGGCTCACATGTCCAAAATCACAAGGAAAGATGCAGAATGGGGAGACAAGAAAAGATGGAGAAGTAATGGGCAAATCATCTGGAGAATATGCTGTAAACATTAATTCCTGCTGGAGTTCCTCACCACAATAATACTTGCTTTCAACAACAAGAACTCAACAGGGAAGGAGAAAGACAAATGTAGAACTTGCATGATGTAAAATTTCTACGGATGCCAGTGCCATGGCGAAAGTTATGCATTCCCATTTCTCGAAGAAACTACAAATTTCTGCTGAAAAGTCAGAATAGGCAATTTGCAACCTTCACTAATGAGTTTCTGAATTTACATAGTAATTTGTAAATTATTATGTAATTTACAACAAGTTATCAATAAGTTCAATTTGCAAGTTATCAACAAGTTCAGGAATAACTTGTTGATATTATCAGGATGTTATTATCAACAAGTTCAGGAAGAACATCAGAGAATATAATTGCCTCTTCCAAATGACATGTTTTGGTGCCAAAGAAGATCTTCCAATGAGCAACTGATGGAATCTTTCTGTAATTAAAAGGTACATGTTTCCCTAGCAAGTCATGTCCTACTCTAGGACACAGTGCTCATCTTCATTTCTTGGCCAAGGAAGCCAGCATTGTCTGAAAACATTTTCCTTGGTCATTTGGCTAGCATTATTCAAGGGCAAATCCATCATTACACCAGACATTTAATGTCAGCTCCCAACCAGCATGTCATATTTATTCAGATTTTTTGGGGGGATCCTCAGGGTAGAATTGAGAATGGTTATACTCACAATGATAGATTCCAATCAGAGGTAGTATTCAGCAAGTTCTGACCAATTCTGGAAAACTGGTAGAGGATATTTTGAGTAGTTTGGAGAACTGATAAACACCACCTCTGACTGGTCCTGCCCCCATCTATTTTCTGCCTCCCGAGTCCCAGCTGATCAGGAAGAAATAGGGATTTAGCAGTAACCTTCCCCTGGAGTGGGGAGGGAATGGGGATTTTACAGTATCCTTCCCCTGCCACACCCACCAAGCCACACCCACCAAGCCGTAACCACAGATCCACAGTAGTAAGATTTTTTGAATCCCACCACTGATTCCAATGTGAGATTGTAGGTAGGTAGGTAGGTAGGTAGGTAGGTAGGTAGGTGGGAAGCCAGCAAGCAAGCAAGCAAGCCAGCAAGCTAGCTAGCTAGCTAGCTTGCTAGCTAGCTAGCTAGCTTTCTGTTGCTCCCTGCCAGTAGGGAAGATAGTTTGAAGTTGCTTTTGCTTCCACTACTTTTTTTGCCCACTCATGATCTTTCTGTTTCTCTGTTTAGCTAAGAAAATATATCTGAAATGATGACCCAACAGGATACAGGTTGTCAAGCATTTACTATTTCTAAGAATGGATTGCTGAGATGGCAAGAATTTGAATGCCCCTTTCTCTATGCCTGTCTCTTTTTTTCTAGTCTACCATAGAAAACTCTTTTATTGTCAAGGTTGGTCAAAGGCTGTAATAAAGATATTTGGTTTGATAGTATATCTCTATGGCATTATATCTCACCATGCCAAACAAAGGTTTCTGCTGTCTCTACTAACTAAAGGCTGACATTTCCAACCAGATTACTACTCCAGAAAAGCAGTTGGCATTCTTAAATTGCCATGCCAAACCTGAAAACCCAGAAGAGCAGTGGAAAATAAACCTTTTTATAGTAATTAATATATATTTTTTAAGTTGGAGTAGGACACTTTGTATCCGTTTAACCAAAACAGGCTATTCTCTTTGCTAAACTGAGTTAGTGTCAATTTGATCCTTGATTTCACTATTTTAAAAGAGTTGCAGAGAGCATATTTTAAAATATACTGCACTTGAATGTAGGTTACTAAAAGATGTCAGTTTTAGTGTCCTATAGTCTACTGGATCCTCTATTTTCATCTCGTTTTGTTAAAGTACAACAAAAAGAAAAGAAAAATGAAACAGCTGTAACTGTTTTGAAACATATATCACCCTCTCTCAGGAAGGCAAGGCAGTTTGCAGAAATACATCATTCTGTCTGTGACAAAGTGACAAGGCAGTGCCATCATCTAGAAAACAGGGCCGTAGTGCAAAAGTCATTTATATTGAGCAATGTGATGGCTCCACTAGTTAATATCTTGGTGCTCCTTTGAAGGCTTGTACTGCACAGTCCATACTATAATAAATATCATGCTCATTCTAGTCTGTTTTTTTTTTTTTTTGAAACCATGATGCAACAGGAGGGGGAACGTGGTGGCTCAGTTCGGCAGATCTAATCCAGTGGTGGGTTTCAAAAATTTTTTAGAACCTACTCTGTAGGTGTGGCCTATTTTGTGGGCATGGCTTTGGTAGTCATGTGACAGGGTGGGAGTGGCCACCTTTTAAAATGTGTTGAAACTCATTTAACAATGCTCTTGCTTAGCAACCAAAATTTTGGACTCAATTGTGATGATAAATTCTTTCTTTCTTTCTTTCTTTCTTTCTTTCTTTCTTTCTTTCTTTCTTTCTTTCTTTCTTTCTTTCTTTCTTTCTTTCTTTCTTTCTTTCTTTCTTTCTTTCTTTCTTTCTTTCTTTCTTTCTTTCTTTCTTTCTTTCTTTCTTTCTTTCTTCCTTCCTTCCTTCCTTCCTTCCTTCCTTCCTTTCCTTTCCTTTCCTTTCCGTTGGGTCACTGGCAGCGGCGGGCCAGATTTACTTCCAGGTACACCAGTGGAACCCCCTCTCACCGGTTCTCTAAATTTCACCAACCGGCTCTCGCGAGTAGGTGCGAGCCTGCAGAAACCCACCACTGATCTAATCCCTAGTGCTGTGTAATGGAGTGAGCTCCCATTACTTGTCCCAGCTTCTGCCAACCTAGCAGGTCAAAACCATGTAAAAATGCAAATAGAAAAATAGGATGGGAAGATAACAGTGTTCCGTGCACCTTCGGCATTTAGTCATGCCAGCCACATGACCATGGAGACGTCTTCGGACAGCACTGGCTCTTTGGGTTTGAAACAGAGACGAGCAATGCCCTCTAGAACAGCTAGCACGTATGTGTGAAAGGAACCTCTACCATTTTAATATAGCTAGTGATGCATTCTAATAATCTCATGTAGTTCATTCCTTTAAAATATTTTGCCAAAGATAAAGATAAAATGCTAGGAACTGAAACGCTCCATGATAGAACAATGGAGAGTGGAGTAATGCTTCTGTTCTTTACTGTTCCCACAAAACACTTTTCATTCTGCCTAAAGAAGATATCATTACAATTTCTGATCCATTCTATGGCCAAAGGTCAATAGTTCACATCCATCTCTATTCCAAGAGGCCATCATTCCAATTCCAGGGGGCCCTTTCTTTAATATTCTCCATTTCCCCCCTCCTGTTAAAGGTAAAGGTTCCCCTTGCACATATGTGCTAGTCATTCCCGACTCTAGGGGGCGGTGCTCATTGCCGTTTGAAAGCCAAAGAGTTAGCGCTGTCCGAAGACATTTCTGTGGTCATGTGGCCGGCATGACTAACTGCTGAAGGCGCACGGAATTCTGTTACCTTCCCACCAAAGGTGCTCCCTATTTTTTCTACTTGCATTTTTACATGCTTTTGAAGCTTGGGACAAGCTGAGGCAAGTAACAGGAGCTCACTTCATTACACAGCACTAGGGATTCGAACTGCGGAGACCTGGTTGGGCCACGAGGGAGGACTTCCCCTCGTTGAAATGTGCCCACCAGGCTACCGCGCTTTTCATCAGCCCCGGGCCCTAGGCAGGGGTGGCGGGGTAGCGGTCATTGTTAAGGAATGTCTTGAGCCGAGAGAGACCGTTGTGCCACAGACCACCGGTTGTGAGTCCCTCTGCGTGAAGTGGGGCCTAGGGAGGCAGTTGGGCTTGCTGGTTGTATACCTGGCTCCCCGCTATGCAGCAGCAGCCCTGCCCGAGCTCCTAGAGGTGATCGCTACGGTGGCAGTTGAGACCCCCAGACTTCTAGTCATGGGGGACTTTAACCTGCCATCGGTGGGCGAATCATCCGGGGTAGCTCGGGAGTTCATGGCTTCCATGACGGCCATGGACCTGACCCAAGTAATTCAAGGCCCCACGCACGAGGGTGGACACACACCGGATCTCATCTTTGTCTCAGGCCAATGGAAGAGTGATCTGGGTATAGGGGATATAGTCATCACACCCTTGTCATGGACAGACCACTCACTTCTCCGGCTTGACTTTCCGACCGCTACTCCCCTCCGCGGGGAGGTGGAACCTGAGTTACCAATCTGGTTCCGCCCCAGGTGCCTGATGGACCCAGATGGGTTCCAAGCGGCGCTTGGGCCACTTCCTGTACCCCTGACCCGCGCCCTGATGGAGGACCTCGTGGCCGCATGGAATACTGCGACCACGGGAGCCTTGGATCGGGTCGCGCCCTTGCGGCCTCTCTTGCGGCGGCGAGCCACCCTGGCTCCTTGGTTTACCGAGGAGCTGAGGGTGATGAAACGCCACAAGAGATGCCTAGAGAGAAGATGGAGGTATACCCGCTCTGAATCTGACCGGACACAGGTAAGAGCCCATTTACGGACTTACATTGTGGCGCTGAGAGTGGCCAAACGCCATCATTGCGCCACTCTCATAGCATCCGCAGATAACCGCCCTGCCGCCCTGTTTAGGGTGACCCGTACCCTCCTTCAACAGAGGGTGCGGGAAGCCCCCTTACAGGGTAGAGCAGAGGAATTTGTGTCTTATCTGCAGGAGAAAATCGCTCAGATACAGAATGAGTTAGCCCCCATTGCTGGTCCAGTGGATTGCCACGAGGGGGATCTTGTTTGGGAGGAGTTTGACTCCGTTACTTCCGAGGATATGGACAGGTTACGTGGGCGACTGCGAGCCACCACATGTTTATTGGACCCGTGTCCCTCCTGGCTTGTACTGGCATCCTGGGAGGTGACACGAGGCTGGCTCCAAGAGGTTATCAACGCATCCTTGAGTGAGGGTTCCTTGCCTACCTCCCTAAAAGAGGCCATGGTGAGGCCCCTCCTCAAGAAGCCCTCTTTGGATCCAGCTTTATTAACCAACTATCGTCCAGTCTCCAACCTTCCCTTCCTGGCGAAGGTTGTTGAGAGTGTGGTGGCACAACAGTTTCCCCGTCATCTGGAGGAAATTGATTATCTAGACCCGCGCCAGTCCGGCTTTCGACCCGGGCATAGCACCGAGACGGCATTGGTCGCGTTGGTGGATGATCTCTGGAGGGCCAGAGATGGGGGTTGCTCCTCCATCCTGGTTCTGTTAGACCTCTCGGCGGCTTTCGATACCATCGACCATGGTATCCTATTGCATCGGCTGGGGGGGTTGGGGGTGGGAGGCACCGTTCTGCGGTGGTTCTCCTCCTACCTCTCTGGCCGATCGCAATTTGTGTTGGCAGGAGAGCAGAGGTCGACCCCGAGACCCCTCACATGTGGGGTGCCTCAGGGGTCGGTCCTCTCGCCTCTCCTGTTCAACACATACATGAAGCCGCTGGGCGAGATCATCCGTGGTTTTGGGGTAGAGTATCATCTCTACGCTGATGATACTCAGCTGTATATATCTACCCCAAACCACCCCAACGATGCCGTAGCGGTGATGTGCCAGTGCCTGGAAGCCGTGCGGATCTGGATGGGAAGTAACGGACTCAGGCTCAACCCGACCAAGACCGAGTGGCTGTGGTTTCCGGCTGCCCGATTCAACCAGCTGACTCCATCGCTGGCCATAGGGGGCGAACATCTTGCCCCTGTGGATGGGGCGCGCAACTTGGGTGTCCTCCTGGATACCCGGCTGTCCATGGAAGATCAAGTGACAGCCGTGGCCAGGAGGGCGTTTTACCAGGTTCGCCTGGTACGCCAGTTGCGCCCCCTATTGGATCGGGACGCCCTTCGCACAGTCACTCATGCTCTCGTGACATCCCGACTGGATTATTGCAACTCTCTCTACATGGGGCTCCCCTTGAGGTGTACCCGGAGGCTTCAGTTGGTCCAGAACGCAGCCGCGCGAGCAATTATGGGCACCTCTAGGTTTGCCCACGTAACACCGCTCTTGCGCGAGCTGCACTGGCTACCTGTCGTCTTCCGGGTGCGCTTCAAGGTGTTAATTACCATCTTCAAAGCGCTCCATGGCTCGGGACCTAGCTACCTGCGGGATCGGATCCTGCCCCATACATCCTCACGGCCGATTCGCTCCCACAGAGAGGGACTTCTCCGGGTGCCGTCCACTAGACTTTGTCAGCGGGCGACGCCCAGGGGAAGGGCCTTCTCTGTGGCGGGCCCAGCCCTCTGGAACGACCTTCCCCCCGATATCAGGACAACCACGGACCTCCGCTCCTTCCGCTTAAAATTAAAGACACACTTTTTTCGCCTGGCCGGCCTTGGGTAGTCTCTTTTTAGGTTAGGGGTTTTAGGGGTATTTTTAGTTTAGTTTATGGGTTTTAGCGCAGGATCAATTTAATCCATTTTTAATTTTGTATTTTGTATTTTGTCTGTGGTCTTATTTGTATTTTAATTGCCTGTGCCCCGCCTCGAGTCCCCCTTGGGGAGAGAGAGCGGGATATAAAATTAAATTATTATTATTATTATTATTATTATTATTATTATTATTATTATTATTATTATTATTATTATTATTATTCCGAACTGCCAACCTTTCTGATTGACAAGAACTGAGCCACAGTGCCCCTTAATGACAGCTTTAAAGTACTGTATTTTCATCAATAATATAGTCTAATATTGTACAGGTGAACTGCCAGCTATTAATATGTATTAGAATGATTAAAGAGGAGAAAGTTGAGGCAGAAATAATACTGGCATATGGAGTTTTGTGTCTGATACATCAGGCTTGATGAATATAATCTAGAACCATATTAAAATATTCCTGATTTTGCTAAAAATATATGGATTGACTTTATTATTCGCTAACACTTCCAGATGGTGATTATATATGTTCTGTCTGTTCTTTCCAGAAAAATATCTGTAGTTGGTAGCATTTTGTCTGGATTATTATTTTTTTCTTTTGCAGTGGACATATGTGCAAATTGCTAGCCTGGCTGAATAATCATGGAAAGGCAATGGCCATATTCTTTTGATTTAGGGTAAAAAGTTCCGTTGATAAAATGTAAAAGGAATGCATATACTTCTTTGGGTCTGCGGTGAGTCACTTGTTAGCATGTAATTGAAGTGTATTCATGCTAGGGATCAAAAAGGAATGGCATTTCCTTAATTAAAAATTGATGCAGTGGAATTTACTCTTGTCAAAGTAACAGTAAGATATCTATTCATCTAGTTGTGCAGGTAGTCCTCAACTTATATAACTACTTGTTTAATGACTGTTCAGTTACAGTGTCACTGAAAATATAGGTAGTCCTATATTGTGACCTACGGCCACAATTGACCCCGAAATTCCTGTTGTTAAGTGAGACATTTGTGAAGTTAATTTTATGACTTTTCTTTCCACAGTTGTTAGGTGCATCCCTGCAGTTATATTAGTAACATGATTTTTAAGTGAATCTGACTTACCGGTTGACTTTGCTGGTTAGAAGGTTGCAAAAAGTAATCACATAGTCATAAATAAATAGGTCTCAGATGCCAAGCATCTGAATTTTAATCATGTGAACAAGGAGATGCCACAACAGTCACAAGTGTGTCATAAGTCACATTTTTCAGTACCATTGTAACTTTGAATCGTCATTCAATGAACTGTTATAAGTCAAGGACTACCTGTAGTGACATATAACTTAATCCTTGCACTTACAACCTTCGCAGCATCCCCATGGTTGTATGATCAAATTTCATTTGCTTTGCAACCAACATGTATCTACAATAGGTTGCAGCATCCTAGGGGTCATGTGGTAGCCATTTGCAATTTTCCCTGATGACTTTTCACAAGCAAAGTCAATTGGGAAGTTGGATTTGCTAAATGATTGCACGATTGCACAGATTGACTTAACCATGGCATAAAATTGAGTGTGTCTCATAACAATTACCTTTGCTTAGAATGGAAGTTTTGTTTCCAGTTATGATTGTAAGTTGAGGACTACCTGTACTATTACATACAATAAGGACTCAACTTTGCTACTTAAGAAGGATTAACAGTATAGCTTTTAAGAGACCAGGTTTTACATAACACTCCTAGATAATTTCTGTGAAACTCCCAAAATCTTTTAATGACACCACTTTGCAATCTTTAAATTTTGCTGCAGGATTAATTGAAACTGAATGTGAGAATTCTGATCCATTGAACAAGGTTCCTATTTGTAGGAAGTGATCTTTCAGAGAGATTTCTAGGTTTTCATTCTTCTAACTTGTTACACTACATATAGGCGGGGTAAGGAAAGGGGAGTTGCGTTATTATAGCACATTGCACCATCAGTCAGATGTTTAAACTGGATCTGGCATTTGTATGCACTTAACAAGGCCTTCCCAAGGACCTGAGATAGGCAGATAATAATAATAATAATAATAATAATAATAATAATAATAATAATAATAATAATAATAATAATAATAATAATAATAATAATAATTTAATTTATAGACCGCTCCCTTTCCCCGAAGGGACTCGGGGCAGTGCACAGGGGAATTAAAAAACATACAAACATAAATACATCATAAATATATAAAAATCAGATTAAACAATTTATCCCTGCGCTAAAAAACCTAAAATCCTAAAAACTAACCCCTTAAAAAGCCAATTAAAACAATTTATATATTCGGACTAAAAGGCTGGAGATAGGTTAGGCCAGGCCGGCCTGCTGAAAAAGATGGGTCTTGAGCTTTTGACGGAAGGCGCAGAGGTCCGGGGTTGTTCTAAGCTTCGGGGGGTAGGTCGTTCCATAAAGCTGGGCCCGCCACAGAGAAGGCCCTTGTTTCATGATGTTAAAAGTATCATTGCAGAATGTAAACTCTTCCAAGTAAAGTTGACTGATGGTGATTTTGTCAATGCCTATGGTGTTCAAGTGGTACTCCAGATGTTTTAGGATTTCACCCAAGTAGTAGCAGTATTAGAATACTTTCATGTAAGTAAATTAAACAAAACTGCACATTGTGTGAGTGCGTAAATGTTTTAAATTTAAATTTAAAAATTTAAATGTAAATTGTTTTCTTAAGCTTGATCCTATATGACAGCTGGATCTATTTTCATAATTTCTTTCAGACTACTATCATTTTCCCCCAGGTTTGCATTGATAAATTTCTTAATTGTTGCTTGTATAAGTGGACTGTTTTTATGTTTTAAAAGTCATTGATATATATCATTCATCTGACCCTAAAGTGTCTCTATTTTTATTTAAACATGCAAGTATAGTTATCTTGGCATATTTACATACTGCATTTTTGAAGCCAGTAATGAACAACATCTATCAATTCAAGGTCATGCTACATTCCTCCTGGCATGTTGAGGGCTCTCCTACAAAAATTGGCAGGGTTAGGGAGCATTCTGAGAATGTTAAGCTTCTGCAAATTGTAAAATACAAACACTTCTCCTTTAACACCCTTCTAACTCCCCAAAATGCAAAAGTCCTATAGGAACTGCAAAAGAGATGCTGGCAGGTCACACTTCATGCCCCATTGCTTTAATGGAAAGAAGAACAGTGTGTACGAGATTATGCTGCTATAAAATGTGCAATACTGTAACAATAAAAGATTTATAGATTTTTCCATTAACTAAAAAGAAATATTGCTGTGTGCACAACAACATGTTTAAAAAAATGCTTCCACTAATTATGATGATGCAAAAAATAGCAAAACACGAGTCCTGATGTTGGAATACAAATATGCAAGTCATGGTGTTTTCATCCTGATGCACATCTCTTACCGTAGCTCTCTGTGGATGGCTGTTCCAATTTTATTTGGCTCACCTGATTTGGATGCAAGGCAAAATAAATGGAAAATTTGTACTTTCAAAGCTGTCAATTCAAAATAATAGTGACTATTAACATATCAGTGTCAGGGACAAATCATTCGGTGTCATGAAAAAGAAGCAAATGTTTGCAAGAATAAAATCTTCAAAGCGTTTGTATATGGATTAAGTGTGCACGATGTTATTGGAGGGGGGAAAAAAGCAATTGGATTAACAAAGTCATTCCATTCTCTAAAATGTTGAATTTCATTCCAGAACCAGTGCTAGATTTTTACATCCTAGCCTGAGATCCTATGAGATTTGAAAAAAATATTAACTATTAATCAGCCTTCACGATGGTTTTATTGTATTTATATAAATGTTCTCCGTCAATCTTGATTTTATTTATCATATTTATGCTGTCTTTAATTTGAGGAGTTTCAATAGTTGTGATATTATTTTAATTAATGGTTGTAGGCTGCCCAGAGTCCTGTTTAATGAAATATAGGCAGTCATATAAATATGCTTAATAAGGAAATAAATAATATTTTTAGAAAATGCTGGAGCTGTGTGGACACATATACTCCATGGATGTTACAGATGTCTCAACCCTCCTAACAAGATGATTGATGCCTCCAACATCTGGTTTTAGACAGGAAAAGGGTATAAATGTAGCATTAATTTTAATTTAGCTTTCACAAGACCCAGTCCCAAATGAATGAATAAAATAAGCAAACATGGGTTACTTAGGACAACAATGTTTTTATAAAATGCGTTTTTCAGAAATGAATACATAAACAAATAAATATAAATGCATAAGCAGATAAAAAAATTAATCTTACCCAAACTGTATCATAGGGCCCTTTTCATCAAGGTCAACTAAAAATCTGCCTAATTAAGGGAAAGCTGGCCAGTCTCACTACTTTGCTGAATTATTCCTTTTTTTCTCTTCTAATGAAATGTCTTCTTTTCTTCTAATTTGCTAATGTTAGCATATGGCTATTTCATCACTTTAAAACTTTATTCAAAAAAGTATGTCTATGTGTATGAATGATGAAATTATCAGCTAGTAGACTTGAGTCTGGGATGCCTAAAACTGAACACAGAGCATGGAGATTATTGATGGTGAACTGACTAAAAATCATATATTTACCTACAGAATTACTATCATTAGTCTTAACTGACCGTTACCTTACACTATAGACAAAAGAGATGGAATACAAATTAAGAGCATATGGAGTGACTGTAGATTCCATATTATGGCTGGATTATGCTCAAGCTAAAAAGCTAATGTTTCAAAGATTGGACAACATTGAATATCAGTCTAAGATCATCTTACTTCCCCAGAGCTCCAGAAACATGTTAGAGATGGGTCCTTAGGAACCTGCAAGGTATTTATATACCCTTATTTCCACTAGGTTTTGGAAAAGATTTTTCAAGGCCAGGAGCACCACTCTTCTGTCCAAGCTGTTATTTGCCAGCATGCCAATATTCTCCTATCTCAATGTACTTGCGCTTGTGACTTCAGGAAATTGATAGAATTTGACATATACTTTTATAAGGATCTTGGAAATAACACTCATTTTACTAAGTATACCTGGAAAACACTTTTCGCGTTCACTTTTTGTTTTCAGATTCAAACTATGAAACATCTACATAGTTGCCATGTAAGGTCTGTTTGAGATGTTTAGTTTGTGGTTAAACAATATATTAAATGTTGTTTGTTGTTGAAAGGGAAATCACTTCAATCATGGATTTGTTGATATATGGAGCATTAGTAAATTATTGCTGTGTGGAAGTTTTTGGTTAAAACCTGTGTTATACACGAAGAATGAGAAGGAATGTATGCCTATATTTTTGGAATAATGAAATATTAAACATGAACCTGCCAGTGTTTTACATAGTTATATTAAAGGGTCAAAGTAATTGCTTTGTAGAGCAAATGTCAAGAGACAGCCTTTCTTTTATGATCTACTGGATTCAATAATCCCCCCCCCCAGCTTGTGGATTCTGCCTTCATTTTGGAAATGGATTCCTTTGGTATGAATAACACTCTTGCTCTATCTAGTGACTTTATTCAAGAGCAAAGGAGATAGGTCATGCTAGTGTATAAATTGCAAAATTGATGCCAGCAACTGGAAAACTTGGACCAAGAAATTTTTAAGACTGTTTGAAGGAAGAGCTGCAGTTGATTAGTTTCAAGAAATGATAACAGAATATTAGGGTTATGCAATTTTCTTGGCAACAATTTTGTAAATGTTTTGCTGTTACTCTTTTTCTAGGGCTGAGAAAACCAACAAGCTGTAATTGTGCCTGCCTAAGGAAGGACTAGAACTCATATTCTCCCAATTTTTAGCCCAGTGCCTTTAACTAGTACACAAAACTGGCTCTCAAGAAATAACGCTTAATACTTAAATTATCATTAAAAAAATCAAAGACATGTAAGTAAATAGGTACCACCACTCAAGGTTCATTTGCATGGCAAGGTTGTCCCATTGCCAGGAAACTATAAAGGTAAATAGCAGGATATTTTCAGAGGGGAACTGCTTTTGAAAGGAAACAGTATAATGAAACTGTGTATGTGGGGAGGAGCAGCGGGGTTGAACCTAGGCAACTTTTAAGACTTGTGGACTTCAACTCCCAGAATTCCCCAGCCAACGTGGCTGACTGAGGAGTTTAAGTCCACACAAGTCTTAAAGTTGCCAAGGTTCATCACCACCACTCAGATGGTTCTAAATATTTAGAATATTCTGATATTCTAAATATTTAGAATATTTCTGATATTCTAAATATTTAGAATATTTCTGATGTTCTGATGGGTTAAGATTAAATACTGGTGGTCTTATTTTTTGCCCTACTGATGTGGGAAAGAGTTTTAAAAATGGTAGTATATAGTCTACACTAGGCTGAAATGGTATACAAAAACAAAATGTCCCATATATTTCTCAAGCTAAAAAAAATAAAATACTACCCTCTGAAAATGCTGATGTCATCACTGTAACCAGTGTGCCTGAAATATGCAAAGTGCAGCTCAGGTGATTAGGCCAGCTTTAAACACAAATTTCCTGTCCTCCCTCCATTCAGATAATTATGGTAATGATATCTTCCCCTATTGCCTCAATAAGAATTGACATTGGGGTAAGAAAAAGTTGATTATGTAGGTTTGTGTAAGGTGGCTGCCTCAATACATTTTATCTGAGTTTATGTGGATTTACTTGGACTTGCTCTAGAAGCTGTAGTTGATAGAGAGTGTAACACCCAGGTTGCTGTATTGGGTCATAAAAATGTATAAAATGGTTATATCTAATTAAAGATTAATCCTAAATTTTACACATCTGGCGGATGAAATAATTGTATTTCAAGAATACAGTTTTATTTAAAAAAAAAAAGAATACCGTTTTAGAATAATTTTAATGTGATTTTGTATCCAAGGATGAATCAGAATATTATTTCTAGGAAAAGAATAAGTCATCAGAGTAGAGATGTCTTCCATACAAACATCTGGGAACTTAATTTTTGTGGACATATGGAGAGAGTCATATCCAAATAAAAAGGAATACATTTATTAGCCATCTCCTTATGACATGTTCTAGATGGGATTATTTTTAATATTTGCATCAGACTCAATCAGTGATAAATGTATTTGAGAAATATTACACTGGTTCAATCTTTGATCATGTACTTGTCATAATATCATTGGTTTTCTGGAAAAAGCTGTGATTAGCTGGAGATGATACCTTGATGCATTATTAGATGATCCTTAAGTTGTGTTAACTTTTAGATAGACTATTACCGTGATGGTGAACATGTGGCACGCGAAGCCATAATTGCTGGCACAGCAGCCCTCGGCAGCCCCCAGCTGATTTTCGGCCTTCGAGAGTGCTGGAGGAGGCCATTTTTTGCCCTCCCCAGGCTTCAGGGAAGCCTCAGGAGCCTGGGGATGGCAAAAAATGGCCCAACAGGCAAACCAGAAGTTTGTTCCCAAAGCGCAGATGGGTGAGCACACATGCGTGTGATAGTGCATACACACACAGTTTTGGCACACCTTTAGAAAAAGGTTAGCCATCATTGGACTATTAGTTTGAAAGCAAATCTAGTAACCAGATTGTAGATATGAAAGCCATAGCTAGAGGATAGGAATGAATGAATGATCGAATGAATGAATGAACAAACAAACGAATGAATGAATGAACATGGATTATAACTTTATAATTTAGGATATTAATGGGGCTTATATCATATCAAAATGGAACAAGATTTTTCATTATTTGAGATAGTTAAAAATGTGTTTGTTTCAAAAAAAATCATATAAGGAAAAGTAATGTAAAATATTGAAGTAGGTGGACTTAAAAATGAAATACATTTTCTAGAAATATCTGATGCCTTTTCAAGAATTTTACTTCATTTTTAATATTACAGCAAATGTTTTATATTATTGAAGCAATTAAATCCAGGAAAACTCCATGTCTTACCTATATAGAGTGGCATAAAAAAATAATTAAGAGAGCTTACTCTTTTACTGTTGGAGCTACATAAGTACAATCCTTTGAAATAAGGTTCCTATCAGCATATCATAAGCCTTATATAATACAGTAGTTATTTTGAAAACAAAAATGCTTTCTATGCATTGTGTGAATTGTGCACCAGTATCCTGGTTAAAAGTTGATTCTAAAATTGTAACAGCTATTTAGGCTTTTACAAAAAAAAAAAGTCACCTTCAGTAATTCATCCTGCACAATCTGGTTTCATGGCAGAATATAAAGCCTCCAACAATAATGGATTAGCAGTAAATATATTAGTGTTGCACTCTGATAAAAATGAAAGTCCTATTTTGGCTTCATTAGACATGGGGAAAACTGTCAATATGTTGCAAATTAAGTTTCTGGAGCAAGTTATGAACAAAAATTTATTTCCAGTGGAATTTATCTTTTGAAAAAAAATATTACTCTACTCTGGAAATTGCAAATAGGATTAATTCCCCTGTAATTAAGATGAGACACGGGCCATGTCCAGGATGCCCCAATCACTTTTAATATTTGCTTGGGCATTTGAATCTTTGGTATGTTTACTAAACAGTATGGTAATATTCAGTGTACGTTATATGTGGATCAGAAAGTTAATATCAGTTGGTATTACATATGTATACAATAATACAATACAATACAATAGCAGAGTTAGAAGGGACCTTGTAGGTCTTCTAGTCCAACCCCCTGCGTGAGCAGGAACCTTATACCATTTCAGACAAGTGGCTATCTAACATCTTTTTAAAGATTTCCAGGGTTGGGGCATTCACAACTTCTGGAGGCAAGCTGTTCCAGAGGTTAATTGTTCTAACTGTCAGGAAATTTCTCCTTAGTTTTAAGTTGCTTCTCTCCTTGGTTAGTTTCCACCCATTGCTTCTTGTCCTGCCCCCGGGTGCCTTGGAGAATAGTTTGACTCCCTCTTCTTTGTGGCACCCTCTGAGACATCGGAACACTGCTATCATGTCTCCCCTGGTCCTTCTCTTCATCAAACTAGATATACCCAGCTCCTGCAACCGTTCTTCATATGTTTTAGTCTCCAGTCCCCTAATCATCTTGGTTGCTCTTCTCTGCACTCTTTCCAGAGTCTCCACGTCTTTTCTACATCGTGGCGACCAAACCTGTATGCAGTATTCCAAGTGTGGCCTTACCAAGGCACTATACAGTGGCATTAACACTTCACGTGATCTAGATTCTATCCCTCTGTTTATGCAGCCTAGAACTGTGTTGGCTTTTTTGGCAGGTATATTTGATTTTGGCAGGTATATTTGATATTAACTTTCTGATCCACATCTGTTGGTATTACATATGTATATTTGATGTCTTTTTGAACGATGTTTCAAAAGATATTTACTGCAGCTTGTTGAAATGGTAATACAATAAATTGGAATAAATTAACTAGCAGGAAACAGAAGTTACAAATGTGGAAGCATAACAATTATTAATTACATAGGGAAGGTCCACTGAAATGGATACGTAAATATTATTATTATTGTTATTGTTATTATACCAATATTGATATTATGAATATTGTTGTTGTAAGACATTTCAAGTCTTAAAACTAGTTCAGATAACCTGGGAATAATTATTCCTAGAAAAATATTTTCATATACGGTAGCAGATATGAATATTTGAAATGGCATTTGTAGATGAAAGAGTATATTGCAACATGAGTGAAAATACCAATGAGTTTGAGGTGGAAATAGTAATATAGATAGTTGTTATTTTAAAATGGTAGGAAAACTTTTGTTCCTTTGGAAAACCTAAGTTGAAAATCACTTAAGCATTAGAAGCATTTTAAAAAAAATTCTGAAAGGTTGCAAAAAGAATATAATTTACTCAAACCAGCCAAATGACAATTGAATTTCTTGGAAAAGGGTTTTATGGATTTTAAATCAGTAGCACAATATCAACAGTTTAAAATGTTATCAAAAGAAGTTTGAAAAATATAAAATAAATACGGAGCAAGAGAACTAGAGATGAACAGGAGATTTAGGTTTTAAGAAACATCAATTGTGTTTCTTAGAATTAAAAAATTAAGTTTCACTGTTTCTCTACATGTGCGTGTGTTTGAAGGAACATTAGATGTTCTTAATCAGGGGTCTCCAACCTTTGCAACTTTAAGTCTGAAGGACTTCAGCTCCCAGGCTTCTCCAGACGTCTTCTTTTGGGAGCTGAAGTCCTTCAGACTTAAAGTTGCAAAGGTTGGAGACCCCTGATATAGCAGGTTACCAGGAATATATTCAAATCAGACAGGGTGTCATCGACCAAAGATAGAATAACAGAGTTGGTGGTCTTCTAGTCCAACCCCCTTCTTAGGTAGGAAACCCTACACCAGGGGTCTCCAACCTTTGCAACTTTAAGTCTGAAGGACTTCAGCTCCCAGAAGTCTAAGAGCTGAAGTCCTTCAGACTTAAAGTTGCAAAGGTTGGAGACCCCTGTTCTAAATTTGTTCACTAGACCATCTGCCTTTTAAAAAAAGATATTGTCACTATAATGAACCAGTTTCTAGGGAAGAAGTTGAATTTTAATGGTATAATTGTGGTTACTTGCCTTTATGAAGAACTTTGGATATCTTAGGCTTGGACAATAGCATTCCTTTATTTTTATCAGCAGAGAGACAAAAATGGAGGGTACATTTCAATCAGGAGCAGTCCTATGATTGGTATTGTCACTTTGAACCTCTTCTACCAATATTTCTAAGGCAACGATAAATAAACAGGGAAGAAAGTGGACATCCTTATGTGGTATCTTTGTTTATTTGAAAATTTGAAGAAAATGCATCACATCATTGGCCATGACCTTATCTGTTTATATAACACAGATTTGAAGCTCTTCTCCAGGATTTGTTTTGTTCAGTTCTGCAAATAAAAATGTCTCCTGCAAGTTATCAAAAACATCTAGAAAGATCAGTGCGGCTTCTTTTCATTTATTGCTGTTATATTCTATTATATTAATTATAAACCTACTGTTGCCCTTTATGTTTCTCTTTGGAATGCTTTGGTTTGTACATATTATATCTGAAATGCATTTCTTTAGCATTCAGCTAATATGGTTGTGAAAATTTTATAGTCAACATTCAACAGAGAAATTGAATTGTAAAACTGTGCTTTCTCTGAGTTATTCTACGTAAATCAAAGTTATGCAGGCTTTTTTACTAGGTTTGTGATATTGCCTTTGTCTCATTCATTTCTTTCATTGTGTTTATCAATAGTTCCAGCAATTCCTCAAGGACTTTGTAATATTGAGCTGCTAGACCATCTGAAATTTGGTGTTCATTTAGGTATAAAGTTTTTATTCTTTTAATAGTTTGGAATAAAATTAAAAAGCTTGTTTTCATTTGTTATTATTTGTACTCTGTAAAACTTGCTACAGACACTATTTTCAGATATTGAGTTATGCCAAGCCTTTAAAATGATATATATGAATTCAACGTGATGTTCTTGTTCTGAGGCACTTGCAATTGCAGCTGGATTTGTTGGAACTGTTGGGTTAGCTAGTAAATTGTGCCAAAATGTCAGCTATATTCCATATTAAGACATCTTGAAGATGTGACAATCTTTGATTACGGCCATATATTGTAATCATCTCAATTAATAATAATTGGCTAGTGAATCATACCTAAGATACTCTTATTGCTGATAAAACAGAAATTTTACATATTCTTTTTAAGAGGTACTGGTTAAATGTATGCATTTTGTCTTCCTTGGTTTGGTACACTTTTTATTAAGGATTTTGCTTACAATAGTAAAAACTAATGCAAACTAAACTTAAAGAATAGAAAGAAGAAAGAAAAAAGTGTAATAAAAAAAGAAAAGAATGTAAGATAAAGAATACAGACACAAACACTACACACACACACACACACACACACACACACACACACTATTACTATAAATATTTCTATATCCCATATTTCTTTAGTATAAGGAATGCATCAACTTTTCAATTCCAATGTCAGCAAAAATCCATAAAGTTTTGCCTGAACTTTGTGAATAAATACATTATTTTAACCTTGGTCAAATAAACCAACATTATGTCCTTTCCTTTTGACAGTCTTTAAAGTAGGATTTCTAACAGTCTTAATCTTTAATTCATTCAAATATTTTCATAGAATTTGACTTTTCTTCAATTCTTCTTTATCCCTTGACATAAACTTCTTCAAAGGTTTAACGAGCATTTTTTGTAGATCTAATAAGATAAAATTTTCCAGACCATTCCAGACTCTTGGTTTGTCGTTTGTATTTCTCCTTTAATTTTTAAAACACTAATCAGTTTCTTTTGTACATCCAATAAAGTATCCTTTTCCAACTCTTTCTCTTGACATATCATTTATAGTTCCAATGTTTATACTTTCTCTACTTTGTCAGACAACACATATCTGTCAGTCGCTTAGTAACATCATTAAGGTATAATCTATCCGTACACTACAAAGATGGGGTATATATGTCTTTATGTGTATATAGAGAGTTTTGTTTATTGTTTAGTTGTTTTTGATTTAAAGAAAGTTGTGTTAATTATAACTTTAAATAAGGCATATTGTTAGGAAGTTAGAAATTTGATTGTTTTGGAGATAAAACATGAAGTGCATAACCCAAATATAACCAACTGTTTTTGACTATGTGTATATTTTGTTCTAAATCAAGAAAAACTGAATAGTGTCTCCTGCATAAATTAGTTCAGTAATTCACTCTGAGTTGAAACCCAGGCAACTATAGAAAGTCAATTTAGTTTTCCAGTGACTCTTATGATTTTAACGTACTTTGCCTACAAGTATGAAAGATCATGTTCATTATCAAAGGGGTTGAAGCTTCTTTTCTAATGGAATATGCAATTCATAGTATTTTAAATTTTTTCACCAGAGCCATATGGAATACCTTTTTGTCTGTAGAATTAGAATATTTTAATATCTAATTATGATGTATTGTCTTATCATCCAAAGTGGACTGAAATAAGTAAAATCAAAGCAGTTAGAAGGAGAAAGCTCAAACATTTAAGATATTAAAGTGAGCTGTTTTCCAATATTGGCATTCTGTACAGCAGAAAGACTAATAACATATTTTTGTGGAAGTCACTTTTTAAAATTCTTACTTTAGCTCTACGTAATCCTGTGCAATCCCATTCTCTTTGTTGCCTGAAGAGACTATGAAACGTATTTTCTTTTTTCCAGTTGAAATTGTTTTCCTGAAACTAAAAAAATGGCGTATACTTAGTAAGATAACCTGCCTACTGTTCCCCTCATGAAAAATCAGGATCAAGGTGACAATTCTACCAGACTCATCTAACGTCTAAGAATTTTAATCTGAATGTTTTTTCTCACTATCTACTGCATTCACCATTTCACAAGTATGGCTACTATGGCTCTAATTACTTTCTTTACAGCAACTATTTTTGTATTTCAAATCAATGTTTCTTTTAAAGTTAGTATTATAATCACATTGGCTATACTGCTATGGTAAATCCCCCAATTTAGAGTTAATCAAGGGTGCTGCCGGGGGTTAAATTCAGCAGGTTCTGACAGGTTCTTGAGAACACGTAGTGGAAATTTTGAGTAGTTTGGAGAACTGGCAAATACCACCTCTGGTTGGCCTCAGAGTGGGTGGGAATGGAGATTTTTCAATATCCTTCCCCCAGGAGTGGGGAGGGAATGGGGATTTTGCAGTATCCTTCCCATGGAGTGGAAAGGGAATAGAGATTTTGCAGTATCCTTCCCCTGCCATGCCTACCAATCCATGCTCACAGAATCAGTAGTAAAAAAAATTGAATTTCACCACTGGGTGCTGCTAATTATGCTTAGTTGTCAATATTTGTGGCTAGTAAAATACTGGTCTTCAGATTCATTTCTTCATCTTTTTGTGCTGGGTAAACAAGATTCCTTGAAGTCTGGTCTTCTCCTTCTTTGGTGATCTTGCCTTCATTCAGGAATTCTTCAGTGGTCCAGCCAGGAATCTGCAGATCTTCAATAGCCACAATTGCCTAATCCTACTTGGCTCCTTAGCCATCTTTTTTTTTCCAAGAAAAGTGACTGTTAACACCAGTACTCTGGAAACTTATACAGTGCTATATGACATGGGACTCAGTAATGGTATTCTATTTTCTTCACTACTAGTTCAGTAGTGGGAGCGCACATCTGGGCATGCGCAGAACCTTATGCGCATACACAGAAGGTACTTGATGACGTCTGGATGGGTGGGTGGGTGGGTGGGCGTATCCTAGCACCACCACCACTATCGGTTCGCCTGAACTGGTGTGAACTGGCAGCATACCACTACTGATGGGACTTGATATCTGTAGATGCTCAACTATTTCAAGTAGAATTTGCCTAAGATTTGTCTGTAGAATTTTTTTTTGCCAATAACCCACATGTTCATGATACATGGTGGGAGGGGACTTGGATGTAAACATTCTTTGCCAGAAATCCCTTTTACGAAATTAGCTGTTGTCTAGAAATAAGATCAACATCTTCATTGTCAATCTTTAGAAAACTAGTGAAAAGTTGATTAATTAAACAAACATCTGGGAATTGATATGGAGGATGGATTTTGTGGGATGCATATGTATATGCAATAATGATGTTATTATAATGATGATTTAATAATAACGTTACTTATTGTGATATTTATTGTACACTGTTATAAGATTATATATATATTTGACTGTTATAACATACAGTACATAAAAATAATTATAAATACATAATATTAGCTATTTATTTACACGGTTGGCAAAAAGAGTTTCTTTTCACAAGGCATCTGAAGGCAGGACAAGAAGAAATGTAGGGAAACTAATCAAGGAAGGAACCAACTTAGAAATAAGGAGAAATTTCCTGACAGTGAGAACAATAAACCAAGGGAAGGGCTTGCCTTCAGAAGTTGTAAGTGGTTCTTCATTGGAGGTTTTAAGAAGAGATCAGGTAATCACTCGTCTGAAATGGTTTAGCGTCTCCTGACTGAGCAAGGGGTTGGACTAGAAAACGGTCTCTTACAACTATGTTATTCCATTATTCAGGAGACATGAGGACAAGCACTATGAATTTTCAGAAATAGTTGAAATTCTTGGAATGATAAGGGTAAAAGGTCAACTGTCTCTTTTCAACCCTCGAACATTAGACTGAACATTCTTTTGTCATTGCTGAATTTCCATATTGGCTATTAGGAATAGGCTCCACTCACTGGAAACTAAATATAAAAACAAGGCTGACATCACTAACATTAGTAAACTAAAAGAATTTTTTAATTCTTTCTCCTCTAGTCCTCTCAAATGGATTGCCATGGAAACTGATTCTTTACAGACACATTAAAGCATTTTAGAGAGGTTCAAATTGTTTTCTTCCACATCAAGTTTAATGTGCTTTACTCTCTAATGGGCATCCCCTTATATTTAGTTGCAAGTGACATGTATCAGAGCAGTAATGGATTCTTGGTAAAAGGACAGAAATGGCAAGTTAGTTGCGCATTGTGCAACGTCCATTGGGCATTATGAAATTAAACAAAATAATGGTCACAAAATCTGACCATTGCTAAGGTTTAAACATTAATTAAGGCAATTAAAGCCACGTTTCTTGTATTATCGTAATATTTATAGGCAAGTGGCAGTGAAAATCATATGAGAAATCAACAACATATTGTATTTTCTCCAGAATAGTGATAAAAATCCACCTAAAATTGGCAAGATAAAAAAATAGGTCTTGGCATTAACCCTATAAAATAGGCCAGTATTGGTCATATAAAAGCAGCAATAAAGAGCTGGTAGGTGGCTGTTTTGTGATTAAATTGAGGACTATAATTCTTTTTCTTTTTGTAGGATATTTATGGTACTTTAGGTGACCAATGACATGTGTCATTGAATTCTAAAAATCTACTGCAAGGTAAACTAGGAGCAAATGTGGGAGCAACATCTGACTTCCTGCTGGCTTCCCCATTGAGTTCCTTATGGGAACCTGGCTGGGAGCAGAATCTTTACTTCCAACAACCTTCTGTATATATATAATATTCTTTATTTTATATAGATGATGAAGTTAACTTTAATTATTATTTTTTTAAATGATGTTTGGAAGTGCCCTAAGATTTTTTTTGTTGCTTTGCTGCAAAATACCAATAGGATTAACTGTTAGTTGGTAAATAACAAAGTATCGTCTTTTACTGTAATTATTTGGTTTCTATAGTCATCAGTAGTAGGATTCAAATTTTTTACTAACAGTTATGTGGGCGTGGCTTGGTAGTGGTGGCATGGCTTGGTGGGTGTGGCTTGGTGGGTGTGGCAGGGGAAGGATACTGTAAAATCTTCATTCCCACCCCACTCCAGGGGAAGGTTACTGCAAAATCCCCTGGGACTAGGGAGGTAGAGACTAGATGGGGGTGGGGCCAATCAGAGATCATATTTACTGGTTCTCCAAACTACTCAAAATTTCCACTACGGGTTCATCAAAACTGGTCAGAACCTGCTGAATACCACCTCTGATACACATACATCTTCATTAACCTATTTGACCAGTAAATAAATAGAGGTAGCTGTAGTTTAGCAGCTGCCCTGTTTAGCAATCATAACTTCACAACTGGTCCTCAGATTTACAGCTTTCACAGGCCTGCAAAGCAAAGGTGAAATAAGATTACAAACATTGCAGTAGTTTCATTTAGCAACTGCTTTGCTTAATGATTGGTCCCAATTGTGGTAGCAAAACAAGGGCTACCTGTATATTTAATTCCATCCATTTTAATGATTCTCTTATTTGTGATGAATATTTCAAATGGAATATTTGAACTCAAAAATATAGAGCACCGCAGTGGCCTAAAAGTGGAATTCTTGCTTCAGGCTATGGGTGCAATGAGTAAATGTCTGCTGCAAACTTCGTGTAGGCATCAGGAAGGGCATCCAACTAGTAAATGCTCAAGTTCTGTTCAGTCGCCCTGACTCCACCCCGATGCAAGGGATTACAGGGTTGTTAAAAGGGGAAAAAATTAACTCAGAAAAAATAGGGAAATATTATGCACTGAATATAGATGGTTTCAGTTGAACATCAAACATCAGGGTTTGCACAACTGGAATTTTGAGGTTTGCACTAAACTGCTTCTAATCAGGTATATATGGAGAATATAATAGATTACAGAAATTCTAGGCTCAGGTTAGTAAGTGAAAGCCAAGGCCCATGTCAGCCCCACTATATAGACCAAATCTGGAAATTAACTTCACAGCAAGGCTAAACCTACTTTAATGAGATTGGCTGCAATAAAGGAATCTTGCAAGTCTGATTCTCTTGTACTTCTTCCCACCACTTATAGCTCACTGAATTAGGGAGGTATCTGTCTGAGCCACTTTTGAATATTGCCTATCTATAGTGGATTTAAAATGAAATATATACTCTGTCTAGCAAACTCATTCACCAAATGGGATTCTTAAGTGCCCAAAAACCTTACAGACTCTAAATAAACTGAGAAGGACTGAGTGTGGTTAGGAATTATGGAACACTGCCCGACTGTTTGATAAATTAAAAAGATGAGGCTGGAGAAATAAAACTTGGTATCTTGAAAATGAATATGTTGGTCACCTGAAACAATGGACAGAAGCATTCCCTAGTGTATAAGCTTTTTTTTTTGTAAAGCAAACCTATCATGACTAATAGGCACTCATATTTTTTTAATACTTTGTTTTTCTTTTTCTCTTCTATTATCTTTTTCAGTTGTACATTATTCCTCTCCCTCATCTGCCAATTGCACTAATAGTACATTCTGCACTGCTTGTGTGTTTAAAAAAAATGCAGGAGTGTGTATTGTGTCACATGGCTAGCTGATGAGAGCTAAATAGTTTGAAATAGATCTATACAAGTCTCCCTTTATTTATTTATCAACACACACACACACACACACACATTCTGCAGTAGATATTAGAGTGATTTGAAGTCTCAGACCATATTTTGAAGAGATGTTTGGAAGAGATGTGGAAGAGAGATGTTTCTCTTCCTATTTTCTTCTTTTACATCTCCTGATATTATAAATGGGAGGACAATCTTCCTTTAGCACCTGTTCATATTTGTCATTCATACTCTGCCGATTTTATGAAAGGAAACAGGTGTAATAAACTTAACCATATACAGTGGTTGGAAGATGCCATATGATTCTCCTGCCTTACTTCACTGCTAACACCAGATGGCGTGATATAAAGTTAGAAAGGTGCCACTACATGGTGCCCTTTGGTATTTTATTTATTTAATATTTATTTTACACTGACATCTAATTTTTCAGACAATCCAGGATTCAACCAATATTGCATTACAAAGACTAGGAGGTTTCATGGGAAAGTAAAGATTATATTACATTTTTGCGATCAGTTAAATAAATTTGGAAATTCAATAGGATATGGTGTGCCACAGGAGAATTTAGAAACTTGAATGATCTGCATTTTCTTTTTACTCAGTTTTCACATAAAAAGAAAAAGTTATAAACTACAGCTTTCATGAGAAAATCTCACTACGTTTTATTTTGAAAAGGGAAGCTCTTTTTAAGCACAGAATTTTCCCATGGCTTATAGTCTGTTTACTTCATTTCCAGGACTTCTATTCATGTTCTGTTTCCCATTCCTTCCAAATTCTTTTCTCTGAATCAGGTATACAAAGATATAATGAAATTCAGTCTCAGAAAATCCATCAAACGTGGATTTATTTATTTTTTTACAAATAGATGTGCATCTTCCAGTTTATTCAATTACAGTTTTTGAATGCTGGATGGCTGTAAAGGTAGGATCATTTATTTAGCAGAGAAATCAAAGAGCTGTGGTTATATGCTGTCCCATCAGCAGAATAAAGAACAAGTAGTTATTATGTTTAACCAAGTGATGAAAAAGGCTGATGTGATGAAATTAAAATATATTCTTGCAACAATGAAACGTCTCTCTTATTTTGAGTGAACATCTGTCTTAGGCTGGCAGTAGGGATTAAAGAGAATGCTTCCATTATGCTACATTGATTAGTTCTTGGAAGACAATACCGGGTGTAATGATACCATGCTACATATTTTTTTATCACCATACATTTAGTAAGTATATGTAGAGCCTCTGGAAAAAATGCAAAGAAGAGCAACTCAAATGACTAGGGCTGTGATGGTGAACCTATGGCACACATGCCACAAGTGGCACGCGGAGCCATTTGTCAGGGCACGCAAGATATTGCCCTGTCAGAATTATTTTGAGGCCATTTTTCACCCTCCGGAGGCTTCCTTGAAGCCTCTGGAGCACGAAAAACCGGCCCTATGGGCAAACCGGACGTTTGGGAACATACTTCCGGTTTGCTCGTAGGGCCTGTTATAGCCCTCCGGAGAGTTCAAGGAAGCCTCCTGAAGGCCCCTGAAGACTCCAGAGGACGAAAAATGGCCCTACGGACAAACCGGAAGTCACTTCTGGTTTGCTCGTAAGGTTGTTTTTTGCCCTCCGGAGCTTTCAGGGAAGCCTCCTGAAGGCTCCAGAGGGCTAAAACTGCCCCTACAAGTAAACTGAGAGTCCATTCCCAAACTTGTGGTTTGCCCGTAGGGCCAGTTTTTCATGCTCTGAGGGCTTCAGGGAAGCTCCTGAAGCCTCTGGAGGGCCTGTTTTTGCCCTCTGCATGTTCCTATAAAGCCTCTGGAGCCTGGGGAGGGCAAAAAAGCACTGGTTGTGCGCGCATGTGCACTGGGGTTGTGTACATAGCATTATGGGTGTGGCACACCCAAGCATAACTCCCCTGTGCTCCCCCCACTTTTGGCACGCGAGCCAAAAAAGGTTTGCCATCACTGGACTAGGGGACTGGAGGCTAAAAACATATGAAGAACAGTTGCAGGAATTGGGATTGCTTAGTCTGTTGAAAAGAAGAACTAGGGGTGTCATGATAGCAGCGTTCCAATATTTGGGGGGCTGCATTTGTCTGAACTGGTGTACGGTTCCTGCCTAAGCGGGGGTTGGTCAAGGTCCCCTCCAACTCTGTTATTCTATTCTATTCTATATCAGAAGGAGGAAGTCAAGAGATGGGTAGAGAAGGTGACTTCCAGAGGTCATTGATAATAATCAAGCAAAGAGGCCCTGCGTAGGGCAATCCCTTGGATGACAATATGCAATAGTTTGAAGGCATTCCTAACCGTTATCTTAATGTAATGTTCAGGCACACACATTTATTAACAAAAATAGATAAACCCATAATTCATATTTAGAAATGGGACTAATTTGGAGACCTATGAAACAAATTATGGGAAAGATGATGGTAGCTATATATGCCTAAATAGATAAAATACTGTTCATCCCTTAAAAATAAATCCTTGCTGATTTCTAATAGAAGGCCTTACAGTTCTTTTAGTCATTTAGTTCTTACTTTTGTAAAAACTACTTACTTTTGCAGTTTTTACATACTTTCTCCCTCCCTCCCCCGTCCCCTCTCTCACACACACACCTGTCTGTCTATCCATCCAAGGTAAGAACTAATTTCATTGAAACATACTTCAAAGTAGATGGGCAGAGGATTGCAGTCTTTCACATAGAAAGCTCCATGCAACACCTATTGTTTGTGTTGAAACTTCAAGAATTTTCAATAATTCATTTGCTGCAGACTCTTCTACTCCATTCTCACTTTGGCAAAGCAACGCAAGCCATGGAAATATGGCAACACATTTTTCCTAAAGTGAAGATTCCCCTCCATTTGTCTTAAAATAGTTCTCAGGGGCAGGGCTGTGGACATATAACGACAGCTGTGTGGTTTTAAGATTACCTACCAAACACACAAAAACAACCTAGCCTGGAAGACTCCTGGCATGCATTATTGGCGGGGTCCTAGATGGTTGCCTACCATTGCAATATTGTTTGAAACACCCTTGAAAACCATCCAGCCTGGAGTCATCTGCCAAAGATCACACATGTGCTGGCTTCTAGCTTAGCCAATGAGTAAATGTATTTTAGAATTTTAATTGTGATGTTTTAGCACAGGTTTTCTAGTTTAATCTATTTTTAGTTATTCTGTATTTATTGTTATTTATTGATTTTAACTCCCTGTGCACCGCCCTGGGTCCATTTCGATGGAGAAGGGCGGTTCTATAAATCAAAATAAATTAAATTAATTAAATTCTAGACATGCTGTTTTGCTTTTTCCTTGACCATAGTCAAGAGGAGCTGATCAGCATCACCTCTGCAGCATTTGCCAATGCTATTGGCAAGAATGGGAGGAATCATCAAGGTACATGCCTTTGGTGTATGTTGCAGAATAGTTACAACACATGCCAAAGCTGTGCAGCCTAAGCCATCTTCATTGTACACTTGCATGTAAAGACTCAGGCATATTGGTCATATTTTATATTAAAGGCATATCCCTGAGTGAGTAGAAACTGATGGATTTTTGGTTTGTATGCAGCACTGTCCTGTAAATTTGAATGGAATGCATAATTTTTGAGGGTGGTTTTTCATAAGGCAGGTGTGAAAGTTTGAATTCTCTTTCAGTATTTTGCAATACCTCCTTCAGCCAAAATATCCCTGCCACATTCATTCTTTTGTTATTTTCGAGCTGTAAATATTAAGTATTCATTCCAATTTGCAAAAAGTGAGGTGTTTTACTACAGACGGTATAGGACCATGATGGCGAACCTTTGGCACAGAGACCTCTCTGCGGGCACATGAGCTGTTGCCCCAGCTCAGCTTCACCATGCATGCGCGCACACCTCTTGCTGACCAGCTGATTTTCAGGTCGCATGCGTATGTGCGGAGTGTATAGCCCCTTTTTGGTCCCAGGAGGCTGCAGGGAGGCCTACTAGACCCAAAATGAGGTGGGGGTTGCACACACATGCGCAGGGGACTGGGGGAGCATGAGGGTGTTGTGCGCGCATCCACAAGGGGGTAGGGCATGGGGATGTTGCACATGCATTGCATTATCACGCACCATGCTTTTGGCACGCGATGACAAAAAGGTTAGCCACCACTTGTATAGGACATAGTTGTGCCAGCGTCTGTTTAGCTACTGTGTTTAAAATTTTATCTGCAGGTGAATACAGGGAGAGCTTCACCCTTGGAGGCTAGCACTAAATGTGTTAGGCAATCATCCCATTTCTTCAGTTCTAGGCAGGCAGCAAAAACATTTGGCTTGCCAAACTGCTATTCATTGGCTAATGATCTACATCGGCTTGGTAGTTTGCACCAACTGATGCACTTCTGTGGGCTTTCCATCCTACAGTATTTTTAAGCTTTGCAAACTGTAAAATCTGGTCAGGAAGATAAAACGGCCTTCATTTATATTCTCAATTAGCTTGTGTCCGCCTCCACTGTGAACATTTACAAGAAGAGATACAGCAAGAAATCAAATTCCAGGCAAACCACTGTGCAATATTGCTTCCAAATCTGACAGAGAAGCAAAAGAGAGAAAGAATAGCTGGCTGTTTCGTCACGTCACCGAAGGCTTAATGTAGGTGAAGTGCATGGGTAAGTTGCTTAATAAGCCTCTCCATTCCACTTAATGTTGCAAAAACAAATGTGGTTTGCAGGAGTTCTATACATTAGGGTTGCAATATAGTGTTTGCTTTAAAAACAATAACAAACAAATACATTGAAATTCACTGATGAGGAAAAATGAACCCAAAAGAGGTGTTTTAAAAATAAACAATGATGCCTATTGCTCAGAAATAACAAGTGGTGTAACTCTCTGACTGTAGGCGCTGGGCCAAATTGTCCTCTCATTTATATCCCCGTGGCTTCATTAAGACTAACTGGTGCATGAGGAGGCAGAAGTAGGCTCCTTTACAGATGATAGAAAGCTGGAACAGCAAGATCCTGGTGGAGCCTGATTTAGTTGCTTTTGGTTAGTTGCATCATTTGCAATGCAGCTGTGAATTAACAGTTTTACAAGAAAATCCCAACTATCTGTTTTATTAACTCGAGCCATATTTCCCTGTAACTCCCAGGGGGCTTCCATGGTTCACAGCAGTTCTAGAAAACAAAGTAGAAATATATGGGAATATTGCTGAATACTGAATACTGAAATTAAGGAAGGAGGCAATGTCTGTCATCTGTATCTGATTGGCTGCTATCTTTGACTGCCTTGAGTTTTGCAGTCCAAATGTAGCAGCTGGCCTTAGGAAGTAAACTCATGTCCAGAGGCTGAGATGCTTGAGAAATTACTGCAAGCACATTGTTATTCAAGTAAATGAAAATAAGCAAATAATGCAACTGGGGATGAAGGAACAAGGCCATGAAAATCAGAGGCAAAATCAGGAAGGATGTGCAAATGGTTTATTGTACAAGTTTAGCAAGTGCTTCAAGAACTCGGGTTGTTGGCCAAGTCAAGTGTTAAGACTATCTTTCGACCCCAGTCGTAAAGAAAAGCTATTAAGCATAGATCTAGCATGTATGTCATGTCAGAGCTGTGGCCTAAGAATGAAACTACAAAATCACCAACCGGATTGCAAGATCAATTTGCATTTTTGCATGAGTTCCAACGCAAGTGAAAATTGACGTCCTACACAATTTCTTTCTCTCTCTTTCCCTCTTTTTAATTGTCCTTGAAGATACTAAAAAGGAAATAATCATATCCCTCTGTGATCTTCCTAAATGCTTCAGGAAGATCTTAGCTTGAAGATAAGACTACTGCAGTAGATGGAAAGTAATCTTATTTATTCTCACATTTGTGGCACTGTACTTTCTTCTTTCCCTTTTCCTGCTACAACAGAGAAAATTGAAAAATATTTTTCAGGCGTTTATATATTGAAAATATCATGGAAGGTGTTTTTTTTTCTTGCTAGTGTTTTCATGTAACTGCTTTTTTTCAGACCAAGTGAGTGTTGATCCATTGGTTGTGACAGGCATGTGTTGGCCAAGTCTGACATTGTGAATTGAGAGAGAGTAACTGGCTCAAAATCACCCAGCTGCCTTTCATGTCTAAGGTGCAACTAGTTATACAGAAACTTCCTCCCCCCCCCCCCCCCCCCCCCCCCCCGATTCTGGGCACCTGGAATTTCTCCCCCAGCATTATTCTTAACACAACCTACATGGTAGCGGAATAGATTTTTTAACCATTATTGCTTTTAATGTTTTGCAAACTATTCAACGCAAAGTGCATTTTGCCAGCGTAAGATAATATACCATTATGACCTTGGTGACTTTTCCTTTGAAAAATCCCCCAAAGGGGAAAGGATGAAGACATTGCACATGCTGTAGTTGGCAAAGAGCTCAAGCACAGAATACATGGTGTCATGGATATTATGAAAACGTGTGGGAATTTGTCTTGCTTGGCCACTGATCATTAGAAATGCATGGTATTTCATTGCTAGCATTTGGCACTGCTGAAGCAGAGAGTAGTGAAAATTCAAGCAGGGGGTAAAATGCAAATCCTTCCCCAAACTGCAGGATTACAGTAAGAGAAAAAATCATGATAAATCTTCTGAAATACAAGAGGCAAATTGTTCAGTCATCACAATTTAACATGAAAAATGCTTTGATTTAAGTGGTAGCCTTCACTGGGAGTCAAGCAAATAAAATAAAAAGAAGATACAGCACACCTAGTAACTATTTCAGAGGTTGAAAGAACTGCACATACTTTCTTCTCTCAGATAATTTTTTCTTAGAACAACCTTATAAAGTTGACTAGTAAATTGCAATAATTCACAAATACTAAAGAGATAGGGATGAGATACAATAGATTGAATGCTCTAGTCAAGTCAAGTCAAGTGAAGTTTAATTTGTAGATCGCTCCATCTCCCCAAAGGGACTCGGGGCGGTGCACAGGAAATTAAAAAGCATACAAACATAGAACCATTATAAATATATAAAATCAAATTAAACCAACTATATCCCTGCGCTAAAAACCTATAATCCTTAAAAACTAAACCCCTTAAAAACCCAATTAAAACAATTTAAATATTCAGACTAAAGGCTGGAGAGGTAGATTAGGCCAGGCTGGCCTGATGGAAGAAATGGGTCTTAAGCTTTTGGCGGAAGGAGCGGAGGTCCGTAGTTGTTCTGAACTCGGAGGGTAGGTCATTCCAGAGAGTTGGGCCCACCACAAGAAGGCCCTTCCCCTGGGCGTCGCCCGTTGGCATTGCCTAGTGGACGGCACCCGGAGAAGTCCCTCTCTGTGGGAGCGAATCGGTCGAAGGGATGTGTGGGGCAGGATGCGATCTCGCAGATAACTAGGTCCCGTGCCATGGAGCGCTTTAAAGATGGTAATCAACACCTTGAAGCGCACCCAAAAGACCACAGGCAGCCAGTGCAGCTCGCGCAGGAGCGGTGTCACATGGGAATGCCTAGAGGCTCCCAGAATTGCTAGCGCGGCTGCATTCTGGACTAGCTGCAGTCTTCGGGTGCACCTCAAGGGAAGCCCCATGTAGAGAGCATTGCAGTAGTTTAGCCACTTCCCATCTTGACTATTGCAATGCGCTCTACATGAGGCTGCACTTGAAGACCATTCAGAAGCTCCAGTTGGTGCAAAATGCAGCAGCCCGTATGGTTTTGTGCAGACCTCAATGTGCACATGTATCACCTTTCTTGTGGGAGCTCATTGGTTGCCGATTTGCTTCCAGGTGCAATTCAAGGTGCTGGTTGTCACCTTTAAAGCCTTTCATGTCTTGGCGCCAGGCTATTTGAGGGACCATCTCTTGCTGGTCACGTCTGGTAACATCTACCTGACCCATTGGAGTGGGAAGGCAAGGAATGTTGCGGGTCTATACCTGGTGTAGGGGTAGGGCTACACCCTAGAGACGTACACCTGGTGGGACCCAGAAGAAGGGCCTTCTCTCTGGTGGCTTCCACTCTGTGGAACATCATTCCCCCAAAAAACAGAATGGCCCCCATTCTGACAATCTTCCGGAAGGCACTGAAGATCTGGTTCTGCTAGCAGGCCTAGGGAACCAAGAGCGGGATGAAGCCCATTATATAGCTTGTGTGATGTGTTGTCGCCAAGGTGGGGGAGGGGCTATTATATTATTTAATTAATTCATTATTTGATTATTTTCTTCTATTAGTTTTATTTTCTATATATGCTGTTTTTATATTTGTGTAAACCACCTTGAGTTGCCATGTGTGAATAAGCGGCAATATAAAATTTCAAAACAAAACAAAACAAAAGTATTTGGAGGATTTACCTGTTGAAATTATTACAATGCAGGTTTTTTTGAATATTTATTCAGAACACTCATGGTGTGCAGTGTGACTAAGTTCAATGTAAGTGAATACAATGCAGCGTTTTAAACTGAGGGAGTAATACACACCATCGGCTTTTACTGAACCAGCAAAGTATGACATCTTATATAGCATCAATATTAATTCTACTCAACCCTGCAAGAAGGAAGAAGGCCAAGATGTGAGGATGCTGGAAAAGACAAGGAGGACAGCAAAACCAGCCATAATAATAATAATAATAATAATAATAATAATAATAATAATAATAATAATAATAATAATAATAATAATAATAATAATAATAATAATAAAGTTGCATTTATTGACCGCACCCTCTCCCCACAGGGACTCGGGGCGGTGCACAGGGAAATTAAAAAACGAAAAATATACAAAATACATACAAATTAAAACGAATTAAACTCAATCAATCCTGTGCTAAAATCCCCTTAACTAAAAACATCCAATAAATATAGTATACATTTAAAAACCCATAGACAGAGAGACTACCCTAGGCCGGCCAGGCGGAAAAGATGAGTCTTCAATTTCAGGCGGAAGGAGCGGAGGTCCGTGGTCGTTCTAATATCGGGGGGAAGGTTGTTCCAGAGGGCCGGGCCCGCCACAGAGAGAGCCCTTCCCCTGGGCGTCGCCCGCTGACAGAGTCTAGTGGACGGCACCCGGAGCAGTCCCTCTCTGTGGGAGCGAATCGGCCGTGAGGATGTATGAGGCAGGATCCGATCCCGCAGGTAGCTAGGTCCCGAGCCATGGAGCGCTTTAAAGATGATGATTAATACCTTGAAGCGCACCCGGAAGACGACAGGTAGCCAGTGCAGCTCGCGCAAGAGCGGTGTAACGTGGGTGAACCTGGTGGTTCCCATAATTGCTCGCGCGGCTGCATTCTGAACTAACTGAAGCCTCCGGGTGCACCTTATAAAAGTAGTCCTTGACTTAGTTCATTTAGTGATAGTTCAAAATTACAACAGCATTGAAAAAAGTGACTTATGGCCATTTTTCACATTTACAACTGTTGCAGCATCCCCACAGTCACATGTTCAAAATTCAAACACTTGGCAACTAATTCATATTTATGATGATTCCAATGTCCTGGGGGTCATATGATCTGCTTCTACGACCTACTGACAAGCAAAGTTCAATAGGGAAGCCATATTCACTTAACAACCATGTTACTAACTGAACAACTGCAGTGATTCATGTAACAACTGTTGAAAGAAAGGTTGCAAAATGGGGCAAAAGTCACTTAACAGCTGTCTCACTTAGCAACAGAAATGTTCGGCTCAATTGTGGTAAGTCGAGGTGTAACCGCGTTTTAATCTGATGCCCATGGCATACAGCTAAGATGCAACTGGAAGAAATCTACTAGATTTCAAACTTCAGATGCTGATTTTAAACCCACAGATTGGGCTATAAATCAGAAAAGCTAACAATATAAAATGAGAGAAACCCAAGGGTCAAAAAGCAATATTTCCCAGTTAAATTTATCTTCTTATTTTTGTTCATGAATTATTGTATTGCTCATCTGGACTGTGGCTTATCACCAGAGGTTATGTTGATTACAGAATTTTGAAGTGATGCATTGGGGGTGAACTGAAGGGGGTAAAGCTGAAAAGTAAACAATGCTGTAGAGAGCTTCGGAACACTTTTGATAGAAAGAATAATGTGCCCTTCAGAGTCAGCTCCGAAATCCATCAGCATCAAAGCTTTACTCGAGGTTTTTTTTTTTTTTTTACACTTCTTTCTCTTTCCCTCTGTTGCCATGTTACAGACAGAGGAGAAAGATTTGCAGGAAAAAAAAGTGTAAAACGGAATATTTAGTGGTGTTCTTATCATGACTTCTAATACTTGTGTAAATAAAGGAGCTTATTTGTTTTGCTCAGAAAGGAAATATATCACTAAACCCTTGGTAGCCCACTTTTCCTTTTAAAAAAAGGAATTCATATAGAGCAGCGATGGCGAACCTTTTGTGGCTAGTGTGCCAAAAGTAGAGGGGAGTGCAGGAGGGGGGGTTGTGCGTGGGCGTGCCACATCCATAATACTATGCGCTTGCCCTTGCTTGCATGTGTGCACAATCAGCACCCACCCCCCACTTTTCGCACTGTTTTTTCACCCTCCCCAGTCTCCAGAGGCTTTTAAGGGACCTGGGCAAAAACAGCCTCTCCCCCCCCCCCCCCCCGAGGCCTTTCGGAGGCTTCAGGAGCTTCCCTGAAGCCTCTGGAGCATAAAAAACCAGCACTATGGGCAAACCGGAAGTTTGGGAATGGACTTCCGGTTTGCTTATAGGGCTGGTTTTAGCTCTCCGGAGCGTTCAAAGCCCTCAGGAGGCTTCTCTGAAGTGCTGGTTTGCGGGCTTCAATGCATTGGAAGCTGCTGGCCCTTTGTGAGGCTTTGCAGGAAGGTGGCTGGGCCAAAAAAACAACACTCCAAGCAAACCGGAAGTCTCTTCCTGAACTTCCGGTTTGCCTGCATTTTTTGCCTGAAACCTCCGGAGGGCAAAAAATGGCCTCAAAAGAAGGCCGAAGTCAGCTGGCCATTGCACACATGCACGCTGGCCAGCTGACAAAGCAAGTCTCACGTGCCCTGACAAATGGCTCCGCGTGCCACCTGTGGCATGCATGCCATAGGTTCGCCATCATGGATATAGAGGAATCTGCTTCTCACATCAATAGCCTTTCCATTAAGCAGACAGTTCTTTTCCCTTTTCAGCTGGCTGTCTTCCATTGTTGTTCTGAATTTCTTTTCTTGATACTCTAATGTTCCCAGCTCTTAAAGATCCAACCACCTGTTGGTATCCAGCTCCTTGGTATAATCCAGGGACCTCCCTTCCAAATGTATGTTAAGGATGACTTAGCATAGAGACACTTCAACTCTCACCTCCCACCGGCCTATCTTCCCTCATCTCTACCCTTTTGAAAGCTTCCTCCCAGTGAAAGGCTAGCAGCTTTCAACATGAGCTGCAGAGCCCCTGGAAGCTCCCTGGAGTGCTGGTCTGCGGGCTTCAATGCATTGGAAGCTGCTGGCCCTTTGTCAGGCTTTGCAGGAAGGTGGCTGGGCCAAAAGTGAGCAGAGGGCCTGTGTGGAAGGAGGCAAATCCCACACTCATTTTCATGGATGTTGTTACCCCTAGTTGGGTAATGAGCCATCTACAAGCAGAGAACTTGTAGCACCAAGGGCTCCATAATATACCTTATTTGTCATTATTCCTGCCCTCAGGAATTGCATTGCCGCAAAGGACTGATTGGCTCTTTTCATGCTGTCTTTTATACAATCTTTGGGCAGAGGTATTTTCTGATCTTTTCAAATGTTGAGTACTGGCTGGAATTTTTTAAATGTACTTTTCCAAAGTGCTGCTTAATTTTCTACCTTTTGAATTCTGTTTGCTTGTAAATAATTTTAATCTAAATTCCCTCAAGTCCATCTGATTTGTTGGCCTTAAAAAACCAATAAAGTACCATTATTTGCATAGTAAACCCTTTCACTATTAAGACTGTAAGTTGCTTGATCTTTCTCTTTTCATTACCTAAAATTCCCTTAATAGAAATTATATTTTATTTATATTTAGGAGTGTGTGTGTGTGGGGGGGGTGTACATATATATACATAAGCATATACATATACATAGATAGAAGGGTGTGTTGTCTTAGCTTGACTTGTCTTGGCTTGGATAATATGAATTATATTAGAGAGAGTCAGTGTGTTGAGGTAAGGTATCAGGCAGGAAATCGGGAGACCATGATTTCTAGTTTCATCTTAGGCACAAGTTGCATAACCCTGGATCAATCACTTTATTTCAGCCCCTAGGACAGAGGTAATGGCAAATTCCTTCCCCCCCCCCCCCAAAAAACAGCAAGAAAACAGAAGAGACACATTTTCCATTATCACTTAGGGGTGTACTCACTTTGGTTGTCAACATTTTAGACTTTAATGGCTGTGTGTTGCGTTATTTTGAGGGGACAGCACATTTACACTGTTATACAAGTTGTATACTCACTACTTTACATTGTAGCCAAGCGTCATTTCTTCAGTGTTATCACATGAAAAGATATACTTAAATATTTACAAAATGAGAGGGGGTGCACTCACTTCTGTGATATACTTTATATATAGACTTCATGTAAAAGTACTTGTTCATTCACATCCTCAACCAACATAAATGTAATAACACTGCAATAACTCCTTATACCTTTGACAATGAATGCATTAAACCATAAAGGTGACATGACTCTTCATTGTATTAATACTCCTCATTGTTTGTAAAGTATTTCATTTTTTATCCCAAGTGATCTTTTTGCTCTTAGCAACCAACCTTCAATCCAACATTCACATAAAACATTTAAAAATTCTATCCTATTCACTTTGCAATGTACTTTCTCTAAATCAACAATAAGTCAACCTCCTTGTTGCCTTCATATATATTTTCAATGACGCACAAAAGAACAAATCAAGTTTGCATGCCTCTACTTAATGCAGAAAAGTTGCTTATTGTCACTTCTCTTAGGCTTTTGATCAGAAAGATGAGGTTGCCAGATTTACTCATATCTATGCAATATGCAACATTTCCCAATAATAATAAGGATACATTTTGGGCACATTTTGGTTGTTATGCCACAAACTTAGTGCTACCCAAAGCATACTTATGCTATCCTGCACAAGCTAGGATTATTTGAATATAGGATATCCTGAAAATTAATGATTGCATCAATCAAAAGAAACATGCAATATATTGACCCACGACAATGAAGTCTGGAAATTTTTCTGAAATTCCATAAATATAGAAGGATTGATAGAAGGGAATATTTGTAGCTGAAGGTTGAACTGTGGTGTCCTTGGTGCTCTCTGAGTTTAGTGGTTTTCTTGCCGGCATTTCATTACCAAACTAGATAACATCATCAGTGCTAGCCAGCATCAGCTAGCACTGATATTGTTACCTTTGCAAGAAACCACCAAGCTCAGAGAGCACCAAGAATACCACATATAGAAAGGTGTCCTTGGTGACAGGAGGTGTGTACGCATACAAAAGCAATACTTTTTCCAAAGCGAAGTGGCATTTTTAAGAGCAATTTCTCCTTCTCCTTCCCTCTCTTCCTGAAACTCTGTGGTTAATGTTGCTGAGTCATCCCATCCCAGTATCTCAACAATTTGATATGGAAGTGCTAATAAATTAATGGAATAGAGAATTAGAAATTTCTATACTGCTTAGACACTAGGCGAGTGCTTTAATTTCTATAGCAAAAGTGTCAATGGATCTCAAATTACAATTTATACAACAAAAATAATATTTAGAATGTATTGGACTCAATTATGCTTATACAGCAATATAGTATTATGTAATAATAATAATAATAATAATAATAAAGCTGAATTTATTAACCGCTCCCTCTCCCCACAGGGACTCGGGGCGGTGCACAGGGAGAATAAAAACCATAAATATACAAAAATACATACAATTTAAAACAGATTAAACAAACTCCTGTGCTAAAATCCCATTAACTAAAAATCCCCACTCAATATAAATAAACAATTAAAAAACCCATAGAGAGAGAGACTACCCTAGGCCGGCCAGGCGGAAAAGATGTGTCTTTAGTTTCAGGCGGAAGGAGCGGAGGTCCGTGGTCGTTCTAATATCGGGGGGAAGGTCGTTCCAGAGGGCCGGGCCCGCCACAGAGAGAGCCCTTCCCCTGGGCGTCGCCCGCTGACAAAGTCTAGTGGACGGCACCCGGAGAAGTCCCTCTCTGTGGGAGCGAATCGGCCGTGAGGATGTGTGAGGCAGGATCCGATCCCGCAGGTAGCTAGGTCCCGAGCCATGGAGCGCTTTAAAGATGATAACCAACACCTTGAAGCGCACCCGGAAGACGACAGGCAGCCAGTGCAGCTCGCGCAAGAGCGGTGTTACATGGGTAAACCTAGTGGTTCCCATAATTGCTCGCGCGGCTGCTTTCTGAACTAACTGAAGCCTCCGGGTGCACCTCAAGGGGAGCCCCATGTAGAGGGAGTTACAGTAGTCCAGTCGGGATGTCACGAGGGCATGAGTGACTGTGCGAAGGGCGTCCCGATCCAATAGGGGGCGCAATTGGCGAACCAGGCGAACCTGGTAAAACGCCCTCCTGGCCACGGCCGTCACTTGCTCTTCCATAGACAGCCGGGTATCCAGGAGGACTCCCAAATTGCGCGCCCCATCCACAGGGGCAAGATGTTCGCCCCCTATGGCCAGCGTTGGAGGAAGCTGGTTGAATCGGGCAGCCGGAAACCACAGCCACTCGGTCTTGGTCGGGTTGAGCCCGAGTCCGTTACTTCCCATCCAGATCCGCACGGCTTCCAGGCACTGGCACATCACCGCTACGGCATCGTTGGGGTGGTTTGGGGTAGATATATACAGCTGAGTGTCATCAGCGTAGAGATGGTACTCTACCCCAAAACCACGGATGATCTCACCCAGCGGCTTCATGTATGCATTAAACAAGAGAGGCGAGAGGACCGACCCCTGAGGCACCCCACATGTGAGGGGTCTCGGGGTCGACCTCTGCTCTCCTGCCAACACAAATTGCGATCGGCCAGAGAGGTAGGAGGAGAACCACCGTAAAACGGTGCCTCCCACCCCCAACCCCCCCAGCCGATGCAATAGGATACCATGGTCGATGGTATCGAAAGCCGCTGAGAGGTCTAATAGGACCAGGATGGAGGAACAACCCCCATCCCTGGCCCTCCAGAGATCATCCACCAACGCGACCAATGCCGTCTCGGTGCTATGCCCGGGCCGAAAGCCGGACTGGCGCGGATCTAGATAATCAACTTCCTCCAGGTGACGGGGAAACTGTTGTGCCACCACACTCTCAACAACCTTCGCCAGAAAGGGAAGGTTGGAGACGGGACGATAGTTGGTTAAAAGAGCTGGGTCCAAAGAGGGCTTCTTAAGGAGGGGCCTCACCATAGCCTCTTTTAGGGAAGCAGGCAAGGAACCCTCACTCAAGGATGCGTTGACAACCTCTTGGAGCCAGCCTCGTGTCACCTCCCAGGATGCCAGTACAAGCCAGGAGGGACACGGGTCCAATAAACATGTGGTGGCTCGCAGTCGTCCACGTAACCTGTCCATATCCTCGGAAGCAACGTAACAGCATTTTGTTAGAGATGGAATTGGAATAATGTTTCTTTAAATACTTGTTTTTACAGTGTTTTATACTTGCAAATTTGGGGGTTATATTATTATTATTATTATTATTATTATTATTATTATTATTATTATTATTATTATTATTATATTGGATTATATGTGTCAAAAGATAAAATTTTCAGATATTTTTTTGAACTACATACTTAGTACTTGGAATTTGACACTGGACAATGTAAATAGAGTCTCCATGTCTTATCATGGCTATAAGAGTGTCATTGAATTTGGCCGCTTCACTCAATGCACCGAAAACCTGAAAACCACCTATGAGCAGATTGCTTATAGAGGCAGATAAGATAAAACTTTATTGCGGCCATGGACCAGAAAACAAGACAAACAAATCACATGGGGATATACTGCCAAGCCCCACTGAAAGGTGGGAGACAACAGGCAAAATCGATGACAAAGATCATGCTGTCGACCGATCATGCTGTCATCTAACCATTATGGAAATTTAAATCTATGCTTTAGGAGTATGATCAGTTCAAATTGAGCATAAATAGTAGCTTATAGAGGTAGGACTTTGAATGGACAAGTTTAATTAAATATGGGACTCATTTAAACAAAATAAAGTAGATTTAAAAAACTTCTTGGTCATATAAATACATTAGAAACATATATGTATTTTAATAATAATTGCATTAGGAAACTATATATAGAACTGTAACTACAGCTAAAATGGCAGATTACTCCTTTTTTCTTTTTATATTTCACTTTTAAAAAGTTTTTTTCCCCTTTCACAATGCATGTATTTTATCGTGGAGGTTTTTTATGTTTCCTTGTCATTATTTTAAAGCGAAGGAAGGAAGGAAGGAAGGAAGGAAGGAAGGAAGGAAGGAAGGAAGGAAGGAAGGAAGGATTGAAGGAAGAATGAATGAATTCCTCAGTCAGCCTGGTGACTGGGGAATTCTGGGAGTTCACCAATCTTAAAATCCACCTATCTTAAGGTGGGAGTCCACCAATCTTAAAGTTGCCAAGGTTGAAAAACACTGGCCTAAACATAGACACTGTAGTTGGCTAAAATAGGGAAACACTCCCGAGGGGAAACATAAGATCCCAGGCTTGATCTTTAAGAAGTGCTAGGAAGGGAGAGATAATTTGCACAAACAAAATTATTGATCCTGTAAAGAGGCAGTGGGAAGAGAACAAAACTTGCAGGAAGAACACACTGCAAGGATAGAAAGTCAATCTGTGATCCCTGGCAGATAGATTAATTAAAACAGACTCCTCAGTAATTTCTTTAAAAAAAAAAAATATTGAATGGGTACTTCCCTGACATATGACAGCATTTAACAGCACTAGATTGCTAGGGGGAAATAGTTGTACAAATTCTTAGTCTAAACTGAAGGTGGCCAATCTCTTGTGTGTTTTGTTTCCCAGGCAGCATGAAAAAGAATTTTTTTAAAAAATGTGTCATAGCTCCCAGAGATAATTAAATTGGGCTGTACATTGAAAAGATGTTTTAACATTTTTCTAGAATTAAGTGGCGTTCTGTTTGTCGCATCCTTTGTTATGAAGCAACATAAGAGGAAATCTCACTGTATCAAGCAGTGCAGCCAGGGAGAGATTTCCATTGTTCCTTTACTAATCAAGGATTTACTGTCAAAGCATCTTGCTGCTTATCTTTGATGCAAGGAGGCTTGTGCTGGTTCAGCAGATTAAAGATAAGTTAGATAGCAAGAAAAGTGTCCTCTGTAGTTCTTTGTTCAATAAACAGGCAGACAAAGTGGAGAAATTCTCCGATATTTAGATGAAGGACATAACCGATTTAGGCATGTGTTTAATCTCAAAACACACACACCAAGGTACTTGGAGGCCTGCCCAGTAGTTATTGAAAACGAAAGCTGGTATAGCCAATAAACTGATTCAATGCGAGTCCTTTAACATGAATTTTATATGTTGAATAAAGAGTTAGATCAATCACAGAGGTCCAATATTGTACAAGGACCGTTCAAAATCTCCACATAACAAATACGCATTGACAAAGGTGTTTGGTACAAGCAACTCTGACATCAGTACATTTGAGTGTCTGAAGTGAGGGAGGGGGGGGACAGGCCAGGGAGCAAGGGATGCCATAATGTCAGTGTACAAATGACACAAATTAGGTCATTTTTGCATCAATTGCATAGTTCACATCATTTATGGCACAGGATCATGATGCACCTGACCTTACTCCTCACCCTTTGCTCTTTAGTGTCACACGCACTGATTTACAGAACCTCAGTGTTGTACATTATTATAGGATAGCAGCCCCACCACACTGCAAGTATAATAAAAACAGAAGCCTAAAATATAGGATTCTCCATATAAGTATGACTCATAAGTTTGGATTCTTGCCTTGTCACTGAGTCAAGAGTTGTTTCAATGAATGAAGCAGAGTTATTAAAATCATGAAGAACATTTTATATTAATACATAAGGCTATTTACAAACCTTGTACTGTAAAATTTGGCTACCAACATTTTGGAGGTCTTTTAAGATCTACAGTATATCCAGCTTAATAGCTTCCACCTCTCAAAGCCATCTACCCTAAATAAATGACAATATTTTGCAGTTTGTTCTTGTTACAGGATTGGCAGTACAAATTGTGTTGTCCCCCCCCCCCCCAAATATTGTAATATATTAAGAAGCCATCACTCAGTTTTTAAAAAGACTTAATAGAATAGCTTTCTTTGGTAACCTTGGTTATTAAAACCACTAGTTTTTGTTTTGAAACGTTTGAATTTTACTTTATGTTGTATCACTTGATCACCAGAAAGATCATAATAAAAACAAGAAGGGCCGGCAGCTATGTATCTTACCAAACCCAGAATTCTTACATATTGTACATAATAATGGGGATCAGAAACTTATTTCTTAATTGCTCAATGCAATTGTTTTTGTTTTGCATAAAAGCATGAAATAGCAGCAAAGAGTTTATTTCAGCCCCTAAACAAACGGTAACATGTTCCAATCTACTGCGTAATAATGATAAATATCGCCTTCTGCCCTGTGGAAGTTCCCTCCCTCCTTTTATTTTTTTCCTTGACATGTAACTTTCCTTCCTGTTCCTCTAAGATTGGCAAGCCTCCTGGGGACCACAAAGATGTCAGTGATAACACTCTGATAATGGTTCTGCTGAGTGGCATTTTTCACAGCAACTAACTTCTTTCAGAATCAAGATGAAACAGTTTTAAATTTTTCTGTTTACACAGGGACTCTTTTTGTACTCTTGACACACACTACGAAGCCAAATAATAGGAATGAATATATATATATATATATATATATATATATATATATATATATATATATATATATATATATATATATATATATATATATATATATATATATATATATATATATATTTAAAAACCCTTCTCTCCCTTCCCTCCCTCCCTCCCTCCCTCCCCCCCTTTCTCAATAGAATGATTTGCAAAAGGAATGCCACTGAAAGTCCTTTGGCAACTCATTCTGTTTTAGTGTGTGGAGAGGAATTGATTGAAAGTCATTCTTAGTGGTACTCAAAAATATATTGCAATTCATTCATGTCCCTGGGGTGGTACGAAAGGTGCACCATGATGAAAATAGCAACTCCTGAACTTTTTTTTACCTATGTTGCAACATAATAAAACTATGCAAAAGGGGTGGGCCTTCCAGCATGATAGTACAGATAGACTTAATTTAGCAAGGAATAGTGAGACCCGCAATTTAATCATTAAACAAAACAGCCACTAAGGGAAACAGTGACTGTACTTATGATCTTACTCCAGCTTTCCTTTGCTTTAGAGACCTGCCGAGTTGTTAGTGCAAAGGTTGCTCCTAAATGTAACTTGTCATCTCTGTTGTAACTGTACAAGCTGGCTGAACAAGGCAGTCAGTAAATGAGAACTACCTGCACTTTCCTCATTTTAACGAAAGCAACAAAGTCTTGCAGATGCTGAATCTGTCTGCAGATGATTGTTCTCTTGGCTTTATCTTAAGTTATTCATCTTTTCATATTAATAAATACTTTTATAACAATTTTATAAAACAATTTTCATAGGAAAAAAAAGTTTTGTAGATTTATTTTATTTTAATCACATTTATATCCCGCCCTTCTCCACGAAGGACCCAGGGTGGCGCACAGGAATTTAAAAACATACAAAACAATAAATACAGAATTTAAAAACATATTAAATTGTTTGTAGATGACAAAGTCCAAGGCATGAAGCAATTTCTTTGAGTGAGGGGTAACGCTTTGAGTAATGCTTCTTTGAGTGAGGGGTTTCTACCAGTCACCTTGAAAGAGGCGGTGGTGAGGCCCCTCCTCAAGAAGCCCTCTCTGGACCCTGCTGTTTTGGCCAGCTATCATCCTGTCTCCAACCTTCGATTTATTGCGAAGGTTGTTGAGAGTGTGGTGGTGCGGCAGCTCCCTCAGCACCTGGATGAAGCTGCCTATCTGGACTCGCGCCAGTCCGGCTTTCGGCCTGGGTACAGCACCGAGACGGCATTGGTCGCGTTGGTTGATGATCTCTGGAGGGCCCGGGATAGGGGTTGCTCATCTATCCTGGTCCTGTTAGATCTCCCAGTGGCTTTTGATACCATCGACCATGGTATCATGCTGCACCGGTTGGAGAGGTTGGGGGGGGGCACCGTTTTACAGTGGTTCTCCTCCTACCTCTCTGACTGGTCGCAGTTTGTGTTGGCAGGGGAGCAGAGGTCGACGTCTAGGTGCCTCACTTATGGGGTCCCACAGGGTCGGTCCTCTCGCCCCTCCTGTTCAACATCTATATGAAGCCGTTGGGTGAGATCATCCTTGGTTTTGGGGTGGAGTTCCATCAGTATGCTGATGACACTCACCTGTACATCTCTACCCCGGACCACCCCAACAATGCCGTGGAAGTGATGACCCGGTGTCTGGAGGCCGTGCGAGTCTGGATGGGGAGTCTCGCACGGCCCCAACCATCATATATTCCATTACAACATCTGACAATGGAAATTTGAGAATGCCAGAAGTTTGTAAAGGCAAATGAAGGTAAATTTTAATTCAGAAGTTCAAAAAGGCAAATGAAGGTAGATTTCAACAGCGAGAACATACTGGTTCAGTTCAAATGCATACCAGGATCTCTAAGTATAGTCCTGAAACCTGAGCCAAATTTTCCAAAGGATTCTGAATCAAACCAGGTATTATGTTCTACCAGTCCCCCCCTCCCCTCCCCGGTTAATTCTGAGTTTGTTGAAAATACAAGTCCCATAATTTCCTATTGTCTTTGGCACGGGCATGATGGCAAGAACCTTGGCAATTCCTATTCTAATGTTGTACGCTGAAATGTGTATGCTACCTTACTCATGGCTGTTTATTTAATGAAATATCTTCTGTTCCTAAGCATTGGCTATGGGTTATGGAAACTGAAAAAAAAATATTGTATCTACTGGGAGACTCAATTTAATGGAGTGGTTAAGATATCAGATTAGAAAGCAGAAGACCATGAGTTGTAGTCCCACCTCGGACACAAAGCCAATGGCTTTCTCTTAGCCCTAGGAAGGGGGCAATGGCAAACCACTTCTGAAAATCTTGCCAGGAAAACTGCAGGAGCTCATGCATGCAGTCGCCAGAAGTCAAAAACATACTTGAAAGCACACACAAACATAAAAATGCATTTGGGAAATATTGCTTCCAATTTTCATCTGCTAAAGTAACCATTGATATTGATTTATGCTTATTTTCGTACCTGGGATAGTACTAGATAGTAATATGGTTTATTTATATATGTGCTCTGTTTTTGTTCTTAGGAGATAGATACACAGCTGTTCAAACAGTAATATGAGCACAGACAATCCTTTAACGAGTATCAAGCAGATAGAATAGGATTTATCTTCTTGATAAAGTGGTATAACCTTGAAACAAGTTGTAAATATAGTATTAGTGCAGCTGCCTTTTTGGTTTTGCCTTTGATCCAACAACTCAAGTTAAGTTGCTGCTGTGGCTTAGACGTGAAGCTCTCACCTCCCAATCAGGAGGTTGTGAGTTCAATCCTAGGTAGAGGCAGATGTAGGATCTCCTGCTTGGGCAGGGGGTTGGACTAGATGACCTGCATGGTCCCTTCCAACTCTGTTAATCTATTAGCACTAATGAGAGAAAGCAATTTACTGTTTCAGTACACCAGATAAATACTTAGCAAAGTTAACTCATCTTGTTCCTTTAACTCTTATTCTTGTCCTACTATGTACATGCTAGTGGATGAGGATGATAATGATGACGAGGATGATTAGATGATGAAATTCATGACCATTTTCAGAAAAGATATTGTTTATTGTGTAAACCACTGATCTATGGGAGAAGAAATAAGTGCAAAAATATTGATTGGTTTTCCATCTCTGATGTAGGAAATAATTAATCTGAATGATCAATAATTTACTCTTCCCTCACACCAAATATTAATAGCTGTCAGGCCTGCAGTCATATTCCTTTTAGGATCTTTGGCCTGCCACACTCTCTTCTTTTACTATGCTGTTTCATTAGTGAGGAATAGGGAGGGGGAAATAGTAAGGAGTAGAATGTGTTTGTTTTCAAAATAAAACATTCCTTTCTAGAAGCCCAAGATCATCTTTTGTTTCTGCACCTGACCGGAACCAGCTGGGTGGAGATGCCAGAGGAAAATTGGACCATGTGATGGATTTATGGGTGTGGGGACAAGATCATGAACTTTAAACTGGGTGGGAATCCCAGGAACCTTTTAGATTCGGGATTCCCACAGATGTACCATCATGTCTCTCTTATTAAATTGGAAGTTTAAGGATACCTCTGTCTTGGACTCTGATTTATTTAGAACGCTGACAATAGCATTTGTGAATTTTACCTGATTGTGTATCTCTGCATTCATATCAGTGGTGGGTTTCAAATTTTTTAGAACCTACTCTGTAGGTGTGGCCTATTTTGTGGGTGTGGCTTGGCAGTCATGTGACAGGGTGGGAGTGGCCACCTTTTAAAATGTGGTGAAACTCATTTAACAATGCTCTTAGCAACCAAAGTTTTGGACTCAATTGTGATGATAAATTCTTCCTTCCTTCCTTCCTTCCTTCCTTCCTTCCTTCCTTCCTTCCTTCCTTCCTTCCTTCCTTCCTTCCCCCCTTCCCTTCCCTTCCCTTCCCTTCCTTCCCGTTGGGTCACCGGCAGCGGCGGGCCAGATTTACTTCCAGGTTACGGCGGTGGAACCCCCTCTCACCGGTTCTCTAAATTTCACCAACCGGCTATCGCGAGTAGGTGTGAACCTGCAGAAACCCACCACTGATTCATATCTGTATGTATGTATATATGTGTCTGTGTGGATGGAAAGAGAGAGAGAGAGAGAGATGATATTTAGGAATAGATAGTGTACACAGCCTGTGAGAAGTGACTAAGACTGGGTCCAATAACCTGATTTGCATTGCAGAGGTAACATAGTTCACTTTACTGGAAAAAAAACTTCGCTTCAACAATGCAATTTGTGTGTCCTAGAATGATTTGAGGAGGAGCTGCAGGATATTACTGTGCAGATAGTAAACGTCCATGCTGATTGCAAGATGGACCAAACAGCCTTTGGAATTACATCTTGTAGTTTTAATCACTTAGCACAGGGGTCTGCAAAGTCAGCTCTTTTAAGACTGGTGGACTTCAACTCCACCAGTCTTAAAAGAGCCGACTTTGCAGACCCCTGACCTAGCAAAAGCAGAATGTTTGAAATATAAAATATTGGATTAACTGGATTCTCCCCCTCACCTGCTGTTAAAAAACAGTACACAGAGTCATTAGCAATGCCTCAGTATAAATGGTTACATATTAGGAAAGAAAGGATCTTACTGTCCTCATAGCCTAATGTGACCCATATCTGAAAAAATGGCCATTGTTTTATTGAAATGAATCTGAAAAAAAAACAATCTCTTCTGCATAATGAGCTAGTAAATTAGAAGAGCAGAATCATGCATTCTTGTGTGGACAATAAGAGTTTAAAGAGGTCATGTTTTCTTTAGTGTAAGGGAAATAAGCTTTTTTTTAAAAGCTCTTTAAAATTCTATCTAATTGACTATCTCCAGAAAATGATCTTGGAAAGTTTCTGTTTGGCCCATGGTATATCCAAACTTCATTCTAAGGTGAACCAGAACCATTTATGTAAAAATTCACAGGAAAATGCAAAAACTGAAAATAATGTTTAAAAAAACCTTATTGAATTGACCATGCTAACTGTTAACCATTAAGGCTAAAAATTCTCCATTAAGGCAATGAAACCAGGCAGTGCATCTGTTAGACAGTAGTGAAAGGTTAGACTTTTTGTTTTCAATGTAAAGTATATCTTATCTTTCTATGCTTGCATGCCTAAAATATGGCAATTGCACAAAACCACAGAATGTTAAAAATTCCATTTACTTAAAAAAAAAAGTGCAAAAGGTGTGACAAAGAAGTGGAAATATTCCAAAAGAGCAGTAGGTATAGCATTTGTCAAATGATTGTTCAACTTTATGATTCCTACTTCACTATCTTTCAGGTCACTATGCAGGAAGGGATGTGTCCAAGTTAGACACTGAAGAAACATATACTTTTAGAAATCAAATTTAATATGAAACCTTATTTTTTTTCTTTCTAGGCATAATGACAAGACATATAAATTAAAAACAATCACAATGTACATATTCATGGTTGTGAACATAAACTTAGTTTAACACTGTAAAAAGATACCTTACTGATGAGATCAGACTGGGAAAACACTGAGCAATGGCAAAATTAACAGCATAAATACATAATAGTAGTAAGTTTTGGAACAGTTCTGTGTCTACATGAGACAGAGCTAAACAAAGAATTAACATTTACTTCCTGAAAGACTCTAGTGGGGAAAATTTGAAATGATGCTAAGTATGATCTCATCTTGAATAGCATTAGTGGGATAGTAGGATGAGTAAAAGACAACAAAATATATTTTGGAGTCCTTGGAAGCCGTTCAGTTGCACATAAATCTATCTGTCTGTATTGACAGTAAAGAAGGTGTCCTAGAGAGATTATAATTATTCTCCTTGAATCCCAGCATCCAATCCTGAAACTGTTCAGGAAAATAGAGAAGACAATTTGTTGTATCTGAAGTGAATGATTTAACTTGCAGAGATTTTCCTCTTTTGCATCTGAAGAGACGTTAGTAAGCCACCAATCTTTTCCTTGTGTGAGTTTAATACAACCATTTGACTGTTGCCCCATTTTGTCAGTTTATTTTATTTTAACCACTTGTTCTTCATCAGAGCACATGTCAAGAATTTGTCGCTCAATTTGAGCTTCTGTCTAAGTCTTAATGGAAGTGAGATTTCCATTAAGACTTAATGGAAGCTTCGAATTTTGGAGCAAAAGCCTCCCCCCAGCAATACAAATCAAACAATGGGATAACAATTTGTGTTGTACGAAGCATTGCTTTACCATAAATGTCATTGAATTTTCTCATAACCTCTATATTCGGATTTTGTATCTTATTTTTTTTTAATTAATTTTATTTCCCTTGAAGCAAGTTCCAATCAAGCAAGTTCTACTGTAAACACACAACGAGGTACTAAAAAGGAATCCAGACTTTAATTTAGCTCTTCCATGACACCACTATACAACTTCTGTTATTTTCTTTGTCCATTTACTGATATTATGTTTTGCTTTTTCTTCCTTTTTTAGTTTGTGTTGTCTATTTTAAATTGTAAGCATTATTTTTTTTTTAAAAAAACCGTGACAGCCCAATTCTCCTTTCCCATTTTCACACTGTGGGGTTATATCCCACAGACCAATAAGAATGTCAAAATATTAGAATACTGTGAAGATAACATAGAATGGTTCTGCAAAAACATGCAGGGCATTACAAGTTATCACTCCAGCATATTTCCAAAAGTTTGTTCAGCTAACACTAGTTTTTAAAACTAGCTGATCCTATCGCTGATTTGCAGACCAGAGAAAGAATGGTTGATGAGAATTCATGTAATATAACAAACTCAAAGGCAGTGGGATTTAAAATGAGGTTAAGAAACTGGTGGCACATATCCCTGGTCTATAACCTAAGGCAGGGGTCTGCAAAGTCGGCTCTTTTAAGACTGGTGGACTTCAACTCCCAGAGTTCCCCAGCCAGCATAGCTGGCTGGGGAATTCTGGGAGTTGAAGTCCACCAGTCTTAAAAGAGCCAACTTTGCAGACCCCTGACCTAAGGAAATTTTTGCTATTTCTCTTTCATAGAAGCTCTAACTAATCTTAAATCAATGTGAATTTTAAAAACAAAAATTCTCTGGGTGTGTGTGTGTGCGCCTGCGCAGGCCCGTGCACATGCCAAGACCAGAACTTCCTCAATATGTCATTTCTTGTATCCTTTGATACCATGATCAAAAGGTACAAGAAGGAAAGTTGTTTTAGTAAAGTCAGTCACGACTCAAATCTGATCTCTTTCTCTGTTTGAAATTACTTTCATTTGAGATTTCACTTTTCTGCTGCCTTTTCATCATCAGCTAAAATATTTATGTCTTTTTAAGGCTTTCCTATTTAGCTAATGGACTCACTGATGTAATGTTTCCATTGCTTTTGATGATCTGGCTGACGTTTTGTTAATTTTTACTCATAAATGGAGTTGTTCCTCTGATTTAGTTTGAAGGGTAGGGGTAGACAAATAATTTCAATTTAGATGATTTCCTTGTGCTTTTATTCATATTTTGCTGATGGAGAAGGTGCCTTCAGATCAGGTTTCTTTCCTTGGACAGGTTCCTGAAGTTTTCTTGCCAAGATTTCAGAAGTGGCTTGCCATTGCCTCCTTCCTAGGGCTGAGAGAAAGTGCCTAACTGACAGAAAGTGCCTAACTGCCTAACTAAGTCACTCCTCTTCCTTGTCCCCAGGCGGGGCAGTCGCTTCCCATCTTCACCTCCCAACTGGGGAGAATATTTTTTAATAAAAACCTCCGCCTCACTTAATGTTTTGATTCTTACTTTGGCTCCCTCCCAGAAGATCAGCATTCCCTCTGGCAACAACCACTTGAACCATATTCCCTTTTTATATAATTTCTTAGACAGGAAGGAATACTTCCTCCTTATTTCTCTATTTTTTTCCGGAATCTGTTTCAAAATGATTATTTCTTTATCCTGGTATTTTAAAATTCCATCCCGTTGAGCCCTCAATATCTCATCCCTTGTGGATCTCCTAAGAAATTTAACATGAACTTCTCTTGGTACATTATTTATCCTGGCATAAGTTGAGTTAATTCTATAAACCAGGTCCATATCCCACCAGAGTTGATCTTTCTGTCTTTTAAGATATTCTGCTAATATTGTACTCATAAGATCTTTAAGATCTTCATTTTCTGACTCTGGTATATTCTGGAACCTGAGAAAAAAAGACATTCTTTCAAATTCAATTTTGGTCATGTTTGCTCCTAATTCTAAACCCTCCCTCCGGATCCTTTTCACCTCTTCCTCTATCTCAGCCGCCCCCTTCTCTAGCTTCTCAATTTTTTGTTTATTTTCCATTGTGTTTCGTTGCGCTTCCCTAAGCTCTAATGTTAATTCTGACATTTCTTTCCGCATTTCATTCATATTTTCATTCATGCTGTTCATATTTTTCATTATTTCCCGAAACATTTCTATAACCTTCTCCAGCAGGCTCTTTCTGTAAAAATGTAGGAATCTTCAACTGTGTCATCGGGCTGGAGACAGGGGCAGAAGCTGACTTTCCGGTTGGTGGCTTTCTATAAGCCATTGTATCAGTTCTAGTTTCTTAATTGACAAAGAAATGGCGCCGGAGAAACGGACGACCGAGACAGTCCGAGGTATCAGAGAGTCCGAGTGAGAGTTCAGTTTTAAGAGTCTTAAAAATTCACTTTAGGAAACGGAAACCTTACAGTCCGGCGGGAAAAGCTTCACCACTGTGGAGGAGTTATAAGCGGAGAACAAAGAGAAGAGATGGGACAAGAACTCTTATTCATTCATTCAATCATTCAATCAATCAGAATAGAGCTGGAAGGGGCCATGGAAGTCTTATAGTCCAGCCCTTTGCTCAAACAGGAGATCATATGCCATTTCAGACAAGTGACCATCCAGTTGCTTCTTAAAATCCTCCAGTGATGAAGCACCCACGACTTCTGACAGCAAGCTGTTCCACTGGTTAATTGTCCTCACTGTTAGGAAGTTTTTCCTTAATTCCAGGTTTCTCCTCTCCTTGATTAGTTTCCATCCAATGTTTCTTGTGCTGCCTACAGGTGCTTTGGGAAATAAGTTGACCCTCTCGTTTTTGTGGCAGCCCCTCAATTACTGGAATAATGCTATGTCACCCCAATCCTTCTTTTCTCTAGACTAGCCATACCCAGTTCCTGCAACCGTTCTTCATATGTGTTAGTCTCCAGGCCCTAAATTATCTTAGTTGCTCTTCTCTACACTATTTCCAAAATCTCAACATCTTTTTTGTGATGTGGTGACCAAAACTGGATGCAGTATTCCATTATGCATTAACCACATCGAAGTAAGTCTTTTTATTTAGCTATGTTTCTTCATTTATTTTTAAAACCATCCTCTTATTATCATTGTTAAAATATAACTTTCAACATTTTTAAACATGTGCTTCCTTCTAAATGTATATTTACATGCATTATTTAATGTATTTATTGTGTCTAGAGATGTACTGCAGTTTTTGTAAGAGAATTTCAAAGCCTGGTCAATAGGCTTCTGTTCTACATATTAGTACAAAAGTCATCAGATCATATTATCTAGAATATGTTGCAAATTCATTTTGTCACAAAAGTCATTTTGTGTGCATTTACATTTTAAAAAGGTAACAGAAAACGAAGCATTTTAAATGACTAATATACTTCATTAGAAAATTTTCATTGCTGAAGGGGCAGTTATGGAACATAAATATTCATGAGGAAATTAGTTTGTATAATAAAAATACAAGAGTCTAGCCTCCTGACCATGGTCTATATGCATATAGGTAGTTCTCAATTTACGATCAGTGGCTTAGCAATTGACGTTACAACAGTAGAAAAAATGTACTTATGACCTGGATTCAAAGTTCCAATAGCCATCCTTCCTGTGTCCTTCAATGTGTGATTATTTTTTTTGCTAGAAATTGGTGTTTACTTTCATCCAGAAAAACATGGGTTTTGGACAATGGGTTCACTGATGACTGTGGTGTATGCTGTATGACCGTTATGTTCATGTAACAATGGCTGCAAAAACAGTGATAAATTGGGTGGAAGCTCAAATGTGGTCAAGGTCCACCTGTAGTTAGCCAAAAAAATGCAAGAATTTGGCCATGGCTGATTTACCCATGAATGGAAATGGAAATAAGTCTGGAGGGATTGCAAACAACTTAGAGATTTTGGGTCATTACAATAAAAAGCTGTCTGGCTTGATAAGATAACAACAACAACAATAACAACAATAATAATCGATAATAGTCATTCCCAAGTGCTATGCGTGTTTATTTGTTTTATTCTAAACGGTCTAAAAATCACAGAAAAGTATGAAGGATAGCTATATAAATCAAGTAAATAAACAAACATTGCCAATTATAAAGCAGACTTTCTGCCATTCATCCTAAAGTTCAGTAATTTCACTCATATTATTTCATCTATTGCTTCCTGGAACATTTTGGAGATTCTTGAAATACGTTGTCACTACTAGGGGTTGTGTGCACTGTGCTGTAATACTTCCATATGCAGGTATAAAATGCAGCATGAAAAAGCAGCCCAGTAATTATTAGAACTGCCACTCTGAATCCTTAGTTAAAGCCTAGAAAATAAAAAAAAAATTCAAAAGAATGGGTTGCAACAGGGCTTAGGTAAAAAAAAAAAAAAAGCTATGCAACAACGAAATTAACACTGTTCTCACCGACTCCTCGGGTGCAACTGTCTGGTCTTCCTTTGGCCATTCATTGATCTCTTTGTTTGCATATCATTTTTATTTGCTGATGGTAGGATTCTTTTTCCTCTCTCCCGCAGGCATCCCAAATTTCCAGACAGTTATAAATAAACAAGGGATGTTTGTCCTCTTTGAAATAAAAGCTCAGTCTGTTCCTCTCACCCCAAGTCCAACAGCACAATATTGTCTTTGAAGTAAAGAATGAACTGGATTTCTTTTTTGAGGAATCAAAGGGTATGTTGAAAATTTAAGCTAATTTAAGCTAATTACATACATTATTAGTATGAGCAGTCTCATTTTCCACAGCAGGTGAATAGGCAGTTAGGGCTAAATTGCCTTTGCATTGCTATTTCACATCAGTTTAAGCCTAATACTTAGCTCTATTAAATAACTATACTCCAGCAGAATTCACCATCATTAGTTAATTATTTAACTTAAGTTGCATACTATTTAAGTCTTGTATTGAAACGAATTTACAGCTATGATAGTTTTTAGTAGCTGCAAAATGTTTGCACAAACCATTAGTCACAGCTAAACGAAAGTTTAATGTTTTCCAAGAAAACCCAAGAAAGATGAAGAAAAAAAGTGCACAATATATAAATTCAGCAGATTTGTATTTTGTTTCTTTTTCTACTTACTATCTTTACGGAGCTAAAACCTCACATCCAACCCGCCTGTGATCTAGAAGTCATACCTAGCCATTCCTAGAACCTGTGCCTACATATTGCATATATTTTAAAGCATAGTTTGGCTTCATGACATGAGGGTCATGAGACAGCTCTTTAAAAAAAAAAAGAAATTAAAAATGCTTGCAAGCACATTTTAGCTCAAATATAAATACAAAATCAGACAAAGAGTGCTTGAAACACAAAGTGTTCACCCACACACACACACCTGAATTTGTCCAGTTGCTATTAATTTTGGAGGGAATTATTTATTGTCTTGAATATTCACAATTGGTTGTTTGACATCCTTGAAAATTTTTCTCTGTTGAACAATTATCACGCTTTGTGAATAACTGATTATGTTCAGACAAGGATCCAGAGTGTTGAGTGCTCCCCATAAAGAACCGAATTGAAGCAATATATAGATGATTAATAACCCCTGTTGAAATAATGACTCGAGCTGACCTGAAATCTCAGCAGATAATATGCTTGGAAGAGTTTGGTGACCTTTATGGGCATAGAAACATTTCATGTCATTTTGCAATGGTTTCAGCAGCCCTCCTGTCCCACCCACCTCCATCATTTGACAGACCTGTGGCGTTGTTTGAAGAAGTAGTCTTTACTAGGAAAAGAAAAATCAAGTGGTGGAAGCAATTCCACAATTCACTTACATGAGAAAAACAGCATAAGAAACTCAGATGGCTTATTTTAGGATAAAGTATTAAGTTGTGGCTCTTACAGATAAGAGTAGAAAGAATTTCAATAAGGTTATAATATGTCTTAAGTTAGTGGTGTCCAAACTTTTTTCAAAGAGGGCCAGATTGGATGAAGTGAACATGGTGGAGGGCCGAACATTTTTCCGAACATTCTTTGAACCATTACAATTAAATGCAAATAAATTATTTTATGCCAAGTTAATTGCAAATGACATACTTTTCATTTCATAACATTAAGATCAACTGACAGTTGAGTTTTCACAATGTATTGAAAATAAATTTTAAAAAAACTTACCTACCTCTTTCTCTCTTCCTCTCTCTCTTCCTCTCTCTCTCTCTCCATTTCTCTCGCTCTTTCTCTCTTTCTTTCTTTCTCTCTCTCTCTTTTTCTCTTTCTTTGTCTCCCTTTCTCTCTCACTCTCTCTTTCTCTTTCTTCCTCTCTCTCTCTCTCCATTTCTCTCTCTTTCTCTCTTTCTTTCTCTCTCTCTCTTTCTCTTTCTTTCTGTCTCTCTTTCTCTCTCTCTCTCTCTCTTTCGCTCTTTCTTTCTTTCCCCTTTTCTCTCTCTCTCTTTCTCTCTCTCTCTTTTTCTCTTTCTTTCTGTCTCTCTGTCTCTTTCTCTCTCTCTCTTTCTTTCTTTCTCTTTCTTTCTCTTTCTTTCTTTCTCTCTTTCTCTTTCTCTCTGTCACTGTGTGTGTGTGTGTCTGTCTGTCTGTCTGTCTCTCACTCACTTAATCAGTCTCTATCTATCTGTCTCTCCCTCCTTCTCTCTGTCTCTCCCTGTCTCTGTGTGTGTCACTCTCTCTGATTCTCTCCCTCCCTCCCTCTCTCTGTATTTCTGTCTCTCCCTCTTTCCCCGTCTGTTTCCGATTCAATCCGATTCCGATTCATTCTCTATCTTTGTCTCTGTGGTGGTACGGAGTTCAGGCGCAGGTCATTCCAGAGGGTTGGGCCCGCCACAGAGAAGTCTCTCTCCCTCCCTCTCTTTCTCTCTGTCTCTGTCTTTCTCTCTGTCTTTCCCTCCCTCCCCTTCTGTCTCTCTCTGTGTCTGTCATCTTAAGCACCACCGAGGCTGTCGCCCGGTAGGGGCGTCAGGCAGGGAAGCCGGTCGCGTCTCCATCGCGGTTCCCTCCGGCAGGCACCACGGCTTACGTTCTGAGGCCGCGCGTCCGTCTTCCCTGCCTGACGCCCCTGCCGGGTGACCTTGTGCGGCGGGAGCTGCACGTTCTGGGGCTGAGTGGCTGGGAGGGAGGTGAACGCGCCAAGCGGACGTTCTGGGGCCGCGCGTTCACCTCCCTCCCAGCTTCGCAGCCCCAGAACGTGCAGAGATGGAGGCGCGACCGGCTTCCCTGCCTGACGCCCCTGCCGGGCGACAGCCTCGGTGGTGCTTAAGATGACAGTAGCCTTGGGTACTCACCTCGCCTGCTCCCTCGCCCGCTGCGGGAGGAGGCATCCGTAACCTCCGTCCACCTTCCTCCCAGCCACACAGCCCCAGAGACAGAGGGAGGAAGGGAGGGCCACATTTATACAGAGCAGGGAGGGCTGTTGGAGGGCCGTATTAAACCGACCCCTGGGCCGCAAATGGCCCGCGGGCCGGACTTTGGACATGCCTGTCTTAAGTAGATCTTACACTTAATTATGGTAGTACTTTTTTGAAGTTAGACAAGCTGATAGCTAGCAACATATTTCATGGTAGTGAAATTGTGAACAGCTAATCCTCAATTTACAACCACAATGGAGCCCTAAATTACAGTGATTAAATGAGACATTCATTAAGCGAGTTTTGCCCCATTTTACAACCTTTCTTGCCACAGTTGTTAAGAGAATCACTGCAGTTGATAAGTTAGTAATTTTTATTTATTTTATTTTATTAAATTTATACCCCGCCCTTCTCCTACAAAAGGCGGCGCACAGGCAAATTAAAACACATCGTACATAAATAGACCAATTATTAAAATCCAATTAAATTAAATTGCCCCGTGCTAAAACATTTTAAAATTCTCTAATTAAAATTTATAACTAAAAAGTCCAGATCGGGTGATTATCCTAGGCCAGCTTGTTGGAGCAAATGCATTTTAAGACGCCGGCGGAAAAGGGCGGAGGTCTGTGGTGGTACGGAGTTCAGGCGCAGGTCATTCCAGAGGGTTGGGCCCGCCACAGAGAAGGCCCTTCCCCTGGGTGTCGCCAACCGGCATTGCCCGGCCGACGGCACCCGGAGAAGGCCCTCTCTATGGGAGCGGATCGGTCGAAGGGATGTATGGGGCAGGATACGGTCTCGCATGTAACTAGGCCCCGAGCTATGGAGCGCTTTAAAGATGGTCATTAACACCATGAAGCGCACCCGAAAGGCCACAGGTAGCCAGTGCAGCTCGCGCAGGAGAGGTGTTACGTGGGACTGCCTTGTGGCTCCCATAACCACCCGCGTGGCTGCGTTCTGGATTAGCTGTAACCTCCGAGTGCACCTCAAGGGGAGCCCCATGTAGAGAGTGTTACAATAATCCAGCCTAGATGTCACGAGTGCTTGAGTGACTGTGCGGAGGGCAACCCGATCCAGTAAGGGGCGCAATTGGCGTACCAAGCATACCTGGTAAAATGCCCCCCTGGCCACAGCTGCCACATGGTCCTCCATGGACAGCCGGGAATCCAGGAGGACACCCAAATTGCACGCCCTCTCCACGGGGGCCAATATTTCGCCCCCAATGGCCAGTGTTGGACTTAACTGGCTGAACCGGGGTGCCGGAAACCACAGCCACTCAGTCTTGGCAGGGTTGAGCTTGAGTTTATTACTACCCATCCAGACCCGTACGGTCTCCAAACACCGGGACATCACCTCAACGGCATTGTTGGGGTGGTTTGGGGTAGATATGTACAGCTGGGTGTCGTCAGCGTACAGATGGTATTCTACCCCAAAACGACGGATGATCTCACCCAGCGGCTTCATATAGGTGTTGAACAGGAGGGGCGAGAGGATCGACCCCTGAGGAACCCCGCATATCAGGGGTCTCCGGGCCGACCTCTGCCCTCCTGCCAACACACATTGCGACCGACCAGAGAGGTAGGATGAGAACGACCATAACACAGTGCCTCTCACCCCCAACCCCCCCCAGTTGGTGCAATAAGATACCATGGTCGATGGTATCAAAAGCCACTGAGAGGTCTAATAGGACCAGGATAGAGGAACATCCTCTATCCCGTGCCCTCCAGAGATCATCCACCAACGCGACCAATGCCGTCTCGGTGCTGTGACTGGGACGGAAGCCGGACTGGCGCAGGTCTAGATAATCAATTTCCTCCAGGTGCCGAGGAAACTGTTGTGCCACCACACTCTCTACAAAGTAATCTGGTTGTTAAGTGAATCTGGTTCCCCTATTAACTTTGCTTGTCAAAAGGTCACAAAAAGTTATCACATAACTTTGGAATACATCAACGGTCATAAATATGAGCCAGTTGCCAAGCATCAAGAGCCAATGTGGCATAGTGGTTTGAATGCAGTACTGCTGGCCACTTCTGCTGATTGCCTGCTGCCTGCAATTTGGCAATTCGAATCTCACCAGGCTCAAGGTTGACTCACCCTTCCATCCTTCTGAGGTGGGTAAAATGAGGACCCATATTGTTGGGGGTGATATGCTGACTCTGTAAACCCTTGAAGAGGGCTGTAAAGCATTGTTAAGCAGTGTATAAGCCTATGTGCTATTGCTATCTTAATTTGGATCACATGACCTTGGGTATGATACAATGGTTGTAACTATGAAAAAGTGTCGTAACTCACTTTTTTCAGTGCCATTGTAACTTTGAACAGTCACTAAATAAACTGTTATAAGTTGAGGACTTCTTGTTTTCCAAGATTCATTTTAATTAGCTGGCCTCTGGTTCTAGTAATTTTTGGAAGGAGTAAATTGTTCTCTTTGACCACTTTATTTACTCCATGCATAATATTACAAACACCTCGGTCACGTCCCTTCTCATTTGCTTGTTTTATAAAGTAAAAAAATCCACAAGTTATAAGCACTTCTTATACAGAAGCTGCTCCTGCCCTTTGAACATTTTAGCCTACCACCTCTAAACATTCCCTTTTTTATCATCTTAAAAGTTCTACTATATCCTTTTTCGTGGTGCAACAATTAGAACTGCACACTATATTCTGAATGCGGTTGCCACATTGATTTATGAAAGGGCATTACAATATTGGCATCTCTATTTTCAATACTGCTTCTTATTATCACTAATGTGTGCTTGGCTTTCTTACAGCAGAGGCACACTGTGTCGGCACCTTCACTGAACTGTTTGCCAGACTCTTAAGAAATATGCTAGTTTATTGCAACCTTATAGTTCCCGTATCACAGTGCAAGAACTATAATTTTTTTTCTATATTTTACTTATTATGTATGCATGCCAAGCATGCATGCATGGTTGACGTGTGTGTGTGTGTGTGTGTGTGTGTGAGAGAGAGAGAGAGAGAGAGAGAGACTTCTCCCTTTCATTGTACTAATGAGATCATTGTGCTATATCTTTGGTGGCAAACCTTTTTTTCCGTGGGTGCCAAAATTGTGCACGCACATGCTGACACAAATAATCTAGTGCCCCCTGCGGACCTCACCCTGTGCATGTGCAAGTGAGCCCCCTGTGCTCCCCCTGCACATGTACATGTGACCCCCTGTTTTGGTGCTAGTAGGCCTCTTTGAAGCCTCCTGGGACCAAAAATGGGGTGGGGATGGGCGGTGTGGCATCCTCCCCACCCCCTGTGCATGACCCTCCCATGCATGCACATATGACCCCCCCCACACCCCGTGCATGCATGTGCATCTCCCAGCAGAGACCCGAAAATCAGCTGGCCGGTGAGAGGTGCACACGCATGTGCAGTGGAGCTGACCTGGGCGACGACTTGAATGCCCATAGAGATGGCTCCACAGGTGGCATGCATGCCATAGGTTCGCCATCATGGAGCTATATGATGATCACCTTCCATAGCCAATCAGGAGGACAACAACTCTATTACTAAAGCAAGTGATATTAGATATATTCTTCCCACATCCATGGTAACAAATCATGGGGTTTAATATCACTACTTAATTACCTGAAAATTTCTTTAACAAAATGCCATTCTTGTTTAGATTTAGTAGTTCTCAATTCCAAAAGACTCCAAAATATGAGCTGCTCAGAGTTGCCATGGATAGCAACATGGGCACCATATAGCAATACCAATAGCATTTACACTTAGATACTGCTCCATAGCACTGTACAGCATTCTCTGGGTGGTTTACAATATAAGAATCATTTGTATAGTGCCCCAACAATCTGGGTTTCATTTTACCATCCTCAGAAGGATTGATATAACTAACTTTTTTTTACCTTTTCGTGGTTTCCGGCGTCACGATATAGCCAGTTGGTTCCATCTCTGGCTATCGGGGGCGAATCTTTAGCCCCCGCAGAACGGGTTCGCAACCTAGGTGTCCTCCTGGACTCTCGGCTGTCCTTGGATGACCATGTGACGGCCGTGGCCAGGGGGGCTTTCTATCAGGTTTACCTGATACGCCAGTTGTGTCCCTTTCTAGATCGTGACGCCCTACGCACAGTCACTCAAGCCCTCGTCATTTCCTGCTTGGACTACTGTAACGCTCTCTACATGGGGCTCCCCTTGAGGTGTGCCCAGAGGCTCCAGCTAGTGCAGAATGCGGCCGCGCAGGGGATTATGGGAGTTTCCCGATACTCCCATGTAACACCACTCCTGCGCGAGCTGCACTGGCTGCCTGTGGCTTTCCGGGTGCGCTTCAAGGTGCTAGTAATCATCTTCAAAGTGCTCCATGGCTCGGGACCTGGCTATTTGCGGGACCGCCTCCTACCACATACCTCCCTCAGACCTGTTTGCTCCCACAGAGAGGGCCTCCTCAGGGTGCCGTCTGCCAGACAATGCCGGCTGGCGACCCCCAGGGGGAGAGCCTTCTCTGTGGCGGGCCCTGCCCTCTGGAACGACCTGCCCCCTGACCTTCGTACCATCACAGACCTACTTCTCTTCCGTCGGACCTTAAAAACATATCTATTTCATGCGGCTGGCCTAGCATAGTTCTAACGACACAGACTCAATTTTATACTAATCAAATAATATTTTTATCTGCTTTTAACCATAAGTTTTTAGCACAGATCTAGTATTTAATCTATTTTTAACTTTTATATTGTCGTTGTGTTTTATTACTTTTTATTCTTCTGTGCACCGCCCTGAGTCCTTGGGGAGATAGGGCGGTATATAAGTGTAAATAAACATAAACATAAACATACCTTTTTTCGTAACATTAATCTAATGGTACTTTCGCAAATCTTGTACAATTTTTCACAACTGTTTTGTTTTCTTTTTGTTTGGATATTTTTTGTCTGTAATCCTTGTGACATCACCTTCTTTTCAGATAAAAAAGAGGGAAAGTGGGAATATACCTAAATGATTCTATATAGAGCTAGCACTAATCTTCATTAAAATGCAATTGTATCTTGAAAATGGAGACGCTGTGTTATATCTTGGCTTAGAAGAATGGATTAAAATCAGTTCGATAAAGATTGTTTGAAAGTTTATGTATAAATTGTTAAAATCTTAGCAGAATTTCCAAAGTTTTTGAGATTTTATGTGCTTGAACAATTTATATTTTTACATTTAGGTTTTCTAACTTTTACCACATTAAAAATAAATTAATATATTATTATTGTTATTCTTGGAGTTTCATGCAATTACTATTCTGGATTATTTATTAATTAAAACACCTGTTCAAATTTGACACCACAGTGTGGAAGGCCTAAGACTCCAATTATCTCTAATGGTCACCCTACACATCAGGATGTCAATGGCCTCCAGTTGTATCGTATCTTCATTTTTTTCTTTTTACATTTTTGAGGAATAAGATAAAATGCCTGGCAGATTTTGAAGGCACCTAAACCACTTCTTAAAGCCCCAACCCTCTGCCCCTCAAAAGGGTGCTTTCCACTCCCAATTGTAGGGTTATCCTCAGTCCTGTCTGATCTTTGATCTTAGAATTACAAGAAACTGTGCATCCTACAGGTACAAAAACAAGGAGAGATGCTAGCATTACTTGCTTCTTTCTGCTATATACAATAATTTCAATTCCTTTTTGGATACAAGAAACAATGCAAGTGGTTATGGCTGTTCTTCATACATATTTCTTCATGCTAAAGCAGCTTTGTGGGAGATTAGATTAGATTTGATTAAATTAGGCTTTTTTCAGTCATTTAGATAGGTGAAATAGCTCTGTCAGCACAGCTTAATGCTAACTAGAGTGACCTAAGGCAATTTAATATTTAATATTGTAATATAACCCTGCGTTACCCAAGGATTCAATACATCAATACATCTAAATTCTCTATGATTGTATGTGTAATCATATCATAGGACTCTAAAAGCTCCATGTTACTTGTTGACTGAAAAAACCTTGGTGGGTGATCTTTTGAAGCAATGGTCTCAACCTTATAACCTATGAGCTTCATGCATCTCCATATAATTTTCTACAGTCTGAAAGAATATGTTATAGGAACCTAAGATATTGTCTAGCGAGGGGCAGGGCATCAAGTACTCTGTATATGGATTGGCTTGACCATAGGAAGTGGTCTAGGAAACAACTGGCCTGGAGAGGCTGGTTACCAGGTTTCCTGTTAACAGTGGACTTTGTCAACCAATGTGTGCAATTGGTATTGTGGTTTTAATAATTCCAATGAAGTAATCAACAAATAATAATATTGACCGTATTTAATTATTTTGATTTAATTTTGATTGAGTGAAAATTTAAATTTGGGGGTGGGGGTTTCTCCCTGATTCTTTATGCTTTTTGGAGTGTGATTCTCAGCCAGAAAAAAATTGTATACTCTGCCATATCTATTAGTCATGGACTACAGATTTCCAACACTTCTCTTACTATTACAGAAATGCTGCGGGCATGTTCTGTAACTATTAAAAAATGGGAAATATGGATTGAATGTTAAAGGGCACAAGTTTATTGCAGTGAAAAATAATATGAAAAGGAAGTGGATGTTAAGTCTGCTAATTATGTATCAAAATGATAGATTACAAGCAAGTGTGAGAATTGCAAGAACACTTCAATAACTACCATGCTATTGTGGACCAAATATATAAATTAACTATGCTGTGCAATTTATCTAGAACTCTCATGCAGCAGATGTAAAATGGTTAAGAGTTAGCCAAACCAGTTGAGGAAAAAATAGAACAGATTGCCTTCTGTACAAAAGAGCTTCATAACTACCCTTCCCCGACAAAACAAAACTTTGAGGAGCAATCTGTGCATATTTACATGAATGTTTAATTAAATTATTTTTTTTACCAACCAGCATGGGATTAGAGTTGTAATTTCAATGAAGTTCCACTATCCAGTATGGCTTCTTTCCTTTGCTTCCCTTTATTGTATATAAATTTCAGATATCTGTCTCTAGGCAGAGCCTGGGGGCAGAGTCAAGAGAGTAATCAGCCTAGAGTTGTTACATTCCGACAAATAGTCTAAATCCAATCCCTGTTGTACTCCATTGACTTTAATCTAGGCCAGTGATGGCAAACCTATGGCATGGGTGCCACAGGTGGCACGTTAAGCCATTTCTGAGGGCACGCGAGGCATTGTCCTAACAGCTCCAGCACACATGAGCACGCTGGCCAGCTGATTTTCAGCTTTGATTTTCGGCCAGTTTTTGCCCTCCTGAAGCTCCAGAGGTAGAAAAATGGCTCAATGGGCAACCTAGAAGTCCATTCCTGAACTTCCAGTTTGTGTGTTGGGCCTTTTTTTCACCTCCCCGGGCTCCAAAAAAGCCGTTTGCACATGCACGGGGCAGCAGGGTGTTACACATGCATGTTCAGGGGACACGGCATGGGAGGCATTGAATTATGGGTGTAGGCACATGAGCGCGCACAATAGCGTGAGCGTGTGCGCTTTTGGCACCCGAGGCTAAAAAGGTTCGCCATCACTGATCTAGGCTAATTTAGTGAGAACCATTAATTGATTAGATTATTGTGTATAGGTATGAGCAATAAATCAGCTTAAATGGAACTTAATATGTATTGATGATTCTTTTCACCTGTCTCTTATAATTGAATTATCTCCATACAAATAAAATCAAGCACATATATGGACTTTATATTAAATGTAGCCAGATAAAATTCAGATTTACAAACAAGAGGTCCTTCACAGGCGGTCCATTCAATTTATGACTTTGCAATCCACAACAATCATACATCTGTTAGATAACTGGGTCCCCCCCCCCTTTTTCCTTCAGAAGCCTCTAAAAATCATGTAACTCATTCCATAGACCTTTCAATGTGAATTAGTCCAGGTTACAGCACATCTAAGAAACTAGGCTCAGATAAAAGGAAACATATATTTAATTTTGGTTGTGGTTTTTTTACATGGATTGTTAACTCCTATTTAGTATCTACTGGAAATTACAAATGAAAATTACATAAATGTACTTAATTTTACATGGAGCATAATGTGCTAAAATGCTAATGAACATTTATTGGATACTGAACTATAAAGACCATTGTATAGCTTGGGTTAGGACAGGTAAAAGCTGTTTTATACATATTTTTAAAGCATTGAAATGGCTATTTAAGAAAATAATACAATTTAAAGAATTGCCAAAAAACCATATTTAAAAAGAGAACCAAAAGTTTTTGCTTTATCTACTTCTTTAGAAAAATCTTAACATTTTATTGGTACTTCAGTTTTCAATGAACTATCTTGTTACCTCGCTATTAACTTTAATATTGACATAATTCTGATTTATATAGCTGATACCCTATATGAATAAACTTATTTTTGGACATATCGATTTGCAGGTAATGCCTTTAAATACTCACATTGTATCCAAGTAAGTCACCAAACATGACACACGAGTATTTTTGTCATTTAGGCAGGAGATGTAAAATGCAGAAACATTGGTTCTTTCCACTTTCCACTGGCCGGTGATCCTTCTTTCTAAGGGATGAAATTGTTTTTTTTTCTTCTTCTGCCATCTCAAGGCTGCATCTGCCTAGTATTCAATAGATGTATGTTTGCTGTATTGGGATAACATTTATATGATAAATGACTCTATTTTCTACGAGATGATTCCATTAAAATACGGGGGTGGGGGGAGATGTGGTGAAAAGAAATGATACAAATCACCCACAGAGAATAAGAGCATCTGGAATAAGAACATAAAATAATTAATGTTAGAAGAAAAAGAAGCTCAAAATGAAAGTGGAACACAAATCAATTAGAAAGGCACAAGTAGCTATATTAAATTCAGATCTAACCAACAGATTTTTCCTCTGTGTTGAGGTAAATTCTGAGAAATATTTTTGGCTTCAAAAATGCTACCATTAAATACTTTCAGTTGATCAACCATATTTTTGCTAAGTTTGGATAAAACTCAGTACTGGCTGCTAGCGTAAGTGACTGCTGGGGTCACTTATATACCACAACCTATACCCAGGCTTCTTCATTGTTGCCATTTCTCCCTCATAAGGAGATACTCTCTTAGATCTGTACCTTACAATTCTACTGTTTTTGTTGGAGAGCTATGGAGCAACTTTTTGTTTCGATGTGAAGCAGGGAGGAAGGAAGAGAACATGATGAATGTCACCAATGCTTATATATACCACTAAAATTATCCTGTTTGTCAGTTTGTAACTTTCAATTGGGTAAAACGGTCCACTATAGGACATTTTTTGAATCAGCATACCTCAAAAGAGCTAACTTAAAGAATGCCTCTAAAATCTGAGACACATTCATTTTGTGGGATATACATTTGGCAATGTTGTGGCCACTACAGCTCTGCTTATCTGCAGTCATGTGATCATCATTTCTAATGCCACCTGCCAGCTTGACACAATGATAGTCAGTGGGGAAGCTGACAGGAAATAGCTTCTGCTCCTTCTGGTGGTTTTGGGGTTTTTTTGGCCACCTGTGGCCATTATGTTTCTCAGTATAGGTAAGGAAATGTCTGTGAATCAATGGCCCAATGGGTCACAGGTTGCCTAGTGACTGGTTGTGACTCATCTGAAATCTGTAGAAGGTTTAGACAAATGGAGCATGACTGGAACGTAGCTTTAAGAGGATGGTTTTTTTCTTCTTATCAATGCTGCTCTTCCCATTGTAACCAAGCATCCCGAATTCTATTCACACCTTATTCATGGAAGCCAAACATGGCATATTGTAAACAAAATGTGACAGAAGAGACTGGCAGTTATCAGTAATAAGCTCTAATGCAGTTTCAGTATGCCAGAAACTTTGCTAGTAAACAGACTGAATATCAACTATTGATACTGTATCGTTAAAAAAAAGAGAGAAAATGTTTCAAGAATAGGTATTGAGATTTTCTTAATGACCACATACACAATAAGAATTGTCTGTCAGAGTAAATTATACATTTAATGGGACAGGTGATGTACTGCCAACTGGGAAATCTCATGTGCTATGCATCTAAATTCAATCCCCAAAATACTATAATAAAATAATATTTGGGTGTTTCGGGAAAACACCCGAATACAATAAGACCAGCATACTGGTCTTGTTGTATTTGGGTGTTTTCCCGTGTAAAAATTCTTACACGGGAAAACACCCAAATACAACAAGATCAGCATACACACCAGTGGTGGGTTCCTACTGGCTCGCACCGGCTCGCAGAAGCCGGATCGTAAAATTTAGCGATCCGGGGCGATCCGGTTGGACCGTGGACCCGGAAGTAACTTCCGGAAAGCATGGCTCGCTCCGTCACTCGCATCTCACTCGCTCCCCTGCCTGTCTGATTAAACCTGCCCAGCCAGACACTCACTGATTGGCTGGCGTCCCGCCAATCAGTGAGTGGGCTGGAGGCGACCTTTGAAAAGCGTGGCGCCAACGGGCAACATTTCTTTCTCGTTCTTCTTCCCATCGCTGCCCGTCGCTAAAAGTTTAAACCGTACAGGTGCCGCCCAGCGCCTTCGCCCCCATGTGCTTTAAACTTTTAGCCGGGCAGCGACGGGAAGCCCGGCGCCCCATCGCCTTTGGAGCCAGACCGGCCATTATTAAAAGCTAAAAGTGCTGGCCGCTCTGGCTCCAAGGGCAGTGGGGCGCAGGGCTTCCCGGCGCTAAAAGTTTAAAGCGCCGGGGGGGGGAAGCCCGGCGCCCCTCCGCCTTTGGGGCCAGACTGGCAATCGCTAAACTCGCTGGCCGGCCTGGCTCCAAAGGCTGCATGGCGTAGGGCTTCCCGTCGCTGCCCATCGCTAAAAGTTTAAAGCACGGGGGGGGAAGCCCGGCGCCCCTCCGCCTTTGGGGCCAGACCGGCAATCACTAAACTCGCTGGCCGGCCTGGCTCCAAAGGCTGCATAACGCAGGGCTTCCCGTCGCTGCCCAGCACTAAAAGTGTAAAGGGCACGGGGGGGAAGCCCGGCGCCCCGCCGCCTTTGGAGCCAGACCGGCCATCGTTAAAAGCTAAAAGCGCTATTTTTTTTACCTTGATACATTATTTGCCTTGTTTTAATTTTATTATACTGTATTGTGCACTATACTATACTATACTATACTATACTATACTATACTATACTATACTATACTATACTATACTATACTATACTATACTATACTATACTATACTATACTATTAATAATATTAATACTATATTATTATTTTTTAAACAATTATGCTGTCCATCTCACTGATGCAGTGACTCTGGGTGGCTTATAGTTTATTATGACTTTATATACATAATCTAACACCTTTCTAATGTTATTTTATATTTATTTGCCCAATAAAATATTGTTGCTTGGGATAACACAATTAATTATAAAATCATAAAATATTTATTCAGTAGAAACTATATTGACCTTTTTCAGGGTAAATTTTCAGAGTATTTTTCTACATATATTTTCTTAAAAATAGACCGTTAAAGGTATATTTATGCATAAGAAATCACTTTTTATCTGGAAACCAGTGGCCCTTGGCTGATGTGAAAAAAATGTAAGTTGCATTTGATTAGTACTTGATTGGGAAGTCACTACAAAAGAACAGGCCTATAAGTGGCTAGGCAATTAAAAAACCCAGGGCTTTAATTATCATAAACAATAGTGTGAATTGGACTTGGAAATTATTGATAACCAATGCAGCAACTGGAGAAGAGGAAATACAATAGTGACATGCAGTAATGGCTGTCATCAGCTATTAACTGGAAACTGTACTGTGCACAAAATCAAGCTTTCAGATTTTTTTTAAATATTTACTTGTGAGGTTTCTAATCTTCAACCCCCCGCCCCCCTCTATATTGTGCTATTACAAGTCTTGCTGCATTATATTGTTTCAATGATGTTTAAATAGTAGAATTACATTCTGGATAATCAGTTATTTAGATATCTTGGAGTAGTAGAAGTAAATGTTGTATATTGGAATTTGTATGTGGGAATGACCTTAGGACAGGTGTCCCCAACCCCCATCCATGTACCGGCACCGGACTGTGGCATGCCAGATAGAGGGCTCCACAAACAAGTGAAGCCCCATCCGTGGGACGTAGGCAGCACAGGAAACCATGCCCATTCCAGTCCATGGAAAAATCTCTCTCCATGGAAATGGTCCCTGATGCTCAAAAGGTTGGGGGCCACTGCCTTAGGAGACAGCAGCCACAGCTACAGCCAGAGGAATGGTCAAACAAAAAGCAGTTTAGCACACCATACAAATGTGAGCATGGAAACCATATTAGATTGGATCTTAAAGTTTCTTGAGGCTGCAAGGATGATTGGGTAGAAGTGTACTTTCAGACTTTCAAGATTGATCTTAGCTGCTGGCATAGGGCTTGCTTACCTCCCTATGATAGGTTCCTACTCCTTGCTTTCTGGATCAACATCTACCTGGGGTGAATCTGACTTACGATTCACAGGTGATTGACAACCTGATGCCTCCTGAATTGCAGATGGAGAATCTGCTACGTTTTCTCATTCTCTCTCCTTGCTGGCAGTCCAGAAAGGTACTATTTTGACCTAGGTCAAGCAATTGATAGGTATAATAAAATGAAACACCATGAGACACATGTTTTTACCTCGAAGTCCAAGCACAGGTCATTTTATGAGACATTAGAGCTATGTCTATCCCATGTCTAGGCCTGAGAAGGATCCAGGTAATCCACTCAACTAGGGCCTCTTGGAGCTGAAAAAAGGGAGAAGATAAAAATCACAAAACAAAGGGCTTCTGCCCTTTTCAGAAATGGAAAAGCAGGACTATTGAAAAAGAATGATAATTGGTATTTAATTGATCAGTAATAATAACAATAGCAGCAGCATTGATATGATAATTCTAGTAATTTATGAGCTAAGTGAAACAATTTGGGAGATATTTTCTTTGCTAATTAAGCCATTTGGAAAGCATTGATGGGGAAAAAATTGGCAAGATTCCGTATTAAAATTCTAATTTGCACTGTAACAGTCAAACAAAATCCCTAATGCATTTTTACAAACCTTTGTTCTCATTGAATATTGTACATGACCAGAATTCTTTTCTGGGATTTAGTTGAGAGATCCAGGAAGGTTTGGAAAGCAGGGTATGGAGAAAATGATGTGAGACACATCTTATAATAGAGCCAGTGTTGTTTATTTAGTTATCCAATGTATACACTGCCCATTTCACGCAAGTGACTCTGAGCAGATTGGTGCCATGTTTGTTTTTGCTGCACTTACATTCACAAGAGGTTTGCAGGTTGTGAGCACACACACCGCCGTGCACTACCTTCACTCGCACACGCACCTTTGGGAGTGAAACAGAGCTTCAAAGAAGCAGGTAATCAACTCAGGCAGCTCCAGTGAGTAAAACAGGGGTGGTGCAAAACACAGCTAAGCAGCGAGGGCAGAGGGAATGAGCCAGAAAGTTAGTCATAAATGGATAGCTTAGCACAGCGGTCTGCAAAGTCGGCTCTTTTAAGACTGGTGGACTTCAACTCCCAGAATTCCCCAGCCAGCCAGGCTGCCTAGGGAATTCTGGGAGTTGAAGTCCACCAGTCTTCAAAGAGCCGACTTTGCAGACCCCTGGCTTAGCACAAGGGCAGGTGGATGGGCCCAGCCAGCAATCAAAGCTAAGGTTTCACCTGAAACTGCGCAACCATGAAGCAGCCCACCAATGCTCATGACCCCTTCCCATTTTAAAAAACAAAAGACCTTTTGTTTGTATGGGTTATATTTATCCTTACCTACCGTATTAAAAATTAAAATGGATACATTTATAGAATACGTACTTATTGAATCATGTAAAATATATATAATATTAAACCAGGAGACTCTGAGTTCAAGTTCCATCTTACTCATGAAAATCAGCTGGATTACTTGGAGCCCAACCTGCTTCACCAGAAGTTTTTTGTGGGGAAAATTAGAAAGAATGTGTGTGCCTTGAATTATTTGTAAAAACAAAAATGACATAATTTTAAATGTTTGAAAATATCTGTAGGAGAAGTACTGGCAGCCTGTTTCCCTGAAAATAAGACCTCCCCACATAATAAGCCCAATCATGCTTTTGCGCGCATGCACTAAAGTAAGTCCTCCCCAAAAAATAAGCCCGCCCCAAAAATATTGCAACACAGCAGCAGTTGCGAGGTGACAATGCTCGCCCCCTCTTGTACCTCAAAAATAATAAGACCTCCCTGAAAATCAGGCCAAGTGCTTATTTTGGGGGTCAAAAGAAAATAAGACCCTGTCTTATTTTCAGGGAAACACGGTAGAGCCAGATAGATGAATAAAAAAAGGCGTCAGTCTAATCTCATTATGTAGCCACAAACTAAATGTACCCCACCTTTTTTTTGTATTGAAAAAGTTTTATTGAGTTTTAGAATTTTTACAAGTAGGGTGAAGGTAAGGTGTGAAAAAGATATTTTGAGAACTTTCACGTCGAGATTGTTGGCCCCCTCCGGGGCTTCATGACAAAATATAAATGATACATAATTTTAGTGGTACTACAAAGTGAAGAGAAGTGCATACATCATTGTAAATTCTGTGCTAGCAATCCTATACAAACATCCAAACAAAAATTATACTATATTAAAAAAGTCATTTTTTAGATCTAAGTCTCTTAGCAATTGTATCTTCTTGTTCTCCTCCCTGACCCCCAGTGGGCGAGGCCATGGCCCCCTCCGCTCTTCCATTTTCATCCTCCATGATTGAGGAGTGTTTTTTAAGAAAGGCTTCCGCCTCTACAACTTTTTTAATCCTTACTCTCCCTCCTTCCCAGAACACCAACATCCCTTCTGGCATCACCCACTTAAACCAGATCCCCTGTTTAAATAATTTTTTAGATAAGAAGGAGTATTTCCTTCTTACCTCTCTAATCTTTTTTGGGATCTGCTTCAAGATAGCGACTTCTTTTTGTTGATAAATTAAAGGACCGTATCTCTAAATCTAACCCACCTTGATTGCCATTGAACTTTATGTAACAGTTCCCAGGTGTTGAGTGTTAGTTAGTTAGTTAGCATAGGCTTTTTAACAATCAATCAGTTGCATTAAAACTTCAAATATGGACCTGGCTTTTTGCATCTAACAATATCTAGGAAATAATGTTGATTTATTGTTGGTTTCTAGACTTTGGGGGACCTCTTGGACACTTGAGGAAACACTGGGTTAAAAAAAATTAGACTAGAAACCAGGATACTTTTGAGTTCTGGTCTCGCCTCAAGCATAAAATCCACCTTGGGCCAGTCACTCTACTGAAAGAATTCTCATGCTTGCCTCCTGACTCTCATACCTCTTTGGCAATGCCTTTAAGAGTAGGGAAATGATGTTGGAGGGAAAAAGCCCATAACATATGTAAATTGGGAGATGTGGGAGTAGGACCTTGATCGCTTGCTTTCCTTTGAAGTATTCCATGCTATGGCTTGAGAGATATCAGACATTTACCTTTTTGTGGAATCATGAGGCATGAAAGTGACTCAAGGATACCTTGTGTATAAGCACATTAATTTCTAGAACTCTAGATTATTCCTGCTCTGTCAGTTTTTCAGCAGTGGAATTAGCTGTTAAAATGCAGTTCTGCCGAAGATCCTTTTATGTTGGGGGGGGGGAGAGATGTCATCTGTCTGGAGTGTAAAAGCTAAAAGTGTTCTGGTAGAAGGCTTTGACAAGCTGCTGCTTAGTAATGTGTTTTAAAAGTACCCATTTGACATGGTGTAGCAAACCTCTTAGTCCCACCGTGGCTTTATTATCTACAGCATTGGAGATCTTAGCATTAGTCAGATGACATACACTGTATATAAGCAAGAGCTTCTGTGTTTTGTTAATGCTGGACTTATCAAAACAATAGTGAAATTGATGCTTGAATATTTTTAATTTTCATTTCATAAAGCAAATAATTTCTGTTATATGAATTCAGTTTAGCAAGAAATCTATGCTCTTGTTATTGTTACTTTTTTAAAATTGCTGCAGATGGATTTTGGACATTTGTTAAGCAAAGTGGAAAAAAAGAAAAAGCAGATGTACTATTTACTAGTTGTAAACTCCTGCAGTCAGTACCAGTTGGGGAAGGGTAAGGGGTGGACAGATGTTCTTGCTGCCTGGGCCCTCAAATTTATACTTCCTAATTTTACATCAAAGCGGTTCAAATTGCATTTCACTTTTTCATTTTTCTTTTTTTTGTTTTGTTTCATGTATGGTGGTTGTTAGCAATCCTGAGTTCAGAACCAGTGTAACAACTCTGGTCCCGTAACCAGTGTTAGGGGTAACAAACACCCCCGTTTGAAAGTAAATGCGGAACAGTGTAATACACCGGACAGTAAAGAGATACAGTGCTTTTAACCACAAACACATTCTAAAACAGTGATAGTAAAAAAATAGTCTTCACTTTGTAGCAACTAAAATACTTCTTCCAACCAGAGATTCTAACTTCTCAAACAATAACAGTCCTTCACCAAACACAGAGTTATCTTACAGTGATACAAAACAAATACTTCTTCTTTCTTCAGTCTTCAGCGGCAAACAGTAATCACAGGAATCAACAGTAATTGAAAAGGGGAATAAACTGTGTTTCTGAGCTTCCTTATATGGTAGAGCTGAGAAGCACAGCCAATCAGAATTCAACATAGTTCTTAAAGCTACATATACTCTTTAAGAATACTGGCTTATACATATTGTCAACCCAACATAAGAATAAATATCCTAACAGTGGTTTTTATCTTTCTCATGGCAAGGGGTCTCAAAAGGTAGAGGTAATTTTCCCCATTGTGGACCAATTGGCCTCCCTTAATGTAAGGTACACCATGAAGGAAGAAGAGTTGAGTAAAGGTTTTCACCAAAATTATTGGCTAGAAAGAACCTTTCCCTACCAAAGAGACCAATCCGGATCATAGCACCTCTCTATATGGAGAGCTGCATGCCTCACAGATCTGCTGGCAACACTCTCCCTTTACTTTGCCACTGTGTTTCTCAACGCCATGGCCTGCTTTGTCCAATAGGGACTTCCGATCCTCATACCACATTTGATGGCCCCTGTAGTAGCGTGTTTATGATTTGATTTTTTTTTCTTTCCTCTAATTTAAAATGATTGTGCTGGGGAATGAGGATGGCTTGATGGCTTGTTCAAACCTTTTCTGTTTGAAAACCTCTTTTTAGTAAGAGACCTCTGTGATTTGCATCTGTAATTTCTGTGTTCTGGGACAGGACAACAGATTTGGTTCAATCTGCTGAAACATGAAGTATTTTACCATAGCTTATGAATAAATTACATATGTGCTAAGCCAAGTCAAACCATATTATGGCTTAGTGAGATATCCAATACATTAACATTTTACTATTTTAGTGAAACATTTTACTCTGTCTAGGCTCACTTACTCTACCAGGCCATTACATTTGATTCCATGTTTTGTTGACTAATTTATAATTATTTTGTTCATACATTAATATGATGGCAGAGTTCATATATCACACAAATTTCCACAAACACAAAAACAAAAACTAGTATAAGTGTCATAATGGATGAAATGACATTGCCAGTCACAGGAGCAGATGCTGTCCACTCCTGGTTTGTTAGGTTCACAAAGAGGGTGCACAACCACTGCCCTGGTAATACTCCGTATCTCTTTGCTGCTACCTACTCATTCAGATGTTTGTAGTTGTACAAAAGTCTGCTGAAATAAATAAGAGAAAGGAACACCATTCTCAAGTACCTTGGAAATAAGAGCTCTATAGGATATGTTTCTGAGTAAACCTGATTGGTTTACTTGGTTAAGACTCTAAGATGTATTGATTTCCTGTACTATTTTGCACATGGACAGCCAAAACTATATGGACTTGGCAAGTTTAAGCTAAAGTATTTTTCACACAGAGCTACCTACTCTTTACATCCTGCCTCACGAACCAAAGTTTGCATTTGATTCAGCAAGGGTCCTTGTATTTGGCTGCCTTAAACTATATATTTATATTCTTCTGTGGGGGGGGGGGGTTTGAGTTAAGTTTGTATATTTCATTTCTATGCCTGCTGCTTCCTTCTTGCCAAGCAGTTGTCACAGCAAGTTTTCCTCTGAAGAAATGCAAATTTGCTACTAAATCTCTCTGGTCAGCTAGAAATGCTCTAAGGCATAAAGCAGTGGTGTCCAAACTTTTTTCAAAGAGGGCCAGATTGGATGAAGTGAACATGGTGGAGGGCCAAACATTTTTCCGAACATTCTTTGAACCATTACAATTAAATGCAAATAAATTATTTTATGCCAAGTTAATTGCAAATGACATACTTTTCATTTCATAACATTAAGATCAACTGACAGTTGAGTTTTCACAATGTATTGAAAATAAATTTTAAAAAAACTTACCTACCTCTTTCTCTCTTTCTCTCTTTCTTCCTCTCTCTCTCTCCATTTCTCTCGCTCTTTCTCTCTTTCTCTCTCTCTCTTTTTCTCTTTCTTTCTGTCTCTCTCTCTCTCTTTCTTCCTCTCTCTCTCCATTTCTCTCTCTCTCTTTCTTTCTCTCTCTCTCTCTTTTTCTCTTTCTTTCTGTCTCCCTTTCTCTCTCACTCTCTCTCTCTCTTTCTTCCTCTCTCTCTCCATTTCTCTCTCTTTCTTTCTCTCTCTCTCTTTCTCTTTCTTTCTGTCTCTCTTTCTTTCTCTCTCTCTTTCGCTCTTTCTTTCCCTTTTTCTCTCTCTCTCTTTCTCTCTCTCTCTCTTTTTCTCTTTCTTTCTGTCTCTCTTTCTGTCTCTTTCTTTCTCTTTCTTTCTTTCTTTCTTTCTTTCTCTCTTTCTTTCTCTTTCTCTCTTTCTCTCTGTCACTCTGTGTGTGTGTCTGTCTCTCACTCACTTAATCAGTCTCTATCTATCTGTCTCTCCCTCCCTCTGTGTGTGTCACTCTCTCTGATTCTCTCTCTCCCTCCCTCCATCCCTCTCTCTGTATGTCTGTCTCTCCCTCTTTCCCCGTCTGTCTCCGATTCAATCCCTCCCTGTGTCATTCTCCCTGTGTCATTCTCTCTATGCCGGAGGTTACGGACGCCTCCTCCCGCAGCGGGCGAGGGAGCAGGCGGGGTGAGCACCCAAGGCTACCGTCATCTTAAGCACCACCGAGGCTGTCGCCCGGCAGGGGTGTCAGGCAGGGAAGCCGGTCGCGTCTCCATCGCGGCTCCCTCCAGAAGGCACCACGGCTTACGTTCTGAGGCCGCGTGTCCGTCTTCCCTGCCTGACGCCCCTGCCGGGCGACCTTGTGCGGCGGGAGCTGCATGTTCTGGGGCTGCGTGGCTGGGAGGGAGGTGAACGCGGTGCCCCAGAACGTAAGCCGTGGTGCCCGCCGGGGGGAGCCATGATGGAGACGCGACCGGCTTCCCTGCCTGAAGCAGGCAGGGAAGCCGGTCGCGTCTCCTTCGCATCTCCCTCCGGCAGGCACCAAGCGGACGGTCTGGGGCCACGCATTCACCTCCCTCCCAGCTTCGCAGCCCCAGAACGTGCAGCAATGGAGGCGCAACCGGCTTCCCTGACTGACGCCCCTGCCGGGCGACAGCCTCAGTGGTGCTTAAGATGACGGTAGCCTTGGGTGCTCACCCCGCCTGCTCCCTCGCCCACTGCGGGAGGAGGCGTCCGTAACCTCCGTCCACCTCCCTCCCAGCCACACAGCCCCAGAGACAGAGGGAGGAAGGGAGGGCCACATTTACACAGAGCAGGGAGGGCTGTTGGAGGGCCGTATTAAACCGACCCCCGGGCCGCAAATGGCCCCCGGGCCGGACTTTGGCCATGCCTGGCATAAAGTGAAGGTCATGTGAGTTGACTTGTTTTGGAAATCACTGAAATCATTGGTAGTCTTCTCACACATTGGCCGTGTTTTTGTGTGTGTGTGTTTTGCTGAGAAGTCTGAGTCATAGGATCTGCATCACTGGAGTTGCTGAACCTCACATGTCATTTGCAGCTCCATCTATAATGATTTTGTTTGGTAAATACAATATTGTAGCTGCCTCGGCTTCTCAATACCAAAAAGCTTTGTTTTCAATCTGTGAACTGTTTCTGAGCCTAAGCCATTCTTAAATGCATTGTTATGGGAGAAGTGAAGGAAAGCTGCTAGGCTTTTCTTTTCTTTTTGGGGGGGGATGGGAACTGTTATTTAGGATGTAGGAAAGAATTTGAAGAAAATCCTGCTAGTGAACAGAGCGGCCAGCAGATTTAATGAATTACATATGCATCAGGGCAGGAGAGAATAAATATTTATAATAACCCAAGAATTTAAAATATATGTGTGTTTAACCTTAAATGTCTCATTCCAACTCTGAAGATTAAAATTATTATGGTTGGTCGCATCGTCAGCCAGATAATTAAACTGGCTTTGGTATTTTTATTTATCTGTCAAGTTCTTCTCCAGGATCTCAGATAGGCAGATGTAGTTGTTCAATAATAGTAAAATATCACACAGGATGTAAGCCGAACCAATTAAAGCTGCCTTTCACAATTGATTTAAGAAATGCTGATGGTTTTTATGTGGTGCTTGGGATTACACCCAAGGCACCTATTCTTGTTGGTACTATATTTGCTTTCTTTTGGCTTATTATTAATATTAATTATTTTGTATTGTTATTTTCAAATTTTGGTAACATCTATTGCTTGAGGGTGTTCAAAGTTTGGCAGTAGCTAGGGAGGACAGAAAGAGTTAATCCTCAGGTTTTATATTTAAAGATGACTTTAGTTGTATTGAAAAATTGATTTAAATGTTTAAGAATCTCCACTGGCTGATTTGCATTGGCTTTAGGCCTTCTGCTATTCTAATAGAGGTGATTGAAAGAGAAGTGTGGGAATCAAAGAGGGATGCACTTTTCCAGGTTATTGTGTTCCATGTATTCATCACATCTATTATTCAACAAGCTCATTCTTCCGTAGCTTCTTCTTAAAAAGACATTTATTCAGACTGCATTTTAGCAATTCCTGCTGATACTATTGAGATGTTATGATCCCAAATATCTGAAGGACACCTGACTGCTTATGTCTGGAATATAAAGTTTACATTGATAGAATTTTCACCAACTATTGTCAACTTCAGGTTGACAAAGAGTATGCTGTAGTCTTGCAATTCTTAGCCTTCCTCTGGAAATGTTTCCAATACATCTTACCGCAGGGGTGGGCTTCAAAAATTTCAGCATTGGGCTCTCTACCTGGTTGCTGCGTGAGTGTGGCTATGGTGGGTGTGGCCTAGTTGATCTCCTGCACTACATGTGGGGGGTGTTTTTGCCTTCCCCAGTCTCCAAAGGCTTTCCTCAAGCCTCTGGGAGGATGAAAACTGCCTCCCCATGCTCCAGAGGACCTCTGGAGGCTTCCAGGAACTTCCAGGCGGTCCAATTTTCCCCTCCCCGAGCCTCCGCCTGATCCTGCACATACCTTGCATCTAAAATGGGCTGTGTTGAGACTCCTGGGGGGGCAGGAAAGGGTGGGAGGGGCAGGGTGGTGTGGGAGGGGCCATCTAGGGGTGGAATTTAGACAGAGATCAGTATTTTTATAGAGAACTGATGCAGGATCATAGCATATAGCGTGTAAATGTCGTAGGCCTAGGTTTTAAAGAGAAAGTTTTCATAATACGCTAGTGCATATTAAGTTTGGCGATAATGTACTTTAGAACTGTTGTATATGTCTGCACTGCTTTTCAGTTTGAGTGTACCCAGATTGTCCTGAAATTGCATAAAAGAAACAATTCCCCTCCAGATGATTACATGTCATGAAGTGAAGGACTTTCTGTTTTGCAGATAAGTAGATAGAGAATAATAATTCTCAAGGTATATTACACTGTCCATATGTGTAAGCACATTTAGAGTACTACCGGTATATGGATTCCCTCCAATCTATCAGTTGGTTTGCTAAATCCAGTTGAATTTCTTCACTAAACAAACATCATAATCTGGTCAGCAGATGGCACTAGACAAAAAGGTATTTAATAAGGAAGGATGGTCCTTTTAGGGAAAACCCCCTTTATATTGTAGATATTTGTTATTCTTGGTTTCAGCTTTGTTAGAGATGACCTGAGATAGTTTCCCAAGAACAAGAGTATTATGTATCAATAAAAAAGGACAATTATTGAGCAATCTTTTCTCAGAACAGGTCAATTTTCCAGGCAGAAGAACACATTGATTTAGGATTGTTAAATGATGTGAAGCTTATGAAGCTTATGAAACTTAACCAGTCTACACAGAATAGCATTCATTGTTTGCTGAGTGCAATTATTTATTTAAGTCTAAAATAAAATGGCAAAAATGTTAAGCAGGTTAAAACAGAATCAGGAGAACATAAAAACATTATAATCGGATATATTTCCTGTTTTGATGGTTTATTGCAATTTACATCCAACTAGGGATGGATTGATCATTTTATTACTAGCTATTCTGGTCTTATGCTTTCATTCATTGGCCAAATTCTACATTTACTAAACTGCTTTTAAATTTCCTCTTCAATGTTTTCTCTATTTATGTTTTTTATGACCATTTAATCTCTTTATTCGGGCTGGAATCTGGGCAACTGAATGGAGTTGATCATTTACTGGCTGGATGCTCTTCCTGATGCCTATGTGGAGTTCACAGCAGGTATTTTCTCTTTGTGCCCTGATAGAGAAACATCTGACACTCCTAGGATTGAACCTTGCAAGTGGGAAGTGAGTATCTTCACCTCAAGACCACCATGCTGCTCTTTCAAGGTTATCACTATATTCCTCTCAAATTAAACCACTTAATAATGGTAGATGGGTAGGGAGGGAGGTAGATAATCTGCAAGTATAAGAGAATGTCCACAAAATTTGACCAATAGGATTAAAATCAGATTTAATATAATATAAACTGGCTTTCAGCTATGATTAGATAAATTTGCTGACCTGCTACCAAGAAAATTATTTTCAGAGAACAGGTGCAATCCTACAGTAACTTGGATCCAACTCATAAAGGTTAAAATCAGCACTTCAAACTACAGCTTTTCAGGCAAGGATCTAATACCTTGAAGCGCACCCGGTTGCTAATACCTTGAAGCGCACCCGGAAAGCCACAGGCAGCCAGTGCAGCTCGCGCAGGAGAGGTGTCACGTGGGAACATCTAGAAGCTCCCAGAATCCCCCGCATGGCCGCATTCTGAACTAACTGGAGCCTCCGGGTGCACCTCAAGGGGAAGCCCCATGTAGAGAGCGTTCCAATATTCCAGACGGGAGGGCTTGAGTGACTGTGCGTAGAGCGTCGAAAGGGGCGTAACTGGCGTATCAGGCGAACCTGATAAAAAGCCCTCCTGGCACACGGCTGACATATGATCTTCTAAAGACAGCTGCAAGTCCAGGAGGACGCCCAAGTTGCGAGCCCTCTCTGTAGGGGCCAATGACTCGCCCCCAATAGCCAGAGATGGCACCAACTGGCTATATTGTGACGCTGGAAGCCACAGCCACTCGGTCTTGGAGGGGTTGAGTCGGAGCCTGTTTCGCACGGCCTCCAGACATCGGGACATCACTTCCACGGCATCTTCCTTCCTTCCTTCCTTCCTTCCTTCCTTCCTTCCTTCCTTCCTTCCTTCCTTCCTTCCCTCCCTCCCTCCCTCCCTCCCCTCCCTCCCCCCTCTTTCTCTTTCTTTTTGTTTCTCAATTCACAGAATTGTTATTATAACTGTTGCAAAGAGAAAAAAAATAGTCTAAAAGCAGCTCTTATTTCTTCAAAGCAAACAGAAAAAAAAATCCAGTCTCTTGCATTTTAAATTTCAGGGCTTTTCCTCCTTGACGTTCTCTTTTTGAACTTTTCATTAAATTACTATTTTCATATCTCTGGAAAAAAGATCTGCTAAGCTACATTGACATCTTTTGGCAAGTGCTGTCTTCAGAAGTATGTACTTGTCAAAATATGTGATGAATTCAAATGGCCTCAGCAGAAGGAAATGTCATTCGTTTTTCATCATGACAAATTATATCTCTGCATGTAAGGCATACAGATAAGAATGTATCCCCCTCCCCAAAATATTCAAAACAAACTTAATTTAAAATAAAATTGGACTGCTATAGAATCTTACAAGGAGAAAGTGCATACTTTATTCCATTTCCTTAGCCAGGATTCCCAGCTCTTTCTCTTAGGTAAGAAAAAGAAATTCTTTTTGAATCCAGAGGCATTGTTCAATTTCTTTATTTGTCTATTTCTAACGGGTTCTTCTAGTAAAATAATACTGAAGTGCTTACAATAAAAATGCAATAGAATAAAACACAGCCATAAAACAGCACATCATTAAGAGATATCAATGGTAATGTTATAAAAGCAAATTAGTAAATCTTCCTAAGGAAACAATATTAGAACTTCATAAAGAACCTAATAAAAAGATAGCTGATTAAAAGCTGTCCCCCACCAGTTTAAATCATCATCATTTATAGAAAAGAGATTGCGTGACATTTTCATTGGGATGTATTTTTTCTGCTATGACTTCAATTGATTTTTGTCTCTTGTCTCCATTCATTTGATCTGTAAATGTTTATAGGTTGGTCACATTTGCTTAAAAAAATAAATAAACCCATGATGGTTAAAACAAAGTCAGAATTAGTATAATAAAGCACAACATGATTAATCTCCTGAAAATTTAAAATCACTTTATTTCAGTCTTGAGTCTACTGAAATCATGTTTTCAGATATTTTAAAATCGTGTTGCATTAAATAAAAACAATATAATAGATCATGGGTGTCAAACGTTCCACCTTGCCGTTAGGAAAAAAGATGTTCCTTTCACAGAACTGGAGTGGGCGTGACCTGTGCCTGGCGCATCCGGCCTGTGCCTGGCGCATCCAGTCTGCAGGCCGACACTTTGTAGTACATTAGGGGGCAGTCTAAAAATCCAATAAAATAAAATAAATAATAAATAATAATAATAAATTCCATAATCTGCATAGGAGAAAAACAAGTGTTGCTGTGGCTTCATTGGTAGGAGATCATATCTGTCCTGAAACAATCCACAGTATGCCCATAGAAAGACCTATAGATGTTAATTTCATTTTATCAGTATTGCCAACAGTGATGCCACATGGCATTTTTCTGGGAATATTCTCAAGTGATTTGAATTCAGTGGGATGACCTCTCTTTTTTCCTGAAAACTCAGTCTAGGACTAAGCATATAATGCATGCCAGTCAAGAGGTATTTTCCTACTTTTGAAAGAAATGGAGAAAGTGAGGTGAAGCCAATGTCATACTCGTTAAGTTCCTGGGGAAAAGCAGCTCTCCGCTTATATTCTAATTGTCATAAGCTTCCAAGGGCCACGGAGGTGCTGTGTCATCTATCACTTTATTCTCTGCTGCATTTATTTACTATTACCCTGTAGCAAGTACCTTTAAAGCAGGTTTTGTAAATATCCTAAGTAACTCTGTTAGTCACAAAAAGCATTGTTGGTCATTATCACCATTGTCATCATTGTTGTTGTCATCTTATAATAATAAAAGAGTATACCCAGAGCTTTCAAGGAATCGAAGATTGACCTCAGTTCTGGCCTTCTAAATAACTAAATGAATAAACTGGTGTTTGTTTTTATTCCACATAGATTCAACTTACTTTGTTTATTTAATAAATTGTTGATAAACAAAACCACAACTTAACACAAGATGCTAACCGGCCCAAGCAATCACAATTAAACAGTTGCCCCAAAATATTAGCATTGTCCCTGCATGAAGTACAGTGCTAGGAATTAAAAGTAACTGTGGCATAGGTAATCTGCCTGATTGGCACTTGAATTGATTCCTGTTGTAAGAAGTTGATTATGGGAAAACTGGTTTTCTACAACTACCATTCTACTTTGGTAACTATAAATTGAACTGTTGATAAACAAAGATTTATGTCTCTGACTGTCAGGGAGTTAATGTAACTAAATATAAATAATGCATTTATTAGTATTTCATACAAGAGGGTCAAAAACAAGAGTGCAGAATGCATATATGTGTGTGTGTGTGTGTGTGTGTGTGTTACTTTTTGAGCTGATCAATAAATAAGTCAGGGAGATAGGATAGATCTATTTCGAGCTTTTTAGCTCTCATCAGCTAGCCATAACCTTACTGGGATTCGAACCGGGACTGTATTACATGCCAGGCGAGAGCCTTGCCATTAAGCCAGCTTGGTTCTCTTCTTGTCAGCTGAGACAGGAGGATAGTTATATATAATTGTTTCCACAACACCCTGTTAGGCCCCAATTAAGGGAGGAGACATACTGTTTCCTTTTCTGCCTTTCGGCTCATCACCAGAGACCATCTAGACAGAAAGTCATTAATTCCGTTGTGTAATTTTTTTATATGTGTGTTACGTTTTTGAGCTGATCAATAAATATATATATAATACAATACACTACTAAGAAAAGTACAACATAACATGATGTAAGCCAGGGCCCTGGTGTATGATAAAACCTGTTTCTTATTTGTGTTGAAAGTTTGATAATCGCATCTATGATTTTTCCCAGCTGTTATATATGTGTGTGTGTGTGAGAGAGAGAAAGAGAGAGAGAGAGAGAGAGAGAGAGAGAGAGAGAGAGAGAGAGAGAGAGCTTTGTATTATTATTTTTATTATAGCCAGCCAAAGTGAGATGGACCAACCATGTGAATTGATTAAGTAAGTGAATGAATGAATGTTTATTTATAAGCACTTCACTTTAACTATTAAAATAAAAAAAAATCTTATTTTCTTGGTACTAAGTATCTTTAAAAATTATTACAATTATGTTATTTTTTATTTAACTTTTCTATATATAAAATTCATATTCATGCATGATTCTGTTCTTTTTCTATCATGCTTTTTGTCATCAAATATAAGAGTATGTAATTATCTGTTAAGTCAACATTTAAAAAGAAAGGTACAGTCTACCTTACACCAATGGTAATAAATATGCTTTATTCAGATCTTTTATATGCAATTCTCTACATATTTAGCCAGTACTAAAGCAATATAACAATAATAAGATATACTTCTCAGTAGATTTTTATAAGATTGTACTGTGATATGCCACAAAATTGTACATTGGATGGAAAAGCAATTTTGGTATGAATATTCCTGACTGAAGTTAATAGCGACTACATCACTTGAATAGATGTAGTAAGTAAGTATGTACGTAAATGCTCTCTAATATATGCCAATTTTTCAGTGTTTTCTTTTATACACTAAAATTGATAAACTAGATAATATTCATACAAAGATCAAGTTGCTTGCTATTAAAATTCATAAAGGAGATCAGAAAGTATAGAGAAACAAAATGCTAATCATATCAATAAAGCTTAGTAGAATGGAATTCAATCTGTTCCATATAACATCCTTATGAAAATGTAGAAATTTGGAGGGAAATGTCATCTATTTGGGTTTTTAAAAAAAACCCAAAAGCCTGAATTCAGTACAGATGATTAGGGAAAGAAAATTATATAACTAAAACAGAATAACTAAAGCATTAAAAAAAACCTGTGTTTTTTAAAGACCAAGATGGCAAATGAAAAGTTAAGACTTAGGTCAATATATAGATCATTATATGGGGCAGAGATATTTATAGATAACAAAAAACTGTGTTGAGGAACAATTACTCCAAGTTAAAAGACAACTCAAACCTGGGAAAGATATATGTTATAGCCAACTTACTTCTATTTGGTGTAATAGTGGGTGCTCTCCAGATTCCATCAATTAAACACTGTCATTCATCAGTTCTTAACAGAAAATTGCAATGCCTGTCATCTGGAATAGCATCGCTCCAGAGATCTGGGCAGCTCCCATCATGATGGTGTTCTGGTAGTTGCTGAAAACTTGCCTTTGATCCCTGGACCATTAATATGGTTTGAGTGGATATTTTTTCTATGTGTTCAGGAATTTTCATGATTTTTAAAATTAATTTTCATTTATCTTACTATATAAGCCACTATAAATAAATACATAGGGAAGAAAAGAAAATTCCAGCAAGCTTTCAGGATTCTATTGTTATACCTTACAATAATGAAGTAGCATTCCTGTAATCCTGAACTGGCCTATTTCCAAGGCTGATATATATAAAAATTTGGATGGATGGAAGATGAGACTTTGGGAGAAAATTCCCAACATAGGCATCATTGTCGAAAAGATCCTTCTGCTCAGTTGTCACTTTACTCACCTCTGACACTGGTTAAGGTAGGCCTCAGTGCATGTGCTGACTCATATGCAGGGTACTGTTGGATTAATGTGAGTGCCAATCAGTGGTGGGTTTCAAATTTTTTTTAGAACCTACTCTCTAGGTGTGGCCTATTTTGTGGGCATGGCTTGGCAGTCATGTGACAGGGTGGGAGTGGCCAACTTGTAAAATGTGGTGAAACTCATTTAACAACGCTCTTGCTTAGCAACCAAAATTTTGGGCTCAATTGTGATGATAAATTCTTTCTTTCTTTCTTTCTTTCTTTCTTTCTTTCTTTCTTTCTTTCTTTCTTTCTTTCCTTCCTTCCTTCCTTCCTTCCTTCCTTCCTTCCTTACTTACTTACTTACTTACTTACTTACTTACTTTCTGCCTTCCTTTCCTTTCCTTCCCATTGGGTTACCGGCAGCGGCAGGCCAGACTTACTTCTGGGTCCGCCGGTGGAACCCCCTCTCACCGGCTCTCTAAATTTCACCATCCGGCTCTTGCGAGTAGGCGCGAGCCTGCTGAAACCCACCACTGGTGCCAATGCCAAGCTAGCAATCTGTTACCAAAACAGGAGTCAAGTAGAAACTGTCCCTTCTCCCTGGATAAAGGACACTTCAATATCCTGTTAAAGAAGATGGGTAGGAGAATCATGTGCAATCATGTCAATTAATGGAACTTTGATTTCACTATAAATTTGATACAAAACTGTTGGTGGAATTCTTCTATTACAGTTTTATTTCTACAATAAATCTTTTCAGGAATCTTGCTACACCATACATTGCAGTGGACTGTTATTATATGGCAGCTTTGCCTGGTTATAGTGGTCCCCCCCCCCCATTAAGATAGAAGATTTAGGCTGAATTTAATATTTTTTTAAGTACGAAGTGTTTCCCCAAAATGATCACATTATTTTTTTAAGGTGCTCCATGGCACGGGGCCTAGTTACCTGCGAGACCGTCTGCTGCCCCATACGTCCCTACGTCTGATTCACTCCCACAGAGAGGGCCTTCTCCGGGTGCCGTCGGCCGGGCAATGCCGGTTGGCGACACCCAGGGGAAGGGCCTTCTCTGTGGCGGGCCCAGCCCTCTGGAACGACCTACCTCCCGAACTCCGTGTCATCATTGACCTCCGCCTGTTCCGCCAGCGCTTAAAAACGCACTTTTTTCATCTAGCCGGCCTAGCTACCCGACACCGAACTGACTTTTAGTTGAGCAAAGTTTTAATTTGGGGATTTTAATTATATTTTAGCGCAGGTTGGGTTTAATATAGTTTTAATGTGTCTTAGTGTTTTGTATATTTGTATTTTTGTATTTTTAATCTTCCTGTGCGCCGCCCCGGGTCCCTTTGTGTGAGATGGGTGCGGGATATAAATTTGAAAATAAATAAATAAATAAAAGGGAGGAAAAGAAGAAAAGCAAGTATCTATTAGACTAGGTAGAGATTGCTACTATCTTAGATGTCAAAAAAGTGAAGGGAATATTATTTCCCAGATGGAAAACCTGCATTGTATTGTCTTTTATTGCGTATGAGAAACAGAAAATGTGCTGCAACATTGGCTGTCATACTGCTAATATTCTGGAGCAGAGATTTTCATTGACAACCTAGCCTCAGATTGTAATGGGAATCATTTTCTATCTGCTATGTGCATTTGATGTTCAGTATCCTTCATATCTCCTTCATATGTTTTCATAATGATATAGTTCAATGACCTCTGTTGACATTAATGCCTTTTGATATTAATCAGCAGATAAATTAACAAGTTCCTTTATTATGATTTACACCACGGAAAACCTCCCACTTGTGCTCTTACTTATTGTAGTAATTTTATTTTTGTCTTTGTCCTGAGACTATATTATCTATTTCTGTCTAATAATATGAGTACCATAGTTGATCAGATTCAGTGGCAGCTTGTAACAAGGCAGCTATCAGACAAAAACAATAGGGAAAAAATAGCGGGATTAGGCTGAGATTCATTGAATTCTTATTTTAAACAGAAACTTATCAAATGTGCATATTCTAAACAATATTATGCACACACAAAAAACCAGTTACAGAGCAGAATGGGCTAAGTACTGTATAACCAGCAACATAATTCTGCTAATTTAGAACCCTGTATTTCTATACCAAAGTGTACTGTTTCAGTTTCAGTTTCAGTTTATTTGGATTTATATCCCGCCCTATCTCCCTGAAGGGACTCAGGGTGGCTCACAGGCAAATATAAAACAATACAATAAATACAATACAATGTTAAAATGAAATTAAATTACCGTATTTATTCGAGTATAACGCGCACACGTGTATAACGCGCACCCCCTAATTTTCGATTAAAAATCGGTATAAAATTTTGTTTCACTTTTTCTCGGCTCAGACCAAGCATTGTAAGTGATATATGAAGAACACTGAATTGTGCAAAACAGCAAAACAGCAATGCTTACAGTGAGCCTCTTAAGAGGGCCGGAGGGAGGGCGGGTCGGGTGGTGGCGAGAGCTCTGCGAGTGAGGGGGACGGGTATGTGTGTGGAAGCGAAGGCGGGGGGGAGGAGCTGCCTTCCCAGCCGGGCTCCGCAGCTGAGGGGCGATGGAGCAAACCGCGCGCGGCTGCCAGCATGACTTTCGCCCGTCTCTTTCTGGGCTCTGTGCTTCTGCTTCTCGGGACGCTTCCCGAAGCCAGCAGCCCTCAATGGACCGGGCGCTGAAAGTGAAGCGCCACCTCTTAAGAGGGCCGGAGGGAGGGCGGGTCGGGTGGCGGCGAGAGCTCTGCGAGTGAGGGGAACGGGTGTGTGTGTGGAAGCGAAGGCGGGGGGGGAGGAGCTGCCTTCCCGGCTGGGCTCCGCAGCTGAGGGGCGATGGAGCAAACCGCACACGGCTGCCAGCATGACTTTCGCCCGTCTCTTTCTGGGCTCGGCGCTTCTGCTTTTCGGGACGCTTCCCGAAGCCAGCAGCCCCGCGGCCAGCCGCTCCGCTTCTCCGTCTTATTCGTCAGTCGCCTCTCGGGGTCCGGACCCGCAGCCGCCGCCGCGCTCCCCGTCGTTCCACCCTCACCAGCCCGCCGGCGGGGGCGCCTGCCCGAGAAACGGCAGGCGCTTCGTCAACGTCGCAGGGCAAAGGGCTGCGCGGGCAGCACAACTTTTGCAGAAACCCGGACCCACCCCAGCCAGCCCTCGTTTATAACGCGCACCCAAACTTTGAGTTCTTTTTTTGGTACAAAATTTTGCGCGTTATACTCGAATAAATACGGTAACTAGCCTGTGCTAAAATATAACTAAAAACTTTTAAAATCCCCTACCAAATACAGTTAAATTATTTCTAGTCTAAAATCTAGGCTAAAGTCTAAGCTAAAATCTAAAATCTAAGCTCTAAGCTAGGCCAGCTAGGTGAAAGAAGTGTGTTTTCAGTGAACGGTGAAAAAGGCGAAGGTCCATGATGGTACGAAGTTCGGGGGGTAGGTCATTCCAGAGGGCTGGGCCTGCCACAGAGAAGGCCCTCCCCCTGGGTGCCGCCCGCCGGCATTGACCGGCAGACGGCACCCTGAGGAGGCCCTCCCTGTGGGAGTGGACCGGTCGAAGGGAGGTATGCGGTAGGAGACGGTCCCGCAAATAACTGGGCCCTGCCATGAAGCGTTTTAAAGATGGTGACCAGCACCTTGAAGCTGGTCACCATCCTGTCCGGTATGTATTGTTCAATGTGTGAGTTGAATCCCAAAGCACAGAATTCCCCCAATCTGTTTTCTAGATGACTTGGGACAAGCTAAAATTTCTATTTCCAGAATTTCCAGCTAGAAATTGCAGTGCATTGATGGAAACTCAGTTTATTTGTAGATGATCAGGTAGGAAACTCTGGAATATATGTGTAAAAAATACTTTGCTTAGTTCCACTGCTATACCTGTGGTTTTATATCCTACAGTACTTGAGTATGGTACTGAGAATAGAACAGAAGGCAATTGTTGAGATCTTTTTTTTTCTTAGAATCTAAGATCATCATTCATAGAGCATATGGCATAGCACATTGGTTTGTGTTATAGATAACATTTAAATGTTAAGACCAACATGGGCTTGATATAGAAAATTCCTGGATCACTTATCTTTACCAAAAAGTGACAAGATAGACAATGAATTCTGGAATTTATTACACACAGACAAGTAATCAAACCAGGAAAACCACTAGGGAAAACAAGATAATGTTATGTATTAGTGATTGCGGTATTACAAACTGTATCCACTGCCTTGCAGTCAGCTAAAATGAGATACATAAAAATATTAGTATACATTTTTTAAGGAAAACTCTCCATAAAACCTAGTAAAACAACTGAAATAGAGTAAGAAAGGAGCAAACCCAACCCCCCCCCCCAAGTAAGTTCATAAATTGGATGCTATTTTTGTGGGTGGGGGGTGCCAAATATTTACCCACCTGATTTCTCAAGGTTGTCCTTGATAGTCCTTGACCACAACTGGACCCAAAATTTCTGTTGCTAAATGAGACATTTGTTAAGTGAGTTTTGTCCCATTTTGCGACTTTTCTTGACACAGCTTATTAAATGAATCTGGCTTCCCCATTGACTTCACTTATTAAATGGTCACAAAAGGTTATCACAAGAACTTGGGACACTGCAACCATCATAAATGTGGCTAAGCATCTCAATTTTGATTACAGGAATGTGAAAATAGTTGTAAGCATAGGTGATATTCAGCCAATTCAGACACGTTGGCCCAAACTGGTAGCGGAAAACACAGGTGGGCCCACCCACCTTCCCCAGCTCTATGCCGTCCTATTTAGGTACATTTTTGGGGCCAGGTGTAGAGGTGGGTTCCTACCAGTTTGGACCAGTTTGGCTGAACCGGTACTGGTATGCTGGCCTGGGTTGCAGAACCAGCAGCGACCCAGGTTGGCCATGCCCCTGAACTGGTTCCCCAGTTGCTGCTGTCACCGCCGCCATCTTCCATTGAACTTCCAGTGCATGCGCATACAAAGCGTGTACACGAGCAAACCAGCAGTAACGCCAGCTAGAACCCACCCCTGTCCGGGCGCATGTGTGGAAGGTGCACACACGAGCTAAGTGCATGAAAGGCCAGGCACATGCACAGAAGGGGAAGTGCAAAACTGGCATGCGTGCAGTGACCCACCGCTGGTCATAAGTGTGAAAAATGCTGATACGTCACTTTTAATAGCACTGAAAAAAGTAACTTTGAACAGTCACTAAGTAAACTGTTGTAAGTCAAAATATTAAAGGTTCTAATGACAATTTCCAGCAAATCTATGTGAAAGAAGATAATATGTACACAAAGTGCTTAAGATTTTGTGGTTCTAAACAATTACCCAAGTTGTGGTTTCCAAACATGTTCAGGATTAGGCCTGTGTAGTACATGTGCTGCAGTATCCTTGCTCTACAATAATCTATACAAGAATTAATTGGAGCATAAATTAATTATAGTCATACAATTCTTCGGGTAAAGACGTATTGATCATTTGGCCTTCCGGAAGAGCTTCTTTAAGATATGCTATTTCATCCAGAACATATTTGCATCACTATTCCTGCCTACTGATGAAGAGGAGTTCATTTTGACATGACAGATCCTCCGCTTGATCACTGTCTCAGAAAGAGCCCTAAAATGAGTTGGGCCTCATGTTCACTTAGATTTTCTTCTACCTTCTCTTTTAATTATCTACTTCATTGCCCTCAATTCCTCAAAAAAAAGCAATGGGTCTGTGGCCTCATCAATGCAGAGGACATATCAGATCAGTTGTAACATCTGGGCCAGGTCATTGAGTAATTTCATTAATCAAAAAGACTTCGACAGATTCTCAGCTCTTGGGACTGGAAAAGTTTCTTCAGGTTTCTTTCATTTCCAAAGATAGATCAGTATAGTTTATGCATGCACACCCAAATGCATAGACATGCATAGATGAACATGCAACACCCCTTTGTTTTATATTCCCCCCCTCCCTTTCTAACTGGATTGTTATGGTAGCAGCAAGATGTTAACAAACTATTTCATAAATAGAGAATAAACCTTAGTCATCATCTTTAAAGCGCTCCATGGCTCGGGACCTAGCTATCTGCGGGATCGGATCCTGCCTCATACATCCTCACGGCCGATTCGCTTCCACAGAGAGGGACTTTTCCAGGTGCCGTCCACTAGACTTTGTCAGCGGGCGACACCCAGGGGAAGGGCTCTCTCTGTGGCGGGCCCAGCCCTCTGGAACGACCTTCCCCCCGACATTAGAACGACCACGGACTTCCGCTCCTTCCGTCTAAAATTAAAAACGCATCTTTTCTGCTTGGCCGGCCTAGGGTAGTCTCTCTTCTATGGGGTTTTTAGCTACTTATAATTGGGAATTTTAGTATTTTAATGGGGAATTTTTTAGCACAGGTATATGTTTAATTTATTTTTAATGTGTTTGTATATTTATTGTTTATTTTTCCCTGTGCACCGCTCCGAGTCCCTATGGGGAGAGGGAGCGGTCTACAAATTAAAATTATTATTATTATTATTATTATTATTATTATTATTATTATTATTATTATTATTATTATTATTATTATTATCCTGTCTAGCGTACCTTTAATCATAATATTTATTTCAATCAGTGAAATAGTATTGATTTTCAGTTCATATTATTTTGATCAGTATACTACGTAAATAGAACATACTAACATTGGTAGCAAAGAACATATAAAGTTATAAAGTTTATCTAAATCCTACAAAAAGTAGGACCAGTGTAAAAGAATAAAGAAAGTTGAAATAAGCTATGCCACAAATACAATAAATAGTTAAACATTTTAGGTATTTAAACCTACTGTTACCTATTGTCTATAAAGTTCTTAAGATTTTGGATAACTGAGCAAAAACTTGCCATATGAGCTGTAACAGCAAAGGAACCATTTATTTATTTATAAAATGTATTGGCCAGCCATCTTACCATAGGATAATTCTGAGACGCTTACAATTACATCTTAGTTAGAACATAAAATGTTAAAATCAAACGTTACAGCCAAAGACACATGGGAAGGGCAGGGGCAAAGTAGGAAGGAGGTGATATTAGTCAATCAACCAACTCCATTGTGCTCATCCCTCACTGGAGCTCCAAGCCGACTAGTACAGCCACTTCTTTACGCCTTTATGAAAAGATAGGAGAGTTGGGGCCAACCTCACATTGGGTGGCAAGATGTTCCAGATGGCAGGAGCAATAGCAGAGAAGGCCCTCCTCTTAGACTTCAGCTGTAATATTTGGACTCACAGGATCCATAACATCTCCCATTGCCAGCACAAGTGGTAAGGGCCAATCCCTGTGGGATGAGACAGTAACTTGGACCATATCATGAAGGACTTTAAAGGTGATCAACATCACCTTGAATTGCACCTGAAAGCAAACTGGTAACCAGTGTAGCTCATGGAGCAGGGGCCATTCTTGGACATTCCAAAACTACCTACACTGATGCACTCTGCATCATCTATCACTATAAAATAGAAATATGATTTTGTGCATTCCCCTTTTAGTTTTTTAGTGGAGTAATTCTACAGCTTTTCTCTTGGTCATAGAGAGAACAGCTTAGAAATACAGTATGTGTTTAGTTGTAAGAAAATACATAGTTGGAAGAGGACTTGGAAGCCTTCTACTCCAAATGGCTGTCCAATTTCTTCTTAAAAAGCCCCAATGATGGAGCACCCTTACCTTCAGGAATCAAGCCATTCCACTGATTAATTATTCTTACTGACAGGAAATTTCTCCATACTTCTAAGTTGGATCTCTCTTTGATAATTTTCTACCATTACTTCTTGTGTTGCCCTTAGGTATTTTGGAGAATAAACCCTCCACTTCTCTGTGACAGCCGTCAAATGTTGGAAGACTGCTATCGTGTTACCGCTAGTCCTTCTCTTTGTTTTATTAGACATACGGTTTTTAAAAGATCGCTGTTGTTGTTGCTGCTGCTGCTTATTTTGATATATTGTTTTGGATTTTTTTATTGTGCTCAGAGATATGTATGTAAGATGGACAGCTATATAATTTACAAATAAATAAATAAATATGTGCCCTAGATTCCATCTCTTTCTCCACAAGGGCAAATTCTTTCAGAATCTTGTGGTATTTGCCTTCTGTTATGGCAGAAGGAAAGGAATTAGTGTGTTCCCAGAGAAAGCCCATCTGAATGTGTTTGAAGTTAAATTATAAATATATATAAATTATAGATATTTAGCTGTAGGCGGGTCCTTCTATGAATGTGTGATAAAAATCTTGGGCTTGTAACAAATCTTTCTGGAAGATTATTTTATACCATATCCCGTCTGAGTCAGCCAGGGGACTAAAGCTTTTTGTCTTCAGGACTTTTGAACTCATGCTAGAGCCCATCTTCAGGGAACTTGAAGATGGGCTCATGCTAGAGCCCATCTTCAGGGAACTTGCACTTCAAGGTTTTGACGACCATCTTTAAAGCGCTCCATGGCTCGGGACCTAGTTATATGCGAGACCGCCTCCTGCCCCGTACATCCCTTAGACCGATCCGCTCCCACAGAGAGGGCCTTCTCAGGGTGCCGTCGGCCGGACAATGCCGACTGACGACACCCAGGGGAAGAGCCTTCTCTGTGGCGGGCCCTGCCCTTTGGAACAACCTACCCCCTGAACTTCGCACCATCTCCGACCTCCGCCTCTTCCGCCAGTGTTTAAAGACACATTTGTTCCATTTAGCCGGCCTAGCGTAACCTCCACAAATGACTATTTTAGACAGTTTTAAATTTGGGGATTTTAATTTGTTTTTAGCGCAGTATGGTATCAAATATGTTTTTTAAATTTTTTACTTGATTTTGTATTGTATTTTAAATTCCTGTGCGCCGCCCTGGGTCCTTTTGGAGAAGGGTGGGGTATAAATTTAATTAAAAAACAAAACAAAACTTCTCTCTAGCCATCTAATAGAGAGGAATGGGCTCTAGCATGAGTTCTGGTGACCTACCTAGTTTGGATCCTTCAACATTATCCCAGGATGTGTATATTTGGCTTCATTTGTGAGATTATTTTATATTTTAACATAAAGTAAAGATAAAGGTTCCCCTTGCACAGATGTGCTAGTTGTTCCCAACTCTAGGGGGCAGTGCTCATCTCCATTTCAAAGCCGAAGAGCCAGTGCTGTCTGAATATGTCTCCATGGTCATGTGGCTGGCATGATTAAACGCTGAAGGCGCACGGAATGCTGTTACCTTCCCACCAAAGGTGGTTCCTATTTTTCTACTTGCATTTTTACATGGTTTTGAACTGTTAGGTTGGCAGAAGCTGGGACAAGTAATGGGGGCTCACTCTGTTACGTGGCGCTAGGGATTCAAACTGCTGAACTGCCAACCTTTCTGATTGATAACCTCAGTGTCTTAGCCACTGCGTCCCTATATATTTTAACATATTCCTTTATAAATAATCACCTAATCTATAGGCTGTACGAGAAAACAGGCCTAAGAGTAAACAGACCAAAAAGTAATTTTTTAATATTTTATAATATAAGATGTAAAATATATTATACTGACCGTTCTTGATATAACTATACTCACAGCACCCTCATAGCCAATGGGCTTTAGGAATTCAAGTGAGACTTCAGATGTATTATTTTTTAAATCAAAGTTTAATTGCCAAGGTTCTTTACATTTGACCAGTAATAATAGTGGTAGAGAAGTAAACAGTTTGACATGCCTACGATGTCATTATTACAGCTAAGAACTCATCTTCACCATAACTTGCCAGAGTTTTCAAGGCATGTCCCAATAAACAATATTGGGATTTTTCTATCAGCTAATTAGAGGCATTAATTTCTGTGGAATTGAATGTTTTAAATAAGGAATGCATATTTAAATGAATAACAATGAGCCTAATAATAATATTCATACCTCTGGATATCTTGATATATTTAGAGAGCTAACCTTGTTGATTGAACTTACATTTGGGACTATTTTCTCATATACTCTACAGATTAGAAACAGAAGGTGATTATTTATGGAGGAATGCACAAAGCCTATTCCTTGAATCTGAATCAAAAGCTGCTCAAAAAACAGTGCTATACAGAGATTTGCTTGTAGAGACTTGATATATTTATTGGTAATAAATTTTAGGTCAGTTGTTGATATTGCCTGCTTGAAAATCTGCTTGTTCAAGATCAGAGAGGTTTCTGTTCTGTGACCCACACATTTAATTTAATAAATAAATGTTGTGTGTAATAGTTTGCATTTAACTAGATTATTTCTGTACCTTTTTGATATAAAAGTACAACCTCTCCGCCCCCCCCCCCCCGGTCCACTGGGATCCTAGCATTCTTATTAATATGAGTGAATAAAGTAACTAATCCTGGAGCCCACCATTTAATGTTTGATTTTATGAGCTCGGATAAAATCATATTCATTTCTGGTGCCTTGCCACTTTTTAATTGTGCTACTAGAGTAGGCAAGTAAATTCTTTAATTGTTACTGGTGCTTTTGAGGACAAGCATATTTTCTACCATGTAAGGAAAATATTTGCTATTCAGTCTTATGGAGGAAAACATATTACACACACACCCTTTTTTTTAACCGATTGAAATTTTGAATTGGAGGAAGTTCCAATACACTTAAGTCTGCAATAAATCACTTTATCAATTCCCTGACATACAAATGTTTTGAAATACTGATCATTTATTGTTTTATGAAGTATGACACTCATGACATCAGCCCGATGTTCTGTCATTAGCTATGGCGCAATAAAAACATACGGTAACCTGTCAAAATTACCTTCAGCATCAAGGCATAATAGTTACCATAAGTTTACAACCATGTCAGCTTGTTTCTTTGCATCCCTAGCCACGCTTGCATGCACCTTCCTTGTTAAATATTTCTTTGGCACATCACTTTTCTGACAGCTAAGCAATAAAGTTGTAATAAACTCAAATTACGTACCTAAGTAATGGGTCTTCTTTATAGACGCACTGTGGTAGGTGCCAACTGCTGCAATAGTTTTGATTTAGCAGGCTATTAATGACTGCATGTGGCATGACATAATCAAAGCATTCAAGTAGATTCTCTGAGGTTTTATTTAGGGAAGATATTGAGGAGGAATGGAGTATTTGTGCAGAGACAGTTATCACTAGGAAATATTATAAAATCATCTTAGGGAGATATTTATGCGAGCGAGATTCAAACATCTTGATGCAATGGTCAGATATGGGAGATTCCATTCTATACCATATAATGGACGTATCTGCATTTGTGGAGTGGTAGAGGTAGAAAACGTGGTTCACATACTATTTGATTGTTGTTTGAGTTAGAAGCAGGTATCTTGGTTCATATATTAAATGAATGACACATTGGGAACCTCAAATTAAAACAGCATAGCTTATGTGTGGCAAGAATCCAAAAACAACATTTAATATGGCACAGTACTTGAGTAAATTGGTTTAGTTGAGATTGGCATATCAGGGACTGATTGGGGTAGATTTTAGGGGTGATACTTTTTTTATTTTTTTTATTTTTTATTTTAATTAAATTTATATCCCACCCTTCTCCACAAAGGACCCAGGGCAGCGCACAGGAATTATTAAAAACATATAAATAGCAAAAATACAAAATTTAAAAACATATTAAATTACAAATCCTATGCTAAAATCCAAATTAAAACCCCAATTTAAAACTATCTAAAATAGCCCCAATGGGAGGTTACGCTAGGCCGGCTTGTTGAAAGAGATGTGTCTTTAGACACTGGCGGAGGAGGCGGAGGTCCGAGATGGTGCGAAGTTCAGGGGGTAGGTCGTTCCAAAGGGCAGGGCCCACCACAGAGAAGGCTCTTTCCCTAGGCATCGCCAGTCGGCATTGTCCGGTTGACGGTACCCTGAGAAGGCCCTCTCTGTGGGAGCGGATCGGCCGAAGGGATGTATGAGGCAGGAGACGGTCTCGCATATACTGAAATATACTTTTATTTTACTTACCTATATATCAGATTATTGTATTTTACTCCAATTTCTTTTTTAATTGTTTTTACAGAATTTTATTAATAATTTATGTTTGGGATTCTGTATTTTAATATGGCCTGCAGGCTAATCAATAAACTGAACTAAACTATAAAATTTGGATTACTAAACTGTACTTTAACAGGTAACCACTCCCTCACAAATGCCATCGGCATAAAAAAGCATTTTTGAAATCTTGGCTTTGATAAGAGCCTAGTTTTTAAAAATATGATGGACATTGTAACATTTTGAAGTGATTTATACAAAACCAAGTCAATATACTGATGAATGAACTGAAGAGTAACAGGCAGCAGAATCCATTTCCAGCTTCAGAAGAAAAGATTGGAACAGTATTTAAACAACTGAAATTAATAAAAGTAAATTAATTTTTAAAAGATGAGCTTTGCCAAACAAAAATACCTTGTAAAAAGCAATAAACCAATAAATCAGCTTATCAACTATGAAAGGAACAAGAGAAATGAATTAGTATTTCTATTTAGGATATTAACAAATATATTTTTTCAATGAAGGAGATAAAAAAAATCAATTACTACAGATTATGTAGCAAACAAATATTAAATCCAGAACAGACTGAAGTGTATCTAGATGAAATACAGCTTACAGAATTCATAAAATGACTAAAGGAAAAGTTTAATAAAACAATTATTGAAAAAAGAAAACAAAAGACGAAAAACGGGAAAAAAAATTTCTAGGACAGATACTACTATATTGTAAGTCCTTCCAGGAAATTCTGATTAAATCATTACTTCAGGCAATGGATAAGACCCAACAGTATCTGCGGGATCGGATCCTGCCTCATACATCCTCACGGCCGATTCGCTCCCACAGAGAGGGACTTCTCCGGGTGCCGTCCACTAGACTTTGTCAGCGGGCGACGCCCAGGGGAAGGGCTCTCTGTGTGGCGGGCCCGGCCCTCTGGAACGACCTTCCCCCCGACATTAGGACGACCACGGACCTCTGCTCCTTCCGTCTCAAATTAAAAACTCATTTCTTCTGTCTGGCCGGCCTAGGATAGTCTCTCTGTCTTTGGGGTTTTATAATATTGCTTAGTTTTAATGGGAATTTTAGCGCAGGTTTAGATTTAATTTATTTTTAATGAAATGTTTATATGTATTTATTGTTTTACTGTGCCTGTGCACCGCCCCGAGTCCCTGTGGGGAGAGGGTGCGGTTTAGAAATATTAAAATTATTATTAATTATTATTATTATCAAGTACTTTCTTCTTTTTTGAAGGAATGTATGGTTTTTTTGATTGATAAAGGAGTGGCATGACCCATTTAAAGTGATATAGATTTGTTTTGCTACTAAATACAGATTATAGATTTTTACTAGCAAAAATGCAAAATGGATTTTATCTGG